>CM065725.1:60100872-60105872 GCA_033310375.1 Conus canariensis
AGATAACTGATGTGTGTGTGTGTGTGTGTGTGTGTGTGTGTGTGTGTGTGTGTGTGTGTGTGTGTGGGGTGTGTGTGTGAGAGAGAGAGAGAGAGAGAGAGAGAGAGAGAGAGAGAGAGAGAGAGAGAGAATATCTTTTATCGTTTTTTCCATATTCCAGGTATCTGTGCGTTTATTGGAGAGGCTAGAGAAGTGAAGTCAAGCTATGCAAATATAGTTAATACGTCACTATGTACTGGAATAATTCATAATGTACACATAACGCAATGTACACCTAACATTTGTGCTTATGAATACATTTTATTTTTTTTTTTTTTTACCATAAAAGGTAAATGATGTAGCAAACAGTTTGTTTTATTTTCAACAAAACAGCGAAAGGAACTGCCAAAGGGGAGGTGGTTGAATGGTGGGGAGGAGTGGAAAGACAAGGGGAGAGACCAGCCGCTGTGGTGATGTGGTTAGCGTCGCGGACTTCCAGTGGGAAGGCTGTGGGAAGGACGTGGGTTCGAATCCCATCAGAGCCATGTGGGATTTTTCTGCCCTAACTGGCTTCCACCCAGAGGTGAGTTTGCCACGGGCTCAGTTGGGAAGACTGGGGACCACACAGTCAAGTTTCGTCACCAAATGGATGCGTATTTGCGAGTGGCCAATACTGCAGAGGTCTGTACGTCACGGGCCTGAATGACGCCGGGGTATGTCATGAAAGTTAGTACAGACCTGTCTTGCAGTCTCAGACTGAACTGGCGATCCGTAGTATCATCTTCATCATCCTCATTCTCATCAATGAGCTTAAAAAAAAAAAAATCTCAAATTCAGTGACCCTTCATGCGCTGCTTTCATGGTGACCTCAGTTACGAAGCTTTCTCCATGTCTGTGGCTTTTGGTTTGATTCCTTCAGAGTCACCGGAATCAGCAGATTCACGGGGAATGTTTTGGATGGACGTGGTGGCCCCCATCCCCCTCCAGAGGGAGAACTCACCCACGCCGGCTCCGTGACAAAGCAATTATTGTTGTCAGTAGGGGGCTTAGTATATGGTGTCCTGCGTATGTTGGATCAGAATAGGTACCAATGAACACAACCAAAGTGACTCAGCAGCAGTGCAGTGTCTCCTCCGGTGGGTTGCTTCTCGACGATTTGACATTGACTGTTCCCTGTGGATTGCCAGTGTTGGAGCTATGGCGGGCTGGATGGACTGTCGCTGTGGACAGGGGTCAGGATGACCGGGCTGTGGCTGTGGACAGGGGTGGGGATGAGCGGCGTGGGTGCACTGCCACTGAAGTGGCACAGAAGATGGGACAGCAAAAAAAAAAAGAAAACAACGACGAGGTAAGAGAGAGAGAGAGAGAGAGAGAGAGAGAGAGAGAGAGAGAGAGAGAGAGAGAGAGAGAGACAGGCAGGCAGGCAGGCAGGCAGGCAGGCAGGCAGGCACGCACGCACGCACGCACGCACGCACGCACGCACGCACACACACACACACACACACACACACACACACACACACACACACACACACACACAGAACATCTCTTGTCAAATATGATTTGTACCAGTATCCTGCACTCCACAGCCCTCTCTGGCTCCCTACAACGATGCCAGAGAGACAAATTGAGATACGTAAAGACGCAACATTCTTAGTCATAAACCCGCCTATAAACTACACTTACATTCTCTTCCCCACAACTTACCACTCCCCCTCCCCCCCCCCCCATCTTTCCTCCCCCTCCCCTTCCCTTCTCCGTGACCCTGTGCTTTCTTCCCATAAACCAACTGCGTTCCCCGCCTCCACCCCCAACCACCCCTCCCCTTCCTTCCTTCCTTCCTTCCTTCCTTCCTTCCTTCACCCGCTCACCATCCAAAATGAGTGGAACTAATTCCAGAAAAGGTGAAAGACATTATACAGACACACGGCGCAACTGTTGCAGCTCCGATTCCTCGCAGATGAGACGGATGCCATTTTCAGCCATCCCAATTCCTTTTTCTTCTTCTTCTTCTTCTTCAACGAAGTAATGTGATCCGCAGATGAAAGATGCCGTGGATGAATGCAACTCTGTTCTGGTAGACGGGCTACACGCACCCTCCCGACGCTTGCTTAACCCTCAGGCTGGACGTTTTGATCTTTGACAGAACCAGAGGCATCGGTTTGCGTTTAGATACGAAATGATAAAAGAAGACAGGGATTAAAAAATAAAAAAAAAGGATAGAGATGTCAGTTGAGTACGATCCGTCTATTGATGTCTGTAAGCAGCTTACCGGCTGGGGTTTCTTTTTTGTCTTTCTTTCTTTCTTTTTCTCTTTATTTTTTGTTTAAAAATCATTTGTTTATTCATTTTTTGGTGTGCACTGAATATTTGCCTAACCTTTAAAACTCGTCTTCCCCGTGAGGATGCCGGTCGTGGGGACTTTCATTATCAGGTGTATTGTGCCGTTCCCTTTTCTGTCGTTCTCTATGACTCTGCCTTCTGTTTCTTTCGAATGTTGTGCTTTGTTTTGTTCAATCTTCCTTTTCTGCTCCAGTTATCTACCTTTATCTGCCTTGTTTCCCCCCCCCCCCCCCCCCATTGGCGTTTGCTCAGGAGAGTCCTGATCCAAACATAGCAGTGCGCAATACATGTCTTGAGAGATCATGCAGTACACAATACATGTCTTAAGAGATCATGCAGGATCATGCACAATACATGTCTTGAGAGATCATGCAGGATCATGCACGATACATGTCTTGAGAGATCATGCAGGATCATGCACGATACATGTCTTGAGAGATCACGTGGAATGTCGTTTAGAGCAGTGCACAATACATGTCTTGAGAGATCCTGTGAATGTCGTTTATAGCAGTGCACAATACATGTCTTGAGAGATCATGTGGAATGTCGTTTATAGCAGTGCACAATACATTACTCGAGAGATCATGTGGAATGTCGTTTATAGCAGTGCACAATACATGTCTCGAGAGATCACGTGGAATGTCGTTTATAGCAGTGCACAATACATGTCTTGAGAGATCACGTGGAATGTCGTTTATAGCAGTGCACAATACATGTCTTGAGAGATCATGTAGAAATGTCGTTTATAGCAGTGCTCAGTACACGTCTTGAGAGATCATGTAGAAATGTCGTTTATAGCAGTGCTCAGTACATGTCTTGCGAGATCGCGTGGAATGTCGTTTATAGCAGTGCACAATACATGTCTTGAGAGATCATATGGAATGTCGTTTATAGCAGTGCACAATACATGTCTTGAGAGATCATATGGAATGTCGTTTATAGCAGTGCACAATACATATCTTGAGAGATCATATGGAATGTCGTTTAGAGCAGTGCACAATACATGTCTTGAGAGATCATATGGAATGTCGTTTATAGCAGTGCACAATACATGTCTTGAGAGATCATGTAGAAATGTCGTTTATAGCAGTGCACAATACATGTCTTGAGAGATCATGTAGAAATGTCGTTTATAGCAGTGCACAATACATGTCTTGAGAGATCACATAGAATGTCGTTTATAGCAGTGCACAATACATGTCTCGAGAGATCAGGTGGAATGTCGGTGATACGTAACATGTACAGTGCCACAAGGGAAAGAAATAAAGAAGCCCACGATTTGGGCCAAATTGGATAGGACTGGGCCGGCGCTGGAACAGGCTTAGGGTTGGAGGTATCATGGTGTGTGATTGACAGGAATACGCGGTAACAAAACAGACAAACGAACAACAACAACGACAGCAACAAGAACAAAAAAAAGATTATATATAATATATATACATATATATATATATAATATATATTGTGTGTGTGTGTGTGTGTGTGTGTGTGTGTGTGTGTGTGTGTGTGTGTGTGTGTGTGTGTGACCAAATAAACAGCCTCCATCTTCCACTACTACCACCCCACGCCCCACCCCACCCCCCACCTCCAAAAAGGAAAGAAAGCCCAAGCAACAAATGCAGAGATGCAACTAAATTCAATGCACACACACACCCACACTCGCAGACATACACACCCACACCTACCCACCCATCCACCCCCCCACACCCATCCACACCCCTCCCCCCTCCCACACACACACGCATACACACACACGCGCGCGCACCGCGCGCGTGCACGCATACACACATACGCGCGCGCATTCCTGCGCACGAGCGCACATGCACAATATCTCTCAATATGTTGCTGTTCTCTACGGTATTCTGAGCGCTGCCGAAAGACAGGTCAGTCCGCTCCCTGGCCTACAGGAAATGGTGAATGCCTTCAATGTGCGCCACGGATTTCCATGTTGTAGTAGTCAATGATACTGATCCTGTCCTGTTTACATACGGATCCTGTCCTGTTTACATACTGATTCTGTCCTCTTTACATACTGATCCTGTCATCTTTACATACTGATCCTGTCCTCTGTACTTACTGATCCTGTGATCTTTACATACTGATCCTATCTTCTTCACATACCGATCCTGTCATCTTTACATACTAAACCTGTTCTCTTGACGTACCGATCCTGTCCTCTTTACATACTGATCCTGTGATCCTTACATACCGATCCTGTCCTCTTTGCATACTGATCCTGTGATCCTTACATACCGATCCCGTCCTCTTTGCATACTGATCCTGTGATCTTTACATACTGATCCTGTCCTCTTTGCATACTGATCCTGTGATCTTTAATACTGATCCTGTCCTCTTTGCATACTGATCCTGTGATCTTTACATACTGATCCTGTGATCTTTACATACTGATCCTGTGATCTTTACATACTGATCCAGTAATCTTTACATACTGATCCTGTCATCTTTACATACTGATCCTGTCCTCTTTACATACTGATCCTGTCCTCTTCACCTACTGATCCTGTCATCTTTACATACTGGTTCTGTGATCTTTACATACTAATCTCGTCATCTTTACATACTGATCCTGTCCTCTTTTTTACATACTGATCCTGTCCTCTTTACATACCGATTCTGTCCTCTTTTTTACATACTGATCCTGTGATCTTTACATACTG
>CM065725.1:60110872-60113372 GCA_033310375.1 Conus canariensis
AGCAGCATTCCATAAACGTGCAGTAATATTCTCCTCAATTACAACTTCAGAGACTTCTTCTGAAAAAAAAATGTGAGTGTGTGCAAAGGCTATGTCATCTCTCCCATTCTGTTCAAAATCTGCCTAAGAGTGTAACACATGAACACTCTTAGATTTCAATACACAACTGAAGGGAAGCCCATCTGCAGCACAATTATTGCTGATGACATTCACCAATAATGGGTGTTTGTATATACAGACTTGCTAGTGGCTCAGTCCTGTTTGTATGTACAACATATAGTCGGATTCTGTTATCGATATCAACGTTCGTTGAGCTAGTTTAGAAAACGAAAGAAACACCTCACATGTGCACAGCCATCAGATACTTGAAGAGGCGATAGGTATCATCATACCCCATCGCTCTGCCCTAATTTCAATTTCCTTCCATTCACCCGCACTGTCATGAGATAGCCCAGTGGGTCACACACTCACCCATGGAGCGAGAGAATCCCGGATATGCAGTTTGATTCTCGCACGGGGCGGATTATTGTTTTGTCCACCTCATGCTTTTAGATTTTAGTGGGTGGTCTGAGTCCTAGCCCTTCGGGTGAGATGACATACCGAAATCCTGTGTGCAGTGCGCGATTAGCGCACGTTCACGAACCCAAGGCAACATGGGAATTGTCCCTGGCAGCAATCTGTGGGAAATGCATTTTGATAGATCAACACATTTCAACTGCCTGGACGCAGAAGCAAATAGGCAGCGCTGTACAGTGACGACGCTGTCTCCCCCCTCCCCTCCTCCCCCTCTATCCCCCCTCCCCCCAGAAAAGCTGTCCGAATTTTACACAGAGAAGTCTGTAGTGGTGATAGAGATATGCAATGCCATGCAAAACGGTACAATGAAATGCAATACCCACGAACACAATACAATCCAATGTAATATAATACAATACATTGCAATGCAATGCAATGAACTGTAATCCAATCCAGCAGAATGCACTACAGTACAATGCGATGCAAGAAAATCCAATCCAATTCAACACAATACATTACAGTACAACAAAAAACACATATCAAATGAGGAGCAGACTTTGGACTTTCAATCTGGGAAAGATTATGTAAACACCCCGTATCGTCCATAGAGGGACGCCTCCGGCAGCTTAGTTTGACCGTCTGTGCATTCTAACCACGTCATTCAAGGCAGGAACCCAGCCTGATTTCTGGGATTATCAAAATGACTTAAAAGACACCAGTGTGATATGAGGAAAACTTCGTAACGTAAGAAACCCAACGTTATGTAAGTGAGACCAACCTAAGGAGAAGGAAAACAGCGTGATATGGGTGAAAACCAACGTAATGAGAAAGAAACCCACTTAGTATGAGGGAAAAACCAATGCAGTGTGCTGTAAATCAGCGTCATTTGACGGGAAACAAAGGCAGTGTGAGAAAAACCAGCGTAATTTGACGGGAAACAAACGCAATGTGTCGTAAACCAGCGTAATTTGACGGGAAACAAAGGCAGTGTGGGAAAAACCAGCGTGATTTGACGGGAAACAAAGGCAGTGTGGGAAAAACCAGCGTAATTTGACGGGAAACAAACGCAATGTGTCGTAAACCAGCGTAATTTGACGGGAAACAAAGGCAGTGTGAGAAAAACCAGCGTATTTGACGGGAAACAAAGGCCGTGTGATAAAAACCAGCGTAATTTGACGGGAAACAAATGCAGTGTGAGAAAAACCAGCATGATGTAAAAGGAAACCAACGTAATGTAAACGAAGCAAACGTTCTCCAAGGGAGACCAATGTAATCTTAGGGAAACCAGTCAAATGTGATGAAAGCCAACGTCATATGAGGAACCAACGTAAGGTGAGGCAACCAAGTGTATGATGCAACGTAATTTGAGGGAAACTAACCGCATTTAAGGGAAGCCAACGTTATCTGAAGGAAACTAGCGTGATGTAAGGGAAACCACAGTTATCTGAGGAAAACCAGCATAATCTGAGGGACACTAGCGTGATGTGAAGGAAACCAGCATTATCCGACGGAAACCAGCGTGACCTGAGGGAAACCAGCGTGACATGAGGGAAACCAGCGTGACCTGAGGGAAACCAGCGTGATCTGAGGGAAACTAGCGTGACCTGACGGAAACCAGCGTGATCTGAGGGAAACCAGCGTGATCTAGGGAAACCAGCGTGATCTGAGGGAAACCCGCGTGATCTGAGGGAAACCAGCGTGACCTGAGGGAAACCAGCGTGATCTGAGGGAAACCAGCGTGATCTGAGGGAAACCAGCGTGATCTGACGGAAACCAGCGTGACCTGAGGGAAACCAGCGTGATCTGAGGGAAACCAGCGTGACCTGAGGGAGACCAGCATTATCCGATGGAAACCAGAGTGACCTGACGGAAACCAGCGTGACATGAGGGAAACCAGCGTGACCTGAGGGAAACCAGCGTGACCTGAGGGAAACCAGCGTGATCTGACGGAAACTAGCGTGATCTGAGGGAAACCGCGTGATCT
>CM065725.1:60125872-60150872 GCA_033310375.1 Conus canariensis
GTTCGACTCCCGGCAGCGCCAGGGGGAAAAAAAAGGTTGGCAGTAGAAGGACATCTGGGAGTCATGACGTGAATGCGGCCCGGTCCACCTAGAGTGCATGGAGTTCAGGGCTGAAACACTTGTCTGAGGAGGGTTTCCTCTGAAGACCTTCTGCTGTCAAGTTCGCCCTAGAATATCTTCCTACCGGTTAGATCAAACGCATGTCGAAAAGTGACTTTGGAATCATCTCAAAGCACGGAATTAAACGTTAAAAAAAGAGCAAATTTTAAATCTCGTGTTGTACACAAGAATCAATATGTGCTGTAGGTTGAAATTGCCAATGGTTTACTGCCACTGCACACTTCTCTTGCCACAGTGTGTGTGGCTTTCTGAAGATCCTAGAGCATATTGATGCTCTCCAAACTGAGCACATTGTCCATCGGCACACACGTTCTTGATGTCACGAAACATTTGCCTACAGGACGCTTTTAGTCTGGACGCAAAAAAAAAAAAAAATGGACGCAAAACAAAACAAAACAAAAATAAATAAAATCACACATGTTGCCCATTTGGTCTGAAAGTTTGAATCTGAAACCTTCCCTGAAAGTGGCCCTTTGATGCTGGATTGACAGAGAAGATTTTCAAGCAAAAAAAGAAAAAGAAAAAGAAAGAAAAAAGAAAGAAAAAGAAAGAAAGAAAGAAAAAGAAGAAAGAAAAAAAAAGAGAAAGAAAGAAAGAAAGAAAGAAAAAAAAACAAGAAAGAAAATCCAACCACGCGGAAGGTTCGAACTCACGATGCGTTAGCTCCGTAGGCCAGCGTTCTAGCCATTTGCATGCAGGTCCTTCTCATGTTGGTTTGCGTGCAGTGAGTGAATGGCATGACACGTGCTACTCGTGCTGAAAAGAGGAGTCGCCCCTTGTGACCCTGAAAGAGTGGTGTGTGTGTGTGTGTGTGTGTGAGTGTGTGTGTGTGTGTGTGTGTGTGTGTGTGTGTGTGTGTGTGTGTGTGTTTCTTTACCACTACCACATGAACAATTTAACATACATGAACATGTACTTTTGTTTATTTCAAAAGGAGGTGACTGCGGGTGAAAATTGACACAAATCATAAATTAGAGTTATTGCGCTGGACAACAGAAACGGACAAATTTGTTTGTGCCTTTTGTCCGGCGGAAAATTAGAACTTCTCTTTATAAAATTTATGATTTTTATGTTTTGAAACTACTCGCACTTTCAGGTGACTCTGCCTTACCCTCCAAATGTCCGACCCTTCTCCTCTGTCTTGCCCTCTCCCCCCCCCCCCCCCCCCCCACCCTTCTTCCTCCTCAGTCCTACTCTCTTTCGGATTTCCGATCGACAGGACCACCACGGAGTCGTGCAGACGAACATTTAAATGAAAATCTGGTTGTAACAGGCAATCGCAAGTGAGGCCAGAATACGACCCTCCCCTCACTTCCCCTCCCCCCCCCCCCCCCCCCCCCCCACATACACACACCCGACCTCAACTTGTTTCTCCTTATCAGAAATCCCAGACATCACATACCATTAGGCAATATATGTACAGGAGTACCAAAGACTATTCGTTATCACATTCAATGGTTAGTGAGCCAGAAAAAAAATTGAACCACCCCGTCACCCTTCCCCTCATCCTACCGCTATTTCAGATAATAACAAGACAGCATGGAGCACATAAACCAGTGGTCAAAGAACTGTTCGCCAGAGTCGTGCTAAAAGTTCGCAGCCCCATGTCAACAGATTGTCGTTAAAATCTTTTTCACTTATTATTTTTCAACGTAGCTGCTCCTGCCCCCCTTTTTCCAAACTCAGTACACTTTGTTACTAATAATGATAATATTATTATCATTATCTTTATTATTATCATTGTCATTTTATCATTATCATTCTTATTATCGTTATCATTATTATTGTTTATTATTATATTATTATGTTATCATTATCATTATTGTTGTTGTTCTTTATGCTGTTACTGATATTGTTGTTGTTGTCGTTGTCAGTAGCAGTAGTAGTAGTAGTAGTATAATAGTAGTAGCAGCAGTAGCAGTAAGAGTACTTACACAGCGCGTATCCTCGGTTAGAGACCAAGCTGTAAGCGCTTTGTGGTCCACGTTCTCGTTTACATAACGGACTGTCTTCCTTGGTAGTGCCGACTGAAGAGCTGCCTGCTGGCGCGTCATTCAGTCGTTTCTCGTGTCATGCAGTCAGTATTTCTCTCTCAGTTGTTTACCTTCATTCTTTTGATTTTTCAAACAGGGTGCATGCTATATGTCATTCGTATTAACGGCCAAACCGGCCTTCTCTTCCGAAAGTTGGCGATGGGATTTTACGTGTGTGCAAGATGTTTGTGCGTCCAAACTCGGAACCTCGGTTTATAGCAGGGCCTATCATTCGAAGGACGTTTCGGGAAATGGAGTCAGACCCAATGTTAACTCGTAGGGGAAAATCCCCCTGTGTCAAAATGGCCCGGCGTAGATTCGAACCGGCAACCCCAGAATTATCAGAATCGGTGTTCTACCAGCTGAACTATTTCGGCCTCATGGCGTTGCAGCACATGGATTCCTGTAAGGACGAAGATCGTAATTTACGTGTTTAGGAAAGCCTCTGTCTCATCTATCATATCATTTTTTGCGTGCAAAATATCTCTGTCATTTTTTTCCTTTCAGATGTGGAACGATGTAATAGTCCGAGAGACTCAGGGGGTTGGAGAATATGGGGAGAAATAATGAATTTCAAAAGCACAGAACTGAATCGGTAGTATGGCATTAACTGACTTGAGTGCACGCGTATTGTCTGCAACAAAACAACACATCTCTTGTCAGCAGTGACAGGTAGACCACTTTGACTGCTGATGACGTCATAACTATTATGACGACATTCATGCCAATTTGTGTGTCATCTCCTGAAAGGCACGCGCAAGTGTACGCTAATTGCCTTAGGTGTAACTAGCCGCCTTCACATGGAGGCTACCTACTTTTGAAATAACCGTCGTCCTTTTACTATAGGCGATCACAACCGAAGCAGCATTCTTCTCGTTCACTTCCCTCCTTTCTTACATTTTCATAACGCCATTTCCACTCACACCAATGAATGATATGTGCAGTTGTACGAAGAAGTGTTTGTTTTCACATTCAATCACAAACTGAGCTAGGTTTTTCCTCCATCGTCAGGTCGAGGCATAGAATACAATGGAGTCATAACAAAACAGACAGACAGATAGACACACACACTCTCTCTCTCTCTCTCTCTCTCTCTCTCTCTCTCCTTACCCTCTCCTCTTCTCATAGCCATTTCGAGTCAAATACAAACAAAGGAGTCATGTAACATGTAAACGAAGGACTATATTTTCATCACACAAGGTAACTGTTCCACCAGATCATGAATTGTCTACCCGATATGCATCCCCAACTCCTCCTACCCTCCCCACCCCCTTTACCCTCATTCTCCCGCTCTCTGCCTCCCTATTTCCACTCTGAGTCATTGGACAATGAAGCCATGCAACCTACACACGAAAGACTATCAGGGTAGCTCATGGAATCATCGCATGACGGAATCTGAACCGCTCTGCCAGCTCTTTCCCCAATACAACAACGGAGACATGCTCAGCTAGGCCTGTAGACTTCTCTTAGCTCGTCCAGTCGCTTTGTTAGCCAGCATGTGATTGCGATCGGTCTCCATCTCCCCCCCCCCCCCCCTCACCCCGACTCTTTAAATGATACACTACCAAGTATCATTAGCACATGTAAGGAAAGACAGTTTTCTCATCCAATCACAGCTCAGTCAGATAATGACGTCAGTAAGAGATCACGTGCACAGGATCGTCATAAAACCTGAAAAACATCTGCTTCCCGAAAACCGTTCACCCGAGGCTTGCTGCAAGCTCTCTCTCTCTCTCTCTCTCTCTCTCTCTCTCTCTCTCTCTCTCTCTCTTCTTTTTTCCCCATTAATTGATGTCAGCTTTTTAACTGACACAAAGACAGACGACAATCTGAGATAACAATATGAAACACGACAAGCTCCTCAAGTTCCTAATTGTTCTTCTTTGTGAAATTATCCTCGTGATCGTCTTCTCATTAACAAAAGAAGAAGAAGAGAAGGAGATTAGTGATGATGATTTGGACTGCACGATTTTTTCCGCAGAATGGTGAGACCTATTCGATTCCTTTCACGTTGCTTTGTAGTCCAATCGACGGTGAAAAGCCGCATGAGGGCTGGAGGCATGTTTGAAAATGGAGATTCGTAATCAGACCCACCCCCAAATCCACAACACTGACGTCTGTCTGCATCGGCAGCTTACCCGTGGGATACCATGGCACCAGCTGCCCACCCTGAGAAGGGGATTCAGATTCTCTTACACCTACGAGAGACAGGGTATTTGCAAATGATTGGGAAATCTTGTACAACTACAAAACAGTGTTTGTCGAGCAGTTGACAGTATATCCGCAGTAGACAGGGCAGTTGACAGTATATCCGCAGAAGTCACTGTACAAATAATACAACTGCAAAGGACAGTATGTCTGCAAAGGGAAAAAAAAAGTATCTGTACAGAAATAAAACAATAACGATGATGATAACTATTAAAAACCCATCAATACCAGTCATAATGGAATGTTCAGAGCATCCTGTCAGGAAGGCTGGAATGATCTCATAGCACTTCACACACACACACACACACACACACACACACACACACACACACACACACACACACACACAACACACATATATATATATATATATATATGGAATGTTCAGAGCATCCTGTCAGGAAGGCTGGAAGGATCTCATAGCACTTCACACACACACACACACACACACACACACACACACACACACACACACACACACACACACACCACATATATATATATATATATATAGACATACATACACATCTTAAGTATATATACATGTTGAGCATAAAAGATAGTGGGGGAAAGCAAACGCAAGTAACCAAATCTTTCGCCATTAAAACGACTTCGCAAAGATTTTTGAAAAGGGGGTGATGGGTGAGAGTGGTAAGAAAAGAAAATGGGAATAAAAAGAGTGTTAGAATGTAAAATATTAAATCCTTCACCAGCAGAATGCAGAAGCCACCAGCAGAATACAGAAGCCACCAGCAGAATACAGAAGCCACCAGCAGAATACAGAAGCCACCAGCAGAATGCAGAAGCAACCCACCAGCAGAATACAGAAGCCACCAGCAGAATACAGAAGCCACCAGCAGAATGCGGAAACCGTCTTGAAAACAGAACGGTTTATACCGACTGTCCAGAGTCGACTTTCGCCCGCTGATTCGAACTCATCAGCAGAACTTGGCTGATTGTGTCGATCTTCCCGTGGCTTCAAATGGAATTTTACCACCTACAGATCTGTGAAAGTCTCACCACCAAGGGTCCAAACACATAATTATTCCAATGGCGTATCACTGCAGCCAGTGAATAATTTTTAAAAAAGCAAAGTGAGAAGGAGGTATTGTAAGGAAATAAGCTGCATAAAATTTAAACCAGTAACTAAAGAGTAATAAGTACCGGGGGAATCGTTGGCCCTTGCTTGAGAACAGATTTAAGGATAAAAGGGACGTTAAAATGTATCGTTAGTCAGAGTAGTCGGCTGTACTATATAATAACACAGGCATTGTCGGTCATACCATATAACCTGAAGAATTTTGATTCTTTGACAAATTTTAATCTATAATTTTAATAAAACTTCTAACTTTCCCCTTCCCTGGGTTCTCAATTTTACTTTCAAGAGACCTTGTATCTCCGTCTGCTGTGTCACCAGATGTGGAAGTGAACTTTAAATGTCAAAGAACTCATTGAGTCTATTAGGAAGGAGTAAACTCCTGGCATTACCTAAAACTCCAGAAGTGTCTGAGTCGGGATATTACCTTTAAACGACCAAGAAGAGAAGGACGCACAGAACCAAATATGATATTTGAGGACTGGACACAATCGCCTGCTCCACCACATGCACACAAAATTTGGCATTGGACAGAGTGGAGAGTGCCCTTGTGGTGAGGGACCAATGACAACTGACCACATCCTTCAAGTCTGTACGACGTATGCAGCATCCAGGAGAAAGTACTGGCCAACACCGACAGCAGTGGAAGCCAAGCTGTACGGCACCCTGGAGGAGCTGCGACGGACGGCAGCCTTCATCGAGGACACCGGGCTGCTCATCTAAAGGGATGGCGAACGAGGAAGAAGAAGAAGAAGAAGAGCAGACAGTGGTAGTCTTGTATCCTAGTATAAGAGGGAGAGGAACTTTCTGCAGTTCAACCACAAGGAGAGGAGGGGGGGGGGGGGGGGGTTGATGTGATGAAGTTTTGCTTTCGAACCCTGAATAAAAAGATGTGTGGTTCAGTTCGCTACGTTTTGAAAGCGACCAATGTATTTGGGAATTATTCTAGCAGAACGCTAACAGCTCTGATGTATTGAACTAAAGGGGGTGTAAACAAAATCTCGGCTTCAGCAGTCAGAAATCTGATACAGACTGTCCTCCTGATCTCGAAATGGACATTCTGGAAGATGTTAAACGCATGGTCTCTCACAGGAAGCCTATTGTCGACAAACACACCTAAGTTAATATACGTATCAAATAAAAGGAAGACCCGTATATAGTCCAAAATGAGGTGTTTAAGAAAAAAAAAGGGCCACAGTCTTATTTTCTTTTCATTCACTGTGGCTTATTGATACATGTCCCATATCATGCATACAGGATTAAATAGTTGACATTCATCATGGGATCTACCCGTCTCTTGCACACTTCAGCACGGTCTGCAAACGTGTGATGCTAAATGTTATGACGAGAACTTACATCATACAAGGATTGCGTATACAACGTAAATGAAACGAGTCTGCGGACTGGGCCTTGAGACACTCCATTGCGAAAAGAGGGGCGGGGTAAGACTCGTAACTAGAACGGAAACAACTTGTTTCTTTCATTTAGGTACAACCAAATAAACCGAACTGTTTTGTAATGTACGCCAAACACTAGCTTCAAACGATTCAGCAAATCAGGTAGTGGTCGATGTAATCAAAAGCTGCAGCTGGATCGAGACGCAACAGATCAGAAATCGGAAAGAAAACGCTTGCGACAAGTAGGTCATTCAAACTATTCTTTCAGACACAAACGAATGCCTAAAAACGATCCATAATTACTCATAACGTGTGTGCGTTTTGACGTTTTGTTAATCCCTCGATAGGTACGGGCACGTATGTTTGTCAATAAGAATTGTGGGATTTTTGTGATGAGAGGGGTCAGACAGATCATGGTACCACGTGGAGCATGGTGCGTGAATACAAAGTCCAGCCACTGTCCTTGAAACCAATACATACGGATTCACTTACACTTAGATTCAGCCGTCAAAAGGGGAAGGCAGGGGCTTAACATCAGCAGTATTTACAGTAAGGAAAACACCACCAACTAGCATTCACACATTAAAACAATTGCAAGGTAAGGGAGAAAATCATCATACACATTTACGGGACAAGGACCTTTGAAAGCGCACTGGGATCGCACTTGAACACAGACAGAGGGAGGGAGGGAGGGTGGGAAAATACGACTGGGGTTTCAGCAGCACATGCTGAAAATGAAGTACAGTAAAGCTGTAAAAAAACTAACTACTGTGGTAGTTATCTTGCCTTAAAAGATGTACACAAGGTGGTGTCTGTACCATTGGTACTATCTTGTCATGCTGCAAAGGACAGCATGGCTGCGGAACGGGAAAAAATGCAAAGGACAGTATGCTTGAGACGGAAAATCTGCGAAGTGCTCCATGACTGCAATAGATGGAAAATATGTAAAGAACACTATGCCTGCAAAACAGAGACTGTCTTCAGAGAATAGTATGTCTGCGGTAAAGAGAACAAGCTCAGTGAATCCGCAAAGGGGAGACTAGAAGGTCTGTCTACAAAGAGAGAGCAAAGGGGCAAATGACAAAGCAATGGATACAGGCAAAGAATAGTATGTCTGGGGGAGAGACAGAGAGTGAGAGAGAGAGAGAGAGAGGGAGAGAGAGAGAGGCGGGGCTGGAGGGAGAGAGAGAGGGAAAGAGAGAGAGAGAGGGGGGAGAGAGAAGGGGTGAAGGAGGGAGGGAGGGGAGGTACGAGAAAGAGAGAGAGAGAGAGAGAGACAGAGACAGAGACAGAGACAGAGACAGAGACAGAGACAAAGAGCAAGGGACAGCATAACTGCAAACAAAAGAGCAATGGAATTTTTTTCACAGTATTTTTTTCACAGTATTTGACAGTATGTCTACACAAGAGAGAGCAAAGGAGAGAGCAATGCACAGTATGTCTGCTAAAGAGAGAGAGAACAATGCACAGTATGTCTGCTAAAGAGAGAGAGAACAATGCACAGTATGTCTGCTAAAGAGAGAGAGAGAGAGAGAGAGAGAAAGAGAGAGAGAGAGAGAGCAATGCACAGTATGTCTGCTAAAAAAGAGAGAGAGCAATGCACATTATGTCTGCTAAGGAGAGAGAGCAATGCAAAGTATGTCTGCTAAAGAGAGAGAGAGAGAGCAATGCACAGTATGTCTGCTAAAGAGAGAGAGAGCAATGCATAGTATGTCTGCTAAAGAGAGAGAGAGAGAGCAATGCACAGTATGTCTGCTAAGAGAGAGAGAGAGAGAGAGAGAGAGAGAGAGAGCAATGCACAGTATGTCTGCTAAAGAGAGAGAGAGAGAGCAATGCACAGTATGTCTGCTAAAGAGAGAGAGAGCAATGCACAGTATGTCTGCTAAAGAGAGAGAGAGAGCAATGCACAGTATGTCTGCTAAGGAGAGAGCAATGCACAGTATGTCTGCTAAAGAGAGAGAGAGCAATGCACAGTATGTCTGCTAAAGAGAGAGAGAGCAATGCACAGTATGTCTGCTAAAGAGAGAGAGAGAGCAATGCACAGTATGTCTGCTAAAGAGAGAGAGCAATGCACAGTATGTCTGCTAAAGAGAAAGAGAGAGCAATGCACAGTATGTCTGCTAAAGAGAGAGAGAGCAATGCACAGTATGTCTGCTAAAGAGAAAGAGAGAGCAATGCACAGTATGTCTGCTAAAGAGAGAGAGAGCAATGCACAGTATGTCTGCTAAAGAGAGAGAGAGAGCAATGCACAGTATGTCTGCTAAAGAGAGAGAGAGAGAAAGAGCAATGCACAGTATGTCTGCTAAAGAGAGAGAGAGCAATGCACAGTATGTCTGCTAAAGAGAAAGAGAGAGCAATGCACAGTATGTCTGCTAAAGAGAGAGAGAGAGAGAGAGAGAGAGAGAGAGAGAGCAATGCACAGTATGTCTGCTAAAGAGAGAGAGAGCAATGCACAGTATGTCTGCTAAAGAGAGAGAGAGAGCAATGCACAGTATGTCTGCTAAAGAGAGAGAGAGAGAGAGAGAGAGAGAGAGAGAGAGAGAGAGAGCAATGCACAGTATGTCTGCTAAAGAGAGAGAGAGCAATGCATAGCATGTCTGCTAAAGAAAGAGAGAACAATGCACAGTATGTCTGCTAAAGAGAGAGAGAGCAATGCATAGCATGTCTGCTAAAGAAAGAGAGAACAATGCACAGTATGTCTGCTAAAGAGAGAGAGAGAGTAATGCACAGTATATCTGCTAAAGAGAGAATGCAATGCACAGTATGTTTGCTAAAGAGAAAGAGAGAGAGAGAGAGAGAGAGAGAGAGAGAGAGAGAGAGAGAGAGAGAGAGAGAGAGCAATAGACCGTATGTCTGCTAAAGAGAGAGCAATGCACAGTATGTCTGCTAAAGAAAAAGAGCAATGCACAGTATGTCTGCTATAGAGAGAGAGAGCAACGCACAGTATGTCTGCTACAGAAAGAGAGCAATGCACAGTATGTCTGCTAGAGAGAGAGAGAGAGAGAGAGAGAGGAGAGAGAGAGAGAGAGAGAGAGAGAGAGAGCAATGCACAGTATGTCTGCTGAAGAAAAAGAGCAATGCACAGTATGTCTGCTATAGAGAGAGAGAGCAACGCACAGTATGTCTGCTACAGAAAGAGAGCAATGCACAGTATGTCTGCTAAAGAGAGAGAGAGAGAGAGAGGAGAGAGAGAGAGAGAGAGAGAGAGAGCAATGCACATTATGTCTGCTAAAGAGAGACAGAGAGCAATGCACAGTATGTCTGCTAAAGAGAGAGAGAGAGAGAGAAATGCACATTATGTCTGCTAAAGAGAGACAGAGAGCAACGCACAGTATGTCTGCCACAGAAAGAGAGCAATGCACAGTATGTCTGCTAAAGAGAGAGAGAGAGAGCAATGCACATTATGTCTGCTAACGAGAGACAGAGAGCAATGCACAGTATGTCTGCTAAAGAGAGAGAGAGAGAGAGAGAGAGAGAGAGAGAAGGGCAATGCACAGTATGTCTGCTAAAGAGAGAGAGAGAGCAATGCATAGTATGTCTGCTAAAGAGAGAGAGAGAGAGAGAGAGAGAGAGAGAGAGAGAGAGAGAGAGAAAATGCACATTATGTCTGCTAAAGAGAGAGAGAGAGAGAGAGAGAGAGAGAGAGCAATGCACAGTATATCTGCTAAAGGGAGAGCAATGCACAGTATGTCTGCTCAAGAGAGAGTAATGTACAGTATGTCTGCTAAAGAGAGAGAGGAGAGAGAGAGAGGAGAGAGAGAGCAATGCCTATTTTGTCTGCTAAAGAGGGAGCAATGCACAGTATGTCTGCTAAAGAGAGAGAGAGAGAGAGCAATGTACAGTATGTCTGCTAAAGAGAGAGCAATGCACAGTATGTCTGCTAAAGAGAGAGCAATGCACAGTATGTCTGCTAAAGAGAGAGACAGCAATGCACTCTATGTCTGCTAGAAGAGAGAGAGAGAGAGAGAGAGAGAGAGAGCAATGCACAGTATGTCTGCTAAAGAGAGAGAGAGAGAGAGCAATGCACAGTATGTCTGCTAAAGAGACAGAGCAATGGACATTATTATGTCTGCTAACGAGAGAGAGAGAGAGAGAGAGAGAGAGGAGAGAGAGAGAGAGAGAGAGAGAGCAATGCACAGTATGTCTGCTAAAGAGAGAGAGAGAGAGAGCAATGCACAGTATGTCTGCTAAGGAGAGAGAGAGAGCAATGCACAGTTTGTCTGCTAAAGAGAGAGCAATGCACAGTATGTCTGCTAAGGAGAGAGCAATGCACAGTATGTCTGCTAAAGAGAGAGAGTGAGAGAGAGAGAGAGAGAGAGAGAGAGAGCAATGCACAATATGTCTGCTAAAGAGAGAACAGTGCACAGTGTGTCTGCTAAAGAGAGAACAGTGCACAGTGTGTCTGCTAAAGAGAGAGCAATGCACAGTATGTCTGCTAAAGAGAGAACAGTGCACAGTGTGTCTGCTAAAGAGAGAGAGAGAGAGCAATGGACTGTATGCCTTCAATTGAAAGAGCGAAGAACAGTATATCTGCAAAGAAGCGAGAGGTAAGAACGATGTCTCTACAAAGAACAGAGAGCAACGAATGCTATGTTTGGAAAGAAGGTAGAACAAAGACCAGTGCGTCTCCAAAGAAGATAGAACAAAGAAAGTGTGTCTGCAAAGAAGATAGAGCGAAGAACAGTATGCCAACAAATAGCAATGCAAAGAACACAATGTGTGCAAAACAGAGAGAGCAAAGGAGAAAATGTCTGCAAAAGAGAGTGCAAAAGAACAGCATGTCTGCAAAGAAAAACAAGATGCAAAGCATATAAACGTACTCCCAGTTTTCCAAATCGCTTATAAACCGGCCAAGTACTTTCTGAGATAAATAACGGCAAAATAACGGTTTTTACGGTTATTTAACCGATGTGCACTTTTGAAACTTGTATTTTAGTCCTCACTGGGCTAAAGCCTATGTACCTACCAAATTTCATACAGATCGGACAATATGTCAAGAATAAGGGTTTTTAACGGTCAAATTTTGAAACACTATATGGAAGTGCCATTTGTGTGTGACAACCTTTCTGTATACTAAATTTCATTAAAATCCACCAATATGTAAAAAAAAAAATAACGACAAAATAACGGTTTTAACGGTTATATAACCGATGTACACTTTTGAAACGGGTATTTTAGTCACCAGTGAGCTAAAGCCTCTGTACATACCGAACTTCATCCAAATCGGACAATATGTCAAGAATAACGGTTTTTAACGGTCGAACTGTGAAACACTACATAGAAGTGCCATTTGTGTGTGATAACCTTTCAGTATACCAAATTTCATTAAAATCCACCTATATATAGTAAATAACGGCAAAATAACGGTTTTTAACTTGTTTAATCGATTTTTAGCGTTACATCACTTACATATGGAAAGAGGCTCCGATTTGTCACAAGATCATCCAAATCGCTTATAAATCGGCGAAGTACTTTCTTAGATATTCCATAAAGAAGAAAAACCGTTTTGGGCCGTTATAACCGATAGTAACGGCTATTCTGGTCAAATAAAACATCGGGCATCATCCATGACCCATAGTGAACATACCTACAAATTTTCAGAAAGATGGGCCAAGTACTTTCTGAGATATTCCATAAAGAAGAAAAACCGTTACAGGCCGTTACAGCCGTTAGTAACGGCTATAACGGGGTAAACTAAAACATCAGGCATCATTCGTGGCCCATAATGAACATACCTGCTAATTTTTACAAAGATCGGCCAGGTACTTTCTGAGATATTCCATAAAGAAGAAAAACCGTTACAGGCCGTTACAGCCGTTAGTAACAGTTATAACGGTAAACTAAACATCGGGCATCATCCGTGGCCCATAATGAACGTACCTACAAATTTTCAGAAAGATCGGCCACGTACTTTCTGAGATATTCCATAAAGAAGAAAAACCGTTAAGGCCGTTACAGCCGTTACTAACGGTTATAACGGGGAAATTAAAACATCGGGCATCATCCGTGACCATTAATGAACATACCTACAAATTTTCAGAAAGATGGGCCAAGTACTTTCTGAGATATTCCATAAAGAAGAAAAACCGTTACAGGCCGTTACAGCCGTTAGTAACGGCTATAACGGGGTAAACTAAAACATCGGGCATCATCTGTGACCCATAATGAACATACCTGTTAATTTTCATAAAGGTCGGTCAAGTACTTTCTGAGATATTCCATAAAGAAGAAAAACCGTTACAGGCCGTTACAGCCGTTAGTAACGGCTATAACGGTTAACTAAAACATCGGGCATTATTCGTGACCCATAATGAACATACCTACAAATTTTCAGAAAGATCGGCCACGTACTTTCTGAGATATTCCATAAAGAAGAAAAACCGTTAAGGCCGTTACAGCCGTTAGTAACGGCTATAACGGGGTAAACTAAACATCGGGCATAATCCGTGACCCATAATGAATGTACCTGCTCATTTTTACAAAGATCGGCCAAGTACTTTCTGAGATATTCCATAAAGAAGAAAAAACCGTTACAGGCCGTTACAGCCGTTAGTAACGGTTATAACGGTAAACTAAAACATCGGGCATCATCCGTGGCCCATAATGCTACGTTTACACGGGATGCAACTAACTTGCAACCAAATTCAAATTTTGGTTGCAAGGCTGTACATGCGACTTGACGGTCTCCGCAGGATGCAACCGGCGGCGACTTACGTGCAACTAACTAGGCTCCTCCCCTTTCTTTGGCAGTGGGGCCAAGCCAGACAGAAAAAATCCGTGACACGCGTGCCGCTTGCGTCATCAATTTCTGTTGGAAACCGGCTGAGACGAGCGGCAAGCTGTGGCAACCGGCGGCGACCGTTTTTTCGCAGTTCAGTTGCAAGGCCCTCCAAAAATTATCGGTCTGGGAGTGAAAATAAAATGAGCCTTGCGACCAAACATGCAACCAAAAATCGGGAAAATCCGTTGGTTTCTGAGACCGGCAGCGACGGGCCACAACCGGGGGCAACCAGTCTCCACCAGTCTCCGCCGGTTTCCAAGAGTTAGTCGCAATTTGGTTGCAAGTTAATTGCATCCCGTGTAAACGTAGCATAATGAACATACCTACAACTTTTCAGAAAGATCGGCCCAGTAGTATTGTCTGGAGCGAGTGGAACACATTTTGACCACGGACACACACACACACACACACACACACACACACACACACACACAACACACACACACACACACACACACAGCATTTCTTCGTTCCCATTCTAAAGTACTCCCTGTTCTATAAGAACTGGGAGTACAAAAAGAGAGCAAAGATCAGCATGTCCGCAAAGAGAAGACAGCAACGAACAGAATGTCCGCAAAGAGAAGACAGCAAAGAACAGAATGTCCGCAAAGAGAAGACAGCAAAGAACAGAATGTCCGCAAAGAGAAGACAGCAACGAACAGAATGTCTGCAAAGAAAGACAGCAAAGAACAGAATGTCCGCAAAGAGAAGACAGCAAAGAACAGAATGTCCGCAAAGAGAAGACAGCAACGAACAGAATGTCCGCAAAGAGAAGACAGCAAAGAACAGAATGTCCGCAAAGAGAAGACAGCAACGAACAGAATGTCTGCAAAGAAAGACAGTGAAGAACAGCATGTCTACGAGAAAAGACAGCAAAGAACAGTATGTCTTGCAAAGAAAAGACAGCAAAGAACAGAATGTTTGAAAAGAAAAGACAGCAAAGAGCAGAATGTTTGAAAGAAAAGACAGCAAAGAACAGAATGTCCGCAAAGAAAAGACAGCAAGGAACAGCATGTCCGCAAAGAGAAGACAGCAAAGAACCGAATGTCCGCAAAGAGAAGAGAGCAAAGAACAGAATGTCCGCAAGAAAAGACAGCAACGAACAGAATGTCCGCAAAGAGAAGACAGCAAAGAACAGACTGTCTTGCAAAGAAAGGACAGCAAAGAACAGTATGTCTTGAAAGAAAAGACAGCAAAGAACAGTATGTCTTGGAAAGAAAAGACAGCAAAGAACAGTATGTCTTGGAAAGAAAAGACAGCAAAGAACAGCATGTCCGCAAAAAAAGACAAGAAACAACAGTATGTCTTGCAAAGAAAAGACAGCAAAGAACAGTATGTCTTGGAAAGAAAAGACAGCAAAGAACAGCATGTCCGCAAAAAAAGACAAGAAACAACAGTATGTCTTGCAAAGAAAAGACAGCAAAGAACAGTATGTCTTGGAAAGAAAAGACAGCAAAGAACAACATATCCGCAAAAAAGACAAGAAACAACAGAATGTCTTGCAAAGAAAAGACAGCAAAGAACAGTATGTCCGCAAGACAGCAAAGAACAGCATGTCTTGCAAAGAGAAGACAGCAAAGAACAGAATGTCCGAAAAGAGAAGACAGCAAAGAACAGTATGTCTAGCACAGAAAAACAGCAAAGAACAGTGTGTCTGCAAGAACAGACAGCAAAGAACAGAATGTCCGCAAAGAAA
Organism: Conus canariensis; assembly: GCA_033310375.1. NCBI lineage: Eukaryota > Metazoa > Mollusca > Gastropoda > Neogastropoda > Conidae > Conus > Conus canariensis. Next base: position 60,141,204 of record CM065725.1, read on the forward strand.
AGACAGCAAAGAACAGTATGTCTTGCACAGAAAAACAGCAAAGAAGAGTATGTCTGCAATTAAAGACAGCAAAGAACAGAATGTCTTGCAAAAGAAAAGACAGCAAAGAACAGCGTGTCTGCAAATAAAAGACAGCAAAGAACAGTATGTCCGCAAGAAAAGACAGCAAAGAACAGCGTGTCCGCAAAGAGAAGACAGCAAAGAACAGAATGTCTTGCAAAAGAAAGGACAGCAAAGAACAGTATGTCTTGAAAGAAAAGACGGCAAAGAACAGTATGTCTTGGAAAAGAAAGACAGCAAAGAACAGTATGTCTTGGAAAGAAAAGACAGCAAAGAACAGCATGTCCGCAAAAAAAGACAAGAAACAACAGAATGTCTTGCAAAGAAAAGACAGCAAAGAACAGTATGTCTTGGAAAGAAAAGACAGCAAAGAACAGCATGTCCGCAAAAAAAGACAAGAAACAACAGAATGTCTTGCAAAGAAAAGACAGCAAAGAACAGTATGTCTTGGAAAGAAAAGACAGCAAAGAACAGCATGTCCGCAAAAAGAGACAAGAAACAACAGAATGTCTTGCAAAGAAAAGACAGCAAAGAACAGTATGTCTTGGAAAGAAAAGACAGCAAAGAACAGCATGTCCGCAAAAGAAAAAAGAAGACACAAGAAAAAAGAATGTCTTGAAAGAAAAGACAGCAAAGAACAGTATGTCCGCAAAAAGCAAGAACAAAGAATGTCTTGCAAAGAGAAGACAGCAAAGAACACCAGAAGAATGTCCGAAACAACGAAAGAGAAGACAGCAAAGAACAGTATGTCTAGCACAGAAAAACAGCAAAGAACAGTGTGTCTGCAAGAACAGACAGCAAAGAACAGAATGTCCGCAAAGAAAAGACAGCAAAGAACAGTATGTCTTGCACAGAAAAACAGCAAAGAAGAGTATGTCTGCAATTAAAGACAGCAAAGAACAGAATGTCTTGCAAAGAAAAGACAGCAAAGAACAGCGTGTCTGCAAATAAAAGACAGCAAAGAACAGTATGTCCGCAAGAAAAGACAGCAAAGAACAGCGTGTCTGCAAATAAAAGACAGCAAAGAACAGAATGTCTGCAAGAAAAGACAGCAAAGAACAGCGTGTCTGCAAATAAAAGACAGAAAAGAACAGTATGTCCGCAAAACAAAAGACGGCAAAGAACAGTATGTCTTGCAAAGAAAAGACAGCAAAGAACAGTATGTCTTGCAAAGAAAAGACAGCAAAGAACAGAATGTCTTGCAAAGAGAAGACAGCAAAGAACAGTATGTCTTGCAAAGAAAAGACAGCAAAGAACAGTATGTCTTGCAAAGAGAAGACAGCAAAGAACAGTATGTCTTGCAAAGAAAAGACAGCAAAGAACAGTATGTCTTGCAAAGAAAAGACAGCAAAAAACAGCATGTCTTGCAAAGAGAAGACAGAAAAGAACAGTATGTCTTACAAAGAAAAGACAGCAAAGAACAGTATGTCTTGCAAAGAAAAGACAGCAAAAAACAGTATGTCTTGCAAAGAAAAGACAGCAAAGAACAGAATGTCTTGCAAAGAGAAGACAGCAAAGAACAGTATGTCTTGCAAAGAGAAGACAGCAAAGAACAGTATGTCTTGCAAAGAGAAGACAGCAAAGAACAGTATGTCTTGCAAAGAAAAGACAGCAAAGAACAGTATGTCTTGCAAAGAAAAGACAGCAAAAAACAGCATGTCTTGCAAAGAGAAGACAGCAAAGAACAGTATGTCTTGCAAAGAAAAGACAGCAACGAACAGAATGTCTGCAAAGAAAAGACAGCAAAGAACAGAATGTCTGCAAAGAAAAGACAGCAAAGAACAGTATGTCTTGCAAAGAAAAGACAGCAAAGAACAGTATGCCTTGCACAGAAAAGACAGCAAAGAACAGTATGTCTGCAAGAAAAGACAGCAAAGAACAGAATGTCTTGCAAACAGAAGACAGCAAAGAACAGTATGTCTTGCAAAGAGAAGACAGCAAAAAACAGTATGTCTTGCAAAGAGAAGATAGCAAAGAACAGTATGTCTTGCAAAGAGAAGACAACAAAGAACAGTATGTCTTGCACAGAAAAACAGCAAAGAGCAGTATGTCTTGTAAAGAGAAGATAGCAAAGAACAGTATGTCTTGCAAAGAGAAGAAAGTACAGCTGCAAAGAAGAAAGAGCGAAGAACAGTGTCTGTAACGGACAGTGGTAAATGATTGCATATGTGCAAAAGACGTGGCATTCATCTGCAAAAAAGAATTTGACAAACGTATGCCAAAGTTTTGTACATTTGCAAGAGTTGTCTAAACTTTTTTTTTTGAACAAATCTTAAATAAATGTTAGCGAACCGCCCAGAGAACGTGGACAAACGAGTCACAAGAGAACGTGGACAAACGAGTCACAAGACGACTTGTGACTCGTTTGTCCACGTTCTCTGGGCGGTTCGCTAACATTTATTTAAGATTTGTTTAGATTTCCGCCTGCAGTCGTCTCGCTTTGCAACTAGATTTTTTTTTTTTTTTTGCACAACAGCAAATGGCAGTATATCTATGTATATCTATCTCCAAATGACATTGTAGCTGCATATAAAAAAATGAAAAAAAAAATCTTAAAGGAAATTATATCTGGAAAAGACTGCCAACGACAGCACAAGTATAAATGGGATTATAACTGCTGAAGGCGAATGGCTTTATATGTTGGCAATGGGGCATTCGTAGGCTTAGAGTGTATCGCTGAAGGTAAGCGATGAATCGCGTGCACGAGAACAATGAAGCAGTTTCAACCAGCAAATGTAGTGATCAGTCATTGGAATGGATCGGAAAAGCGAACTGGAGCAAGGAAATGGTTACACTGACCTTCTCTCTCTCTCTCTCTCTCTCTCTCTCTCTCTCTCTCTCTCTCTCTCTCTCTCTCTCTCTCTCTCTCTCTCTCTTTTCCTTTCAAAAAAGTGGCAGGTTTTGTTTTTTTTTGGTTCGAGTTTTCAAGCAATTGTCCCCGTGGATTTTTTTTTTCTCTGACAATTTGTCCGAGTTCATTCTGACGTCTATTCAAAACCTTTCCCTGCATGTCATTGGATCATTGTGAATGATCGAAGAGTTTCAAATCAGGATTTTTTTTTTTAGTAATAGTGTCAATGTTCATTTTACAAAGTATGAGATAAACAAACCAATAGATAAATTGATAAATAAATAAACAGATAAATTTTTTAAAAAATGAATCAAACCAAACCATTTTGCAAACGCCGTCCATTTTTCCTTCACCCCCCCCCCTTCTCCATCAGTCTTGCTGCCTTCCCCTAAAAAAAATAAATGAAGAAATAAATTAACAAATGAATACATACAGAAATGATTAACTAAATATATAAGTAATTCGACGCGGTCACTCTATTGCAACAAATTCTTTACAAATCCTGGGAAAACACAGAAACAGATCCCGGACCTGTTAGCACACCCATCAGCTGCCATCACACTTTGGTCATGGCAGGATTGGACGATCCTCCGTCATGAAGCAGAACTAAATCGGGCACATGCGAGATCACCGCCTGCTCCTTGGCCGACATCCCGTGGCCATTCCTCAGTGAGGACGAGCACCTGGTGTCATCGTTATGCAGCGAGGTCCAGGCCGCGTAATTGTCCCTGCGGCAGCGGAGCAGGTGCACGATCTGCTGGCGGAACTTCTGCCCCGTGGCACAGTACAGACCGAAGTTGATGGAGTGGTTGACGTACATGAGCAGCTCGGCCACGGTCTTGGCCAGCTTGAAGCGCACGGTCTGCCGCAGGGTGTGCTGCTGGTGCTGCCAGAAGGCGGTGACGATCAGCGACACGTTCATGGGCAGCGTGGTCAGCAGGAAGGCGAAGGACACGGTCAGCAGCATGAAGGTCAGCTTCATGCCCTCGCCCGGCCCGCACACCCTGCGGCACGTGCTGATCTCGTTGCGCGGCTGGGGCTGGCCGGCGCGGAAGCGCACCATCTGCCCGTGGTAGTGGTGGTCCGGGGTGTTCTGCAGGCGGAGGCGGTGCTCGCGGGCCTGGATGACCTCCTTGATGATGAGGATGTTGAGGATGAGGATGACAAGGAAAGGCACGAAGGAATAGATGCAGGCGTCCACCCAGGGCCACACCTCGTTGACCAGGTTCTGGTGATGAGGCGCGGCCTCACAGAACCCCACGTTCTTGCCGTCCACGGGCCTCTCCACGATCTCCACGGTCCAGAAGAAGTGGAGGTTGACGGTGAACACGAGCAACACGAGGAAGAGGATGACCTTCTTGGCGCGGGTCGTGTTGATCATGGTGGAGGCTCGGAGCGGGAAGCAGACGACGATGTAGCGCTCCACGGTGACGGCAATGATGAGCCACACGGAGAGGTCGCTGGCGGTGTACCCGAAGCACACGCTCAGCTTGCACACCCAGTCCGAGCTGTCGTGAAAGGCAGTGCCTGTGACCTCGGCCAGCCACAACTTCAACAGACCGATGTAGAGCACCAGGGAATCGGCCACGGCCAGTGAGGCCAGGTAGTGGTAGGAGGAGACCTTCACCATGGCTCGCCTCCTCAGGATGATGAAGGAGAACACGTTGCCCAACGTCCCCAGCACGATCAGCACGGGCGGCACGTACAGCAGAAGGGACTTCAGCAGCCGATACTCCGGGATCGCGTTCAGGATCTGCTGCACGCTCCTCACGGTCATCCTGGCCATCCCAGCTACAGGTACGTCCACAACGCGCACTTTCACTTCAAGGGGGGTAGTGTTTAACGCCCAGAGGACGACACGTTCGGTCTTTCGGTCGTAAACATATTCAGGAATATCAAGCTCCAGCGGTCTCAAATCGTCGAAACAGGCTTTGGAGATGGGCGACCCGTTGACGTTGCTCGGTAGTGAGGGAATCACATGGTTTTAACGGTAGTAGGGCACTGTTTTTAGGATGAATTCCTCTCGTGACTAAAGTTGACGTCCTATGGATCCACATAGCTTGTCCTGTAACACACACACACACACACACACACACACACACACACACACACACACACACACACACACACACACGGACGCGCGCGCAAGCTTACACACACACACACACACACACACACACACACACACACACACACACACACACACACACACACACACACACACACGAGTTTAAATACGCAGCATGTCATAGCAAGAGCGCACATAAACGGACTGCCTTCCATGAGGACAGCAGTGGCACTGCACATCTTGGTCGTTGGTGTCATTGCTGGTTATGGATTTGAAAGAGTCCCTGCTGGCCAAAGCTGCTGCATGCAATTCGCCTGTCGCTGTGTTGCACGTGCTTTCGCCCAATGGATTTTCACCGAGCGGATTTCTGCCGACTGAGTACTGCACTGTCGCTGAAAATCACATTTATTCTGAAGGTTAATGCAACAAGTGGGGGGGGGGGGGGTTGGGCCCAGGCTGCTATTGCACATCATCGTGGACTTGTGTGAGAATGTCGTGAATACTTGTCATGTGCTTAGGCACTTAGCAGAGCTCATAGCTTCCCTTCTCACGTTCTTTCAATGTAAGTTATATATACACATTTAATGATATAACATTACGATCCTGAGTAGTGCGCTTTATGTGCAGCAGACAGGATAATATGTATTCAGTTGATTTATGTTGATGTGTATGATTGAGAATGCAATGTAACTCTCTCTCTCTCTCTCTCTCTCTCTCTCTCTCTCGGTATGTGCGTGCGTGTGTGTGTATGTGTGTGTGTGTGTGTGTGTGTGTGTGTGTGTGTGTGTGTGTGTGTGTGTGTGTGTGTGTGTGTGTGTACGTGCGTGCGTGCGTGCTTGTCACTGTGTGAGTAAATGTGTGTATGTGTGTGCGCGTGTGGAGTGTGTGTGTGTGGGGGGGGGGGGAGCAGAGAGGAGAGAGAGAGAGAGAGAGAGAGAGAGAGAGAGAGAGGAGGTGGGAGTAAAACATTCTTTTTAATGACAGACAGCAAGAGAGCTTTGCTGAAGCTGAAGTTGCCGTCGTATCAGAAACGACTCCATTCGGCGAAAGTTCACTCGGTGAAGGTCTACTCAGCGAAGCACAAGGTTTCCATTATTTGAAACACTGGAGTGGCTTTTAACGCGCTTCCTGAGTTGTTTGTTCTAGGTGTTAGCGTGTTTTTGTTCCACGTTACCAGGCTAAGCTTATTCCAGATACAACAATGTTTTTTTTTTCGGGTACCAAAAAGACCATGTTCCAGGTACAATGGTGGTATTTCTTCCCCAGGTACCAGAATGGCCTTGTTCCAGGTACCCACAGAGGAGCTGTTTTGTTCTAGACTGAGCATGTTTCCACACCTGCATTGGTCTTTTCCCGGCATAAGAGTTGTCTCTTCCCGGCATAATTGATTTCATTAGACATGGCGCCATTGACCACCTCCAGAATGACTGGACTACTGTGCAGTGTCTCTTCTGGTGGGTTTCGTAGTGAGGACCTGATACTGAAGACTCACTGTAGACATCCGGCATTGCGATGGAGACTGGACTGTGATTTGGGGAGCTGCACTAGACAGCGTCAGAGTAATGCCAAAGAGAAGGCTTACAAGGTCAGGTAGTGAAAACAAAAAAAAAGCCTGGATGGTTTGATTTTCCTTTTCAGTATCATAACCCCGAATGGATGAACACGTTATATACATAAAGCTTCCTAAAACCCCTCTCACACACCATTCTTCCCCTCTCCCAACCATTCTTCCCCTTTTACATCGTATGCAAGCATTAGTTTTTGCTACCTTCGCAAAGGCGATAACGTTTTCTTCCATATCTCTTCATTTGTTTGTCCCTTAACAGGCGTAGTGGACCTCTTTAAGTCAGCCGTTGTCAAAACATGGAATGGGACCCAGGAACAAACCCTGTATTGTTTCGAACAGGGCCCGTGGAAATCAATTCTCATCAAACGGCAGATGCAGGATCGATCTGGAAAAGTATAAAGGGCGCGGAGGTGTAGATGGTTAGGGTGGCTCATCGAGGGTAGACGTCCACGCCTAGCTCTAGGTGATATGCAGACGGTACTGGGAGTAACCTACTTTAGTCCGAACCAACTGTCACTTTCCTAGCTGGTAAACTGCTTCCAGGACACGTTCACAGCCTTGAGAACACTGTGACAGACTCTGCCATTCAGTTTGAACATTGTTAACTCACTTATTGAGAACGAAATACAAAATGATATATTTCCATGGAATAATTAATTTATTTTGTTCTATGAATGTTGACATTACGTCTCTCTGCTTGTTCTGTAAAAAATGGGAAATAACTCCCGCAAATCTTCGTACCCATGATTACTTTTCCTGGAGGAAAATAACAATGTTAGTTGGGTGGGGGGGGGGGGGGGGGGGGGGGGGGGGGGGGGGGGGGGGGAGGGGGGGGCGGACTGTTAGGAAACAAAGCCGTCAAATTTTGGTACAGATCCATGATGTTGATCTGGATCAAAGGGAGATCCGGGATCTGTTTGCCAAGATGGTTCCAAAGTTTCCACAAAATATGAACAAAGTGAACGTACTGTTCATTGCGTAGTGTTTACAGAATGATAATCATTCGTAACGTTACAAATTTGTGTGAAAGAATACAACTTTCTTATGATCTAAACATTGAGCTTTCTATTTCCCGTATTTCATCACATGGGAAGTAACTGTTTTAGTCCATACCTACTATGATTTCTCCCGAGGAAATGATTTTGTGTGATAGAGGTCAGCGCTCTCTCGAGCGGCGTTCCGGTGAGCCAGTGATCAGCGTAGTTCAGCCCTATCTGTTTCACTTGAACATTTAATAGAACTTCTACAAATGGAAGTTTCAAAGCAGACTCAGTGCCTCTGTTGATTAGCATTGTTCAGCCCTATCTGTTTCACTTGAACATTTAATAGAACTTCTACAAATGGGAGTTTCAAAGCAGACTCCGTGCCTCTGTTGATTAGCATTGTTCAGCCCTATCTGTTTCACTTCAATATTTCATAGAACTTCTACAAATGGGAGTTTCAAAGCAGACTCAGTGTCTCTGTTTCAATTCTTTTTTTTTTTTTTTTTTTTGGTCTTCGTTTATTCATTTTTGTTATGCCATCTCTCTCTCTCTCTCTCTCTCTCTCTCTCTCTCTCTCTCTCTCTCTCTCTCTCTGTTTGTTTGTTGTTGTTTTTTTTCAATTAGTAGTGTCCTCATTCTTTGTTCCTTACACACACACACACACACACACACACACACACACACACACACACACACACACACACACACATATATATATATATATGTATATGAGAGAGTATACATGTGTACGTGCGTGTGTGTGTGTGTGTGTGCGTGCGTGTGTGTGTGTGTGCGTGTGTGTGTGTGTGTGTGTGTGTGTGTGTGTGTGTGTGCGTGCGTATGTATGTGTGTGGTGCGTGTGTGCGCGCGCGTATGTGTGCGTGTCTATGTGTGTGTGTGTGTGTGTGTGTGCGCGCGTGCACGCGCGTGCGTGTGCACACGGGTGTGTGTTCATGCTCGTGCGTGCGCGCGTGCGTGCGTGCGCGCGCGCGCGAGTGTGTGTGTGCAAAAAAGAAAAAAAAAGCGTGCTGACAGATTGGAGTTAATGTGTCAAATCCTGCAACACTGTGTCAGACATTTCACATGTTTGTTTCACGTTCCATTGTCAGCTGAATTTGTTTGATGCTGGAGTCACATTAAATCAAGTAACTTTACCCTCTGACATCCTCCACCCTGCAGCAGGGGACACACGTTAATTACATCTCTCTCTCTGTCTCTCTCTCTCTCTCTCTCTCTCTCTCTCTCTCTCTCTCTCTCTCTCCGTGTGTGTGTGGTGTGTGTGTGTGTGTGTGTGTGTGTGTGTGTGTGTGTGTGTGTGTATGTGCGTGCGTGCGCGCGCGTGTGTGTGTGAAAATAAAGACAGATAGAGACAGAAACAGACACAAAGACACACACACACACACACACACACACACACACACACACACACACACAAGAGAGAGAGAGAGAGAAAGAGAGAAGAGAGAGAGAGAGAAAGAGAGAGAGAGAGAAAGAGAGAAAGAGAGAGAGAGAGAAAGAGAAGAGAGAGAGAGAGAGAGACAGAGAGAAAGACAGAGAGAGAGAGAGAGAAGGGATGGAAAGGGGGGGGGGGGGAGAGGGAGAGAGATCTGCAGGAAGGAAATCCATAGCGAGAAACCCCAAAACTCCAATGACAGCCGTACCTGATTCCAGATTCTGAATGGGAACCTTTAGACATATACACTACTTCTCTTTCTGCCGAACCACAGAAAAAGAATTCGGAGTTACCCTTTTCTTGTTTTGATGTGCCAGTCGGTAGACGTGTCAGACTGGTATCCTAAGAGAGTGTATCTCGTCTCCAGCGCCCTGTTTCTTGTCTTTCCCTCTGACATGATTTTCAATCGCAGCAGCATTCAAAGAAATATCCGAGCTTCCGCCCTCCCCAGTGACAGAGATGCTCAGGGGAGTGGAGTGGGGGGGGGGGGGGGGGGGGGTGCCCAATTGGATTGTGTGTCCTCTGGAGATTGTATGTTCGGTTCCTCTTTTTTTTTTCTCCTTTCCTTTTCCCACCTTTACTCTGTTTTCTTCCAGCTTATATGCTATTTTTTTTTTTTGTCTTTTGAACTATTAGTATCTGTCATTTTTTTTTTTTGGTTTTGAACTATTTTCGTATTCGTCTTTG
>CM065725.1:60158372-60160872 GCA_033310375.1 Conus canariensis
TTAGCGCACAAATACTTGAATCCGGTTACACACACACACACACAACACACACACACACACACACACACCACACACACACGAGAGAGAGAGAGGAGAGAGAGAGTACAGTAGTATCATCATCATTATTATTATTATTACTATTATTATTATTATCATCAGTATTATTACTATTGTTATTATTATCATCAGTATTATAAGTGTCATTCTTCTTATTGTTGTTGTCGTTGTTGTCATTGTTCCACAACCAATAGTAGACCATAACAGTTTTTATGTGGATTTTTCGTAGTCTGGCATTTCCACAGCCCTCTGTCCCAAGTCATGCATGACAGGGTAGAGGTGGTGCAGTCCAGTGCTGTACGTTGTCCATCCAGAACTCCTCAGTCTGCCCTCAGAGACATCCACCCAGCACTACACTCTGTGGACTGGTCTTGCACAGGGAGTCGTGAAGAGATACATGTCCACTCTCCACTGTACGCGGTAGAAGGGCTTGGTGAGAGTTATGGAGAAATACATGTCCACCCTCCACTGTAACCGGTAGAATGGTCTTGGACAGGGACTCGTGAAGAGATACATGTCCACCCTCCACTGTACCCGGTAGAATGGTCTTGGGTGGGGAGTTATGGAGTAATACATGTCCATCCTCCACTGTATCCGGTAGAATGGTCGTGACAGGGAGTCACGGTGAAATATACATGGATGTACAAGACAAGCTTATGGCATTCAATAACTGCGAGGCATTCAGGTCTGCCAGCGTGTGTCTCTGACATAATCGAAAGTCTTGTGTTTCTTGCATGCAAACAATACGGGAAAGTATTCATTCTTGGATAGAAGTGGAAAATACACAGACATAACGTCCTTTTTTGTATCCTTCATGATAAATATCCCTATCTATAAATGCCACTATAATCATCAGGCTGAGCGTTGATTTACACGGAAAGAAATAGAGCAAAATGTAGCTGGTCTTCCATTTGTTACAAAACGGATAGGGTTTCGAATGTTGTTATACTTTGTTTGTTTGTTATCTTGATAAGTGTTGGTGGACAGTTCGATAGAAAATGATTCAGACACGCGGGTTTCTTTCTTAAAACAAACAATTAAACAAGAGAAGTAAAGACGGCATGCTTTGGCGCAGTGGTTAGAGTTGCTGGTTTGCAGGCTAAGAGGTCCTGAGTTTGAGTCCCATCAGAAGCATTAATTTCAGCCCCAGTCGGCTCCAGCCCAGAGCTGAGTATGCTATAGGTTCAAATTTGAAGACTGGGACCACACAACTGACTTTCAGCCATGGTCTGAGGCAGTGTTATACACATTTCCTGACTAGCACTCCAGGTGTTTGTATCTCTCGGGCCTTGCTGACACAGTTGTGTGTTACAAAAGGAGGCATTTGAGTACAGCCTTGTCATATGATCACAAGCCAGGTACTCCGTAGAATCGATTCCATCCTAATTCTCAGTATGATTCAAGTCAGATTCTGTGGCCTCATTACGCCCTGCTCTCGTGATGACCTCATTTGGATTCCCTGCTCATGTCTTCGCTCTTGGTGAGTTTCTGCCAGCTGCTGATTGCCGATACAGGCACGTTCCCGGGGACATTCGTTGGATAGGCGTGGTGGCGCCCTCCGGAGGAGGTGGAGCAGGACACCCAGTCACGCTAGCTCTGCGACTCAACAAAGAGTTTCGTCAGAAGGGATTTAGTGCCTGGAATCTTGCATAAGGATGGTCAGAGCAGACACCAGTGAACACCCCTGAAGTGACTCGCCGGCAGTGCAATGTCTCTACGGTGACCTGCCTCATGACCTTAATATTGGTTGCTCCTGTAGGATGTGGTGCTGTGGCTAGGACAGGACCTACCAGGTGTGGCTACGTATGTGGTGTTGGGAATGAGCGCTGTTGGAGTAATACCACAAAGGGACAGAAGATGAGACAGTCAAGGGAGGGGTGATTATTGGTCATACGTGATTAAAGATATGAGCAGACATTACAGTTCATCTTACTGACTACTGGAAAACGTAGTGGCTTTCTGACTAAACTAAGCTTGTGTACATCGATTTGATCATTGCCATGTAAAAAAAAAAAGCTGAGGTGATGATAATGATATTGATCTACTAAAAGTAACAATAATGCAACTTGCATCCATCCACAGTCTGTTCAAATCTTATGATGTCGGAGACTTTGACATAAACCCACCTAGAGGCACGGGTGTTGAGGGTAAATCCACATTTATGTCAGCTTCACAGCAGAGTGCCAGGAAGTGCCAATGAGAACAGAATTCCATACAATAACCCTCCCCATATCCCTATGTTATCATGATCGTCATTGAGGATGAGGACAATGACACATTAACCCTCCCCATACTCCTATGTTATCATGATGGTCATTGAGGATGACAATGATACATTAACCCTCCCCATATTCCCATGTTGTCATGATCGTCATTGAGGACGGGGACAATGATATTAACCCTCCCCATATTCCCATGTTGTCATGATGGTCATTGAGGACGA
>CM065725.1:60165872-60168372 GCA_033310375.1 Conus canariensis
GCACGCACACACACACACACACACACCACACACACACACACACACACACACACACACACACTACATGCACCTGCACTCCTTCACTGAGATTCAATATGAAGACATACCCCAGTATCTCACGTGACGGTCTAATCTTCCGTGCGAGCTGTTTGGAGTTGACAGGGGATTTCCTGTATCCTTTGGTTTCCTGGCTTAGAAGCCGGAGGGAAGGGGACGCCAGCTGTCGTGATGATGAGGCTTTTCTTCCTTTCTTTTCTTTTGTTGTTGTTGTTGTTGTTGTTGTTGGTTTTTCCCCCTTTTTGCACTGTGATTCAAGTGATGGGATTGAAACATGCGTGCCTCTTGGGAAATGGGAGGGGACCGTATAACAGAGTGCAAATTTCATGGTTGCGTGCTCCAGCAGAGAGAGAGAGAGAGAGAGAGAGAGAGAGAGAGAGAGAGAGAGAGAGAGAGAGAGAGAAACAGGGCCTGCATTTTCTTCAAAGCTACCACCCAAGGGTGTGAACGCATGGCTAATTCCTTTCCATCAATGCTTCTGACTGTGCTCTCATTCGTATACGTGGTCGATGCGAGTAGTCACTTGGATCTTTACATGGCTAAATATAAAAGCAGGTAAAGGCGCGTGCGCGCACGCGCATACACTCACACACACACACACACACACACACACACACACACACACACACACACACACACACACACACACACAACACACTACATGCATCTGCATAAGTGTTTTTTTTTTTCTCTTTCCCTTTACGAGATTTGAAATGAAGACAGACTCTAATAGCATACGTCACGTGCACACACACACACACACACACACACACACACACACACACACAACACACACACACACACACACACACACACACACACACACACACACAACACACAACACACACACACACACACACACACACAACACACAACACACACACACACACACACACACACACACACACACACACACACACACACACACACACACACACACACACACACACACACCTGCATGAGTGTTTTTTTTTCCTTCACTGAGATTCAATATGAAGACATACCCCAGTATCTCACGTGACGGTCTAATCTTCCGTGCGAGCTGTTTGGAGTTGACAGGGGATTTCCTGTATCCTTTGGTTTCCTGGCTTAGAAGCCGGAGGGAAGGGGACGCCAGCTGTCGTGATGATGTGGCTTTTTTTTTCTTGCTTCTTTCCCCCTGTTTGCACTACGCTTCAAGTAATGGGATTGAAACATGCGAACCTCTAGGGAAATAGGAAGGGACCGTATAACAGAGCGGAAATTTCACGGTTGCGTGCTTGAGCCAGGCGAGAGAGAGAGAGGAGAGAGAGAGAGAGAGAGAGAGAGAGGGAGGAGAGGGAGGAGGGAGAGAGAGAGCGAGAGAGAGAAGAACAGGGCCTGTCATTACCTCAAGGTAAGCTACCAGTTGAGGGCGTGCACGCACGTTTAATACCTTTCAATCGATACTCACAACTGTGCTTTCATTTGAATAAGCGGTCAATGCGAGCGGTCACTCGGGTCTTGACATGTCACTCACTCACTCACAAGCAGCTAGACATTCATTCTGCCCTACACCAACACACACACACACACACACACACACACACACACACACACACACACACACACACACACACACACACACACACACACACACACATGCATGCACGTGGTTTATCTCAAAACTTATACTTTTAAAATACAATCTTAAGAGAGATTTGATATGAAACACACCAGTATTATTACCTGGCATATTCATTTTCCGTGCAAGTTGTTTGGAGTTACGATCGGGTTGTTCTGATTTAGGCTATACTAACTGGTTTCCTGCCTTTAGAATTAAAGGGTGGAAAGGAAAAACTGCAATCTGTCACGCTTGCACAGTAATGCCTTGATGACGTACTTTATTGCACTGTAATGCCTTGATGACGTACTTTCTTGCACTGTAATGCCTTGATGACGTACTTTCTTGCAATGTAATGCCTTGTGATTGACGTATTTCTCTGCACTGTAATGCCTATATGACGTACTTTCTTGCACTGTAATGCCTTGATGACGTACTTTATTGCACTGTGATGCCTTGACGACGTACTTTGTTGCACTGTAACTGCCTTGGTGACCTATTTCATTGCACGTAATGCCTTTGATGACGTACTTTATTGATGACGTACTTTATTGCACTGTATGGTTGATGACGTATGGCACTGTGATGCCTTGATGACGTACTTTATTGCACTGTGATGCCTTGATGACGTACTTTATTGATGACGTACTTTATTGACGTACTTTATTGCTGACGTACTTTATTGATGACGTACTTTATTGCACTGTGATGCCTTGGTGGCTTATTTCATTGCACTGTGATGCCTTGATGACCTATTTTATAGCACTGTGATGCCTTGATGACGTATTTTATAGCACTGTGATGCCTTGATGACGTATTTTATTGCACTGTGATGCCTTGATGACGTATTTTATTGATGAC
>CM065725.1:60175872-60180872 GCA_033310375.1 Conus canariensis
TCTCCGGTGTGACTTAGTGGATTTTTTTTTTCTCCAGTGTGACCATGTAGAATGTTTTTCTCCGGTGTGTGACCGAGTGGAATGTTTTTCTCCATTGTGACTGGATGGAAAATTTCCCAGTCCAGTGTAACCGTGTTGAGCTTTTCCTCCGTCATGATCATGTGGAGTCCCCCTCCCCCCCTCCCCCCCCCCCCCCCCCATCAGTTTGACCGTGTGGAATTGCTCTCCAGCGTAACAGTGTCGATTTTCTTCTCCAGTGTAACCGTGTAGATAATTTTTTTCTCCAGTGTTGAATTTTTTTTTCTCCCTCCAGTATAAGCGTGTAATTTTTTTCAGTGGTATGACCGTGTAGAACGCTTCATCTTGTGTGCCTGTGGGGCCGTTTTTCTTTAGTGTGATCGTACGCACAATTTTCTTTTTCGTTCTTTTTGCACATAATTTTAGCTCCGCGAAGCAGGCTATGGTTTCACCCACCTCCGTCAGCTTGTTTGCTTGTTAGTAAGCAAGATTAAGCAAACAGTTACCGTCCGATTTTACGCAACCTTTGTGGAAAGACGAATGTTGCCAAAGGTTATACCCTTTAAACCTTAGGTCAAGATCCATGGTGGTACGTGAATCAGACAGTAGATCCATGCGGGTACGTGAATCAGACAGTAGATCCATGGTGGTACGTGAATCAGAGAGTAGATCCATGGGGGTACGTCAATCAGACAGCAGATCCGTCCGTAGTGGTACGTGAATCAGACAGTAGATCCATGGAGGTACGTGAATCAGACAGTAGATCCATGGTGG
The DNA here is from genome assembly GCA_033310375.1 of Conus canariensis. NCBI lineage: Eukaryota > Metazoa > Mollusca > Gastropoda > Neogastropoda > Conidae > Conus > Conus canariensis. Next base: position 60,176,665 of record CM065725.1, read on the forward strand.
TACGTGAATCAGACAGTAGATCCATGGGGGTACGTGAATCAGACAGTAGATCCATGGGGGTACGTGAATCAGACAGTAGATCCATGGTGGTACGTGAATCAGACAGTAGATCCATGGGGGTACGTGAATCAGACAGTAGATCCACGGTGGTACGTCAATCAGACAGCAGATCCATGGAGGTACGTCAATCAGACAGTAGATCCATGGGGGTACGTGATCAGACAGTAGATCCATGGTGTTACGTGAATCAGACAGTAGATCCATGGTGGTACGTGAATCAGACAGTAGATCCATGGAGGTACGTGAATCAGACAGTAGATCCATGGTGGTACGTGAATCAGACAGTAGATCCATGGGGGTACGTGAATCAGACAGTAGATCCATGGTGGTACGTGATCAGACAGTAGATCCATGGGGGTACGTGAATCAGACAGTAGATCCATGGTGGTACGTGAATCAGACAGTAGATCCATGGTGGTACGTGAATCAGACAGCAGATCCGTCCGTAGTGGTACGTGAATCAGACAGTAGATCCATGTAGTACTGAAGCAGTAATCCATGCGGGACTGAATCAGACAGCAGATCCATGGTGGTACGTGAATCAGACAGTAGATCCATGGTGGTACGTGAATCAGAGAGTAGATCCATGGTGGTACGTGAATCAGACAGTAGATCCACGGTGGTACGTCAATCAGACAGTAGATCCATGGTGGTACGTCAATCAGACAGTAGATCCATGGGGGTACGTGAATCAGACAGTAGATCCATGGGGGTACGTGAATCAGACAGTAGATCCATGGTGGTACGTGAATCAGACAGTAGATCCATGGGGGTACGTCAATCAGACAGCAGATCCGTCCGTAGTGGTACGTGAATCAGACAGTAGATCCATGGAGGTACGTGAATCAGACAGTAGATCCATGGTGGTACGTGAATCAGACAATAGATCCATGGGGGTACGTGAATCAGACAGTAGATCCATGGTGGTACGTGAATCAGACAGTAGATCCATGGTGGTACGTGAATCAGACAGTAGATCCATGGGGGTACGTGAATCAGACAGTAGATCCATGGTGGTACGTCAATCAGACAGCAGATCCATGGAGGTTCGTGAATCAGACAGTAGATCCATGGGGGTACGTGATCAGACAGTAGATCCATGGAGGTACGTGAATCAGACAGTAGATCCATGGTGGTACGTGATCAGACAGTAGATCCATGGAGGTACGTGAATCAGACAGTAGATCCATGGGGGTACGTGAATCAGACAGTAGATCCATGGTGGTACGTGAATCAGAGAGTAGATCCATGGTGGTACGTGAATCAGAGAGTAGATCCATGGAGGTACGTGAATCAGACAGTAGACCCATGGTGGTACGTAAATCAGACAGTAGATCCATGGTGGTACGTGAATCAGACAGTAGATCCATGGTGGTACGTGAATCAGACAGTAGATCCATGGGGGTACGTGAATCAGACAGTAGATCCATGGTGGTACGTGAATCAGACAGTAGATCCATGGTGGTACGTGAATCAGAGAGTAGATCCATGGAGGTACGTGAATCAGACAGTAGATCCATGGGGGTACGTGAATCAGACAGTAGATCCATGGGGGTACGTGAATCAGACAGTAGTTCCATGGAGGTACGTGAATCAGAAGTAGATCCATGGGGGTACGTGAATCAGACAGTAGATCCATGGGGGTACGTCAATCAGACAGTAGATCCGTGGCCCTTCAGCAAGATCATTGCCAAACTTCCAGTGAGCATGAACACCGTGCATGACAGTTTACAACGAAATTATTTGTATGGAATAATCCAAGTTCGTTGAGATAGAAACGCTGACATTTGATAACTGTCTAAGACATCACATTTACAGTTTTAAGGAATCTTCAAAGCTTCCAGTGACAGAAACGCTGACATTTTGCTAACTGTCTCCGATGTCATATAGTTTTAAGGAATCTTGAAAGTTTCCAGCGATGGACATTCTGACATTTCGGTTATTTCTTTTTAATGTCCTCGATTCAGGGGAAGTAAGTATTTCAGTCTTTATGCTGTGCTGTGACTAACCTCTGGTGGCGATGAATGGGTGGACTGATTATACTTTCCGCTCTGGTTGACGACTGGTTGATGACTGGTTGACGACTGGTTGATGACCCGTTTTGTTTTTTCACGTGTTAAACGCGCTTCGAAGTGGTCTACTTCTGGGGCTGAGTCACTTCCCACTACAGAAAATGCTTGATTATAACAAGTGTGTGTGTGTGTGTGTGTGTGTGTGTGTGTGTGTGTGTGTGTGTGTGTGTGTGTGTGTGTGTGTGTGTGTGAGCGAGCTTATGTATGTATGCGTGTGTGTTGTGGAACCGAAATTTTGGAATATTAAAACTCCTGAGCGATTGAAAACGTCGTATTTAACTTTCCTCTCTCTCTCTCTCTCTCTCTCTCTCTCTCTCTCTCTCTCTCTCTCTCTCTCTCTCTCCCCTCCTCTTCCCCCTTCCGCCTCCTCCTCCTCCTTTTCTTATCATCTGTGTGTGTGTGTGTGTGTGTGTGTGTGTGTGAGTGTGTGTGTGTGAGTGTGTGTGTGTGAGTGTGTGTGAGTGTGTGTGTGTGTGTGTGTGTGCGTGCGTGCGTGCGCGCGCGCGCGCGCGCGCGCGCGTATGTGTGTGTGTGTGTGTGTGTGTGTGGTGCGTGCGTGCGCGCGCGTGCTCTTTCCCTATGTTTGTGTTTTTGTTGCAGTTCTCCGTCTCATCTGTCTCTATGTCTTTGTATCTCCCACCCCCTTCCCCCTCCACCAGTTCCCCGAGTTCTCTCCTTTCCTTTCGCCATTTATCTCGGATCCTAGTTTGCTGCCCTCTCGTGCTTTAACGAAGATTGAATTAAATTTGGTCGTCTGCTTTACCCCTGCACGAGCACTCTGGAAGACAAACGTAACTCACCCAAACTCGCCCTCTCTCTTTTTTTTTAAGTACACAACTGCTTTACAATTAGGCAGATGAAAGCACGCGCCACTCTGTCAGAGGAGGGTGGAGGGGTGGAGGGGGAGAGGGGCAAGGGAGGGCGGCGCACCTTGCATGACCTGTGCGGGGTAGCAAGTACGCTGATCCGATTGGATAGTGCTCGACCGTCATTTTCATAATGACGATCGAGGAGCGCATGTCCATCAATCTCTATCTTTAGTAGAAAGAAACTCGTGGAGAGCGTGGCAGCAGAGAGTCCTCAGAAGAGAAGCCCCCTTCAAGCAAGTGTTTCGGCCCTTATCTCCTGACACTCTAGGGGGGTTGGGCCACACCCGGTTCATGACTCCGGATGTCCCTCTGCTGCCCCTTTTTTTTCCCATCTTGGGACGAGCCATGGCTGGGATTCGAACCCATGACCCTCTGGACATGCTCATTTTCCACTTAATGACTCGCGCTTTAACCACTGAGCCACAGGGACACCTGATATTTGTAGGGAAATTAAGCCTTATGAAGTTCACTTTTGTTCCTCCTTGACCAGATCCAGCTTGAACACCTCTCTGCCGCTTCTGCCATTGCTTTCAGGGCTCTGGTTTTTTCCTTCCCTGCAACTGAGAGCTGTTTCATGAGGCTGTATGCAGACGTTCCTACAAAACCCCTAGCTCCAATTTCTGCAGTGAGGACTTTGACCTGATAGCCTTCTCTCCTCAGGCTGTTTGCCAGATCAGCATACTTTTCAGTCTTGTAGATTTGAGCTGCCTCCATTCTGTTCTCATATGGCACCGTGAGCTCGATCATGATCAGCTGCTTGGTTGACTTAGAGTGGACTACTATGTCTGGTCTCATGCCACTCTTGCTGATGATCTCTGGGTGACTCTTCCATTCTGGGAGGTCTGCAGTGCACTCCCAGTCATCTGCCCCGTCCAGCAGACTCTGCCTGCATGTTTCGAGTGGCACTGTTGTTCTTGGCCATGATTTGCTGCCTCCTGCCGTGAAGAATGTTGCGGGTGCTTTTGGAGTCCTGATTTTCCCTTTTGTGGTGTTGGTACTAGCCCAGACTACTTGTACAATTTCTTTGAGCACTTGGTTGTGCCTCCATGTGTACCTTCCTTGAGCCAGGGCTACTTTACATGAGCTTAGGACATGCTCCACTGTTTGTTTTTCATGGCAGAGGGGGCATGCAGGATCGTCTGTTTTCCCCCACTTCACCAGGTTTGCATTTGAGGGCAGAAGGTCATATGCAGATCTGAGAATGAAG
>CM065725.1:60188372-60205872 GCA_033310375.1 Conus canariensis
ACTCCGAGGGAAAAGTCTCCCCATACCGAAACGGACCGCCGGAGATTCGAACCCGCAACCCCAGGATCACCAGGATTACGAGTCCGGCCCTCTACCACTGAACTATTCTGGCCCCAGGGAAAAACATAATTATCTCTATAATTATCTCTATAATTATCTCTATAATTATCTCTATAATTCACTGTAATTATGCCATGTCATGAAAGGAATATATTTCTAAAAAAAAAAAAAAAAAAAAAAAAAGAATTTTCGTCAGTTTTGAAGCCATGATGAGATCAGGCAAGAGTCAAAAGAAAGGACACAAGTTCATGGCTGTAGCGGCCAAAAGCAATGGAAATGGTAAATTATAGTAATTATTTTCAGCTTTTGACATCCAGCGCCTCAGCAAAACCGTCTTTCAACATGCTTACATTGCTATAATTGTACCTTATGCTAATGGTATCAATGTACATGCACGTGAATCACAGTTATCTGTTGTCATCTGTCATAATTATTATTGTCATAGTGAACTCATAGGACCGCAATATTAGGTACAGAAACAAAAAAAAAAAACTAGTAACTAGTACGAAGCAACAACATCCGTGTTAGTTACTATCTTTTGCATTATTTGTTGTTATTTTCTCAATAAAAGAAAAAGGTAATCATTGTCGTAAGGTAAGTCACTCCTCCCTTCACCTTTCCTCTCCCCTCCGTCCCCTTCTTCCTTCGCCCCTCCCCCACCCTCCCTCTCTCTCAACAGACTCTCTCTGTCTCTCTGTCTCTGTCTCTGTCTCTGTCTCTCTCTCTCTCGTCTCTCTCTCTCTCTCTCTCTCTTCTCTCTCTCTCTCTCTCTCTCTGGTCTGGTGGACATGCAAATAGCCATGATCCCGTGTTTTAAGTAGAATGGATTGCTGGTTGCGAAGTCTCCTGTTGTGGCGCCCCCAACGGTCTTCAAGACTCCGGGGTAGGTGAAGGTGAAGGTGAAAGATTGTCTCGCTTCCTTGCCTGACAGAACCAATATGCTTCAGACAAAAGAAATCCTTGTTACCATATTCCCGGCCAGATCTGACCAAATCACGAAAACTTCGAATAGTTATTAACACCACAAAGTGTGTTTCAAAATGCTGGTCAGCCGTGCGCACAGTAAAAATGTGAAAAAAATAAAGAATTTCTTGTAGGCCCTAATTGATGGACTGCACTGACGACTTCCGGACAGAATGATGCGTCACGAGTTACCCTATTATTTGAAGTGTATACATGTTTACAAACATTATTTCAAATACAACTTTGGACAGGTTAATGTAGTTGTGCACGTTCGATCAAAATCTGTATTTGAATCTATGCGGTTTTCGAGAATGACCAGTATTTCTTCAGTATCATTAAAAAAAGTTATTATTGTACCTTTGTAGCGAACGAGCGGAAACCAAACTACCAATTGTTACGCCTTCGACGACGCTAAATCGACATGTTATGGGATATTACATTAATCTCAAACAAGTAGGATAACTCTTGCGCCCATGCTGGAATGATTGCAGGCCCATAACTCCAAACGAATCATAGGAGCAAGAGTTACCCTGCTTGTTTGTTATGTACCGTTTACTGTTCCCCGCCTCAGTTAAGATTTGCTTTACATCAATCTCGTTTCTATTTTGGCTCTCAGATCGCCTCTCATCGATCCTAACGATGTTTCATGTGTCAAACTGCCTGTAGAATCTGGTGGAAGACACCTCGTGGTCTCAGTATTGAGTTCCAGACATATTAGACCTAGCAGACTAGCCCAACTATCGTGTCTGTTCTGACAGTTTTGGAAGCGTGTTGTATCGCGTCCATTACGTATTTCTGTTCATTAACATTGTCTTTTCTTTCAGAGACGAGATTCTGTCGCACATAAAGAAAATCTTAAATGAAACAGGGAACAGCCAACACTGAATAACGAACAAGCCCACCTTGCGCCGAATTCGTGAAGATAAGTGATATATTGCTCGTTCTTCATTTTCGTTGTCCTGAGTGTTGCTTATCTTGCCTGAAGAATTCCCAAGAGGTTGAAACGCGTCGTGTTTTGTCCTGTAATTAGTTTGTCCATGCAAACTGGCGGAGTTATTTCAAAATACTTTTTAAAATAAACACGGAACAAGTAGGATAACTCTTGCTCCCATCATCGTGGGAACAAGAGTTACCCTATCTGTTGACCGGAGTTTTGAGGAATGTTGTTGACATCACTGCCCGTTGCAGAATGCGTCCGTGGGACTTTTTTTTTTCTTTCTGTCTGTTCTTACCGAGTCCCTCATCGGCAAACCAAGCACGTTGTATGTAGTATCGATCACTCCTAACCTTGTCTCCTCGGGGACACTGAATCTTCCATTTCTTAGGGCTGGCCGTACAGTATTGAGATATCGATGTATTAATAACTCAGCTTCCCACGCTTTTCGGTCTGGTCAGCTTGGTCATGGTTTTTGTAGATTTGCGTTCGTTTTCGCTGATTGTGATATTAATTTTTGACCCCTGTTATCGCAATCTTGAATGTGAAGTGCGAGGGCGCGCGCGCGCGCGCGCGCGCTGTGTGTGGTGTGTGTGTGTGTGTGTGTGTGTGTGGTGTGTGTGTGGTGTGGGTGTGGGTGTGGGTGTGGTGTGTGTGTAAGCGCGAACGCTCGCGCGTGCGTGTGTAAGAATATGTTAGTTCGTGTGAGTATATGTGTGTGTGTGTGTGTGTGTGTGTGTGTGTGTGTGTGTGTGTGTGTGTGTGTGTGAGTGAGAGAGAGAGAGAGAGAGAGAGAGAGAGAGAGAGAGAGAGAGAGAGAGAGTACGCGTATTTATTGTCAATCCGAATATTGATCCTTTCGACCGAATTAGTCTGTTCTCATCTTACAATAACCCAATTATCGTTCCACTATCTCCCAATCATGACAAGAATGGCAATTCTAGTTTCTTCTATGAATAATAATAGTCACCAGCATGATTATTCATGTCGTCCTATCACCCCATCATCTCTCAATAGCGCCGTCACCATCGCTTCAATTAGTTGAACTGACAGCGACAGACACACAGCCACCCCTGATCTCCAACATGTGTAGCATTTCCACTACTTTCGTAATAACGTCGCGTACATAGAAAGTTCTTTACCTTTGTTTTACCATTGTTTACGGCCCAGTCGACCACGAGGGACCAAATCAGCTCCACAAGCGTTCCCGATGTTCTTCCTATCTCTCTCCTCCTCTGTGTCCTCAATCACCAAAACACTATAGCAGAGCTAAAGCAGCCACCGCCGTGGGTGCAGTGGTTAATGTCGCGGACGTGTGGACCATGTGGTCATGGGTTCGATTCTCATCAGAGGAGTTTATTTATGGGGTTTTGGGGCTCCAGCCAGGTCCTACCCAGAGACGAGAGTGCTGTGGATTTTAAAAGGGGAAGACTGAAACTATATCGTCCAGTTTCATCCTGTAAACGGGTTGTCTGTCTGTCTGCTCCAAATCTCTTGACCAACACTGCAGGTATCTGTATATCCCGGGCCGGGTTATGATATGTAAGGAAGCGTAGGGTACATGTATATGACGAATGTAGTCTCTGACCTAGTTGGAACCAGGATAGCTTGTTCATCCTCATCATCTATAATGATTATCATCAAAAACAAACAAACAAACACACACACACACACACACACACACACACACACACACACACACACACACACACACACACACACACACACACACAATTCTGTCGCCCTTCATGTCTTACTGACATGGTCACCTCAAGTTTCAAGTTCCGCTTCCTGTCTACACTCCTAATTAATTTTGTGTTAAAGTCATTCGTACTGGCATGGCAGCCTTTCATGGGGAATGTCCTTCGAATGAGACTATAAAACCGAGGTTCCGTGTGTGAACGTACGCATAACATCTTGCGCACACGTAAAATCCCATCACCAAGTTTCGGAAGAGAAGGCCAGTTTGGCCGTTGGTATGGATGACACGTTACACATAGCATGCACCCTGCGTGAGAAATGGAAAGAATGAAGGAAGTAAGGAAACTGAGAGAACGAAATTGAACGATATGGACTGGATGACACGGGAAACGACTGAATGAAGCGCCAGCTGGCAGCTCTTCAGTCGGCACTACCCAGGTAGGCAGCCCGTTGTGTAAACGAGTGTGGATTGTAAAGCGCTTAGAGCTTGGTCTCTAGCCGAGAATAGGCGCTATATAAGTCTTCATTATAATAATATATAGCAATAACAATGCCGCTGGATTGATATAGTGATGTTCTCCAGAGGGGTACGCTCACGCACGTTGGCTCCACGACTAAACAACTATCGTTGTCAGTAGGAGGGGAGGTAGGTGGTGTCTCTGCCTACGTGGGATCTGAACAGGCACCACTGAACACCACCAAAGTGACTCGGCCGTGGGATCTGAACAGGCACCACTAAACACCACCAAAGTGACTCGGCCGCAGTGCAGTGTCTTCCCTAGCGGGTTGCCTCATGACGACTTGACAACATCGCTCTCTCTCTCAATGGACCGCCAGCGCAAAGACTGAGACAGGACAAAATCTGGTTGTGGCTTTGTGTGTGGTCGCCGAACTGAGCGGGCTGGCGATAATAGCACTGGATGGAGACTCGAAAATAACATAAATAAATGAATAAATGAATAGAAGAATAAATGAATAAAAGAATAAATGAATAAAAGAATAAATGAATAAAAGGGCATCTTCCAAGTTATGTAACGACAGATGTAATAAGGACCTCCCTCTCCCCCCCCCCCCCCCCCCCCCCCCTCCGCCATAAATCCTTAAAGGCCAGATTTTTTTTTTTAAAGGAGCGGATCTTTATCGCAGAGGTAAAGCCAGTGTAGACAAAGAATATTCCACACCAAAACAAGTCATGAAAGACAAGGGGGACTTCATTCAGAGAACGCTCCTTGAGAACATTTACTACCCCATGTGGCAGTCAACCCGGAATATTCATTTCTGGCGTGATCACCTCGCCTGTTTCTTTTTCTTTCCTCCCGCAAGGCATCTTTTTTTTTTTTTTTTTTTTTTTTTTTGCTCTCCCAACCTCTACGCCACCTCAGAGGCAGTGCACCCACGCCGCTCATACCGACACCCCGTCCACAGCCACAGCCCGGTCGGCCCCGTCGCAGCCCCAGCACCGGCAATCCACAGGGAGCAGTCAATGTCAAGTCGTCAAGAGGCAACCCACCGGAGGAGACACTGCACTGCTGCCGAGTCACTTCGGTGGTGTTCAGTGGTGCCTGTTCTGATCTAACATACGCAGGACACCACCTACTAAGCCCCCTACTGACGACAATAATTGCTTAGTCGCGGAACCGGCGTGAGTGAGCTGTCCCTCCGGAGGGCGCCACCACGTCCGTCCAACGACAGCCCCCATGGACTCGCCGATACCGGTGACCCCGACGGAACCAAACCAAGACCACAGACGTGGAGAGGACATCGAAATTGAGGTCACCATGAGAGCAGGGCATGAAGGGGCACAGAATTTGAGACATTTTTTTTTAATGCTGATCGATGAGAATGAGGATGATTAAGATGATGCAAGGCATCTTTATTGGAGATGATAGCTCAAAACAATAGCACGTAAGAAAAGATGAAGAGACAACAAATAATACAAAAATGAAACAAAACTGAGCAACACATCGGGCATAGTTATCACACCAATTCACATTCTGAAGACAACGGGTCAAAAAGATCCTGACTGGCAGAGAGAGAGAGGAGAGAGAGAGAGAGAGAGAGAGAGAGAGAGAGAGGAGAGAGAGAGAGAGAGAGAGAGAGAGAGAGAGAGAAGAGCATATGAGGCAAGTTCAGTGTATTACGAAAGTTTACATGTTTTGGTTTTTAAAGGTCCTGTACAATGTCCATTGGGGCTGTGTTGTTGGACGACATAATAACAGTTCGAAAGGGATGTGATCATATCGATAAATGAGGTGATGCACAAGATCAGCATATATTATTAATTCAGTCTGGGTCTGCAAATATCGGCTTGTGTGGGAGCCATCTGGAAATAAAATCTTTATATTCGATTTCTTTTTCGAGAAAAAAATACTTTTCAGCTTTATATTTCTGTGTTTCAGCTTATTGAGGAGTACTTGGAGTCTAGGAGTTTATTGTTCCATTTTATCCTGATTTAGATTGTGCTTAGGGAATAATGCTATAAAGTAAAACACATCATCTCTCCCTTTCTATGCATACACACACACACACACACACACACACACACACACTTCAGTTTTCTGCAAATCAATTGCAGACAGAAATTTTCCTGTCATTAAATCTACCAGCGTTTCCCACGAACGTTGAATGGTCATGCAGTGTCAAAACATATGTGTAACACTATCCTTCACTAAGCCACAAAAAGTACACTCATCACTGTTTGGTACACCAATTTTCTTCAGTACAACGTTAGTCCTAAGGCAGATGTGTGTTATTCATAACTGTAACTATTTGCTTTTTACGTTTGAAATGTTGCTAAGGTAATTTTTTAAAAAAGTTTTTTTGTCTATCATTTTCAACATTTCGTTTTGCATTTTTGTATACCAGTTTGTGCTGCACTTCGGACGAATATGATTATCTGTAATAATGTATGATTTTGATCCTTTACAAGCAGACGTCAGCTTTTTTTAAAAACATATATGCATATTAAAACAATTATTAGTAATTTCTACTTTAATTTTTGTTTTTGTATGTATTCAATTATAGCTGCTTTAAAACCATAAAAATCACTACATTAATGTCTCCATCGTACTTTGTTTAAACCTTTCATAAGAAATAATCTGGCCATCAACAAGCAACTTTGCCTGTTTCTAGCAGCACAATTATGAAAAACAACAACAACAACAACAAAAAAACCAACAGAAAACAAATCAAAGTTTGAAAACCTTATTCTCAATAAATGTCAGCTGAAAAGAATAAAAACAAAAATCTGTAATAGATTTGTTTGATGAGAGAAAAAAAATCTGGGGAAGATCATGCCTGTCTTTCTACTGCAAATAGAGTTAACTTTTCTCAGTTTATGGGTCAAGCAAAAAAAGTCTGGCGTGTTGAATTCAAATGTAAATTGAAGCATGCATGCGCCGGGATAATCATTAGAATATCGACTGTCTGCATTACAGATGCGCCGTTTTTGGCATTTTCTTTCTCTGATTGAACTGTTAAGCTGACTGCTGGGTCAGCATCATTTTCTGGGCGTGTACCAACCAGCAGCATCTGTAACTTGAACACGGCGAGGATCACTCTTGCTGAACGAGTGCTTTCCCACTGATTATCTCCCTTGCAGGTTTGCGAACATTGTCTGTTCTATGATCTTTCACGCCCAGCTTTCGTTGCGATCTCATGGTGGTTGTTTTTTTTTCTTTTTTCCTCCACGTCTCCGGCCGTAGTGAGATCGTGTCGAAGTTAACTTTTGGCTGTATGATAGCCGTCGTGGTGCTGCGGGTTGGGAGGACATCGAGGGTTCGAATCCTGCCAGAGACATCTCTATCAGAGATTGTTCGGCCTCAGCTGAGGCTGACTCTTGCCTATATTTGAGCGCGTTTTCAATCTACGTTCATCCACTGTAAAGATGTGTCTTTAAGAGTGTCGCTCAATTTTTTTTTTTTTTTTTTTTTTTTTTTTTTTTTTTTACTTATGCTGCAGATATCTGTATCTCTCTGGCCTGGTTTCCGCCGAGGTACACCGATATGCTATGAAAGGAAATAAGAATGCATACCTGTTAAAAAACAAAAAAGGCCCCAGACCAAAAGTGAACTTCGTGGCATTATTCTTTTCTTGGTTCTACAACCCTCATCCTCAGTGAACGTTGTTAAAAAGCCTCAAGTTCTTTGGCCTTTCATTTTTTTTGGTTCTTTTGATGATCTTCGCTTTGTATACTCTCAACGTGCTAATGGTGAGTTTGTATGGAAGGGACCGGTACTGGAAAGTTGTCTGACTAATGTTTAGATGAATAGTCTGCTGACGAATGATTGCGTTTGATTACTTAATGTTTGATTATCGAACACCCTCCCCCCCCCCCCCCCTCCATGCCCCTTCGCACACCCCTCAGCCCCTTTCACTCTGTTCATTCTACTACCTTTTACCCTTTCTTTTCAGATTGAATTTTGTTTTTCACTGTCCCGGCTGATTTCTTTTCATATTCCTCTTACGTCAGGTGAAAGTACGCTGAATGGATGCAGTCTTCTATCGTTATTGCTTAAAATAACGTCATCTTAATTTTGATCATTTGTCAGTTTGCCTGTATTTGCTAACGTTTATAAACGGGTGATTGCATAGTAACGCTATGTTTCACCAGCCGTCACCATCAAATCTGAATTGCATTATGTGAGCATATTTTAAGCTGAAAAATTTGATGCTGCTCTTTAGTTAGTGTTTAAGTCATGAATTAATTAAGTACTATCAACCAATGAAAGATTTATCGACGAGAGGAAAAGAAAAAAAAGGATCATGGGGACTGCCGTTGGACAGACATGGCGCTGTCCTCGGGGGAAAGGTCGTTCACTTGAGCTGTCTGTTCGACTCAGCAATTACTGTCGTCAGTGAAGGAGTTAGCGGGTGGTTCTCTGCGTATGCTTCATCAGTACAGGCACCATTGAACACCACTGAAGGAACTGACAGCAGCGCAGTGTTTCCTCTTGTGGGTTGCCTCATGGAGACTTGTATCATTGATTGCTCCCTATAGACTGCCGGAGCTAGCTAAGGTTGCGACGAGCATACCCGGATTGTTGGTATGCATGGGGAACGGTAAAGTAAGGTAATGTTGCTTATAGCCCAGCCGACCGCAAAGGGCCATATCAGGGCTGTCACCACGTTAAAATCAACTCACAAGTCATCAAAAAAACAACAAAAAAAAAAAAAAAAACGAAAAAACTTCCACACATCGCTTTAAAATACATCTTCTAAAAACGCACCAGAAACTTCGTTAAAAATCTTTCTTCCGTAAAATCTTAAATCAGATGAAAAATGTTAATCTCTTTCAGACACTCAAAGATCACGTCAGGTGGGACATCCCTGAACAGGGTTTTCATGGACTCTGCTGTAAAGTGTTTATGTCTCACATCGTGCAAGTCCCAACAATCTAAAAGGGATGAGCGGGGTATGGATAATGTTCTGAGAAGACACAAAAGATAGAACAGTCAAAGAATTTGTCGGCAAACATATCGGGACTGTAGCTGAATGGACGCCCGATTCAAACACTCACACTATCTCCGCGACCGAACGATCATTAGATAGCAGGGAGCTTAGTAGGCGTTGTCTTGCATGTGTTGGATCTGACCAGGCATCGCTTAAGATCTCTGAAGCGACGACACAGTGGAAGATGCTGTTTATTACCGGCATGCACTCACTTTCTCTCTCTCTCTCTCTCTCTCTCTCTCTCTCTCTCTCTCTCTCTCTCTCTGCCCGTCTCTGTCTGTCTGTCCTTCTCTCTCTCTCTCTGTCTCTCTCTCTCTGTCTCTGTCTGTCTTCTCTCTCTCTCTCTCTCTCTCTCTCTCTCTCTCTCTTCTCTCTCTCTCTCTCTCTCTCTCTCTGTGGGGAAGTCTGAGAATGCTATATGTGCAAAGGAGTACGCAATGCTGTTAGCTTACGGTTAGTGTAAGGGGCCGGCCCACACACTACAACAGAAAGTGTTCAGATTTTTACGCCAAGACTTATGATTGTACAGACGCACTGCATTAAAATGTGTAGGATGTAACGTAATAGTGGTATCCATTCTTGAACGATATACAGTTGCAAACAATATTGTATGGTGCTTTTTTCCATATCAAACTACCTACTACTACTATTATCATCATTATTATGAATACTTGTATAGCGCCTAATCTCGGCTAGAGACCAAGCTCTAAGCGCTTTACAATCCACACTCGTTTACACAACGGGCTGCCTACCTGGGTAGTGCCGACTGAAGAGCTGCCAGCTGGCGCTTCATTCAGTCGTTTCCCGTGTCATCCAGTCAATATCGTTCACTCTATTTCCTTACTTTCTTCATTCTTTCCATTTCTCACGCAGGATGCATGCTACGTGTAACGTGTCATCCATTACAACGGCCGAACTGACCTTTTCTTCCGAAAGTTGGTGTTGAGATTTTAAGTGTGTGCAAGATGTTATGCGCGCGTTCACAAAAGAACCTCGGTTTATAGTCTCATTCGAAGGACTGTATGGGAACTGGAGTCAGAACCAATGTTAACTCCGAGGGAAAAATACCCCTGTACCGAAACGACCCTGGCGGAGATTCGAACCCGCAGCCCCAGGATCACCAAGATTACGAGTCCGGCGCTCTAACACTGAGCTATTCCGGCCCCCCCCAAAAATCATCCATCCTGGGGTAACATATGGAGCACACCGACTTTCTTGTTTCACGTGCTGTGAATCTCTTTTCCATGAAGGATGAAAGCATGATTTCTCTTCACTGAATGCTCTGTTTCAACTATCCGTAAAGTAACATTTATTTCTAACTGTCTTCTCTGGCGTTATTATACCCTTTTCGATAAATATATATATATATATATATGTGTGTGTGTGTGTGTGTGTGTGTGTGTGTGTGTGTGTTGTGTGTGTGTGTGTGTGTGTGTGTGTGTGTGAAAGGAAATGTAAAATGAGGCAGGGGACAGCGAACAGTAGATAACGAACAAGTAGAGTAAGTCTTTGTTCCCATGATGAAATAAACATATGCCTATAACTCAAAAACGAATGCTGCTTTCGACAGCAAATCGCCTAGCAGAAATGACAACACAGAGCACACAGAACAAACAAGGAGACATTCCCCCCCAAAATGATGTTCCAAACTTGCCCATATACCCTGTACCTGACGCAACTACACAGCAACAACAACTGGAAACATGAACAAACACAAACTACTATTCATTGAAGACTGGCACAGCCTTTTGGATCTTGAACCCAGTCAAACAAACATACTAACAAACAGCAACAAATACAGAGAATCTCGGTTTGGTTCGTATGAAAGGAAATCTAAATGAGGCAGGGAACAGTAAACAGTAAATAATGAACAAGTAGGGTAACTGTAAACAATAAATAACGAACAAGTAGGGTAACTGTAAACAGTAAATAACGAACAAGTAGGGTAACTGTAAACAGTAAATAACGAACAAGTAGGGAAACTGTAAACAATAAATAAAGAACAATTAGGGTAACTGTAAACAGTAAATAACGAACAAGTAGGGAAACAGTAAACAGTAAATAACCAACAAGTAGGGTAACTGTAAACAGTAAATAACGAACAAGTAGGGTAACTGTAGACAGTAAATAACGAACAAGTAGGGTAACTGTAAACAGTAAATAACGAACAAGTAGGGAAACTGTAAACAATAAATAAAGAGCAATTAGGGTAACTGTAAGCAGTAAATAACGAACAAGTAGGGTAACTGTAAACAGTAAATAACCAACAAGTAGGGTAACTGTAAACAGTAAATAACGAACAAGTAGGGTAACTGTAGACAGTAAATAACGAACAAGTATGGTAACTGTAAACAGTAAATAACGAACAAGTAGGGAAACTGTAAACAATATATAAAGAACAATTAGGGTAACTGTAAGCAGTAAATAACGAACAAGTAGGGTAACTGTAAACAGTAAATAACCAACAAGTAGGGTAACTGTAAGCAATAAATAACGAACAAGTAGGGTAACTGTAAACAGTAAATAACGAACAAGCAGGGTAACAGTAAACAGTAAATAACGAACTAGTAAGGTAACTGTAAACAGTAAATAACGAACAAGTAGGGTAACTGTACACAGTAAATAACGAACAAGTAGGGCAACTCTGGCTCCCATCACTTCATATGTCAGGCCTACGGGTTTGACGACTGTCCCTTTACATGAGGAGCCCCAGCAGAGGATACGCTGCTCTGCCACCAAACCGATTCTGAGTTGTTTAGTGGAGGTTACGTGCATGTTGGGGATTCAGCGCTGATTCTGTGCGACAGAAAACGCCGGTGTCGATATTGATGGGGTGGGGGGGGGGGGGGGGGGGGTACGGGGCAAAATTTGTAGTGTTAACACATAGCTGCAGAGTATCAAATTTCTAATTATGAAGCAATGACAAAGTGGGTGGTTATATAAATCCATGTCTGTGTCGTGATAAACAGGCCTTAAGGACGTATAACAAATAAACAAACAAGTTACTGAACAACCAAATAAACAAAACCCGATACCGTCTCTGGTAATTTGCAGGGCGTTGACAGTTGTCATTCATTTCCTATGAGTGTAAGCGCGCACGCGCGCGCGCGCGCGCGCGCGCGTGTATGTGTGTGTGTGTGTGTGTGTGTGTGTGTGTGCGTGCGTGCGTGCGTGCGTGCGTGTGTGTGTGCCTGCAGCCCGCACGTACCGTGATTATTACTGATCAAATTATTGCCCTCTTGCGAGGAATTTCATTGTTCCGTCTCTGTCTCTCTCCGTCTCTGTCTGTCTGTCTGTCTGTCTGTCTGTCTGTCTGTCTGTCTCTCTCTCTCTCTCTCTCTCTCTCTCTCTCTCTCTCTCTCTCTCTCTCTCTCTCTCTCTCTCTCTCCACGCCTCGAAAGCGGTGTTTTCACTCTTTCTGACCATGATGATGATGTTGATGATAATACACCCCAATACGCTTAACTCGAGAAAAGATAAGTCGAAGTTCGCATAACTCGACGTCTTTTTTCATTTTCCGGCCGTTCGTGCTCTTTGAAAGACTAATTTTCAAACGGATATGTCGAAGTCGTGTATCTCGATTTTCATGTAACTCGAAGTGTTTTTCCCACTTGTATTCACTGATAAGTCGAAGTCAAAGAGAGAGAGAGAGAGAGAGAGAGAGAGAGAGAGAGAGAGAGAGAGAGAGAGAGAGAGAGAATTTCTATCTGTTGTTGCTGTTTGTATGATTAAAATGTGACCATGAGTTTGTGTGACAGTGTATGTGCCTATGTGTGCGAGTCTCTCTCTCTCTCTCTCTCTCTCTCTCTCTCTCTCTCTCTCTCTCTCTCTCTCTCCCCACCCCCCATCCCTCCCCCCACAGCACACGTCATTGTCTTTTTGCGTGAATGTGGGCCAAAGTCTGGATCTATTCAAGTTACTTTTCACCCAATAAAAAAAAAAAAAAACGTACTCCGATACTGTTGACTTTGTTAAGAGGACAAATTGTGAAGCCATACGACTCATTCTGCGATCATAGTTCGCCATGGCTGAACGTAAATTAAAACGCTCTCCCTGAAGCGCAAACTGGATCCAATTCGTGAAGTTGAGAGAAATCCTTTGAAGAAACGGGAAAACATAACAGAAGAGTTTAACATTCCGCCCAACACATTGTCAACTATCATGAGGGACCGCGAGAAATACAAGAAGCTGTATTTCAGCAGCGAGACTGACTCCAGAAAGCAGAGGGTTCGCCATGCTGCACACCAGAGCACCGACCAAGCTCTTCTTGACTGGTTTGCCAATGCAAGGTCAGCTGATGTTCCTGTTAGTGGTCCAATTCTCAAGCCGAAAGCAGAAGAGTTCTCTCGGAATTTGGGCACACCAGACTGGCACTGCAACAATGTCTGGCTATCCAGATTCAAAAAGAGACATGCTATCGTTTTCAAGACAATGAGCGGTGAACGACACCCTGTAGACGAGCAAGCTACAAACGCATGGACTGAGAGCGTGTTAATACCTACCCTACGCCGATACTAAGCAAAAGACATCTTCAACGCTGATGAAAGTGGCCTCATTTGGCGTCTTTTGCCACTGACGTTCAAATCTGAGAAATGCTTTGGTGGCAAGAAATGAAAGGAAAGAATTACACTCCTTGCCTGCACGAACATGGATGGCTCTGGGAAAATGCCACTCTTCACCATAGGACGGTTTAAGAGGCCACGGTGTTTCACGGGCGTCAAAACGCTGCCAGTTGAATACGATGCTAACGTCAAGGCGTGGATGACTGCAGAACTATTTGAGAACTGGTTGACAAAATTTGATCTAACAACGCATTCTCAAAAGCGGAAAGTGTTGCTGGTGATGGACATGGAAAGTTTCATCATCACCGGAAGGCCACGGAGCTGTTGTTCCTACCTCCCAACGCCACAACAAAGCTGCAGCCACTTGGTCAAAGGATCATACAGAATGTGAAGGTACACTACAGAACAGCCAACCTATCGAAACTGGTCACAAATCTGGATGCTGGAATGCCAAAAGAAACCTTTCACATCAGTCTTCTCGAGGCCATGGCAACACTGAAACAGGCGTGGGATCGTGTTACGCCCACCACCATCAGAAACTGCTTTAGAAAGGTACGCACAACATCTTGCACACACGTAAAATCCCATCACCAACTTTCAGAAGACAAGGCCAGTTTGGCCGTTGGTATGGATGACACGTTACACATAGCATGCACCTTCCCCGAAGATGGAGTATGGCTGCCTTAATGGCGGGGTGAAAAACGGTCATACACACTGTCTATACAGGCAGTGTCCGCAGGAGTATCAGCCTGCGTACGCAGAAAGAAAGAAAGAAAGGCAGGGCTTGTGACCACCTCTTCCAGCAGTGTTCCAAGTGCATGTTCCAGCGATGAAGATGCAGAGCCGGAACCACTTCTGTCCAGACTGTGCAGTGAATAGGACATTAAGGCAGAGGATTGTTTTGACATTGATGCAGATCTTCAGACATCGAGCTGCGAGGCGACACCAAAGAACACATCACACTGCCCACAGCCATCATCAACTCCATCAACAGCAGCAGTCAGTGACCATTCTGACTCGGATTCCGAGCATGATGACTGTAGGGAGCCAGAGCGTGTCACCTACAAAGAGGTACTGGATTATGTGCACAAAATCAACATCTACTGTATGCAAACCCGTGGGTCCCAGAGTCTCCTGGACCATTTCCACGAGTTTACAGAGAGTCTCAACAGACATGTGGCCAATGTTATGAGTCAAACTACAATCGATCAGTTTTTTTGGAAGGAAAGGAACACAGAGAGAGGAAGGCGTGAGGAGGGAAAGCGAGAAAATGCCAGCTGGAAGTGAGAGAAAATGGTGTGAGAATCAGAGGAGTAAGAATGACAAACTGAAGCAAGGCCAGAAAGACAACAGAGAAAGTACATGTGTGGAAAATGACAAAGACTGGGAGAAAGAAGACAGTGACAGAGAGAGGAAAGATGGTAACAGAGAAAGCGAAGGCGAGTGTGGAGAGAGAGAGGAGAGCGAGACATTGAGGAGAGTGATACAGAGAGCGAAAGAGACTGTGGAGAGAGAGAGGAGAAAGAGACATAGAGGAGAGTGAAGGAGACTGTGGAGAGAGAGGAGAAAGAGACATAGAGGAGAGTGAAGGAGACTGTGGATAGAAAGGAGAAAGAGACATAGAGGAGAGTGAAGGAGACTGTGGGAAGAGAGGAGGAAGAGACATAGAGGAGAGTGAAGGAGACTGTGGGAAGAGAGGAGAAAGAGACATAGAGGAGAGTGAAGGAGACTGTGGGAAGAGAGGAGAAAGAGACATAGAGGAGAGTGAAGGAGACTGTGGGAAGAGAGGAGGAAGAGACATAGAGGAGAGTGAAGGAGACTGTGGATAGAAAGGAGAAAGAGACATAGAGGAGAGTGAAGGAGACTGTGGGAAGAGAGGAGGAAGAGACATAGAGGAGAGTGAAGGAGACTGTGGGAAGAGAGGAGGAAGAGACATAGAGGAGAGTGAAGGAGACTGTGGAAAGAGAGGAGGAAGAGACATAGAGGAGAGTGAAGGAGACTGTGGGAAGAGAGGAGGAAGAGACATAGAGGAGAGTGAAGGAGACTGTGGGAAGAGAGGAGGAAGAGACATAGAGGAGAGTGAAGGAGACTGTGGGAAGAGAGGAGGAAGAGACATAGAGGAGAGTGAAGGAGACTGTGGGAAGAGAGGAGGAAGAGACATAGAGGAGAGTGAAGGAGACTGTGGGAAGAGAGGAGGAACAGACATAGAGGAGAGTGAAGGAGACTGTGGGAAGAGAGGAGAAAGAGACATAGAGGAGAGTGAAGGAGACTGTGGGAAGAGAGGAGAAGAGACATAGAGGAGAGTGAAGGAGACTGTGGGAAGAGAGGAGAAAGAGACATAGAGGAGAGTGAAGGAGACTGTGGGAAGAGAGGAGAAAGGACATAGAGGAGAGTGAAGGAGACTGTGGGAAGAGAGGAGGAACAGACATAGAGGAGAGTGAAGGAGACTGGGGAGAGAAGGAGAAAGAGACATAGAGGAGAGTGAAGGAGACTGTGGGAAGAGAGGAGGAAGAGACATAGAGGAGAGTGAAGGAGACTGTGGGAAGAGAGGAGAAAGAGACATAGAGGAGAGTGAAGGAGACTGTGGGAAGAGAGGAGAAAGAGACATAGAGGAGAGTGAAGGAGACTGTGGGAAGAGAGGAGAAAGAGACATAGAGGAGAGTGAAGGAGACTGTGGGAAGAGAGGAGGAACAGACATAGAGGAGAGTGAAGGAGACTGTGGGAGAGAGAGGAGAAAGAGACATAGAGGAGAGTGAAGGAGACTGTGGGAAGAGAGAGAGAAAGAGACATAGAGGAGAGTGAAGGAGACTGTGGGAAGAGAGAGGAACAGACATAGAGGAGAGTGAAGGAGACTGTGGGAAGAGAGGAGGACAGACATAGAGGAGAGTGAAGGAGACTGTGGAGAGAGAGGAAGAACAGACAGAGAGGAGAGTGAAAGGGAGACTGTGGGAAGAGAGGAAGAACAGACATAGAGGAGAGTGAAGGAGACTGTGGGAAGAGAGGAGAACAGACATAGAGGAGAGTGAAGGAGACTGTGGGAAGAGAGGAGGAACGACACAGAGGAGAGTGAAGGAGACTGTGGGAAGAGAGGAGGAAGAGACATAGAGGAGAGTGAAGGAGACTGTGGAGGAGAGAGGAGAAAGAGACATAGAGGAGAGTGAAGGAGACTGTGGAGAGAGAGAGGAGAAAGAGACATAGAGGAGAGTGAAGGAGACTGTGGAGAGAGAGAGAGGAAAGACATAGAGGAGAGTGAAGGAGACTGTGGAGAGAGAGAGGAGAAGAGACATAGAGGAGAGTGAAGGAGACTGTGGGAAAGAGGAGGAACAGACATAGAGGAGAGTGAAGGAGACTGTGGGAAGAGAGGAGGAACAGACATAGAGGAGAGTGAAGGAGACTGTGGAGAGAGAGGAGAAAGAGACATAGAGGAGAGTGAAGGAGACTGTGGAGAGAGAGAGGAGAAAGAGACACAGAGGACAGTGACAGAGAGTGTGAAGAGAAAGGAGAAACAGACACAGACGAGAGTGACAGAGACTCTCTTCTTCTTCTTCTTCTTCTTCTTCTTCTTCTTCTTCTCTAGCACAAATCGTAGATTTTTTGTGCGTGCATCATGAGCCATTCTCCAGATACTTGGGACAAAATCTTGAAGAATATCTCAATGAGAACACACTGGAGCTAGGGTCAAGGCGCTCAGACGTGGAGATTTTGGCAGCTGCCGCCATGATGCAAACAACAGTTGTGGTTTACACAGCTGTCTCCCCAACAAGCAGGATGTGGCGGGCTTACAAGTCGCTGTTTCCCGGGCCTCTGATCAACTTCAGCGAAGAAAAAA
>CM065725.1:60208372-60210872 GCA_033310375.1 Conus canariensis
CACACACACACACACAACGTGCCCGTGCTATACTGTATAATACACGTATGGTAGTTACATGTAAGTCGACGTGTCTTCTCTAAAACTACAGGAAATTCCAGATATCCGTGACAAACGGATTCGTCGAAGTACGCATAACTCGACGTAAAATCTGTTTCCCCTGGAGCGTCGACTTAAGCGTACTCGACTAATGATGATGATGACGATGATGATGATGACATAGTAATAACAACAACAATAATAATAATCATGATCATCATGATAATAATACGATACTACTAATATGACTAATGATGATGATGATGATGATATAGTAATAACAACAATAATAATAATCATGATCATTAAGAGAATAATGATAATAATACGATACTACCAATATGACTAATGATGATGATGATGATGATGACGAGGACAGCGACAACGACGACGACGACGAGACGACGACGACAAGAACAATGACTTAACACTAACATAACCCTATTATCAACAGCGGCCCTGTGTTCCACAGACTCCTTCCTGAGGGTCTATTGACCCGTTGACGAAGACTGAAGATTTTTAGGTACACAAGGATCACATGACGATAACGAAGGACAGAGAAAAAGAGGAGGAGGAGGAAGAGGAGGAAGAGGAGGAGGAGGAGGAAAACAAGATGCCGATGCGAAAGAAGACAGAGGCAGAAGGGAGGAGGGAAAGGTGATGGATGGGAAGAGAAGGATGAGGAGGGAGGGAGAGGAGAGAGGGGGTGGAGGGAGGTACGGGGCAGAGGGCGGGGGAGGTGGGAGAGAGGAGGAGGAGGAGAAGGAGGATGGAAGCACAAAAAAAAAAGAGGTAGGACAGTAACGAGCACAAGGTGGACGGGACTGAGTTGGGGGTGGGGTGGGGGCTGGGTGGGGGAGGGGGGGGGGGAGGGAAGAGTGGAAACATTTGGAAGATCAGAGTACAGAGGACAAGAGAAACAGAAAAAGATGCTGAGGGGGGGGGGGGGGGGGGGGGGGGGGGTGAATGATAATCAGTAAGTAATTACTTTTGAAGCTATTTACCATTTCCAAAGTGGATATATATGTGATACGATGATCATTTCAATTTCATACATCGACTTGTATGGATGTATGTATGTGTGTATGTATGTATGCATGTGCGTGTGTATGTGTGTATGTATGTATGTATGTGTTATGTATGTATGCATGTGCGTGTGATGTATGTATGTATGTATGTATGTGTATGTATGTATGTGCGTGTGTATCTATGTATGTATGTATGTGCGTGTGTATGTATGTATGTATGTATGTATGTATGTATGTATGTGATGTATGTATGGCGTGTGTATGTATGTATGTATGTGCGTGTGTATGTATAGTATGTATGTGCGTGTGTGTATATATGTATGTATATATAATGCTGAACAATTAAGCAGTGGGGCGAAACAAGTGCAGGATAACAATTCTTCCGTCATTATAGTAATGACCTGGCAAAGATTTGAACTTTAAAAATATTATAAAAAAAAAAAGGGGGGGGGGGGGGGGGGTGAAGATGAAGAAAGCGGGAACATAAAATTAAGAAAATATGTTATAAATATGAAAGCCCTTCACTAGCTGCAGGAGGGAACCATCGTAATCCCTCTTGAAAACATATCTATTGATATTGCCTGCTCCTAGGCCTTTCGTCCGCTGGATCGGACTCATCAGGGAGACACGGCCAATTGTGTCTGTGCTCTTGGTGTCAAATAGAGACACACCACAGTCCATAATTCTGTGGTGTTCTCACCACCAAGGATTAAAAAAAGAATATATATATATATATATATATATATATATATATCAAGATACACCCGAAGGTGCGGGTGGGCCCCAGAGAAGTACTGTCCTCAACTGCCGAACCAACCAGCTGGGAGCAATCCTGCACCGCCCTTGGAAGCCTGCGCTGTGTTCACATAGGGTGCAGGCACGAACAGGTGAATTCAGTTTAATACATCGACTTGCTTATATGACAAAGGCGAATAAAGCGTGCGCACTAGTCCGTATACGCTACACCACATCCGCTAAGTTTTGAGACCACACTGCGCGTTATTTTAAGCTGATGGATAAATTAACTGATAACTAAGATGAGAGAAGTTAAGAACTGCGACGTGGCCACGACTTAGCAGATGTCTGACCTATGCATTAGCCCAACGCGCTGGTCAGACCTTGAGTGCCTACCTAACATTGGCAATGCGTTTTTTTTAATCATTGTATGTGTGTGTAGTGAATGTACACGTGTTTGTATGGATGTGTGGGCACGGGCCCATGTGTGTGCGCAAGCGCATGTGTGTGTGTCCATGATGTGCGTGCATGCGTATGCATGAGTGTGTGTGTGTGTGTGTGTGTGTGTGTGTTTTGTGTGTGTGTGTGTGTGTGCGCGCGCGCATGCACGTGTGCGCACTTGTGTGCGTATGTGTGCTCGCACGTGTGTGTGTGTGTGTGTGTGTGTGTGTGTGTGTGTGTGTGTGTGTGTGTGTTGT
>CM065725.1:60215872-60235872 GCA_033310375.1 Conus canariensis
TTCTTTTTTTTTTTCTTTTTTTTCTTCCTCACAAATTGTAACACTGCTAGCAAACTTCCTTGTAAAGGTCGCAGACGGCTAGTCAAGAGGGAAGGGTGGGGGTGGAGAGGTTGGGGGGACAGTGTAGGCGCGAGATGGATCTATGAAGATGTTGAATGTATTGTGCAAATTGTTTAGGATAAAAATGGAAAGTTCATTTTACACAAACATTTCACCGAAATATACAATGCTGATCAATTTTTCTCGGATAGACAGCAGCATTAACGGAGTACATAAAAACTGTAAATGTCTGAATATACGAATAGGGTCAAATATATATTGTACATGTTTAAAAAGGTCTAAATTGTATCACAGCACACCTACCGAGAATGACCTTTATCCAAAGTGCTGCACAAAATGAATTTTAACAAGTTGAGAATGATTGATTGAAATGTTTATGTACTGAATGCTTTCAGCTGGAAATCGTACGCAGCGCCAGTGCATGGGACCTGTCTTCGTCTTGCCAGAGTTGCTATCCATACGTTTCGTTCTGTGTGGATTGTTTCCGTCTTTTGTTGAATAAAAAAAATCTTAAAAAGTTTAAGTAAGAAATTCGCAAAAACATGAACAAACAAATCACAAGACAAACCACGACCTCTTAGGGTTTTTTTTTTTTTTTAGGCAAGATGGACAAACAAGACTCGGGACAACGAAAATGAACAAAGAGCAATCACTTATCTGGTCAAATTTGGCGCAAGATGGGCGGGTTGTTGTTGTTGTTGTTGTTGTTGTTGTTTTGTCAAAAGACCGACTATTACTGTTGCCCGTGTTGATAAAACGTGGACTTGTCGTTGGTGTCGCTATTTCTTGCTTCTGTAGATTAAAGTGTGCGCGTGTGTCGTTTTCTTTTGTGTGTGTTATCTATCTATCTATCTATCTATCTATCTATCTATCTATCTATCTATCTATCTATCTATCTATCTATTATCCGTCTTCTGTCTATTATACGTCTATCTGTGTTCTATCTGTCTGTCTATCTACCTACCTATCTGTCTATCCGTCTATCTTTCTATATCTATCTGTTGATCTATCCATCTATCTGCCTGTCTGTCTTCTATCTATCTATCTATCTTATCTGTGTATCTATTTACCTATCTATCTGTCTATTTGTCCGTTTATTATCTACCTATCTATTGATCAATCGATCGATCTATCCATTTACCCCTTGAGTGATCCATCCATCCGTCCATCTATGCAAATTTGTATCTGTCTCTCCATCATCTATCTGTCTATCTGTCTTCTATCAAACTGTCTGTCTGTCTGTCTGTCTGTCTGTCTGTCTGTCTGTCTGTCTCTCGCTCTCTCTCTCTCTAATGCTCGACAGGCTGATCTTTCTATCACCGTCGTCTATTAGCATAGCCAATCTAATGCTCAGACAGGCAATGACTTTAAATAGAGCAGGGTGTTATAAGCAAATGGGAGACGCGAAAGCTATTGGCAAAACGACAGGACAAGGAAAATAGGACCTGGGTGGGGGAAGAGAAGGGGGGGGGGGGGGGGGGGGGCGGAGGGGGGGGAGGGAGGGGGGGAGGGGAGTAGGGACGTAGGAGGCGCAGAGAGAAGTCAGTCGTGCTGAGTACTAGGATAAGATCATTCTGAAAAGGAAGCGGCAGAATACTCTTCCCCCCCTCCCCCCCCCCCCATACCTCTCTCCCCACCCCACCCCCTCCCCGTCCCCGTCCCCACCCTGTCACATAAGTGGTCTCAGACACAAGAATGGATTTCTCGTAGATTCCACACAGTCCTCACCCTCATCGATCATTATGAGGGGAAGAAAAAAAAGAGAGAAGAAAAAAAGCAAAAAGAGAGAGAGAGAGAGAGAGAGAGAGAGAGAGAGAGAGAGAGAGAGAGAGAGAGAAAGAAAAAGAAAAAAAAAAGTTCTGCTAAAGGCCGTGACCCTCACGGCCTACTCCCACACAGACATCGGCTTGGACCAATTTCCCCCCCCCCCCCTCACCCCTTCACCCCCCCCTCCTCCTCTCTCCCCCCCCCCCCCCCCATTCCCTCCCTGCACCACTCTTTCCTTCCTTCTCATCCACGGCGAGAAGTTGTTGTTCCCTTTTCTCTGATCCACGTCAGTCGGAATGGGTAAGACAGACGGAGTGATGGGGAGAGCTGGTGAGAGTATGTGGAGACAAGAGAATGGGGGTAGAGCGGGGTGGGTGGGTGGGTGGGGTGGGGGGGGGAATGACTGGATCAGCAGAATGACGGGGAGAGTTGATGAAAGCACTGTATGGGTCGGCGACAGAGTGGCTGACTGACTGATAGAGGACGTCTATTCCCAAGCGTAACTGATAAGCCAGATGATGCTTTTTTTTTTGGTTTTGTTTTGTTTTGCTTTTTTTTTTTTTTTTTTTTTTTAAAATCATCTGGCCCTTGTCCCTCCAGGGACTTCGGATATTAACATATAGAGCAACCTACTGTGCCGTATAGATCTGATTATAACAAAGAATAATGGTGATTCATATTAGCATTGAAGAAGAAGAAAAAAAAACATACACACTAAAAGTGTGTGTGTGTGTGTGTGTGTGTGTGTGTGTGTGTGTGTGTGTGTGTGTGTGTGTGTTGTGTGTCTCTCTCTCTCTCGCTCTCTCTCTCTCTCACACACACACACACACACACACACACACAGTACATAGCATTTCTACGCAGAAAGAGGACATAGACGTATCAGTCACCAAACTCGCATCCTCAGCACAGCCTGAGGGGGATGAACTTGGTTTTATGAGGCAGTCATGTTTTTAAGTACATCAGCATACGTTCATGCTCAGCATTCTTGTCCATAATGCAAGATTGGTTGTCAAGGAAGTGGGGAGTAGGATACACTGTTGCTGAGGAAGGAAAGAGAGAGAGAGAGAGAGAGAGAGAGAGAGAGAGAGAGAGAGAGATGTATGTATATATATATATATATATATATATATAGAAAGAGAGAGAGAGAGAGAGGGGGAAAGAGAGAGGGAGGGAGGGAGGGAGAGAGAGAAGAGAGAGAGAGAGAGAGAGAGAGACAGACAGACAGACAGACAGACAGACAGACAGATTCACATGGGCGTTAATATTATGAAAAAGAAATAGAACAAAATAAAAAGAAAGTGAAAAGAGAATAAAAAGAAAAAAAAAACTCAAAAAATAAAAACATGAAAAAGAAGAAAAAAAAAACAAAACAAAACGCACAAACATTATCCATCCCCCAACTCTTCCTTCCCCACAGCTCTATCCCCTCTCTCTCCCCGGGCTCGCCCCCCCCCCCCCCCACCCCCCACCCCCCACCCACCCCCAAATGGGAAGGGGTGATGAAAGCACGTGGGTGACAGAGAATGACTAATGAGTGGATCAATAGAGTAAAGCAGAGAGCTGATGACAGAGCACGTGGGTGACAGAGAATGACTAATGAGTGGATCAGTAGAGTAAAGGAGAGAGCTGACGACATATCACGTGGGTGACAGAGAATGACTAATGAGTGGATCAATAGAGTAAAGGAGAGAGTTGACGACATAGCACGTGGGTGACAGAGAATGACTAATGAGTGGATCAATAGAGTAAACGAGAGAGTTGACGACAGAGCACGTGGGTGACAGAGAATGACTAATGAGTGGATCAATAGAGTAAAGGAGAGAGCTGACGACATAGCACGTGGGTGACAGAGAATGACTAATGAGTGGATCAATAGAGTAAAGGAGAGAGCTGACGACATAGCACGTGGGTGACAGAGAATGACTAATGAGTGGATCAATAGAGTAACAGAGAGAGTTGACGACAGAGCACGTGGGTGACAGAGAATGACTAATGAGTGGATCAATAGAGTAAAGGAGAGAGCTGACGACATAGCACGTGGGTGACAGAGAATGACTAATGAGTGGATCAATAGAGTAAAGGAGAGAGCTGACGACATAGCACGTGGGTGACAGAGAATGACTAATGAGTGGATCAATAGAGTAACAGAGAGAGTTGACGACAGAGCACGTGGGTGACAGAGAATGACTAATGAGTGGATCAATAGAGTAAAGGAGAGAGTTGACGACAGAGCACGTGGGTGACAGAGAATGACTAATGAGTGGATCAACAGAGTAAAGGAGAGAGCTGACGACATAGCACGTGGGTGACAGAGAATGACTAATGAGTGGATCAATAGAGTAAAGGAGAGAGCTGACGACATAGCACGTGGGTGACAGAGAATGACTAATGAGTGGATCAATAGAGTAAAGGAGAGAGTTGACGACAGAGCACGTGGGTGACAGAGAATGACTAATGAGTGGATCAATAGAGTAAAGGAGAGAGCTGACGACATAGCACGTGGGTGACAGAGAATAAATAATGAATAAATCAACAGAGTAACAGACAGAGTTGAGGACAGAGCACGTGGGTGACAGAGAATAAATAATGAATCAATCAACAGAGTAACAGACAAGAGTTGAGGACAGAGCGCGTGGGTGACAGAGAATAGATAATGAATAAATCAACAGAGTAACAGAGAGAGTTGAGGACAGAGCGCGTGGGTGACAGAGAATAAATAATGAATGAATCAACAGAGTGACAGACAGAGTTGAGGACAGAGCGCGTGGGTGACAGAGAATAAATAATGAATGAATCAACAGAGTGACAGACAGAGTTGAGGACAGAGCGCGTGGGTGACAGAGAATAAATAATGAATAAATCAACAGAGTAACAGACAAGAGTTGAGGACAGAGCGCGTGGGTGACAGAGAATAAATAATGAATCAATCAACAGAGTAACAGACAAGAGTTGAGGACAGAGCACGTGGGTGACAGAGAATAAATAATGAATCAATCAACAGAGTAACAGACAAGAGTTGAGGACAGAGCGCGTGGGTGACAGAGAATAGATAATGAATGGATCAACACAGAAGCGGGGAAGAGTTGGAAGAAAGCACGTGCGTGACAGAGAACATAACATGAACGGGCTGGGCAGAGTGATGTGGAAAGAGCTGATGAGAGAATGTGGTGACAATTCAAAAAACAAAAGAAAAAAAAAATGAATAGGTCGACAGAATGATACTAGGGAGAATAGATGGAAGACCACGGTGACAGAGAATGAATGAATTTTGAATGGATCGATAAAGAAACGGGGAGAATTGATGACAGCATTTGGTGACCAAGGAAAAAAAAATGGATGGGTCGACAGAGTTCTGGGAAGACCTGATGACAGTACGTGGTGACGAAGAAGAAAAACGCCATCGGTTCTTCCCACCAATCAGAAGATGTTACTATTTTTAGTGCACAGGACGAACATAAGTCAGAAATGTTTCCTTTTTGGCCTCTATCTTGCCGTTTAAATTAACATTCACTTGTTCTGTTCACATCGAAAATGGAGTGTATTTTACACGACAAGAACCTGATTTAGGAACTATATAATATAATAAAACACTCTCCTTTGTTTTTCGTCTCTGTATCTCTGTTTCTTGTATGATGCAAACGTCAAGGCACATGATGCCGGGCTTCATGATTCGTTAAAACTCTGTAAACTTGCTTGTGATTGGTCGGAACAGCCGGCGACATTGACTCGTCGGACAGGCTGTCTCCATTGCAGAGGTGAAGAAGATTCATTGTGCTTGGCCTGGCGTTGTCACTGAATTTTTTTTGTTTCGTCAGTGAGGAAGGGGGTGGGGGGTGGGTGGGGGGGGGGTGGGGGGAGAGAGAGAGAGAGAGCAGGGGAGGAGGGAAGGGGAAGGGGTAGCAGTTGTTCTGTTTAAATGTTCCAGTCCGGAATTACAGATTCAGTTTGCCTGACCTGACTTTTCGAGTGAATTCTGTCGTCAATAAGGAAGGGGCAGGAGCGAATGGTGTGTGTGTGTGTGTGTGTGTGTGTGTGTGTGTGTGTGTGTGTGTGTGTGTGTGTGCGTGCGTGCGTGCGTGCGTGTGTGTGTGCGTGCGTGCGTGCGCGTGTGTTTGTGTGTGTGTGTGTGTGTGTGTGTGTGTGAGTGTGTTTGTGTGTGTGTGCATGCGTGCGTGTGTGTGTGTGCGTGTGTGTGCGTGCGTGCGTGCGTGCGTGCATGCGTACGTGCGTGCGTGCGTGCGCGCTTGCTTGTGTGTGTGTGTGTGTGTGTGTGTGTGTGTGTGTGTGAGGGGAGGGGGGAGGAAGGTTGGTTAACAGTTGTTCTGTATATTTTCCAGTCAGGAGGCAAAACTCTTTTTTGCCTGACCTGGCTTTGCCACTGACAAGCAAGGAAATGGGAGGAGGTATGGGGAATGTGGTGTGGGGGATGGGAAGAGACGGGGGCGGGCGGGGGCGGGGGGGTGGGGGGTGAGACGGATAAAGGGGAGGAGGAGGGGCTAGCTGACCGTCGTTCTGGTAAAGTCTCACTTTGCCTGCCCTGGCTTTGCGACCGAAGAAGGATGTGAGGCTTTCATGTTGCCATAGGCATGATGATGTACATCGTCAATTTACAGATCAGTCCTTTAAAAAAAAATCTTTTCAGACGTGTTCCACCAGATGTGATTTTGAGTTTCTGAAAAAGATGAATATCTTTTTTTTTTTTTTCCATTCAGTCTCAGATTTTCTGGAAATCAGATCCGGTTTTCAGCCATTTTTAACATGTTTGAAATCTTGTTTTGTTTTGTTTTTTCTTTTGGACATGCATATGTGGAATCAGTTATGGCGTGGTAGCAGCCCTGATTTGGCTCCCTACTATCAGCTGAGCTACATACAACGTGAAATGACTCACATAGCTTATGTAGGACGGTTTACCAAAGACACTGATATGACCTAGTTAGGTTTCATACCAATCCGTAGATGATTTACACAGAATATATCATACTGTGCAATATCGTATTGTTGTATGTAGTCAGTATGTGGCCAGGTATGTATGTGCATGTGTATGTATATACAACGTTGTGTCAAAACTATGTCCACAAAGTTTTTTGCGTATGTTGTTCTGTTGTAAACATTGTTAAGAAAAATTTTATCCATTTTATTTTTTTCTCTGTTTGATTATTGCACCACTGAAAAACTGAGTGACTCAAAGGCAGCGCCGAATGTCCTTTGGTGTGTGTGTAGGGTGGGGGGGGGGGGGGGGGGAGGCGGAGAGGGTGGGAGGCTGAGATTGATGGTGTTTCATGGACTGCCGGTGCAACTGCAGACTTTGACTCACCAACGAATTAACTCAGGAGTAAACCCTCGCAACCACCCCCGTCCCCCTTCCCCACACCTCCGCTTCCCCACACACACCCCCCCACTCTCCCCCTCCCTCGCCAATCCCCCTCCCACTCATCCCGCCATCGGTCTCTTGCCTTTCCTTCCTTTAATTCGTTTTGGAAGTTGTGTAGTCAAGTCAGCCTAAGTGTGAAAACATCCATTTTTCTGCTGATGAAATTAACAGAATATATCGGCTAAAATAGTTTACTTCTGATATACTTTGAATGAAAAACAAAACAAACTATATAATACGGAAAATCCAGAATATCAACGAATGAATTTTTTTTTTAATATTCCATGACAGTGTGTTACTTCACAAACGCTTATCAATTCTTAAAACACTACACTTGTAATAAACTTCGGAAATGAAATGAGGCAGGGAACAGTAAACGATAAACAGTAAACAAGTTGGGTATTTTCTGCTCCCATAGGTTCAGGTGTTAGGTTTTCTTATGGGAGCAAAAAATACCCAAATTGTTTACTGTTTGTAATAAACTTGCTGAACGCATCATGGATCCGTTCCTCGATCCACATCCGCATCACGCAGAAACCAAACCGACATTCAACCACACTGGACGTGGCTGGCAACAAAACCTCCTCGGGGAGGAAACATTAAGAGCAAGCGGTCAATCACGTTTCCGATTATCGACGTCCGTTCCTTCCCCCCCCCCCCCCCCCCCCCCACCCCCCCCCCCAAAAAAAAACAACAAAAAAAACAACCAAAAAACGTGGGGGTAGTCTTAAGCCCTTGGCTTTCGTCGTAGTAAAGAGGCTCAGGCCTACAGGATGGGTATCTCGCCTCGCCCTGTCACTGTTCGCGTTCTATGAAGCCCGCTGACATAGCAGGTTTTGGGACCTGAAGGGCTGAACGGCTACAACTGTTCGCTAATTTTGCGAGCAGACAGCTGGCAGATTAGAACAGTGTTTTATTTGGGGTTATCGACCCCGACCAATGTTGCTTGCAACTGTCGAAGCAAAATCGCTTTCCCGGATCAAGAGTAGATCACCCATGACGATTGTTTTCACTTAACGTTGTTGATTCAGTTATGAAGTCGATCACAGAGAATATTCATGACTTTTTTTCTTTCTGTCTGTCTTTCTGCGTACGCAGGCTGATACTCCTGCGGACACTCCCTGTATATGTATAGACAGGCAGTGGAGTTTTGTGTGTATGACCGTTTTTTTTATCCCGCCATTAAGGCAGCCATACTCCATCTTCGGGGAAGCTGCATGCTATGTGTAACGTGTCATCCATACCAACCGCCAAACTGGCCTTCTCTTCCGAAAGTTGGTGATGGGATTTTACGTGTGTGCAAGATGTTGTGCGTGCGTTCACACACGGAACCTCGGTTTATAGTCTCATTCGAAGGACTGTTTGGGGAATGGAGTCGGAACCAATGTTAACTCCGAGGGGAAAGTCCCCCTGTACCGAAACGGCCCGGCAGAGATGCGAACCCGCAACCCCAGAATCACCAGAGTCCGGCGCTCTACCAGCTGAGTTATTCCGGCCCTGTATTCATGACTTCAAACATGCAGAAAAATGAGAAGATCTGAATTGCGCCGTGCAAAGCAGGAGCCTAACGACTAACTTGAATTGGTTTAAAATGTAATTAACAGCGAACCCCAAGAAAACGAATACAAACGAATCACAAGACAAAACACGACGCGTTTCGACCTCTAAGATCTTCTTCAGGTAAGATACAAAACACTCAGGACAGCAAAAATGAACGAGCAATCACTTACCTTCCATTCACTTCAGCGCAAGATGAGCGTTGAATGAAAAAACAAACAAACAAACTAGATCTAACTTGAATTGGATGAGTGTGGAAAATGCGGGAAAAAAAATGTTTTGTCAAGTGTGAGCCGGTATAAAATAACTTGCGAATACAGTAGGCTTTTCCTGTACAGCGACGATCGATAACAGTATACGTGTGTCAGCTGGGTAGAATATACAAGTTGATGGGTATGCATGTACGTTGGTATCAAAGCGTTACTGTCTTACTGCTAACGTCTGACCGCTGCTAAAAGTTTTGTTCTGTGTCGATTTCGCAATGACCTTCAATTTTATTTGCTGGAGCGGTGGTAGCATTTGTGCCGGGTGCGCGCGCAAAAAAACCCCACAAAAAACAGCGAGTGTGTGTGTGTGTGTTGTGTGTGTGTGTGTGTGTGTGTGTGTGTGTGTGTGTGTGTGTGTGTGTGTGCATGCGCGCGCAAGTGTGTGTGTGTATGTGTGCGCACGCGTGCGTGCGTGCGTGTGTGCGTACGTGTTTGCGTGCGTGCGTGTGAGTGTGTATGCGTGTGTAATGGAGTGAGTGAGTGTGCGTGCGTGCGTGCGTGCGTGCGTTCGTTTGCGCATTTGAATGCGTGCACGCGTGCGTGCGTGTGTGCGGCGCGCGCGCGCGCATGTGTGTGTGTGTGTGCCTGTGTGTGTGAGTGCATCTGTGCCTGTCTGTGTGTGCTCTATATACTTGACAACTCGACACTACCACCGTGAAGTGGTGTGGTGAACAGCCAGCAAATCCGCCAACCAGACGCAGACACGGATCAAAATTAATCAGGTCTACAGGAAGTCGTGACTACCTTCAATGGGGGCAATGGGACTCCAAACAGCGAGAGAGGCGATTGATACTGATCTCCTCCCCTCTACCTCTTTGATCTACGACAAGAGAGTTAACGACCCAGACGGTAGTGGAGAGGGTGGCTTTGGTTGAAGAGTCCATGCTCAAGGAGATTTCCGTCTCTTAGCACTCGTCAAGACTCCCCTTTCTCATTTCTTTACTTCCGCCTCCACATTTCTCTGTCTCTGTCTCTCTCTCTTGTCTGTCTGTCTGTCTCTCTCTGTCTGTCTCTCTGTCTGTCTGTCTGTCTGTCTCTCTCTCTCTCTCTCTCTCTCTCTCTCTCTCTCTCTCTCTCTCTCTCTTGCCTTGTATTAATGGATGGATAGAATGTGTGTTTGTATGTGCATATTTCCTCTGACACTGAAATAAATCAATGGCCTAACAATTAACTCTCTCTCTCTCTCTCTCTCTCTCTCTCGTGCTGTGTTGTGTGTGTTTGTGTGTGTGTGTGTGTGTGTGTGTGTGTGTGTGTGCGTGCGTGCGTGCGTGCGCGCGCTTGTGTGTGTGTGTGTGTGTGTGTGTGTGTGTGTGTGTGTGTGTGTGTGTGTGTGTGTGTGTGTGTTGTCTCCCTCCGGAAATTGCTGTAAATTACTATTGTGTATAAACAAAACACTGATGGTGATCTTATTTGTCCTTGACTTAAAGAAGTGGAAAACAAGACAACGCGTATTTTCATCTATACTGTTCTGCACTAATGGATTAAGATCGGATTATTTAAAGTACTGAGCATATCCAAGTCCTTTTCGATTACACTTACTCCTAGCATCAAATAATGAACAGTCAGAAATCTGTGAACACACACACACACACACACACACACACACACACACACACACACACACACACACACACACACACACAGAGAAGGAGAGAGGTTCTTTTCCCAATCATTTTCTAATCAGCCCATAATGATATACATATTGCCGTACATTTCAATAATATTAACATAATCATCAAACATACCACTTACATTTTGATCTAATAGATGCATAGATATTAAGACAGGCACTATGATTATAAAGAGCAATATACTTACAGTTTCAGACAAAAAATGCTTTCCAAACTCAGTTTACACCACGGCCATGGAATATTCAAAATGCCATGCCGTGCTGATTTTTTTTAACATGTAGAAGACATATGTACATACACACGCACATACACAGGCACACTTAGATACGCATGCACGCACCCACGCGCCCCTTCCTCCCTCCCATACACACACACACACATATGCACGTGTAACCAGATCTGCAGAGAGAGAGAGAGAGAGAGAGAAGAGAGAGAGCAGACAGACAGACAGACAGACAGACAGCAGGCAGAGGAAGACAGACAGACAGACAGACAGACAGACAGAGAATGCAAACTTTTCTATAATTCTGATGCATCAGGAATGTTGTAGGTCAACAAATAAGAAAGAAGAAAGAAATGACAAATGGATGTGACTAACTATGCCGCCAGCCTTCTTGGAAACACAACTTTCAAACTTTTTATTCTTTTTTTTTCTTTCTTCTTTTTTGACCTCTCCTGCGTACATAAAGTCAAGGGAATAAACGTCGATTTTCGTCAAACTAATAGATCTGTAAAGCTTCCATGTAAACACTTCTGAAAACAAAAATGCATTAGGAAGGAATTTTAACAAACAAACAAAAAAGTCGAAATGCCAATAGTTGATCTCCATTTCCTATTTTGGCCCGTGGCAGTGGCTCGCTCATGCGAGACTGTTTTCGTATTTTGTGGTTGAGGACCACGTATAGAACAAAGTGGGCGATTGCACAGGTCATGTGGTACGAAAGATATGATTGGACAGCTACTGGATAGATTATATAAAAGGAAGCCGACGATTGGATTGGGGATGTAGCCTGACAATGCAGATGATTGGGTGAACGATGCTGAACAAACCAGACGACTGGATAGATGATGTGCACCGGACAGACGCCATTGCAGAATGATGATGTCTGACACTTCAGGGATTAGAACGGACCAGAATGACAAGAAGTTGATGACGATGATAGACTGATGATGAAAGAAAAGACTGATGATGACGAGAGGTTGATGACGACGATAGACTGATGATGAAAGAAAAAGACTGATGACGACGAAAGGTTGATGACGAAAATACTGTTGATGATGACATAAGACTGATGATGGCAGAAGATTGATGATGACGAGAGGTTGATGACGACATTAGGTTGATGATGACGAAACGAGACTGATGATAACAAGAGATTGACGATGACGTTGACAATAAGAAACTGTCGATGATGGCAGGTGGTTGATGACAACAAGCAGTTGAAGATGACAAGTTGATGATAACAAGCAGTTGATAATGACTAGATGTTAAAGGCGACAAAAGATGACGAGAGGTTGACGATGGCAAGCGGCTGGAGATAACAAAAGGTTGATGGTGAGATGAGGCCGACGATTATAAAAGGTTAATGATGACATGAGGCTGATGATTCGAAAAGGTTGATAGGACAGAACTTTGATGATAACAAGATATTGATAATAACAATCGTCGGACGGCTGGTGTCGACATTGGCCGCCACTTGCTAGCTAGGAAAAATGGAGAGTGGAATGATTGTAAAAAAGAAATGATTCGATTGACGGTGATGAATAATTAGTACAGATGAATAAAGATTGACGGACTGAAAGAGAACAGATGATACAGATTGACGGACTGAAAGAGAACAGATGATGCAGAATCGATGGTGGATAAAATAGACGATGCATTGATGGATGACAACAATAAATACGTCTCTAGATAGCACAGCTGCTTTGTGGATAATCAACCGACTGATGATTGATCGGGCAGGCTGATTAAATAGCTAAAAAAAAAACGATGGTAGGTGAATAAACGTAATGTTCATAAAGTATAACAATAAAACGAAAACAATAACAGTAATAAAAGAAAAATAGGTCAGCCGAGGAGGGGGAAAGGAGGTGGAGTGGATGGGGGGGGGGGGGGGGGGGGTAGAACAACACCATACATACATACAGAGAAAATATGAATGGCAAAGAAAAAGAAGAGGCAGTTCGCAAACGGGAACAGAAAAAAAAGTGCAGCAAAACTAATAGACAGAGTAGATGAATGACAAAAGACTGGTGTAGGTGGCGAGGGCAATACGATGATGAGAGAGAGAGAGAGAGAGAGAGAGAGAGAGAGAGAGAGAGAGAGAGAGAGAGAGAGAGACAGACAGACAGACAGACAGACAGACAGACAGACAGACAGAGAGAGGGGGGTCACTGATTACTTCCTGTGGGCTGAGGATTCTGGGAACGCGGCGGGATGTCACCGGCTTTGGCCGAGTATGGGGACTACAGAAATCACCAGTATGAGGGTAATGCCACTCAGGGGGGGGGGGGGGGGGGGGGGGGGGGAAGAAAGATAAAAGAGTGGAAGACAAAAAAAAGGAAGGAGGAGGGACTGATTGGAAGAACAGACAAACGAAAAAAGAGGGACACAGGTGGTGAGGGCCAGCCCGGAAATTTAAGACAGAAAGACAGGAACTAGGAAGGAGAAAGAAACGGAGAGAAAAGAGTAAAGATTGTCAGATACAGGAGATGATAGCGAAGCTGAGAGTGAAGACAGGAAGAGGGAAGAAGGTGAGGAAAAAAAAAAAACGAATAAAGAAAGTCAGATATAGGTGTTGATGGTCAAGATGAAATTCAAGACAGAAAGACATGAAAAAGGAAGGAGGGAGAACTGAAGCAGACAAGTAAAAAAAAAAAGTAAAACATAAATGATGATAGCAAGGCTGAAAATAAAGAAAGAAAGATAGGAAGAAAGAAGAAGGCAGAGAGAGAGAGAGAGAGAAAAAAAACAAACAGACGAATAAAGAAATCAAGATGTAAGTAACAATGAAGATGATTAAGACAGAAAGACAGGAAGAGAGAAGGATGGAGGAGAGGAACAGAACGAGATGTACAAGTTGATGAAGGAAAGACTGTAGTGGGAGGAGAGATGGGGATGGCGTGAAGGAAGGAGGAAAACAGACGAAAGAAAGAAAGTTAAGATGTACACAGTCATGACGTCACTGAAACTAAGGACGAACAGAAAGAACTGAGGAAGGAGAAAATGTAAAAAAAAAAAAAAAAAAAAAAAAATGGAAGGAAAAAAAAAAGTGTGATATAGGTGGTGGAGACATGGAAGACACTAAATTCATAAAGAAAAGAATTGAAAGTTGGAAAAGATAAGCAGACGAATAAAGTAAGATGACGGTGCTGGTGGCGCGACTTGGACTCAAAACAGACAATAAGGAAGAGAGAGAGAGAGAGAGAGAGAGAGAGAGAGAGAGAGAGGAGAGGTGGAAGAAGAAGAGACTTATAGAATAAGATGAAGGTGCTACTGCCATAACTGCGTCTGAAGACAGAAAAGAAGAGGGAGGAAGGAAGAAGAAGAAGAAGAACAGACGAATAAAGTAAAATGCAGGTGCTGATGGCACGACTAGGAAATAACAACGGAAGGAAAGAAAGAAAGAGGGAGGGAGAAAGAACATGAGAAGACAAAGTAAGATGTAGGCGCTAGTGACATAGCAGCGACTGAAGACAGAAAGAAAAAGAAAACGGAGGAAGACAGAAGAAGAAGAAGAAGAGACCAAAAAAGGAAAATGCAGGTGCTGATGGCACGACTAGGGCTAAAAACAGAAAGAAAGAAAGACGGAGGAAGGAAGAAGAACAGGCAAATGAAATAAGCTGGAGGTGCCAATGGGATGATACTGAAGACAGAAAGAAAAAAAGGAGGGAGGAAGAAGAAGAAGAAGAAGACGAGAGAGAGAGAGAGAGAGAGAGAGAGAGAGAGAGAGAGAGAGAGAGAAGAGAGAGAGAGAGAGAGAGGGAGAGAGAGAAAGAGAGAGAGAGAGAGAGGAGAGAGAGAGAGAGGGGGGAAGGGGAGAGAGAGAGAGGGAGAGAGAGAGAGAGAGAGAAGAGAGAGAGAGAGAAAGAGAGAAGAGAGAGAGGGAGAGAGAGAGGGAGAGAGAGAAGAGAGAGAGAGAGAGAAGAGAGAGAGAGAGAGAAAGAGAGAGAGAGGGAGAGAGAGAGAGAGAGAAAGAGAGAGAGAGAGAGAGAGAGAGGAGAGAGAGAGAGAGAGAGAGAGAGAGAGAGAGAGAGAGAGAGAGAAGAGAGAGAGAAGAGAGAGGATGTAGGTGTTAAAGGGCTGGCTGCGTGCTAACAGCAGGACTACGAAGAAAGAAGACAGAAGGAGTGAGGCGTGGAAGAAGAGAGGAATAAAGTGAGATGTCAGTGTTAATGGCATGGCTGCGACTGAAGATAGACAGAAAGGAACAGAGAAGGAGAAAGAAGAAGAATAGACGAACAGAGTAAGACAAGAGGTGCCATTGGCATGGATTGGGCTGGAGATAGAAAGAAAAGGAAGAAGAGGGAAGGAAGATGAAGAAAAGACAAATGATGTCAGAGGTAAGTGCTACTGACATGGCTGCGACTGAAGATAGAGAGAAAGAAAGGAAGAGTGAAGGAGAAAAAACAAGAATAGACGCATGTAGTAAAATGGAGGTGCAATTAGCATGAATGAAACTGGAGATAGAAGAAAGGTAGAGGAAAGGAGGAAAAGGAAAAAAACAAAACCAGAAAAACTGAGGAACAAAGTAAACTGTGAATGTTACTGGCATGGCTGTTAGGAAGAGAAGAACGAAGGAAAAGCGAAGGAGGAAAAAGAAGAAGACAAAAAATAAGATCAGATGTAGGTACTAATGCCAGAACAGCAACAAAAGACAGAAAGAAAAAGAAAATAAGGAGGAATAAAATAGAAAAACAGACGAATAAGGTAGCAGCTAATGACACGGCTGGGGGAAAAAAGACAGACAGAAAGAAAGAAAGAAAGAAAGAAAGAGGGAAGGAGGAAGAGGAAAAACAGACGAAGAAAGCACAATGTTACTGCTAATAACATGACTGGAACTGAAGGCAAAATGAAAGGAAGTACGAGAGTGAAGAAACAAAACAGAACAGAACAGACCACTATAGGAAGTATGAGAGAGACGAAACGAAACAAAACAGAACAGACCACTATAGGAAGTATGAGAGAGAAGAAACACAACTAAACAGAACAGACCACTATAGGAAGTATGAGAGAGACGAAACAAAACAAAACAGAACAGACCACTATAGGAAGTATGAGAGTGAAGAAACCAAACAAAACAGAACAGACCACTATAGGAAGTATGAGAGAGACGAAACGAAACATAACAGAACAGAACAGACCACTATAGGAAGTACGAGAGTGAAGAAACACAATAAAACAGAACAGACCACTATACGAAGTATGAGAGAGACGAAACGAAACAAAACAGAACAGAACAGACCACTATAGGAAGTATGAGAGAGAAGAAACAAAACAAAACAGAACAGACCACTATAGGAAGTATGAGAGAGAGAAACCAAACAAAACAGAACAGACCACTATAGGAAGTATGAGAGAGACGAAACCAAACCAAACAGAACAGAATAGAACAGACCACTATAGGAAGTATGAGAGAGGAGAAGAAACAAAACAGAACAGAACATACCACTATAGGAAGTATGAGAGAGAAGAACAAACAAAAAAAAACAGAACAGACCACTCATAGGAAGTATGAGAGAGACGAAACGAAACAAAACAGAACAGACCACTATAGGAAGTATGAGAGAGACAGAAACGAACAAAACAGAACAGACCACTATAGGAAGTATGAGAGAGAAAACACAAAACAAAACAGAACAGAACAGACCACTATAGGAAGTATGAGAGAGACGAAACAACAAACTAAACAGAACAGACCACTATAGGAAGTATGAGAGAGACGAACAAACAAACAGACAACAGAACAGAACAGACCACTATAGGAAGTATGAGAGAGAAGAAACAAAATAAAACAGAACAGAACAGAACAGACCACTATAGGAAGTATGAGAGAGAAGAAACAAAATAAAACAGAACAGAACAGAACAGACCACTATAGGAAGTATGAGAGAGACGAAACAAAATAAAACAGAACAGAACAGAACAGACCACTATAGGAAGTATGAGAGAGAATAAACAAAATAAAACAGAACAGAACAGAACAGACCACTATAGGAAGTATGAGAGAGACGAAACGAAACAAAACAGAACAGACCACTATAGGAAGTATGAGAGAGACGAAACCAAACAAAACAGAACAGACCACTATAGGAAGTATGAGAGTGAAGAAACCAAACAAAACAGAACAGACCACTATAGGAAGTATGAGAGTGAAGAAACGAAACAAAACAGAACAGAACAGACCACTATAGGAAGTATGAGAGAGAAGAAACAACAAACTAAAACAGAACAGACCACTATAGGAAGTATGAGAGAGAAGAAACACAACTAAACAGAACAGACCACTATAGGAAGTATGAGAGAGAAGAAACGAAACAAAACAGAACAGACCACTATAGGAAGTATGAGAGAGACGAAACGAAACAAAACAGAACAGACCACTATAAGAAGTATCAGACAGAAGAAAGAAAACAAAACAGAACAGACCACTATACGAAGTATGAGAGAGACGAAACAAAACAAAACAGAACAGACCAGTATACGAAGTACCAGAGAAAAGAAACAAAACAAAACAGAACAGACCACTGTAGGAAGATGGCAGTGATGATGGCACAGCTGGACCAAAAGCAGAAGGAAAGAAAGAGGGAGGGAAGGATAAAAGCAGAAACAAACAAACAAACAAACAAAAACCAGGTAAAGCTAGTTTCAAAACGAAATGACTGAGGGCGGAAAATGAAGCCAAATTTAGAAAGAGGAGGAGTTAGTTACCGCCACAGACACAGATACAGACAGACAGATTACAGGACAAAACACGATGCATTTCGACCTCATGGGTCTTCTTCAGGCAAAAACAAACAACAATTAAGACAGTGAAAACGAAGAACGAGAAACCATTTCTCTTCTCATACTCAGCGCAAAATGGCTGTTGGGAAAAAATGGCTGTTTTCATCCAAGAGCCATTTTGCGCCGAAAATGAGAAGATTCGTGGTTTCTCGTTTTTCGTTTTCACTGTCCTGATTGTCGTATGTTTTTTGCCTGAAGAAGACCCAAGAGGTCGAAATGCATTGTGTTTTGTCCTGTAATCTGTCTGTATCTGTGGCGATAACTAACCCCTCTTCTTTCTTAATTTTGCTGGGTTTTTTTTTGGTTTTTTTTACAGATAAAGTAAGATGGTAGTGCTAATGGAGAGATTGTGTCTACAGACAGAAAAGAAAGGTATTGATTACTCCCTATAGCCTTCGGTGCCAGAACTGCGACAGAGAGGCAAGGAATATATACCAACAAAACAAAAAAAGAGTTAAGTGGGAGGGAGGGAGGGAATGAGAGGAAGAATAGACAAATAAATAAAAGATGTAAATGGTGATTCAAACGCTGGTAGACGAAATAGAAAGAAGAGAGAAAAAAAAAGAGGAAAGAGAATGGGTAGGATGGGAAATAAGAAGGAGATGGATACAGATATACAGATGGTGATCTGAAAGTTGATAAGACGAAACAGAAAGAAGAAAAAAAAAAGAGGAAAGAGAGTGGGTAGGAGTGTGCGAGAAGAAAAAGATGAATAAAGGAAACAAAGTATAGGAGGTGAGGGCAAAGGTTTAGACCGACATACAGAAAGACAAGAAGAGAGAAGAGAGAGGATGGGGATGAGATGGGGGGGGGGGGGGGGGGGGGGAGGGGGGGGGCAGGCAAGTGACGGAAAGGAGAGGAGACATGTAAATAAACAAAAATGCTGCTAACGACGAAGTTGGGAATCTTAGAGGAACGGAAGGAGGCAGAAGAACAGACGAATGAAAAAGAAAAAGGAAGATGTATGGTGACGGTTGTGCTGGGAAGGTGTCGGAAAGGAAAAAAAAAAAAAACAAAAGAAGGTGAATAAACGAGAAAAAAAAACAAAAAAGAAGGTGAATAAACGAGAAAAAACAACAACAACAGACGAACAACTAAAGTAAGATGCAGGTGGTGACGGAAAGAACGAAATAAAAGAAACACAGAAAAGGAGGCCAGATGAGAGTACCAATGGTGAGTATCCACAGACAGAAAAGAAAGATAGTGATTACTCCCCGTAGACTTCGGTGCCAGAATTGCGACAGGGAGGCAAGGAAGATGCTGCCAACAACAACAACAACAAAAAAAGTTAAGTGGGAGGGAGGGAGGGAGGGAAGGAGAGGAAGAGTAGACAAATAAAGACAGATGTGTAGATGGTGATCTGAAAGTTGATAAGACGAAACAGAAAGAAG
This sequence comes from Conus canariensis, assembly GCA_033310375.1. NCBI lineage: Eukaryota > Metazoa > Mollusca > Gastropoda > Neogastropoda > Conidae > Conus > Conus canariensis. Next base: position 60,234,925 of record CM065725.1, read on the forward strand.
GGAAAAAGAGGAAAGAGAGTGGGTAGGATGGGCAATGAGAAAGAGATGGATAAGTAAAGTAAGTGAGGTAGGCGGAGGAAAGTTGGGCAATGAGAAAGAGATGGATAAGAAAGTAAAGTGCAGGAGTGAGGCAAAGTCTGGACGAATACAGAGAATGACAAGAGGAGAATGAGAGGATGGGGATGGGGGCGGATAGGCAAGTTATTATTATATTATTATGGATACTTATATAGCGCCTATCCTCGGTTAGAGACCAAGCTCCTAGCGCTTTACAATCTACACTCGTTTACACAACGGGCCGCCAACCTCGGAAGTGCCGGCTGAAGAGCTGCCAGCTGGCGCTTCATTCAGTCGTTTCCCGTGTTATCCAGTCAATATTGTTCAATATCGTTCACTCAATTTTCCTTACTTCCTTTATTATTTCCATTTCTCACGCAGAGTGTATGCTATGTGTAACGTGTCATCCAAACCAACGGCCAAACTGGCCTTCTCTTCCGAAAGTCGATGATGGGATGTTACGTGCATGCAAGATGTTATGCGTGCGTTCACACACAGAACCTCGGTTTATAGTCTCATTCGAACCTCGGTTTACAGTCTCATTATAGTTTATAGACTGTATGGGAAATAGAGTCAGAACCAATGTTAACTCCGAGGGAAAAATCCCCCCTGTACCGAAACGGCCCGGCGGAGATTCGATCCGGCAACCCCAGAATCACCAAGATGACGAGTCCGGCAAGTAAGGGAAAGGACAGGAGGAGACATGTGAATAAACAAAAATGCTGCTTACGACGAAGCTGGGAATCTTAGACTCGTGGAAGAGGAACAGAAGAGGTAGAAGAACAGACGAACTGAAAAAAAGGGAAGATGACGATGTGGTGATAGAAGAGCTGGGAAGGTATCACAAAGAGAGAAATAAAAGAAGGTGAATAAAAGAGAGGAAAGAGAGAA
>CM065725.1:60240872-60248372 GCA_033310375.1 Conus canariensis
AATGCCAGGCCTCTGCATTGCCTCCTGCATTCCTTCCTCTTTTCTGCCTCTTCTCTTCCCCATTCTTCCTTTTTGTACTCCCAGTTCTTATAGAACAGCGAGTACTTCGCAATGGGAACGAAGAAATGCTGTCTGTGTGTCTGTCTGTCTGTGGTCAAAATGTGTTCCACTCACTCCAGACAAAACTCCTGGGCCGATCGTTCTGAAAATTTGTAGGTATGTTTATTATGGGTCACGAATGATGCCCGATGTTTTATTTTACCAGAATAGCCGTTACTAACGGCTATAAATGATAATTAAAAAAAAAAATCAGTATGATAAGGGGAATAACCACCGCACTGTCGAGTTTTTCTTTCTTCCACTTACTTGAAATTGTCTCCCCTCTTTGTCACTGTACTGGGAGTACGTTTATATGACAATTTATTACGTTTTTCGTGCCCAATGCACTGAAAATGTAAATGCACGAAGTTTTTAACAATATAAGCCTAAACTTAAAGGTGGACTGTGGTCGAAAAATGTAATTTCAAGGTTTGAATTTCAGAGGATAGCAAAAAGAAAGAAAGAAAAAAAAACAGCAAAAAGAAAAGAAAAAAAAAACCAAAGAAGGAAAAAAATGAAAAAAATGTAACGTTGTCACGACATAATGAAAACACTGTTTTCGTTGAGACCAAAGCATTGTTACATTTTGCGTTGTGACATTGTTGTGCCGTGCCAGTTATGGCTCAGGACCTTCGAGGTAAAGGGAAGGCTGGATGAATTGTTTCTAGCGGAAGAGTAGAGCGATCACAAGGTGTAATGGGAGGGGAGAAGGAGCAGGAATTAGAGGAAGAAGGCACAGGCAGCAGGATGTCCACTAATTGCCAGGGAAAGCTTTGCATCTGCGACAGACGGTGTGCTTCCTTCAAATGGCTCTCTCTCTCTCTCTCTCTCTCTCTCTCTCTCTCCTCTCTCTCTCTCTCTCTCTCTCTCTCTAAAAAGAAAGAAATTAAACAAACAAAATCTTTCAATTGTCGAACATCAAAAAAAAAAATTAATGCACATTTTCTTTTCTTTCTTTTCTTTCTTCTCCTTTTTTTTTTTTTTTTTTTTTTTTTTGGTAATCTGCTCCCAACTGTTTCACCAGCTCTTATGCATCAAACCACAATTATGGGGTTTCGCTCGCATCACAACTTCAAAAGTTGAGTCCGTCTCCAAACTCTGCAGGAACATTGTTGAAAATGGTTCCACGCTGATGCACTTGGCAGTAAGAAGCCAGAGACTCCCGGATCTGCGGTTTGAGTCTTGTATGGAACTGTGTGTGTGTGTGTGTGTGTGTGTGTGTGTGTGCGTGCGTGCGTGCGTGCGTGCGTGCGTGCGTGTGTGCGTGCGTGCGTGCGTGCGTGCGTGTGTGTGTGTGTGTGTGTGTGTGTAGTTGTGCGTAAGAAACTGAAACTTAACCGCCCTCTTCCGCCTTTCCTCCCCGACTCCCGACACCACTGACCCGCCCTGTGCCGCCCGCTCATGAGTCGCCTCATCGTCTTGGTGTGCCCACACTATGTGGGCAGACAACAGTAATAAGACAAATCGAGTCTTTCTCACCTTTCTCGGCGCCATTTTTTTTTTTTTTTTTTGGAAAGCGGGTTGTGATCTTATCGATTTTTCATCGATTTTTTTTTTTTTCTCTGTCATCCCATCGACTTGTTGGCAAAACTCGCGATGTCAGACTGTGACGGCAACAGTGATACGAGCTTGACTGTGGACGGCCTATTTCATCCACATGTGTTTTTAAACCAGCCTGACGATGGCTATGAATCGGACATTGATCTCTCGAATGAGACTATAAACCGAGGTTCCGTGTGTGAACGCACGCATAACATCTTGCACACACGTAAAATCCCATCACCAACTTTCGGAAGAGAAGGCCAGTTTGGCCGTTGGTATGGATGACACGTTACACATAGCATGCACCCTGCGTGAGAAATGGAAAGAATGAAGGAAGTAAGGAAAATGAGTGAACGATATTGACTGGATGACACGGGAAACGACTGAATGAAGCGCCAGCTGGCAGCTCTTCAGTCGGCACTACCCAGGTAGGCAGCCCGTTGTGTAAACGAGTGTTGATTGTAAAGCGCTTAGAGCTTGGTCTCTAGCCGAGAATAGGCGCTATATAAGTATTCATTATATTATTATTATTATTATTATTATTATTATATTTAACTCGGCAAGTAACAGCGACAATGACTTTGAACTGGAAAAAAAAGAGGGACTGAATGTGGTTAGTGACAGTGGCTCTGATGTAGGCGACGCAGTGTTGCTGGTGTTGGTGGTTATGCAGTCATAACGGTGATCAAACAGCGACTTTCAGACTGAAATTCCTTTGTTCGATGCATACAGCCCCCCCCCCCCCCCTCACTCCCCCCTTCCCCCCTCCCTTTCCCACGTCCGAAACTGACACTTCAAACACCTTCCCGCCTCCTTTCCCCGTCTCGCCCACCTCTTTCAACTTCCTTTCTGCCCTCCTTTGTTTAATCATTCATTTATCAATTTGCTTATGATAATGGTGGTAGAGGTAATGGTAATGATATAATGTTTATTGTTGGTATTGTTGTTATTGATTGTTGTTTTCTTTTAATTGTCTCTCAAGCTCCGTGGTGCATTCCATGTCATGTTCCATTCACAGTGAAACATATTATGTTTGATTGTTGGGACTTGCACGATGCGAGACATAAACACTTTACAGCAGACTCCATGAAAACCCTGTTCAGAGATGTCCCGACCTGACGTGATCTTTGAGTTTCTGAAAGAGATTAACATTTTTCATGTGATTTAAGATTTTACGGAAGAAAGATTTTTTTTTTAACGAAGTTTCTGGTGCGTTTTTAGAAGATGTATTTTAAAGAGGTGTGAAAGGTGTTTTTTTTGTTGTTGTTTTTTTTTAAGATGACTTGTGAGTTGATTTTAACGTGGTGACAGCCCTGATATGGCCCCTTGCGGTCGGCTGGGCTATAAGCAACATTACCATTACCATTACCTCCCTCGGCCCAGCGCATTTCGCCACCCGTCCCTCCACTTCTCGCTCTTTGCTTTCCCCCCTTCACACCCTCACCCATCTTTCTTGTCCCTTCTCTTTTCTCCGTGTCTTCCTACAATTTCCTCTTCATCCCCCAGTGAACTCTTTTCCCAGTGAACTCTTTTTCCAGTGAACTCTTTTCAGTTTCACCACCCCCAGAATTATGTGCGGGTGTGTTTGTTAGTTGGCCAGTGTTAGGGTCTGAAAAAAGGTCTTCTAATAAACCGAAATATGTGTAACTTATTCGTGGGTGTTGTGTGGCTCCAACTTTTTAATCTTCCCATCTTTTGTTTCATTTTCACTTTTTTTTTTTCTTTGACCTCATGGCCAGGGAAACCAACCTGTATGCAAGACAAAGGCTAATGACTGCTGAACTTCCTCCACGGACAAGTTTGGGCCAACCACTGCGGGTGAAATCAGAGCTTATGTTGCTATTCTCATGGATATGAACATGCCCCCCCGCCCCCCCCCCCCCCCCCCCCCCCCCCCCTCTTTTTGCTCATCGTGACTTTCACTGGAAAGACGCCACTGCTTTCTATACTCCTTGGGTGTCGAGTGTTATGTCGAAGATCAGGTTTGAACAGCTGACTGAGTACTTTCGCCTCGCTGATTCTACTCAGGTTCTTCCCAGAGGTCACGCTGGGTATGACCCCCCTCCCCCCCCCCCCCCCCCCCGCCCAGTACGAAGTCAGACCTCTCATTTCTCTGACCTAGAAAAGTTTTGCTATGCAGTTTCTGTCCGGTCTGAACATCACAGTAGATGAAGCAATGATCAAGTTCAAGGGTCGTTGTGGGTTTTTTTTGCAGTTCGTGCCTGCAAAACCAACGAAGTGGGGTCTTAAGGATGGGGCTTTGTGTGATGCCGATTCATTTTATATGCCGAATTATTCAGTGTATACTGGGAAGACCAATAATTTGCCTGCTGTGTTGGGGGAAGCCCTGGGGGATCGTGTTGTCAAACGTTTGACCGAACCCCATCATTGAAAGTGACACATCATCTACTTTGACAATTACTTCACGTCAGTCTCCCTCATTCACCATCTGTTTCAGAAGATCTTGGCATGTGGGACTGTGCAAAACAACAGAAAGGGTCTGCCACAGGCGATGAAGCTAGCAAAATGTGTCAAAAAGCTTGGGGACACAAAGCGCTGGTTTGGTCAGATTAGTGATGGTGACGAGAAGGGTAAGCTTCAGGCTCTGGCTGGGTTTGACCGTCGTAAGGTCACCTGTCGTAAGGTCACCTGTCGTAAGGTCACCCTTCTGACTTCTTCCCATGATGGAACTGGTGGAGACCTTGTCAGAAAAGGGCCAGGGGGTGTTGAAAAAGCCAGGTATTGGTATTCTGCAGCTGCCCCACTGAAAAAGTATGTGGATTTTCAGACTGAGGTATTCATGGGCATGGTCGATGGTTTCAAGGACGAAAAGGGATAGGCCGTGCCGTCGTTCATGATACACCAGACAAGCACAAGCACACTACTTCCAAAATCCAGTCTGCCAGAGGCAAGGAGGACTGTGTGTTGTGCAAGAAGGAAGGCAGGAAAACTCCAACAGGCAGTGCCATCCAGTCAATACAGGAGTGTGTGATGTGGGCAAGAATCGTGGCTGTTTTCGTTCTTTTCACCTGTAGTGAGTAGGTTCCATCACACTCATTCATGGCAGTATACCTAATACTGGATTCCACCAAGGACTAGACTTTGCCAGCACTGCTTTACACAGACTGTTTTGGGTTGACAAAGTGAATAAGAGTGCCACATACAAAAGTACTGAAGTTTGTGCAAGTGAGAAAAGTGCAAAACGGAAAGAAAGTTTTATGTCAGTGCTCTGTGCGTGACAAAAGCGCAAAGAGCGAGGACAATTTCAAGTCACTGTGTTCTTTGTGTGTGACTACATTTGGATTTATAATTCAGCATCTACGGCTCAACATTTATGGAACCATATGGTGAGTACAATAAAAGATACCTGAGTGTTGTTTTGTGTTGTGATGCCCGTCTTTCTTCTTCCTGCTAACACCTCGTATAGTTAGAAGTATTATCAGTCGTAGGCATTTTTCCCTCACAAACACAAACTAACTCATGCAGATCAAAAAGCATGCACTCCAATACTTTTTCAGCAGCTATGGAATGATTTTGGCCTGTTGTATTCGTTTAATATTCTTACTACTATGTAAACATTTTGTGACTGCAAAGCGTCACAATTTTTTTGGTATGTTTTCCTGGCTACCTGTGTAACTACTAACACCTCACAACACCCATCAGTTCTTTTCAGATGGTGAACCTGACCACTTGCCACCAAAAAGGTAGGTGCTATAAAGTTGATGGGTGTTGTATTGCCTGTCTGTCACCTATTTCACTAAGGCAGGTATGTTTTCCAGGTAATTTCAGGTGTGAGTTTTGAGGTAGAAAAATATTTTGACATATACCTAAAAGAACAACCGCAAACTTAAGTTCAGCTATCCATGGATAGATTTTCGCTGAAAATTGGAAGTCTTTCTATCAGTTATTCTTTTTTTTTTTTTTACAGTTTTTTAAAACTCAGTATCCCAATTCGGGCAGCAAATTTTGATTATAATCATGGTTGAGGCAAATACAATCACGACGTTATTCAGTGATCTAAAGGTAAAAACTAAATGTAAATAGACTTTTGATTGTCTATAAACAGTGGACAAAATGTACATACGGTGTCTAAATAGTGCACAGCAAGTAAATTATTCATGATAAACCTATGAAAAATGTCATGTAAATAATGCTTACGAAACCTAAATAAACCATAGTATGCAAATCAAGAGTTTTAGAAATGATAAAATCATTTACAAACCACGAATGTTAAAACTATTTAGAATCAAACATTCTGAACATGTGGTTTATTTAAAAGTTTTTTTGTTGTTGTTTGGCAGTGGCTGAGTAGTCACAGGGAAGAGAAGATAATTCATTAACGGAGAGAAGCTCGGCGGATAAACAAAAGAAGATAATCAATGACAGAAAGCTTTCGAGCGCTTTGTTTACCGTCCTTCTGTCGACAGATTGTCTTCTCTTTCCTGTGACCAAGCAGCCACAGCCTTTTGTTCGAGTCTCAGATCTGCCTGATAAACAAAGAAAGGAATACTAGGACCAAGAAATTTGCTCACAACTCGCACACGGGTTAGGGTTAAAGTTCCACAACCTAATGGGCGTAGGGGCAGTGAACTTTCAGAGGATGACCGAGTCTGGGGCACTGCATTATGAAAAGCAGAGCCCATCCCTTTCTTTCTACCGCCTTTAACCTTCCCTGAATTGAATCATGTACCCGGATACTGGTGACTGGACAGAGTTTTCAAACCGAAAAGATCCGACAACCCCCCCCCCCCTCCCTCAGATTCGCAGGCAAACGCACAGACCACTGCACTAAACGCTTCTTATATAAGTTTTACGTCAAAGAGGACGGCGACCGAAAAAAAAACCCAACTTAATGTACCAATAGCTGGAGATAGTGGCCGTTTGGGGCAATGCACTTGAAGGGTCCAGCACGGGCACGGCGCGATAGGAGACGGAGCAGACCCGTTTCCTTCCGCCACCTTAACTTTTCCCTGACCTGAATCACGTACCTATTTTACTGCTGTGTGGTCAGTGCAGTTTTGAACCCGTCAAAAAAATCCGATCCCTCGAGTGGTTGGAGCTCACGATCCTTAACTCTGCAGACAAATAGTTCAACCATTTAGCCATAAGCTTCTCTAATCTGCAAATAGTTTAACCATTTAATCAGAAGCCTCTCTTTAATCTGTGTGCATACAGGTGGTTAAGCCTCTTCCGGTGTCGCGTGAAATCTGGGAACGTGATATCTGGGAAGGCTTCCCAGATATCACAGATTTTTTTGGGGGAACGCGTTCCCAAAATGTACTGTGATATCTGTGAAGGCCCGTGATATCTGGGAACGTGGTCTTTCAGACACTCAGAAGGGCAGAAAGAAGACGAAAAAAAAAAATGGATTTTCGAGATAAGGTAGGAAACAATTTATTTAGGTGCAGTTGAGATCTTTGGCCTTCTTGTCACTTTTTTTTTTCTTGGCATGATTTTCACCAAGTTCCCAGATATCACGATTGGAAGTTCAGGAAATCTGGGAACGCGTATCCTTTGGCCACTTTCACCTGTAAAACGTAACTAAGGTGCCCCAGTTCTCCTCCGTATTCGTCATTGCAGCGTGGTGATAGCTTGCTTTGTGTGTCCAGGGAACTATAGAAATAAAGGCAGTCAGCTGCGGCATATATCCTTCACTTGGTCTTTTGTGAACTTGCGGACAACAGTTGGTTAAAACAGGCGTTTGCGAAATCCACTTCCGGTCACGAAATTTGCATCATGAAGTGTGTTGACCCGTCTTGCTAAGAGGCATAAAATACTTGTGAATTAAGAATACGAAAAGAGTGTTTTCAACTGTGACCTGCTGGTGAAGTTTTATGTTATTTTGTTCTTCTAAAACGT
>CM065725.1:60253372-60260872 GCA_033310375.1 Conus canariensis
TTAAGCTAACTTTCTTTGGTGTAGTAGATAAACTAAAGCTGACGAAATAATTGACATAATCTTTCCATGTAAACTCTTCCAACAAAAGGCAAGAATACAAAACCTAGAACCAAACTTATAAGCATTTTGGAAAGAATTAGATTGTAAATAAATATCAAACAGAAAAATATACGCATCACTGCGATGAAATCTGCAGATTTTGAAAACAAGTGGTTTTTTTTTTTAAATCTAGATTTGCTAGATACCTAGAAAGACGTATTGCGTTTATTAATGCTGCAGTATGAAGGAGTCAGTGAAGTCTACGATACTTGAATATTGCATTGCAGGTTTTTTTTTTTTTTTGTTTGTTTTTTTGTGACATGCAGCATAGATGCAGTTTATTACTAAGAGATCTAATAAAGGAGGTTCATCGACTGCAACCATCTCGCGGCAGATGCATCGGCACATAAAATAAATCGTCCCATTCCACGCCAAAGTCAAGAAGGTTGTGAATCTATATCAACACAAGTATTAACAATTTCAAATGAAAAGTGGTGTATACTGCTCCTTACATGTTTTGTTGTTGTTGTTTTTTTATACGAAGAAAGGGGCATCTTTTTTTCATTCAATGAGAACAACCCACTTTTAAAAAAAAAAACTGTAAATCTCTCTCTCTCTCTCTCTCTCTCTCTCTCCTCTCTCTCTCTCTCTCTCTCTCTGTGGTCTGTGTGTGTGTGTGTGTGTGTGTGTGTGTGTGTGTGTGTGTGTGTGTGTGTGTGTGTGTTCGTTTCGTTCGTTCGTACTTCTGTTTAACGTCTGTTCACTTTGACAGTGAACAGACGTTAAACGAAGTACGAACGAACGAACACACACACACACACACACACACACACACACACACACACACACACACACACACTATCATACTGCAACATTGATAGTGTGTGTGTGTGTGTGTGTGTGTGTGTGTGTGTGTTGTGTGTGTGTGTGTGTGTTCGTTCGTACTTCTGTGGCGCGCTCAGAGCCACACTCTCGAGCAGACATCAAGGGTTAAATTCTGCCCTCCTAATCCTTCCGATAAAAGCTTGGAAGTCCCAAGTCACGTGCGTAAAACGCATTCATGGAAAAAAAAACATCTTGCAGCACGGTAAATCCCCTTTGACCTTTCGGAGAAGAGTAGGCCATGGCATGCACGTGGGATGCACGGGTGGCATCAACATAAAACACACACGAAAAATGGTGCCATGTGGAAACACGCCACAATTAAGAATTTGCTCTAAATCGCATATAAGTCAAGTCAACGTTTTGAAGCCTAGTATCCGTTTTAGCCAGCATAAACTGATAAATGATCAGAAGAACAACCCCCCAACCAATCGTTCACTTTTTTTTTTTTTTTTTTTTAATATTCATGATGACATCATTCACAATCTGCAAATACATGACCTTCCCCTTGGCTGACGTCACATTTCAGGCCTTCTCACTCACCCGTGACCCTATCTCTGCATCAGCTGGTGTCCCCCCCCCCCCCCCCCCCCCCCCCCCAAATAGTCCCAGTCCCATTCTTTTCATTTTAATCTGTCTGTTTGGAACCACCTGGCACGTACCTTGATGGGCACATGAAACAAAGAACAACTTTCAAACACGATAAAAAAATAAAATAAAATAAAAAAAAAAAAAAATTCGCTAACCAATCTAATTTTGCCTGTGTATATATAAATACTCGGCTTCTTAAGCAAAGCAGTCGGGCGCACTAATTTTTGGTGTGCAGCCTGTTTCGCATCCTCCACGACTTAATGGCGGGATCCACAACGATCGGACACGCTGACATGTCAGCCAAGGCGATCCTCGCAATACTTGACGAGGAACGTAGGAAAAGAAAGCAAGCCTGGATACTGTCCTCCCCCCCCCCCCCCCCCCCCCCCCCCCCCACCTTTTTTCCTGAGCGGGAAACTCGGCTCTGAACCCTCGGGCTATTGCAGATTAAAGTGATGGCAGAGAAAGAGAAAGAGGGAGTAAGGGGGGGGGGGGGTGAAATACACGCACACACACACACACACACACACACGCACGCGCGCGCGCGCACGCAACACACACACACACACACACACACACACACACCACACACGCTAACACACACACACACACGCACTCACGCACGCACGCACGCACGCACGCGCGCGCGCGCGCACACACACACACACACACAACACACACAGTGTGAGAGAAGGGTGGATTGAGGGGGGAGGGGAAGAGGTGAGAGGGAGGGAGAAATGGGATAGAGAGAAAAGAGAGAGAGGGAGGGGTAAAGAGGGAGAGAGGGAGAAAAAGAGAGAGAGGAGAGAGAGGGAGTAGAAAGAGAGAGAGAGGGAAGAGAGAGAGAGGAGAGAGAGAGAGAGAGGAGAGAGAGAGAGGAGAGAGAGAGAGAGAGAGAGAGAACAGCCAGCCATACAGAGAGCGAGGAAGAGAGAGACAGAGACAAGAGAGAGAGAGAGAGACAGAGACAGAGAGAGAGAAGAGAGAAGAGAGAGAGAGAGAGAGAACCAGCCAGCCAGACAGACAGAGAGTGAGAAAGAGAGAGACAGAGAGAGGTAGGGGAGACAGAGTCAGACAGACAGACAGACAGACAGACAGAGAGAGGTTCTAATCTTAATTTTAACGGTTGTATTCTTCTCCCTCGAACATCCTTATTTTACACATTTAACAACCAAAAAAAAGTGTTGAAACTTCTGGAATGGAAAAGAGGTGGGAATGGGGAAGGGGAACGAGGGGGCCCGGGTGGGAAGTGAAGAGAGGAGTAGGGGTGCAGTAGGGATGGATAGCGAAGGGCGGGGGGGGGGGGAGGTGAGGAGGAGGAGGGGGGGAGGGGGGGGGGGCTCTGGCTAAGCGCATAAGCTGACAACCATTAAGGATCTCAGGAAAGACAGCTTACACCCTTCTCCTGCACCATCTTCCAAAGAACCCAGGATCACCGAGCTTCAGTACGCTTGTGAAAGGCTGAAGACTCCTCGTTTGTTTGTCTGTGGTTTTGTTGGTTTTCCCTATTATGTCGCAGATTAAGGAAGAAAAGACCAAGAAATGTTGTTGTTGTTGTTTTCAAAACAAAACACAGCATAACAGATACAAGACGATAAGCGAGGAAGCGAAGGAAGGGAGGTGGGGGGGGGGGGGGGGGGGGGTGGGATGATGCTGGCATTGTTCTGGCTGATACGTGCGTTTCTGAGCTGACAACTTGTGTGTTTTATGTACGGTCAAATTGCGCTGTTTTTCTTGTCCTTTTCTTTTTAATTTTTTTTTTTATAAGGATATAAATGATGTAACTAATAAAGAAATAAGCTTGCTAGTGTTGATGGAAGTGGGGATTGAGAGAGAGGCAGGTGCGTGATGGGAGATGGATGACGGAGATGTCTGTGAGGGGGATGGGAAATAAGAAGAGGAATGTGGGTGGTGTGTGTGTGTGTGTGTGTGTGTGTGTGTGTGTGTGTGTGTGTGTGTGTTTTGTGTGTGTGTTTGTGGGTGTGTGTGTGTGTGTTTTGTGTGTGTTGTGTGTGTGTTTTTTATGTGTGTGTGTGTGTGTTGTTTTGTGTGTGTGTGTGTGTGTGTTTATGTGTGTTGTGTGTGTTTGTGTGTGTGTGTGTGTTTGTGTGTGTGTGTGTTGTGTGTGGTGTGTGGTGTGTGTGGTTCGTTCGTTCGTTCGTTCTTTGTTTTTACGTCTTTTCACCATAAGTGATATTAGAGCAAAGTGTGCGTGAGTGAGTGCATTCTGTCTGTGAGTGTGTGAGAGTGTAAATGTTGAGGTAATGTAAAACTGTGAACACTGCATTAACAGTAAAGAGGAAATGTTAAAGATACATATAACAAACAAAATGCAAAATACAGAAACGTGGGTGGGTGGATGTGTCCCCACCACTAACTTACATTGGAAGAAGAAAAAAAAATCTACAGGAATGACCTGATGGGGGGGGGTGTGAATTAGGGATTCAGCAATTTGTAGTAAAACCTTTGTGTCATATAATAAATCTTGTATGTTTTCTTCCGAAATATTCCTTGCTGTGACTGAATCAGGTAGAAAACCTCGGAGACTTTTACAATGAAATAAAATGTGATTAACTGTGATTTGTGCACCACACAGGCAATATACATTTTTGGAGAATTTTGTTTTTTAAAGCGTTAATTTTTAGGCGGAAAAAAAGGGAAGTGACAAGTCTAGAATAATATAACGGTGCATTTGACAACTTTCTTCAGTGTGGCTATCTACACGACGAGTAGTCATTATTTACAGTGTGGCTATCTGCACGACGAGTAGTCATTATTTACAGTGTGGCTATCTACACGACGAGTAGTCATTATTTACAGTGTGGCTATCTGCACGACGAGTAGTCATTATTTACAGTGTGGCTATCTGCACGACGAGTAGTCATTATTTACAGTGTGGCTATCTGCACGACGAGTAGTCATTATTTAGGTGGCTATCTACACGACGAGTAGTCATTATTTACGGTGTGGCTATCTGCACGACGAGTAGTCTTATTTACAGTGTGGCTATCTACACGACGAGTAGTCATTATTTACAGTGTGGCTATCTGCACGACGAGTAGTCATTATTTACAGTGTGGCTATCTACACGACGAGTAGTCATTATTTACAGTGTGGCTATCTTCACGACGAGTAGTCATTATTTACAGTGTGGCTATCTACACGACGAGTAGTCATTATTTACAGTGTGGCTATCTACACGACGAGTAGTCATTATTTACAGTGTGGCTATCTACACGACGAGTAGTCATTATTTACAGTGTGGCTATCTGCACGACGAGTAGTCATTATTTGGAAGGAGACTACTTCAAGTTGTTTTCATTTCATTTCGTGTCATTTCATTTCATTTCATTTATTTTATTTTATTTCAATTTTTTTCTCTCCATTTTTGGGGGGAGCCACGATTCCATGGAAAATATGAAGAATCTTCTTTTTCTCACAGAAATGGGGTGCCGGGGGGGGGGGGGGGGGATGGGGGGAGGGGGGGGGGGCGGAGTGTCAGCAAATTCTTCTCTTTATGGTTGAAGAATTTTTTTTCAAACAGATTTTTTTTCGTCGTTTTTTTTTTTTTTTTTTGCAAGACTTTTTAATTTGAAAAAAAAATTTCAATTACTACTCAGTTGCAAAAGACATGAAGGGATTAAACATGTACTGCTGAAATCGATATTGGCGTGAAAGGGAAAGACCGGAACAGCATTCAAGAAATGACAATGTATTTCTATCACTATGCAAAATCTGCCGATGACAGTAAAGAAACGATCAGGGGGACTCGCCAGATGGTCTGGTGCCATTGTGTCTGTACGAAATTATTCGTTAAAATACAAACAAACAAAAAAAAAAACACATAAAACAACAACAAACAAAACAACAACAACAACAAACAACAAAAACAACAACAACAACAACAACAACAAAACAAACAACAAAACAAAAAAACAACAAACAAACAACACAACAACAAAAACAACAACAAAACAAACAAACAAACAACAGCAACAAACAACAACAAACAACAAAAAACAAAAAACATGGTGGCTGCGTTGACTTGGGCGTCCGACTTTTCCTGCGGATCCTAAACGCTTTTTGTTCTCGCGACATTAAAAAATAAAGCCGATGGTATTACAGAGAACTTGTTGTTTTGTTCACAGTCCCGATCTCCCATGTGGGCCCTCTAACCCTGCGAGCTGAAGTCATTTTTCATGCGATCTACAGTACGCTTTCTTTGCCCGTGCCGACGTAATCGTCACCCCACAGCTAAAACGACTCTCCAACAAGGTAAGAAAGCACACGGTACCCGAATTTTCTCCCTTGGGGAGTAATATCCAGACTGACCTCCCCCCGTGTTCCAATCCTCTCGTTCAAAATTCCCTCAAAAGTTATAAAACGACAAAACATGTCAATGAAAGAACATTGCACCTGAAGTTGGAGGAAGTATTCATTCTGGACCTGAGCCAACCCCCCCCCCCCCCTCTGCCCTACTACCCCTCTCCCCCCCCCCCCCCCTTCCCCGTTTCAAAACCACTCTCCAGTAAGTAATTTCAAGCGCGCACCCATAAACACCCATGGGCTGACATTGGTAGGTGCCATTTCCACCAATCTCTCACATCGGGGGGGGGGGGGGGGGGGGGGGGGGGGGGAGAAGGGGGGGGGAGGTAAATTTAGGTTATGTGCCTATATTCACTTAGTTGGGCGCTACTCTGGAATTCACTACCTTTCCATCTACGTCTTGCTCTGTCATTCATTCCATCTGACTTTCAAGTCTGCACGTAAAACGCACCTGTTTCCATGCCAGCTGCAGAATATCGCCGAAATATTGCTAAATTGCTACCTGTCACTTGCATCCATTAGCTCGTGTACGAATGGAATCTTCACCGTGTTATACAGTGTGTGTTTCTGTTATGTAACATTGAGACACTGTGAGCTATGTGTGTGTGTGTGTGTGTGTGTGTGTGTGTGTGTGTGTGTGTGTGTGTGTGTGTGCGTGTATGTGTGTGTGTGTGTGTGTGTGTGTGTGTGTGTGTGTGTGTGTGTGTGTGTGTGTGTGTGTGTTCTGCGTATATTTAAGATACTAAGTTGTTAAAATGTGTAAAGCGCCGAGCAGCCTACATAGGCTTTATAGAAATTATCCCCATCGTTGTTACCATTATTATCATAATTATTATTATGATAATTATTGTAATTATGGTTATTATTGTTGTTATTATTATTACTGTCATTTTCGCATGCCAGTGTGTGCACGTGTTTATGCCTTATGAAGGCAGAACTCTGTGTGCGTGTGTGTATGTGTGTGAGTGTGTGTGTGTGTGTGTGTGTGTGTGTGTGTGTGTGTGTGTGTGTGTGTGTGTGTGTGTGTGTGTGTTCTGCGTATATCCAAGATACTAATTTGTTAAAATTTGTAAAGCGCCGAGCAGCCTACATACGCGTTATAGAAAACATCCCCATCGTTGTTACCATTCTTAGCATAATTATCATTATGATAATTATTGTAATTATGAATATTACTGTTGTTGTTATTATTGTCACCATCATCATCATCATTATATTTATGGCTCAGGCTCCGAGTGAGGCACAAGGGACTACTTTTGGAACAGGATGGGAAGAAGTTACTGGTCAAGTCCAAAATTACAGATCCTTCTCCCCACCTCATCCCACCCCACCTCCCACCCACCTGAAAAAGGATGCAATACGCTTTGAGTGATAAGTTTTGTCGTTAACAACCCTTTGGAGATTCCAAAGAAGGGATGACTTTGGAAGTAAAGGGGAGGATGGTCTGGATTTACTCCAGGGAGGGGATATTGAGCGCGTGCCTTTTTTTTTCACCGCCAGCAAGTGATTTCCGGAGGGGAGTATTCACGGGAACGTTAGTTCGGCAACAACAACAACAACAACAACAACAACAACAACAACAAGACGTCTTTTGCCCAAACTGGAGACTGCACAATTTCAATGCTGAGCGCTGACAAATGGAAAGGTGTGTCAACACAAACT
>CM065725.1:60265872-60283372 GCA_033310375.1 Conus canariensis
GAAATGTTATTTCAGTGTCTCTGACTGAGAGGAAGTGTACTAAATTATTTATTTCAGTGATCATCTCAGGTCGAACTTTTAATTTAAAATTCTTCATTGCTGTAAGAACTGACTTGGAATCTACACATAGAACAACTTTAAATACATTTTGAGGGTAATCAACAACAAACTTTAAAGCCATAATTATAGCAGTTAACTCAGCAGTGAATACAGATTTGTTTTTTTCCGAGATAATAAGACTTTTCTTTGTTAAGGCCTGGGATAATGTATGCTGCACCTGCATGTTCATTGATTAATGATCCATCGGTGTATATCTTAGAATGGTTGAAATAGTGATCATGCAAATGCATTTTGATATTGGATAATAACAAATTAGCATTTTCAGCCTTTGTTAAATCGTATGCTCAATATCAAAATGTGCTCTTATTAGTTTCCAGGGAGGGATTGGAGACACAATAGATCTTTTTGCAATAGATGTTAGTTTGATATCTGAGGATTCTAAAATTGAGGAAGTATATATTCTCAGAGTAGTTTGAGATGATATATTTTTAACCCTTTTGGGAAAATCAGTGTCCGATTTAATATTTATTTCAGGGCCTATATTGTTGTCTATAGTAGAACTTCTTATAACAAATTTGGTGCATGCAAGATTCCTTTACTCTTCCAGTGGTAATATCCCAGCAGCACTGTATACCTTTGTACAAGAGGCGTGGACTGGTAGTCCCATAGCTATCTTATATGCTTTGGAATCAATACTTTGAAGTTTTTTCAGTAAGTATTTGGGTGCACTGAAGAACACCTCTTGTGCATACGTTAATTTTGATCTAACCAGTGCAGTAGAAAGGTGCAAAAGAGTACTGTGTCCTGAGCCCAAGCATGCTTGCTAATAATCTTTAATAGATTTATAGTTTTTCGAGCTTTTGTTAGAATATGCTCTATATGAAAATTCCATGACAACTTTGATGTTAAATTTACTCCAAGAATTTCACTATTTTTGTATATTTGGTGGGTATGCCGTTGACTTGAAATAAAGGCATATTAACTGGATCAGATCCAGTATGAAATAACATCATGTGTGTTTTTTCAGTTGATATTTGCAAACCATTTTCAGTCATGTAAGCAGAAAAGGTATTTAATTCTGTTTGATATAACTTTTTAATATAGTTTTGCGATCTGACAGATGTACATTTTGTTCAATGTCACTTTACATCCATATGCATATGTCATCTGCATATTGGACTAGTTCTATATTTTTAGTAATTTTTGTGGGTAAATCGTACATCAGAATACTAAAAAGTAAAGGTGCAATAGCAGACCCCTGAGGAATGCCCATGTGTAATTTCCTTCTCGTGGAATAGGAGTTCCCTACCTTCGTTCTAATATATCTATTTTCTAAGAAATCTTTAAGAAAATCATAAATGTTTCCTGATAGTCCAATCTCTTTAAGTTTATAAAGCAAACGGGAGTGCTATACTTGATCATAAGCTTTAGTGATATCGAAAAAGGTCGCTAGTAAACATTTTCTCCTGGAAAACTGATGTTTAATTTGAGTGGTAAGTTTGACCAAGTGTTCAATAGCACTTCTACCCTTTCGAAAACCTGCTTGGTTTGTTGGGATAACTTTGTTCTTTTCACAAAAGTAGTTTAATCTATTTAAAACAATTGTTTCATAAAGTTTACAGACATGAGAATTTAATGAAATAGGTCTGTAACTATCTATACTTTCTTTCAGTTTACCTTCCTTGTGAATCGGTACTATTACTGATTCTTTCCATATTTGTGGCAAATGACCTGAGCTCCAGCATTTTTAAAATATACAAAGTAATATGCTTATCCATTTGTCTGGAAAATGTTTAATCATTTCATTAGAAATAGCGTCAATCCCAACAGCTGTTTTTTTGTTTGGGAGAGAATCTATGGCATCTTTCACCTCTTGTAATGTAATTGGGGCGTTGATGTCGCTTGTGTCATTATCAGATACATCATTAAAGACATGGGTAAATTCTTTATCCTCTCTAAATTTTCTTTGGTTTTCAGACAACCCATCTAACCTGCTTACTTCAGCAAACTGGTCAACAAACGCTTCTGCTTTGTCTGTGGATGATGGTAACTTGTTATTATCAAGAATGATAGGATATTCTGGGAGTTTGATTCCATTTTTTAGCGTTTTTATCTCTTTCCATACCATTCTACTATCTTTATGATCGAATGTGTTTCTTTTGCAAAAATTATCCCAATAATCCTTTTTGGCTTGTTCCATAACTCTATTACTATGTGTATTTGAGTGTTTCATTTCCTTAAATTTTCATCTACCATTTTCTTATCTTGACTTTTCTTAGTGTGCACGTATTCCTTGAATAACCGTTTTTTTCTCATTAACTGCCTTATCGCAATCTTCAGTCCACCAAACATTACCGAGATGTTTACCCCTTTAGATCCCTGATTCTTCAATTTAGGAATATATAAATCAGACACTTTTAGAACAGAAGTACAAAACTGTCATACATTGTATCAATATCATCATCTGGAGACAAGCTTATATTTGGATCTTTAAGTGTATTGTAAAATTGAGACCATTTGGCATTTTTATAATCAAATCTTGGGATTGTATCATCAGGTTTTGTGTCTTCAAAATTATGGGACTGATTAATTGTAATGAAGATTGGTATGTGATCACTCCCAAGAGTTTCAGTATAAGTTTCACATGCACACGACAAAGCCATTTTAGGTGAGGCCAAAGTTAAATCAATAGCAGTAGGTCTATGTGTAGATACATCAGAAACTCTGGTATAAGAACCATCATTGAGTAAACATAAAGTTGAGTCTACAACATTTTCCACAAACCTATTTACTACTGACCTGTGTGCATTCTTTTTCCAGAAAGGAGAATGAGCATTAAAATCCCCTCCTACTAACCATTTACCATTTTCATTCTTGATATTTTTCAACCATTCAGTATTAGCTTCATCTGGACCCTTAGGTAAATAACAGAAGCACAGTTTACTTTTAAGGAGTCCGAAAACTTCACAGTTACAGCACATGAAAAAATCCCATGTAATCCACTAGGCACAGGTGATTGTTTGTCACAATACTGTAGTCTAGTGTGAATATAGATAGCACAATTTACTCTATCACAATTTTTATCTGTATCTACTACTGGTGGATAGTATACTTTACTCTATCACAATTTTTATCTGTATCTACTACTGGTGGATAGTAGTACTGTTCCAATCTATGTAGTTTGTTCTTACTGATATTAACAGACTGGAATAAGAGAACGTGGCAGTCAGATGACACTAAAAATTGACGTAAGCAGTCAATATTAGAATAGAGAGAGCGGCAATTCCATTGCAGTATTGTTATATTGTTCTTAAATTTCATATTTGAAGAAAAGAGAACTAAACAAATAAAAATATGTTTCTTAAACACAATTGGAGCTTAGCTACACACAGACGTAGGCTGGTATGCTACATTTGTTCCGAACAAAAACAACAACAAAAATGTCACCAGTTGTATAAGACACTGAACCTATTGGACCAAGCAGAGCCGTAGAACAAATCCTCAGGGAAGGGAGTGGGGCGCAGGTACCGGGGACGTCGCACTGTCTTCCGGGGCCGTTCCCAGAAGAGGTTCCTCAGATGCCGGCCAATATTCCCGTTAGGATGCTAGCTCCTCTAGCAGTGGGATGTAGCCCATCACGGAGGTTGAAGCGGGCGGCTTGTAGATTGGAGTGAGTGATGAAGGTGATGTTTTTGTCATCATTCAGCTCTGACACCAAAAGTGCGTTGTACAAGTCCCCTTTGATATTGAGTTCGGGGTGTGATGTAGAAGCCATCTTACTGATTATGATGGCCAGATCAGGGTTTTCTTCTTTGATACTCCTCACGCACTTTGCCATTCTTCCGGAACATGTTGCTGCTGATTCTGTTTCTAGGTCCTTCGATCCAACATGTATGATTAAAGCATCAGGAGGTGTCTTGACAGATGCACTTGCTTTGGCCACCGCTGGTTTGATGTCCTTTATTGCTCTTGCATCACTCTGATGCACCTTACATCCGTAGGACTTCCCTAGTCTGTTTGTGTTGACTTTATTTATGACAGGGTCATTCACATATAAAATGTTGGGAAGGCCCTTTAAAGCTGGATTTGGTTTGTCTCTGGACTTGGCCTTTAAGTCGTTGACATTTTGTTTGTCTCTGGACTTGACCTTTAAGTCATTGGCGTTTTGTTTGTCTGTGGACTCGACCTTAAGTTTATTGTCATCATTTTTCTTGCACTGCTTCTTCGACTTCGGCTTATGACGCAAAGAAGCCTTGACGTCATTTTTGTTCGCGTTATCATTTTCTTCTTTTTTTTTGTTTTGTTTTTGTCACTTTCCTGTACAATTCTGCTCTGCGTCTTTTCTGTTTTATTTGCCTCGACCAACAGAGCATCCTGAGGAGCTGTTTCCAACTTTGATGGAACTCCAGCTACCTCTGCATAGGACAGGTAGGGGAAAGGCTCCGTCTGTGTTGCTATGCTAGATCTAGCTATGTCCTTTCTATCAATTTTTGCATGTAGCGATCTCATCTGTTCTTCCAGACCGGCTACTTGGATCTCGCAGAGAGGTGATCGTGCCTTCGATCAGAGCAAAGATCTGTGAGGTACTCACGGACTTGATGCAGTCTGTAGGGCATTGTTGTCTCTGGACCTGGGCTCCAGCCCCTCCTTAACAAAGGACAAACGGAACGATCTCCTCCACTCAGATCTACAATTTGTCCACTCCTCGTTTCCGTGCTCCGCCAGCACATCCTTGGTGCATCCCTTTGCACACAGTACCGGTATACAACTTTTCCGGATCCTGGTGTGGTTTCCCTTTGCTTGCTTTGAACGAAACATTGTAGCATCCACAGCACTGAACTATCGGTTGCTGTCTGCAGACGCCATCTTGTGTGTGTGTGGTTTTAATTCCATCTTGCTATCTATTTTCTTTTGTCTTTTCTTTCTTACTTTCTTGTTTTCTTTTTTCTTTCTTTTTATCGGGGGGGGGGGGGGGGGGGGGGGGGGGGGCACTTGGCCATAGAATACATGTTCCAGTTGCACACTGATACAAGAAGGTAGAATTATATCTTACAGCATGACAGGCGATCTGAGTTGTGGGCATTAAGTGCTTTGCGATAAACAAGTTTCGAACTTGTTAATCGTCTCCCTTCACACTTTCCATCCATCCATCCACAAATTAAAACAACAACAACAAAACAAGGCTGATGATCCTAATGCAGCTGAGTGGGAGGCTGTTCTTTTGTCTTTGCTATGGTGTCACTTACCTTCTGATTTGATTGCTTGTTTCTTTATTTGTTTGTTTGTTTGTTTTTGTTTATTCGTTCGTTTGTTTGCTCGTTCGTTCGTTTGTTTGCTCGTTTGTTTGTTGTTTGTTCGTTTGCTCGTTCGTTCGTTCGTTTCGTTTGTTTCTTTGTTCGTTCGTTCGTTCGTTCGTTTGCTTGTTTGTTTGTTTGTTTGTATGTTCGTTCGTTTGCTTCTGTATTGATATTTGTTTATTTTGTATTGATTTGGCTGTCTGATGACCCAGATTCTGATCTCATGGAAAATGTTGGTGCCTTGAACAGACACACCGGCATGACTTCATTAAACCAACACTGATTTGGCCACCCATTTCAGCCACAACACGTGCAAAGAGAAGGCATAGTGGGGGGGGGGGGGGGGGGGGGGGAGGGGGACCCCGTTCATGTCCACTTCATTCTATGGTTGGCTGGCATGTTTGGAAATGACCGAGGCAGTGGCCAGTCTTGAATAAGCGTTGACTGGCATTGCATGGTTTCTGCTGTAGTTGTCATGCGAGGTCACAAGGCGATGGGGGCATGAAGAGGTGTGAGACTTGCTTTGCGCTCCTGTGTGAGTCTCTCTCTGTCTCTGTTTGTTTGTCCTGTCCTTCTGTCCTCTCTCTCTTATATATATCTGTCGTCTGTCTGTCTGTCTCTGTCTGCCTGCCTGTCTGCCTGTCAGTCTGTCTGTCTGCTGTCTCCTCTCTCCTCTCTCTCTCTCTCTGTAAAGGGAGGAGGCAGGTAGAAAGTTCACTCTTAGTGTGTGTGTGTGTGTGTGTGTGTGTGTGTGTGTGTGTGTGTCGGGCGCGTACAAGCATGCAGGTACGAGCATATGTGAGTGTGCGTGTGTGCATGTGTGTGCGTGTGTGTGCATGTGTGTGCGTGCGCGCGCGCGCGCGTGTGTGTGTGTGTGTGTGTGTGAGTGTGTGTGTGTGTGCTTGCGTGTGTGTGTGTTTGAGTGTGTTTGCGTGTGTTTGTGTATGTGTGTGTTTGCGTGCGTGCGTGTATGTGTGTGTGTGTGTGTATGTTTGCGTGCGTGCGTGCATGTGTGTGTATGCGTGTATGTGTGTGTGTGTGTGTGTGTGTGTGTGTGTGTGTGTGTGTGTGTGTGTGTAAACGGGAGGAGGCGGGCGGATGGCTTACTCTTTATGTCTTTTTTTTTTTTTTTTTTTTTTTTTTTTTTTTTTGTACTCCAATGCCCGCGGACGGATTGCTGAAGCAGCACTGGTCTGAAATTACACACCTTAAGTTTCGTCACTGCTCTGTTTTGTTCTCAAGTGACGCAGACTCCATGAGAGACAGGCTGTTTTGTTCAGGGATACAGCACGGGAGGAGGATAGGTAAGGTTTCAGACGATCATAGAGCAAGTCAAGCTTTGTGAAGATCAGTTTCTGAATGGAGGGAGGTTGGGGAGGGGGGGGGGGGAGGGGGGGGGTGTACGCAGGACAGCAGAGGTTAGGCTTTAAGATTACTCGTATTATGAACGACAGTCAAAGACAAGGGATAACATAAACTGGTAATGGACCATGGCGTCACCGATACTGTTTGGATTCTGAAGAGTCCGACGACTTTTTTGCCTCATGGGCATTCGCCCCATGAAATTTCGCCCCATGGACTTCCACCTCGTGGACTTTCGCCCCATGGACTTTTGCCCCATTCACTTTCTCCCCGTTCACTTTCGCCCCATGCACTTTCGTCCTGTGGACTTTCGCCCCATGAACTTTTGCCTCGTGGACTTTTGCCCCATGGACTTCCCCACGTGAACTTTGCCCAGTGAACTTTCGCCCTATGGACTTTCGCCCCATGGACTTTCGCCCCAAGGACTTTAGGCCCATGGACTTTCGCTTCGTGGACTTTCGCCCCATGGACTTTCGTCTCGTGGACTTTCGCCCCACGGATTTCCCCATGGACTTTTCTCCCATGGACTTTCGCTTCGTGGACTTTCGCTTTGTGGACTTTCGCCCCATGACTTTCGCTTCGTGGGTTTCTGCCCCGTGGACTTTCGTCTCATGGACTTTCGCCCCACGGACTTTCGTCTCATGGACTTTCACCCGTGGACTGTCGTCTCATGGACTTTCACCCGTGGACTGTCATCTCATGGACTTTCGCCCCATGGACTGTCGTCTCATGGACTTTCGTCTCATGGACTTTCGCCTCATGGACACTCGCCTCATGGACTTTCGCCCCATGGTTTGTCGTCTCATGGACTTTCGCCCATGGACTGTCGTCTCATGGACTTTCGCCCGTGGACTTTCGTCTCATGGACTTTCGCCCCATGGACTGTCGTCTCGTGGACTTTCGGCCCCATGGACTGTTGTCTCATGGACTTTCGCCCGTGGACTTTCGTCTCATGGACTTTCGCCCCATGGACTGTCGTCTCATGGACTTTCGCCTCATGGACTGTCGCCTCATGGACTTTCGCCCCATAGGACTGTCATCTCATGGACTTTCGCCCCATGGACTGTCGTCTCATGGACTTTCGCCCCATGGACTGTCGTTTCATGGATTTTCGCTACATGAACTTCCACCCTATGGACTTTCGCCCCACGAAAACGACGTTATTCATGACTCTGGCATCGCTTCAGTTGGAAAAAGAGAGAAAGATTTTCACGGAGTAACTTTTCTCATACCTCAGCAGAAAATCGTCTTGAATCATCAATGAGTGACGAGTTGTTACTTCCCCCTTCACACACACACACACACACACACACACACACACACACACACACACACACATACACACACACACACACACACACACACACACCACACACACACACGCACGCACGTGCGCGCGCTTTTTTCCGGAAGCCACACTGACTCTCAGGTAGGAGACCTTGCTCAAGATGTGTGTTGAGCCGGTGAGCAGAACTCTAGCCAGGATCTTGCCTGTGATGGATAGCAGGGAGATTCCACGATAGTTATCGCAGACCTGACAGTTTCCTTTGCGTTTGTAGAGATGAACAATGGAGGCATCTTTCAGATCTTGAGGAACTGTCTCGTGCTGCCATATGATCTGAAATAGTTAGTTGATGAAGTTTCTTCACCAGAGCCGCACCACCCTCTTTGTAGACCTCAGCTGGGATTGCGTCTGAGCCAGGCGCTTTGCCACTGGATAGCAGACGAATTGCTTTTTGGGTCTCCTCCAAAGTTGGTACGGCGTCCAGCGTCTCATCGATCGGAATCTGGGGTAGTCGATCGATGGCTTCATTGTTGATGGTGAATGGGTGGTTCAGTACACTGTCAAAGTGTTCAGCCCATCTTTCTAGTATATTCTCTTTGTGATCAGCGTTGATCCATCTGCACTGAGAAGTGGAGATGAGCCCGAGGTGGTGGGGCTGTAGACTTCTCTCAAGCCAATGTAGAAGTTTTTCATGTCATTCCTGTCTGCAAAGCCCTCAATCTCATCAGCTTTGTTGCTCAGCCAGGAGTCTACATTATACCTAAATGTCACATTTTTACTCCAAATGAATGACAGGACAGACCCGCTTAATCCATCTCTTCCGTATATCACCGAATATCCAGCTGATTTTGTCTTATGTACCTGTGTTAACCTTTTCTCTTCAGAACGTTTTTTTTGTTTGTTTGTTTTTGTTTTTGTTTTTTGTTTGTTTGTTTTTGTGTTTTCTTTTTTAAACTAAATAAGAACTGTATGCTGGGAAAATTATTTTTCAATCAAAATCCGTTCCATAGTATTTGTGTAACCATACTGGGAGACAAACAGACTAACAGACACAGGCGAATGTATTATTACGTGTGTACCGTCAGACCAACCCTGGAGTATGGCAGTTCTGCATGGGCCACTGCATCCAAGACCAACACCAGTCGCCTGAACAAAGTGCAGAATGCAGGATTGCGACTGATCACTGGTGGGATGAAGACTACCCCAATCCAAGCCATGGAGAAGCTTACTAGTCTACATTCCCTCGAAGACAGACGTGAGGAGAAGGTTTTCATCCACAGTGAAAAGTTACTGCGCATGCCTACCCACCCCATGCACACCGAGATGCAGAACCCCACCAAAAACAGGCTAAAGAGAACAAGTTTCAACCACCTGTCTAAGAGCCTGCATCGCAGCAATGAAGACCTGCTGCCTGTTTCACCAGCCAAAATGGAGATGCTTCCAAATTTTGAGGAACCAGACAATCACCTGGAAGATGTTGCAATCATCACCGAAGTTCCTGGCATTAAAAGAATGGACCGTCAAGCCCCTCAAGTAATGAAAGCTCTAGCACAGGAGATGATCGCCAACCAATACAACCCCAGTGAGTGGACCCACGTCTTCACAGATGGATCCTCAGAAGGAGCAGTCAAGAATGGAGGAGCAGGGTTCTTCATCAGACACACCAATGGAAGATTGACACACAAGGCCTTCCCTACTGGAAAGATCTCCTCCAAATACAGAGCAGAGGCAATAGCACTGCTCCACGCAGTGAGGATCTTTCTGGGACCGGCCAGCCCATCACAGAAGGTTGTCTTCTTCACAGACTGCCGATCTCTGCTGCAGGGACTTCAGAACACAAGAAATGAACAACATACGCAAGACATCAAGGCTGCCCTCCATGAACTCTCAAAACAGTCTGTCATTACGCTTCAGTGGATTCCGTCTCATTGTGGGATCATGGGCAACGAAAAAGCTGATGCTCTCTCCAAAGCAGGCAGCAAAATGGAGCAGTTCAGCCACCCCGTGACCTACAGGGAGGCCAAGACCATCATCCACAACCAGTTTCAGTCCCAGTGGAAGAGAAGGCTGGGTGCAGAGAGTGGTGCTGACCCGATGCACCAGCTCCAAAGGCACCAGCAGACAATCCTCTTCAGACTGAGGACCGGCCACTGCAGACTGCTGAGCCACCTTAACCGCCTGAAGATAACCTACACTGACCAGTGTCCATGTGGCACTGGACCCCAGACCCCTGAACATGTCCTCCTGCACTGTCCTACTCACGCAGCTCTACGACACAAAACCTGGCCGGGGGGAGCGGAGTTACAGGCGCAGCTTTGGGGAACCCGTTCTGACCTGGAGAAGACCGCGGCTTCATCATGGCGGCTGGGTTACAAGTCTGACGCATCCAGCTTCAATCGAACGCAGAAGAAGAAGAATTACGTGTGTGGCTGACACAGTCAGTCATGAGACAGGATATATCACACGGTGACATTACGATCCAGAACTGCCTTCATTTATTTTGCTGAGACTAGAAATCATTTCCTTCAGGGTCAGGCTGACCGTCTGTATTATTACCTGTGTGGCTGAGACAGTCAGTCATAATAGACAGGATACCTCACAAGGTGACATTACGATCCAGAACAGTCTTCCCTTATTTTGCTGAGACTAGAAATCATTTCCTTCAGGGTCAGGCTGACCGTCTGTCTAGTTGCGAAATTTGTCTTTTTTTTTTTTTTTTTTTCCCTTCTTTCTGTCTTTTCTATTTTTTTTTCTTTTGTCTTTTCACACATGATCATTACGTTGATAATAATGAAGATGATGATATGATTATGATGATGATAACTGGTGTCTCATCCACTGCGTCTTCTCTGTGGGTGGCATAACTCTCTTTCCGGCTCTTCTGTACACCGTCACATCCATACAATCTCACTGTAGTCTCAGTACTGGCAACCCACAGGCAGCAATCATTCTCCGGCCGTCGTAAGGCAACCCACAAGTGGAGACACTGCAGCACTTCTGAGTCGCTTCAGTGGTGTTCCGTGGCGCTTTGTTCTGATCCAACATGCACCGGGAACAATCTGTGGTGTTCAGGGGTGCTTTGTTCTGATCCATCATACACCAGGAACAATCTGTGGTGTTCAGGGGTGCTTTGTTCTGATCCAACATACACCAGGAACAATCTGTGGTGTTCAGGGGCGCTTTGTTCTGATCCAACATACACCAGGAACAATCTGTGGTGTTCAGGGGCGCTTTGTTCTGATACAACTCGCACCGGGAACAATCTGTGGTGTTCAGGGGTGCTTTGTTCTGATCCAACATACACCGGAACAATCTGTGGTGTTCAGGGGTGCTTTGTTCTGATCCAACATACACCGGGAACAATCTGTGGTGTTCAGTGGCGCTTTGTTCTGATCCAACATACACCAGGAACAATCTGTGGTGTTCAGGGGTGCTTTGTTCTGATCCAACATACACCGGGAACAATCTGTGGTGTTCAGTGGCGCTTTGTTCTGATCCATCATACACCAGGAACAATCTGTGGTGTTCAGGGGGCTTTGTTCTGATCCAACATACACCGGGAACAATCTGTGGTGTTCAGGGGTGCTTTGTTCTGATCCATCATACACCGGGAACAATCTGTGGTGTTCAGTGGCGCTTTGTTCTGATCCATCATACACCAGGAACAATCTGTGGTGTTCAGGGGCGCTTTGTTCTGATCCAACATACACCGGGAACAATCTGTGGTGTTCAGGGGTGCTTTGTTCTGATCCACATACACCGGGAACAATCTGTGGTGTTCAGGGGTGCTTTGTTCTGATCCAACATACACCGGGAACAATCTGTGGTGTTCAGGGGCGCTTTGTTCTGATCCAACATACACCGGGAACAATCTGTGGTGTTCAGGGGTGCTTTGTTCTGATCCAACATACACCGGGAACAATCTGTGGTGTTCAGGGGTGCTTTGTTCTGATCCAACATACACCGGGAACAATCTGTGGTGTTCAGGGGTGCTTTGTTCTGATCCAACATACACCGGGAACAATCTGTGGTGTTCAGGGGTGCTTTGTTCTGATCCAACATACACCGGGAACAATCTTGGTGTTCAGGGCGCTTTGTTCGATCCAACATACACCGGGAACAATCTGTGGTGTTCAGGGGTGCTTTGTTCTGATCAACATACACCGGAACAATCTGTGGTGTTCAGGGTCTTTGTTCTGATCCAACAACACCAGGAACAATCTGTGGTGTTCAGGGTGCTTGTTCTGATCCAACATACACCGGAAATCTGTTAAACAACTCTTGTGATGACACTCACTGTTCAGTCACGCAGTCAATGTCATCGTTGAGTCGCGCTACTTACTTTCGTTCAGAAAGTTGATGAGGGTGGGAAATACATGATCAGCAGTATTACTTTTGTCTTCACAAAGTATTAAGAGGAAAGATGAAGAGTAAAGAGGGGGGAAAAAATCCGGCTCAGAAAAAAAAAAATTCAATATCCAGCAAAAGTTCTGGCTGCCTATTTCATTCCACCACGCGATAGCTGTATTGTCTTCTTCTCTCTTTTCTTTCTTTTCTTCTTCTTCTTCTTCTTCTTTCTTCTTTTTCTCTGTCTGTCTCACTATATATCGTTCTATCTGTCTGTCTGTCTCTCTCTGTCTCTGTCCGATCTCTCTGTCTCTCTGTCTGTCTGTCTGTCTGCTCTCTCTCTCTCTCTCTCTCTCTCTCTCTGTCTCTCTCTCTCTGTCTCTCTCTCTCTCTCTCTCTCTCTCTCTCTCTCTCTCTCTCTCTTTCTCTCTCTCTCTCCTGTTATAAAAGCGCTTTGGGACTTTTCGTTTTTCGAAGAGGGGACCATGAGATGACAGAAGACGGGGAAAGGGGGGGGGGGGGGGGGGGGGGGATCTAGAATACTCAGAACCTCCCGCCAAGATGTGATCACCCCAGGAACCAAAAAGTACATCCCTGTCATGTTGTCATCTTCATCATCTTCATCAATCACCACGGAACATAAAAAGCTCAAATGACTACAGCTCATGATGCCCTGCTTCTGTGATGACCTCGGCTGCGAGTTCACCCCTCTCTCTCTCAGACTTGATCTCTCTCTCTCTCTCTCTCTCTCTCTCTCTCTCTCTCTCTCTCTCTCTCTCTCTCTCTCTCTCTGTCATTACCGAGATGAGGTTGGTGTCGAATCCGTCCGCCTCCACCAAACTGGCGGTGACTGTCGCTGAATGGAAACGGTGCTGCCCTCCGGAAGGGGGCGCTGGCTGATTCTCGCCAGCTCCATAACCAGGCAATCACTGTCGTGAGTTGATACGGGGGGCTTTATAGGTGGTTTGCCTGTGATGTAGTTAGTGGCGAACACCATCAAAGTGACTCTGTGGTAGTCCAGTGTCTCTCTTCTGTTGGTTTTTGCTCTGTAAAAGATCAGTACTGATCGCTTTTTTTTTTTTTTGCTTTTTTTCTTTCTTTTTTTTTGTGCTTTTTTCTTTCTTTTTTTTTTTTTTTTTTTTTTTTTGGGGGGGAGACCGTGGGTACAAAGCAAGCAATGATATAAACTAGGTGTAGCGGGGGGAGGGGGTGGAGAAGGGGAGGTGCCGAAATGAGAGGCGTAGGAGAAATGCCAGGAAGGATAAAGAAGATGAGGCATAAGAATCCATTTTCTCTCTCTCTCTCTTTTTTTTTAATGATTAATCTTACGGTTTTGGAAAGGAAAGTATTTGTGAACAAATTAGACGTGTGCGTGACATCAATCCATATAAAACACCATAAATCATCGAAAGTAAAGAAGCAGAGAGAGAGAGAGAGAGGTTCAATGGGGAGGGGGGGGGGAGAAGAGAGAAGAGAGAAAAGAGAGAGAGAGAGAGAGAGAGAGAGAGTAAATGAATGAATGAATGAATGGTTTATTGATTTAACCTTACAAAGCCCATTCTCAAGGGGAGTTTTCGTTGGGAATGCGAAGCTTTTTCATAACATAATGTCAAAGAATAAACACAGATAACGTGTCAGAATACAACATCGCAGAGAGGAAACCAGATCACGGCAAATATTACAAACTGTCACCGTACACCAAGAGGAATTTGAATGTGACTGCTGACATATCAACACGTCTATCCACAATCATCACGGTTTCCGTCGTTGACAGCTTCTGGCAACACGCCAGAACCCATTGTGACGTTTTCTCTGGTAGTATCGTGAAGGCTGTCCACCTTCTTGGTGTTTTCCTGCAGATACGGTAGTTACGTCACTGATGGTAACGTCATCAAGAATGAGCAAATGACGGTTGGCTGATTTGAGGTATGTCTTCAGAAGCATCTGTGTACTCCAAATCATGATCGTCCTCATTTTGCCAAGACCTCCTCTCTTGCTTCTTGCGGTAGAACTGGCGGTCTGTCCTAGTCACAGATCACGTCACAGACTTGTTCACCACTGTTCATTATCTCTTGGCTGGACCGGCACAAAATCCAACACGAAGTCTTCATTGTGTGTGATTGTCACAGCTTGTTTGTCACACTATCCCGTGTTGACTTCTTGCCCAGTTAGTTGCAAAGTGAGACGACTGCAGGCGGAAATCTAAACAAATCTTAAATAAATGTTAGCGAACCGCCCAGAGAAACGTGGACAAACGAGTCACAAGACAAAACACGATGCGTTTCGACCTCTTAGCTCTTCTTCAGACAAGATACAAACAAATAGGACAACGAAAATTCACTTAGCTTTGATCGCTTCAGAGTTCAGCGCAAGGAAGGCGTTGAATGAGAACGAGAACTCAATTTTGAGAATTTTTGACTCACACCTTAATTCCTTTCCAACAGCCTCGTTCTCATTCAACGCCTTCCTTGCGCTGAACTCTGAAGCGATCAAAGCTAAGTGAATTTTCCTTGTCCTATTTGTTTGTATCATGCCTGAAGAAGAGCTAAGAGGTCGAAACGCGTCGTGTTTTGTCTTGTGACTCGTTTGTCCACGTTTCTCTGGGCGGTTCGCTAACATTTATTTGAGATTTTTCTTGCTGAGTGTCACCGTGCCGTGTGTCTCGTGCAGGCTGTGGTGCGGAGAGAGGAAAACTGCTGTCACACTGTTAAAAAAAAAAAAGTTACTGCAAGTAGTATAATTGTCGCCACTTCTGTCAGCACTGGACATTAGACGAGGTGGCGTTGGCAAAAAGAAATCTGATGGAGAAAAACCTTCACTTGCCTTTTTAGCTCAGCGCCTGTTCCTGTTTACCTGTGAGGAGGAGCATTTCCCTCTGTACACAGCACTGTGGCTTTGGCTTTGCGTTGCTCAGGGAGGCTGGTCGGTATTCGTGGTCAATCGAAGAAATGACGACAGTTGTTTTCCTCTGCCCTCGGGTTTTAAACGAGGACAGTGTCATCTCCTGTAGCGCAGCATTGAGCGTCGCTTCCAAACGACAGGGGAGACCTTCAACAGACACACTGGGCAACCTACAGGCAGTGCAGGGAGGGCTTTATCAGAGCAGCTAAACCAACATCTGGCTGGAAGCCACACAAGGGAAGCCGAGAGAGAGAGAGAGAGAGAGAGAGAGAGAGAGAGAGAGAGAGAGAGAAGAAGAGAAGAAGACAGACAGACAGACAGACAGACAGACAGACAGAGAGTGACAGAGAGAGAGGAGAGAGAGAGAGAGGAGGGGGGGGGGGGGAGGCGACAGACAGACAGACAGTCGACAAAGAAAGAGAAAGATCGAGGCAGGGACATGTTTCAGAAAGAGAAAGAGAGGGACAGACAGACAGACGGACAGGCAGGCAGGCAGGCAGATGGAGAGACAGAGAGAAAGGCAGAGAGACAGGCGTATAACTGTACACAAAAGAAAACAGCAACACGAAACCAAAAGAATGACCCTGACCATATGCGACATTGTAGCAGCTGTCCTTGCATAGACGTAGCAGAAGAGCTGAAGGAGACCTCCACTCCCCATTGACTCACAGTCTCTCTTCAGACATAACCACGTCCATTTCATTCCTGGAGTCGTCCGGCGGGGATTATGTGACGAGATAAGGAACCGTGAGGAGACGAAGGGGAAGGAACGACATGGAGGGGTGGGGTGGGGGGAAGGAATGCGAGGAAGGGAAAGGGATGGGTGGGGTGGGGGTGGGGGGGGGGTGGGGGTGGGGTGGGGGGTGACAGACGCAACACAACGGAATCGATGCAAGCAGCAGGACTGGTAGTGAAAACCAAATCCGTTTTATACCTAATGGTAGACAGCCAGAAGCTGGAGAAAGAGAGAGCGAGAGAGGAACGGAATGAAGGAAGGGGGGAGCTAGTAAGTGTGTGTGTGTGTGTAGGGGAGGGGGGGGGGTGGGGGGGGGGGGGGGGCGGAGAAAGAAGAGGAAAGGTGAAAAGGATGGAAGGGGCAGGCTGGTGGGGGGGGGGGGGGGGGGGGGGGGGGGAGGGGGAGGCGGGAAAGTGAAGGGGGACAGGGAGTCTATATTGATTCAATCACTTTATTGCCTACAGGGTGGCTTGCATTTGTATGAAAATAGAATGGTGATGAGGAGGAGACAGAAGAGGGGGGGGGGGGGGGGGTCTTTGTCTTCTTTTTTTTTTGTATACCTTCGTGTTGTCCTTCTTTCTCTCTCTCTCTCTCTCTCTCTCTCTCTCTCTCTCTCTCTCTCTCTCTCTCTCTCTCTCTCTCTCCTTTCTTCTTTCCTTCTGTCTTTTTTTCTTATAGTTCGTTTTGTTCTTTTTTTACGTTGCAAGGTTACCATAATAACGAGAGACATCATCAGATGGGTCAAAGCCAACTTCCATTCGGTCATACAGTTGTTAACGTTCGCCAGAAATGAACACAATTCATCCCAAGTCAAACAACTAGCGTGACGTGTTGGTGCCGGCCGTTGTCCCTTTCAGTACAGGAAGAGTGTTTTACCTAGAATCTCAAACATACAACTGTTTGACACTGAATGTTTTTGTTTTCCCAGCATTTGAAATGTTTTTTTATGCTGATTGATGAGAATGAGGATGATGAAGATGATGCTACGGATTTCCATGTCGGGTTAGGGTGTTAGGATTTGGTAAAGGTTAGGGTTCGGTTAGAAATAGGCTTAGAGTTAGGCATATGGACAATGACGTGTAGATGATGGCATTACTCTTTATTTGTGATAGTAATAATTCTTTCTGTAACGTTTTATTTTGTGTTGATTCTAAGGCAGTGTTAGATAGTTTGAAAGTTTGGGATGTTAAAACAAGGAAAGATGTAATCTTTGAAATAAAGCATCTAATTAATTACATTATTTCCACAGGAATAAATATAGTCTTCTGCTGGGTCCCTTCACACTGTGGTATTTATTGGAATGAAATAGCAGATAAACTAGCCAGACGCGGGGTAATGGGCAATGCTGCAAAAAGTAATTTGAAGTTAGATATATATGAAATACATTCGTTATTGGAAAGCTGTTTCCGAATTGAGAAGTCTCAAGATAAATGTGTAATGGAAACATATCCTAGACATATTTCTAGTTTAATATACAAGATACGTTTGAACTCTTGGAAGACCAAAATATTC
>CM065725.1:60290872-60295872 GCA_033310375.1 Conus canariensis
ACCTGATGTTGCACATTTTCTTACTGAATGAAAAAGAAAACGCCTTTTTAGCTTGGAGGGGGGGGGGGGGGGGGAGGGGGGGGGGGAAGAAACCAAATCTTCGTATATTTCCTCTACTAGGTTTCTTTTTGCTGAAAACCCAAATATGCTTAGATATGCATACATATGAATGTCAGATGCAACCCCCTTCTATCTTGATATGTTCAGATATGTACCCTCACATTATGCCCTACCGTAATTGTACCGATAACATCGTGGACATACACAGCTTTAATGCTACAATGTGAGTGGTTGCATGCGCCCAGAATCTGAGACCAGGCTAGTTGCAAAGTGAGACTACTACAGGCGGAAATCTAAGTAAATCTTAAATAAATGTTAGCGAACCGCCCAGAGAAACGTGGACAAACGAGTCACAAGACAAAACACGACGCGTTTCGACCACTTAGGTCTCCTTCAGGCAAAACACAAACAAATAAGACAACGAAAATTCATTTCTTCGATTGACCACGAATACCGACCAGCCTCCCTGAGCAACGCAAAGCCAAAGCCACAGTGCTGTGTACACCATGAATACCGACCACCCTCCCTGAGCAACGCAAAGCCAAAGCCACAGTGCTGTGTACACCATGAATACCGACCAGCCTCCCTGAGCAACGCAAAGCCAAAGCCACAGTGCTGTGTACACCATGAATACCGACCAGCCTCCCTGAGCAACGCAAAGCCAAAGCCACAGTGCTGTGTACACCATGAATACCGACCAGCCTCCCTGAGCAACGCAAAGCCAAAGCCACAGTGCTGTGTACACCATGAATACCGACCAGCCTCCCTGAGCAACGCAAAGCCAAAGCCACAGTGCTGTGTACACCATGAATACCGACCAGCCTCCCTGAGCAACGCAAAGCCAAAGCCACAGTGCTGTGTACACCATGAATACCGACCAGCCTCCCTGAGCAACGCAAAGCCAAAGCCACAGTGCTGTGTACACCATGAATACCGACCAGCCTCCCTGAGCAACGCAAAGCCAAAGCCACAGTGCTGTGTACACCATGAATACCGACCAGCCTCCCTGAGCAACGCAAAGCCAAAGCCACAGTGCTGTGTACACCATGAATACCGACCAGCCTCCCTGAGCAACGCAAAGCCAAAGCCACAGTGCTGTGTACACCATGAATACCGACCAGCCTCCCTGAGCAACGCAAAGCCAAAGCCACAGTGCTGTGTACACCATGAATACCGACCAGCCTCCCTGAGCAACGCAAAGCCAAAGCCACAGTGCTGTGTACACCATGAATACCGACCAGCCTCCCTGAGCAACGCAAAGCCAAAGCCACAGTGCTGTGTACACCATGAATACCGACCAGCCTCCCTGAGCAACGCAAAGCCAAAGCCACAGTGCTGTGTACACCATGAATACCGACCAGCCTCCCTGAGCAACGCAAAGCCAAAGCCACAGTGCTGTGTACACCATGAATACCGACCAGCCTCCCTGAGCAACGCAAAGCCAAAGCCACAGTGCTGTGTACACCATGAATACCGACCAGCCTCCCTGAGCAACGCAAAGCCAAAGCCACAGTGCTGTGTACACCATGAATACCGACCAGCCTCCCTGAGCAACGCAAAGCCAAAGCCACAGTGCTGTGTACACCATGAATACCGACCAGCCTCCCTGAGCAACGCAAAGCCAAAGCCACAGTGCTGTGTACACCATGAATACCGACCAGCCTCCTGAGCAACGCAAAGCCAAAGCCACAGTGCTGTGTACACCATGAATACCGACCAGCCTCCCTGAGCAACGCAAAGCCAAAGCCACAGTGCTGTGTACACCATGAATACCGACCAGCCTCCCTGAGCAACGCAAAGCCAAAGCCACAGTGCTGTGTACACCATGAATACCGACCAGCCTCCCTGAGCAACGCAAAGCCAAAGCCACAGTGCTGTGTACACCATGAATACCGACCAGCCTCCCTGAGCAACGCAAAGCCAAAGCCACAGTGCTGTGTACACCATGAATACCGACCAGCCTCCCTGAGCAACGCAAAGCCAAAGCCACAGTGCTGTGTACACCATGAATACCGACCAGCCTCCCTGAGCAACGCAAAGCCAAAGCCACAGTGCTGTGTACACCATGAATACCGACCAGCCTCCCTGAGCAACGCAAAGCCAAAGCCACAGTGCTGTGTACACCATGAATACCGACCAGCCTCCCTGAGCAACGCAAAGCCAAAGCCACAGTGCTGTGTACACCATGAATACCGACCAGCCTCCCTGAGCAACGCAAAGCCAAAGCCACAGTGCTGTGTACACCATGAATACCGACCAGCCTCCCTGAGCAACGCAAAGCCAAAGCCACAGTGCTGTGTACACCATGAATACCGACCAGCCTCCCTGAGCAACGCAAAGCCAAAGCCACAGTGCTGTGTACAGAGGGAAATGCTCCTCCTCACAGGTAAACAGGAACAGGCACTGAGCTAAAAAGGTGAAGTGAAGGTTTTTCTCCATCAGATTTCTTTTTGCCAACGCCACCTCGTCTAATGTCCAGTGCTGACAGAAGTGGCGACAATTATACTACTTGCGGTAACTTCTTTTTTTTTTTAACAGTGTGACAGCAGTTTTCCACTCTCTGCACCACAGCCTGCACGAGACACACGGCACAGTGACACTCAGCAAGAAAAATCTCAAATAAATGTTAGCGAACCGCCCAGAGAAATGTGGACAAACGAGTCACAAGACAAAACACGACGCGTTTCGACCTCTTAGCTCTTCTTCAGGCAAGATACAAACAAATAGGACAAGGAAAATTCACTTCGCTTTGATCGCTTCAGAGTTCAGCGCAAGGAAGGCGTTGAATGAGAACGAGAACTCAATTTTGAGAATTTTTGACTCACACCTGAATTCCTTTCCAACAGCCTCGTTCTCATTCAACGCCTTCCTTGCGCTGAACTCTGAAGCGATCAAAGCTAAGTGAATTTTCGTTGTCCTATTTGTTCGTGTTTTGCCTGAAGGAGACCTAAGAGGTCGAAACGCGTCGTGTTTTGTCTTGTGACTCGTTTGTCCACGTTTCTCTGGGCGCTTCGCTGACATTTATTTAAGATTTGCCGAGACCAGGCACTTTATGATGTCCATATCATCTCTGTCTTTCTGACTTCAGAAATCAGCTTTGATTGGGTTTACTAGTTTTGGAAAGAAACTTAGTGGCGGCTTTGCATTGGTCCTGCTAGCTTCAGAAATGAGCTTGTTAAATTTAAGAATTTTTCGCTCTTTCTTTCTTTTCCTTTTATTTTATTTTATTTTTTTTTTATTTTTTATTTTTTTAAATCAGCTTGTTGGTTTTACATCTGTCTCTTTCGGAGTGTTGGGGGGGGGGGGGGGGGGGGGGGGGGGTCGGAAATGAATTTCCTGATTCTCTTTTTCAGTTTTTTTTTTCTTTCCTTCTTTCTATCTTTCTTTTCTTTTTCGTTTGGTAAATAACTTGCTTGTTTGTGATGGATCTTATTCTTTTCATCTTTTGTTTGTTTTGTTTTGTTTTGTTTTGTTTCTGTTCACAAAAATCAACATGCAGGGATTGTCTCTTAGGGTTTGCAAATCAGCTTGCGTTTGTGTCATGAACATGCAGTTGTTTTTTCATTTAGGCGCAAGTTTTGTACGCAGTCGTGTTTCCAGCCCTGAAAGGGTCTTCGTGGTCGGCTAGACTAATAAATAGCACGGAGCAAGCTTGAAGTGGAGAGATCAGTTTCGCGCCGTGCTGAGCATTATCGTGTTGAGAGCTCCTTCCAGGGAATTAGGGGGGCAAAAAGATGATGCGTGGACATGGGAAAATCTCTGGCGCTCTTGAATTATGAATAACGTCTCACTGTGTTTGACGCTTCAGTGGAAAACGCTGTGTTGTTTTAGTAGACGAGGCGCTTTAGAGGAAAATGGAGAAAAGGGGGGGGGGGGGGGGGGGGGGGGGGGGGGGGGAGTTGTCACCGCTAAGGCCGAGAGTTTGTGCACAGCTAAGCCATCTTGAGCGTAGACTGTGTTGACAAATCCGATGGCTTCACGAAACGAGGGAATTCGCTTCATGCCAAATGAGTGTGTGGAGCACAGAGGCTGGGCTGGGGAATT
Source organism: Conus canariensis (assembly GCA_033310375.1). NCBI lineage: Eukaryota > Metazoa > Mollusca > Gastropoda > Neogastropoda > Conidae > Conus > Conus canariensis. The sequence goes on from CM065725.1 coordinate 60,294,977, forward strand.
GTAAGGCTGTAAACACAAGATCCATGAGGACGCGTTCCTTACCTTACAAGGTGAATTATCCTATAACGTTCGGCGATATGCAACTGCTGGGTCATTAGTCAGTCAGTCAGTCAGTCATTCAGTCGGTCAGTCAGTCAGTCAGTCAGTTAGTGAGTTTGTGTGTTTGTGTGTTTGTTTGGTAATTTGTTTGTTTAGCTAGCTAGCTAGCCATTCAGTCAATCAGTCATTCAGTTCGTTCGTTCGTTCGTTAGTTACTTAGTTAATAAGTTCGTTAGATAGTTACTTTCTTACTTACTTACTTACTTAATATAGTTGGTTAATTGTTTGGTTGGTTAGTTAGTTAGTTAGTTAGTTAGTTCGTAGTTAGTTAGTTAGTCCGCTCTTCACAGACTCTCTCTGCGTTCAAATCTGGTCTCAAAACGCATCTCTTTCAGAAGCCCTTTTGTCTTTCTACATAGCGTACGAGTTAATGCGTGTTTCCCATGCATTCTCCATCCTTTTGCCTCTGGTATGTGCGCGCGCGCTTCCGTGCCTGAATGCTTGTGTACTTTTGCGTGTGTGCGTTCGTGTGTGTGCGTTTACGCGCGTGGGTTTTTGTTGCTTCGTGTTGAGTTTGCCCTTTTTGTGTGTGTGTGTGTGTGTGTGTCTGTGGGTGTGGGTGCTCTCTTCTGCATGTTTTATGTTGTATCCTGTGCAGTGTTCACGAAATTGGAGGCGGGTGGGTGTGGGGGGTGGGGATGGGGGCTGGTTCTTTTCTTCTATTCCCAAATTCTTGTCGAGCGTTGTTCATATAATGTCATGTGTGTGGTGTGTGTGGGGTGGCGGTGGGGGGGGGGGGGGGGGGGGGGGGAGGATAGAGTGGGGGGGGGGATGTGGCTTGTTCATCTGTTTTAGTG
>CM065725.1:60300872-60310872 GCA_033310375.1 Conus canariensis
AGAGAGAGAGAGTGAGAGAGAGAGAGAGAGAGAGAGAGAGAGAGAGAGAGAGAGAGAGAGAGAGAGAGAGAGAGATGAATGCAGATGCACATAACAAGGACAGGAGAGACAGACAGACGTAGGATCAGACATGATGGGTTGGATATCAACAAGCTCAAGAGTACGCACGTCATGCATTGTTTTTTCCAACTGCTGTGTGATCCTTTTTATTAATATAAGAATCTCATCAGCATACAAAGAGCGTCATAAATCATTAGCGAACGGCTGAGACGTGAAATTGATTAAACGTTGTGAAATAAGGCACATCTGTGTTTACATTCTGCAAAAAAAAAACTATACCAGCAAAGTGCAACCTGATACGAGTAAGTCAATCCAACGATTAGCGAGGGGAGACAAACGATTTATTATGCCTGTTATGGATCGATTGTGTGTTGGGGGGTGGGGGTGGGGTTCATGTTGGTGTATGGTTATCGGGAAGGCTTCGGATGTTGTTTGCATTTCGTCTTGTGTTTGCAGCCATGACATGACTGCCATCGTCAGCCGGGTATTATACTGCATGTACACTGAGGAAACAACAATGGAAAGCCGGTTCAGTCTCTCTAATTGGTGGTCAAAAGATACACTGGAAACCTGCAGAGGTGGGTTTGTTTTTTGGTACCCATCTTCTGGTCTGAGGCCTGTCAGTGGTATGATTCCCATCCCGCATGTTCCAGACATTTGGTACAAAGCCATACCAACGCTAGTTCTGTTTCTGTCCCGGTAGTCAGGAGGAATCGTCAATGGGCAGAAACACTGCACCTTTAATTTACAAGCTTCGACTGAATTCGCGGAAAGCCCATTTTTTTCCCCTAAATGTAGCGTGCGATTGTTGAAATCTTCTCTCAGTGGACCATATTCTTTTTCATTGTTCAATATGAACTTCATTTTTATAAAGAATCGAACGTGACTGTGACTGTACACGATTCTATCAAAACAATAACCCCCAAAACCAGAAACTGTGCAAATACCAAAAGTGCTTTCCATGCATCAAATTAATAGATTTTGTATAAACGCTCACTCCTTCCTTTCTTTTTTTTTTTTTTTTTTTTAAAGTCTGATATCACCAAGTGTGAACAGACTCTAAATGAAAGGACTCACTCACTCAATCACACTGCACCGCAACTGAGTCGCTGACGTCAAATTCCCATTCAGCACTACACCTCTCCTTCACACCTCTCCTTCACACCTCTCCTTCACACCTCTCCTTCACACCTCTCCTTCACGCCTCTCCTCTTCCGCACGCCTACCCCCCACCCCCTACCCCCACCCCCACCCCACTCTCCGCGAACTCCCGGCTGGGAGGTTGTGGGTTCGAATCCCATCAGAGTCATGTGGGGTTTTCTTGCCCCGACCGGCTCCTACCCAGAGTTGAGTTTGCTGCGGACTCAGTTGGGAAGACTGGGACCACACAGTCGAGTTTCATCCACTTAATGGATGCGTTTCTGAGAGTGTTGCTCAAATTTCCTGACCAACACTGCAAGTGCCTGTATTTCTTGGGCCTGGTTGACGCCGGGATATATATTATGAAAGGAAGCGTAGTGTACAGCCCTGTCATGTAGTCTCAGACCGAAATGGAAATCCGTAGCATCATCTTAATCATCCTCATTCTCATCGATCAGTATAAAAAAAAACTGTCTCAAATTCTGTGGCCCTTCATGCCCTGCTGTCATGGTGACCTAAATTTCGATGTCCTCTCCACGTCTGTGGCCCTGGTTTGGTTCCGTCAGGGTCACCGGTATCGGCGAGTCCATGGGGGCTGTCGTTGGACGGACGTGGTGGCGCCCTCCGGAGGGAGAGCTCACTCACGCCGGCTCCGCGACTAAGCAATTATTGTCGTCAGTAGGGGGCTTAATAGGTGGTGTCCTGCGTATGTTAGATCAGAACAGGCGCCACTGAACACCACCGAAGTGACTCGGCAGCAGTTCAGTGTCTTCTCCGGTGGGTTGCCTCTAGACGACTTGACATTGTGCTGCTCCCTGTTGATTGCCGGTGCCGGGGCTGCGGCGGGGCCGACCAGGCTGTAGCTGTGGACGGGGTGTCGAAATGAGCGGCGTGGGTGCACTGCCTCTGAGGTGGCGCTGAGGTTGGTACAGCAAAAAAAAAACAAAAAACAAAAAACAACTTTGAGTCAAAATGGCGATGTCCACTTTACGTCAGAAGCAACTTTCAAATCCTGCTTTACCCTCAGCGAAGAAGGAATGTCTGGATTAGGAGAAATGTGACAGTGTCTGCATGCCACTTAAAAAGAAAAAAAAGTTTGCCAGAACCATCAGACAGGTTTAACTTAAAGTCCATTTCCGACTGTTCAGTGCAGTCAGACTTGATCTCTCTCTCTCTCTCTCTCTCTCTCTCTCTCTCTGTGTGTGTGTGTGTGTGTGTGTGTGTGTGTGTGTGTGTGTGATCTAGAGTTAGGCACACGGATTATCGTTGATTGTCGCTCTTGCTTAGCTCCATCAGACAGGCTGAAAACTCAAACCCATTAAGAGCAAAATGGCAGGCGGTGACAGCAAAAACGAAGGCCTGTGAAAACAGCCCCTGTTAGCGAGAGAGCAGCAGCAAGGGGCATAACTAATACTTAACGTCAGTGCGCCCAATCTACGCGAGCGCACGTGTCTGTTGAAGACATTATTTCGTGATTGTGCGGTGTTAAGCGCGCTTGATACGTAAGCGGGATTTACACGTACACGATCTTTTCTCTACGACCTGGCACGATTTCACTTCCGGCCGAAATTTTGGAACCGTGGGAGAGCGTGAGGGAATCGTAGTGAGTCGTGTTAAAAGCGTACAAGCTCGTGGTAAGAATGTAGATATTACCCCCGCTGGGCTGGAGTCGTGCGAGATCGCCTGTAAGTTACCAACATGTTGGAAACTTTTTGATTTGCCCGTACGATCTTGGCACGATGGCTGATGGGTCATGCATCGTACCAGGAGCGTACCAGGTCGTAGCAGAGCGTACCAGGTCGTGGCAGAGCGTACCAGAGCGTATGAGAACGTACCAGATACGTATCAGATCATACGAGGTCGTACAAGGACGTGGGGAACCGTGTCACGTGATGTGCCCCTGGATATATAATGGGGGGATGTTCCACTTGGCTAGTCGTTCATGGTGAACTGCTCAACCAAGATGCTGAGACTCCAGAGACGTGCAAGAGAACGCAGAAGGTGGTGGCTGCCGCATGGCTGTTGCAGAAAGACATGCTGCGACCGGATACGACTGCATGTATAATGAACAGAAAATTGGCCCATGTAGAAAATCTACAAAGCTCCCCCCCCCCCCCCCCCCCAAAAAAAAAAAAAAAAAAAAAAGAAAAAAAACCATAGCTACACTTATGCTTGCTTACTAACCCCTCCCCCCCCCCTCCCTCCCCCCAACCGGGGGAAAAAATCAGTAACTACATTTCTGCCAGAGGAAAGGCCTGTCCTGGACAAAGTCTGCCATCTCATTCCGCTGCTGATCAGAGAGATTCACAGGGGGTGCCTTTGGCTTCCTCTTCTTCACACCTTCCTGAGATGGCGCACGCTCCTGTGTGTTGTCACCCTCGTCACCCTCGTCAGCTGAGTGCTCTGCATCTGGCTCTGGCTGTCGCTCAGGCTCTGGTTCTGGCTCTGGCTCTGGCTCTCGGCCCTCCTCACTCTGTACCTCACTCTGTACCTGTGAATGGCAACAACAACATAAAGGTGAGGGGGAAAAATACAAATTCAACATGCATATGCAATTGTAGTACAAATGCCACGCATGATAGAAAATAAGGCCCCACCTCCATGAATATAATCCCCACCCCCTTTCTGAAAAAAAAAAAATGCCCCACCCCAGTGAAAACAGTATTGAAACTCACCTCTGAATGGTCAGAGTCTTCGCCCACAGTCATTGATGGCAGTGGAGATAGTCTGCCTGTCCTCCTGCCTCTGGGTCTGCTTCTGCCTTCCCTTGTTGCCTTCCCCTTGCCTCTGCCTCTTCCTGACATGACTGGAAGTTCTGGAAAAAAATTCTGCAGCACTTCTAGGTAGAACTTCTGGTAGCTTCTTGAGTTGTGTCCTCTGTGAATTCACCGAGCGTACTGAGGATCGTCGCAAAGCGGGCCCGTTTTAAAGCTACGACTGCAGACGCAGGAGAAGACTCCTGCGGGAGGGAGCGTGGGGGATCATGTGAGAGCGTATGAGAGCGTGTGAGAGCGTGCCAGAGCCTGTGAGATCGTGTCAGATCGGGTCAGGCATCGGGTGAGAGCGTATGAAGTCGGGGCATGTCGTATGATATGTCGGCTCTACAAGAGCCTATCAGATCGTGCCAGGTCGTGCGAGAACCTGCCAAGTCGTAGTAGAGCGTAGGGGGACAGGCCAGGAGGCTATCGTGGCCAACAATTACCCCAATTTCTCACGCTCTCAACCCAAGATCACCCACGATCTCGAGGGAGTCGTAGATGTTGAAATCGTACCAGGTCCTAGAGAAAAGATCGTGTACGTGTAAATCCCGCAGTAGACAGCGCTGTTAAGGTTTACGAGTTTAGGCGAAGGCGGCGATTTCACACACACCCTCCCCCCGTCCCCCTCCCAGGGTAATTGAGACCACGTTGGCCTCCTGTTGTTTATTGATTTAATTTCGTGTGTTACACAAAGCTGCACAGCAGCTCAGGGTGCCTCGACGAATGCCAAGGCGGACAGAGAAATAGCAGAGCTGCAGCCCATTTTATCTAAAAATTCAACTTGTCACTTTGTCACAACAGTGGCATTTGAACAGCTGACCCGTTTAAGTAAAATTCGATTTGTCAATTTGTGACAACAGCGGGATTTGAACAGCTGACCAGTTTATCTAGAAATTCGATTTGTCACTTTGTCACAACAGTGGGATTTGAACAGCTGACCAGTTTATCTAGAAATTCGATTTGTCACTTTGGCACAACAGTGGGATTTGAACAGCTGACCAGTTTATCTAGAAATTCGATTTGTCACTTTGTCACAACAGTGGGATTTGAACAGCAGACCAGTTTATTTAAAATTCGATTTGTCACTTCGTCACAACAGTGGGATTTGAACAGCTGACCAGTTTATTTTAAATTCGATTTGTCACTTCGTCACAACAGTGGGATTTGAACAGCTGACCAGTTTATCTAGAAATTCGATTTGTCACTTTGTCACAACAATGGGATTTGAACAGCTGACCAGTTTATTTTAAATTCGATTTGTCACTTCGTCACAACAGTGGGATTTGAACAGCTGACCAGTTTATCTAGAATTTGATTTGTCACTTTGTCACAACAGTGGGATTTGAACAGCTGACCAGTTTATCTAGAAATTCGATTTGTCACTTTGTCACAACAATGGGATTTGAACAGCTGACCAGTTTATTTAAAATTCGATTTGTCACTTCGTCACAACAGTGGGATTTGAACAGCTGACCAGTTTATCTAGAATTTGATTTGTCACTTTGTCACAACAGTGGGATTTGAACAGCTGCCTTTTTCATTAAACAAGGACACGGACTCTTATCTGATTTGTCCAAGCAGTCATGTGTGATTGCTAGAAACAAACTTTCAAGTAACGTTTTGATTGATCTACCTGTCCAACTCTCCTCCCCCCCCCCAACCCCCCACCCCTTCCCACCACCCCTCACCCCCAATGTCACTCAACTGTCTGCATCTCCGATTCTCTTTTTGAAAGTGTCTTTTCTGTGTCAGAGTGGTAAACATTGTGGGTGTTGAATGTGTCTTTGCTTGAGAACCCCGTGTCACATCTGTGTACAATATGGTGTTGAATGACCACTGTGTTACAGTTGTGTACGTTATGACGTTGAATGTGTCTTTTCTTCATACCACCGTGTCATAGCTGTATACCTTAAGGTGTTGAATGTGTCTTTCTGCTGATGGCCGTGTAAACAGCCCAGCACATTATCGTGTTGAAGGTGTCTTTCCTTCAGATCACTGTGTCACAGATCTGTACGTTATGGTGTTGAAGGTGTCTTTCCTTCAGTTCATTGTGTCACAGATCTGTACGTTATGGTGTTGAAGGTGTCTTTCCTTCAGTTCACTGTGTCACAGATGTGTACGTTATGGTGTTGAAGGTGTCTATGCTTCAGATCATTGTGTCACAGCTGTGTAAGTTGTGGTGTCGAGGGTGTCTTTTGTTCAGATCACTGGCTGACACGTGTCCACTGGCTCACAGGTGTCCAAGTTTTGTAGGGTGAAGGTGACTTTGACTTATGACGCTCTTGACAGGACCAAAGGTCTGTGAGTTTTCGAAATCTGTCATTAGTTTTGAATTCCGAAGAAAATCATCCATGATTATGGGTATCTCTTTACAAACTGCACTTCAGTGAGTGGATGCTATGGCAATAATACAAAATGCTAATTTATTTTTCACATACAAGCGCGTGCATGCGCGCGCACGCACACACACACACACATACACACACATGCGCATGCACACACAGAAATGCACTTACATACGCACGCACACGCGCATGCAAGCATGCATGCACGTATGCACACACACACGTGCACACGCACACACTCACACACACACACACACACACACACACACACACACACACACACACACACACACACACACACACACACACACACACATGTCCATATATACACATTCTCTGTCAAAGACAGACAGACAGATACATACGCATAGATGTACACACATTCAAACATACATGCGCGTGCGCGCGCATGAACACACATGTACGCACGCACATGCGCACACACACACACACTCACTTACCACACACAGACACACACACACACACACACACACACACACACACACACACACACACACACACACACACACACATACACAGGATTCAAAGATTCAAAGATTTTAATCCTGCGACCCCTTTTGGGGCATGGAGGACTTGAAACAAATCAAACAAATAGAAATGAAACAAATCAAACATCAAAATTTTCCCTATAATTAACATACTGAATGTAATGTTACACAACTTTACTAAGTTTCAAAAATTTCGCGAAGTTTAGCAACACTTTCTTACTACCACAAAGCAAACGACACTAGTTAAATACGGACTTTGTATATGTAAATTTTCTAGGTATAAACTGATTTCTAATATCGTTATATTTGTTACATTTCATTACAAAATGAAATTCATCACCAAGGTCATTCTGGTCACAGTCCCGACAGAATCATTCATCGTGAGGTATTCCAAATCGTCTGCCAGTTTCTATCATGAGTTTATGATTGCCACAGCGAAACCGAATCAGTGGGTATATATAAAGATCAGGTAACATTTTAATATATTTTTCACGGCGAAACTCTGTTTTTAAAATTTCTGTAAAATAAACACTTATTACTAGATTCTAAAGCATCATTCCATGCACGTTGTAAATGTCTTCTAATGAATTACGAATATTTCTACAGAGACTGTGAACAGACGAAAACTTTTGTGTCTCCCACACACGGTCGAATCCTGTGTCTATTAGGACATCCCGCATACACATCAACCACCTGGATGTAAAACCCTGATTTCTGTATAAATCATATAATACCTGATACAATCTAGATGAATATTTGTTTGTTTGTGGAGAAAGTAAGGATGACCAGAATTTTATCATTCGTGCATGTACTTGAACTGACACAGGATACATTCCTAGTTCTCCATATATCAATTCTTTTTTGGTAGAACGATTTAAATGAAAAAGATGCTTAAAGAATTTAAGATGAAAACTTTCCATTAACTTTAAATCACTATATCCCAAATTTCACAGCCATATAAAAGCACAGGCAGTACCATTGACTGGTATAAGTCCAGTACAATGTTTATAGGCAAATCTTGAAATCTTGCCATCTTTAATAAAGAAAACATTGCACATTGCATGCTTCTTACATTTATAAAAATTTCCTGTTCTGCTAAAAATTATACCTAAATATTTGAAAGTGTGTACTACTTCTATACACTGGTTTTTGAATTTTAGTTTGTTTCTTGGGTTATTGCGTCCATTAAAGACTACACCCTTTGTTTTTGCTACATTAACGTTAAGCTTCCATGTACTACAATACTCGCTTAATACATCAAGAGCATGCTGTAAACCGCAAAAAGAATCTGCAATAATAACAATATCATCAGCATACAAAAGTAAAAGTAAACTAATGTAACTTAATAAATCTGAGTCAAGAAGATTTAAATCAATATTTAAGAAAGCACAGTTACGATCTGTGAGATATAGTTCAAGATCATTCAAATACAAAGAAAATAGCAAAGTTGAAAGATTTTCACCTTGACGAACACCTCTAAAACTGCCAAAATATTCAGATTGACTTCCATTTATAAATATACAAGACTTTATCTGCTGATACATATTCGTGATTACTTGCAAAATCTTTCCATTTACACCTTCTTTGATAAGCTTTTGCCATAATCCCTGCCTCCAAACTGAATCGAACGCTTTTGTGAAATCAACAAAAACACAAAACAATTGCTTTTTACGACTATTGAAAATATCAATTAAGCTTTTTAACACAAATATATGATCTGTCGTAGAATGACTTCGTCGAAAACCAGCTTGATTTTCCGAAAGTGTGTTGTTATTCTCGATAAAATTTGTCAAACGGTTATTCAAAATTGTTGTGAACAGTTTTCCAACACAACTCAAAAGTGTTATACCTCTATAATTGTTACAGTCCAATTTACTACCTTTTCCTTTGTATATTGGCAGAATAAGTCCAATCAACCATTTTTCTGGTATGGTCCCTGTATCAAGAACTTTATTGAAAAGTTTACAATAACTTGTTTTGAGAACTGGGACGCTTTGTTTTATATATTCATTTTGTATTTATCTATCCCACAAGCCTTTCCATTCTTAAGTTGCTGTACAGCTTTTTCAACGTCTTCGTCACTTATTGGTGCATTTAGAAATTCAAGGTCATATTGCAAGTCACAGTCAATATCACTTTCATTCTCAACAGTATCTGGTTGTACATTCAATGATTTAAAATGTAAGAAAAGATCATCCATACTAACAGGGCATTCATTTCTCTTTTTGATGTTAATGTTTTCCCAATATTCTCTTGGTCTATTAGCTTTTAGATTACGAATCTTCTTATGCCAGTGTTTTGTGTAAACTCTATACGATTTTCTGAGAACTTTTTTGTATTCTTTACTGCTAATTTCAACCTCTCTACGGTTGGGACTAGAATCATTTAATTTAGTTCTATGTTTGGCTGTAAAATACTTTTTTCTATGTTCCCTGCATGTGGCATCAAACCACGACTTATTTTCATGGCTTTTGTCTGACTTTTGCTTTGTACCTTTTGACACATTTTTTACTTCTCCTAGAGTGTCTTTAGCTGTTTCTAACAGAATTTGTGATAACAATGTATAGGCATCGGCAACAGAAGCGTTTTCATTGTCAAGTATATTGTTTAATTCCTCGATGTTTTTAGTAAGTAAGTTTTCTTTAAACATCTCACCTTTAGATGGATCCCACTGCTTAATGTTTGTATAAAACAAAGGTCTTCCTGTTTCTGGACATCTTACACTTCTATTATTTTCATTGGAGTTTGAACTTTGATTGTTTGATCTTCTCCACGAAATGCTGAGAGATACAAGAATTGGATTGTGAACATCTGAAAGCATGGCGTCAAAGGGATCAACACTAAAGTCAGCAATATGTGTGAACAAATATGGTGAACCCAACATATAATCAATCACAGTACATCCACTACTAGTGCATCGACCAATACCTGCGTCTCTGCCAACTCTCCCATTAAACATAAACAAATTCTGTGATTTGCAAAAATCAGTAAGTCGATAACCATAGTTATTAGGTCGACGTACATCCTGTGAACATCTCGCAATAGGGATATCAAAATCTTCAATACACAAGTGAAAACCATCAGCAATAATGTCATTGATATTTGTATCAAGCTTCAGAAAATCAGGCAAACATTTAGTATAAGCATTCAAATCTCCCATAAGAAGCACATGGCAGTTAGAATCATG
>CM065725.1:60323372-60338372 GCA_033310375.1 Conus canariensis
AGTCATCTCCCTTTTTTCGATCCATTGCATCGTCAGGCCCCATCCTCCTTCCGGATCTCTCTCTCTCTCTCTCTCTCTCTCTCTCTCTCTCTCTCTCTCATATATATATATATATATTATATATATATATATATATAGAGAGAGAGAGAGAGAGAGAGAGAGAGAGAGAGAGATGTATCTACAGAAGATATAAATACTATATACACATATATATGTATATCTTCCTCAAGGTTAAAGTCCCTTGAGGAAGACCAAAGAGGTCGAAATATTGGGAAATATTCAACGTGATTGTTGTTGAAATCTTTGTTTGGATGTTTATATATATATGTAACATATGATATTATATATATAGAGAGAGAGAGAGAGCGAGAGAGAGAGAGAGACAGACAGACAGACAGACAGACAGACTGACAGACAGAGAGACAATAATATGGAGAGACTATGTATATGTATATATATATATATATATTATGTGTGTGTGTGTGTGTGTGTGTGTGTGTGTGTGTGTGTGTGTGTGTGTGTGTGTGTGTGAACAATTTATATATATATATATAGAGAGAGAGACAGAGGGAGGGAGGAGAGAGAGAGAGAGAGAGAGAGAGAGAGAGAGAGAGAGAGAGGAGGCAGACAGACAGACAGACAGACGGACAGAGAAAGAGAGATGATTTCCCTTGTCGTCTTTCAGGTTCATCTAACTTCTTCCACCGATGCTGAGTTCGTTCGCGCTGCACCACGAAATGAAGAATGGAGAGGAAAGTTGGATCAACAAAGGTATGAAGACATGGAGTAAAACCTAGACAACAATGACAGAAAGAAATCTGTTCAGACTGCCGAAGACTGGACCACAGTCAAAGTCAAAGTCAAGTCAGCACTAATCAGGACATGGACGGCAAGATTGGAAATCGAAAGAATGAAGGAAGGAAATTGATTGAATGAAACTGATTGAACGACACGGGAAATGATGGAACGAAGCGCCGGCAGGCAGCTCTTCAGTTGGCTCTACACAGGTAGGCAGCCCGTCGTGTAAACGAGTGTGGATTGTAAAGCGCATAGAGCTTGGTCTCTAGCCGAGGACAGGCGCTATATAAGTACTTTTAATAATGATGATGATTATGATGATGATGTTAATGATGATGATGATGATGATGGTGATGATGATGATGATGATGATGATGTAGAAATAGCAACAATAATAATAATAAGAATAACAATAACCACCATCATCATCATCATTATCACCATCACCATAATCATCTCATCAGGAAAGCAGGTATCTAGAAAGATAGACTGAACATTGCTTTGAACTTTACAAGAAACAGACGTAAGGAGGTCCGAATGTGCTAACAGTACTGGACACATCATATGAAGATGAAGACGAAGATAACTATCTAGCTAGCACTTCCCAAACAAGTCGCAGCTGCACTAAAGAGGCTGCAATGTCATGAATGGTCGATATTGACGACATCCCTGTAGAACTCTTGAAGCATGGCGGAGAGGCAGGAACTGATAACCCAACAGCCATCTGCCACAAAATCTGGCACCCCAGTGAGTGGCCCATACCGTGGACCCAGTCACTAATCGGCATTCTTCCCAAGACAAATCTCTCAAACGCTGGCAGAACTACCGCACGATCAGTTTGATCTGCACGTCAGCAAAACGTGTTGCTCCAAATCATCCTGAATAGGTGACAGCTGCAGGTAGACATCATTGCTGCTGAACGACACAGATTACACAGCAGATCAATAACATTTTGAACTCTTTGGCTGATGACCATCTCCAGTACCAGACTGAGTTCTATCACGTCTTCATAGATGTCTGACTTCAACGAGACATCCGAGGGAGTCGTTCAGGAGACGCCCTGAGCTACAATAAAGAAATTCAACATCGGGGCAAAAGCAGATAACACCATTCACCAGCTATGCTCCAAAGCGACCGCCGAGGTACTCACACAGAGTGCAATATTAGGTGGTTCCACACTCCAGTTGGAGTTCGTCAGGGCTGTCTATTATATCACTGACATTTCAACATATTCCTGGAACGTGTCGTGATTGATGCGACTGAACATCATGCCTGCACAGTCAGAGTTGGAAGAAGAACTATCAGGAACATTCGTCTTGCAGATGACAAGTATTTCTCTGGCAGGCAGTGAAGAGGGAACTGCCAAGCTTGATCAAAGCCTCCATGAAATATCGACAAGTTTATGGCACAGAAGTCAGCGCCGAGAAGGGCAAGTTGGTGACCAGCCTCAGCATCAACATCACCATCACTACTGATAGCTCCATGGACAGAAACCAGGAACCTTTCAGTTTATTGGAATCCGCCATCAGGAATGAAGGGATCCAAACAGAAATCATCTTCAAGGCAGAAAAGACAGCACCAGCACCGTTCAGACCGAAACCTGTATGGAAGAACAATGACATCTCCGTGGAGCACAGCACAGGCTTTTGCATGCTCTTGGTATGTTCCATCTTCCTGGATGTTCGTGAGGCATTGACGCTCAAAGCGGATCGGGTAGTAAGAATCCAAGGCTGCCGCAGATTACTTAACATCAGATATTTTTATCATATCACCGATGAACAAGTGCGATAAACTGTCAAGCAACACGTTAAACAGTATGAAGATCTGCTAATATCAGTTGAGGCAAGAAAACTACGTTGGTATGGCTATGTAAGAAATCAATGCTTAAAACACTCCCCCATGGAACCGTCGAGTCAGAGATACGGACGGGAGGGCAGAAAAGAAAAACGATGGATCGACAACATTGCAGAATGGATTCAGAAACCACATACAGATACCAGGCCTTGGCACACAAGCACAGAACTGGAGAAACCTGGTGAACTGTTCCTCAGCGCGTGCGGTACCCCAAGTGACTCTTCACATAATGAAGAGAGAAAAAAAAATCATATGGTTGACTGTCTGCATTAGTATCAGGAAGAATATGGGGGGATGAGGGGGTGGGGGGAGGACGAAGGTCGGAGGCGGAGGGGCAGAGAGAGGGCGGGGGTAGTTACTTCGTTAAACACGCTTCACTGGACCTAGTGTGAACTTGCGGACGCGGCTGTTTAGACGGGCGTCGGGGAAATCTAGTTCCGGTCACGAAGTTTGCAGCATGGTGTGTGTTGATCGTCTTAATGACACGAATCGAATGTTAAAAAAGAACAAAATAAAAGGAAACAAAGCCCAATCCACCCCATACGTGACGTTCTTCGTTTTCATTGTCCTAAATGTTGTTTGTTTTTGCCTGAAGAAGACCCAAGAGGTCGAAATGCATTGTGATTTTTTTTCCCCTGTGATTTGTTTGTCTCTGTCGTCTGGCGGAACTAAAACTGTTTCTTTTTCAAAATTTGCTTCTTTTTTCCGCCCTTAGTCACTTCGTTTTGAAACGAAGTCCTCTAAAACATGAACGACGTTCACTTTCATTGTTCATGCAATTCGCGGAGAAGCCTACTTACATGCAGTTTATTCCAGAGACGTAAGTATTCCCGAACATCGTCCATTGAACAGAGTTTTGTCTTGACACAGAACATTGGCCCTGACACGGCTCTTGTGGTCGGCCGTGCTGCAAACTTCAATTCACTTCAATTTACTGCAAACAACGTAATTTGACTTAATGCTTCTCCGGGGTGGAAATGATTTTTACTGACAAGAATGTCAACCTTCAGCCTCAACAAAATAACCACGTCCAGCCTGAACAAATCACTTGTCAGAGTTTTATCGGCGGGGGCTATAAACAAGTTTTCATTTGATTTATTTTGTCAATCAAATAGTAAAAAAAAGATCTGACAGACTAAATCTGCTGCCACAACTCCCGCCCTTCTCTGACCTTCAACGCCCACACCCTCTCCTCCTAATAAAGGCCGTGCGTCACAAAATCAGCGAGAAAAGTGTGACGGCTCCTTTAAAGTGCGTGTCATTAATACTGTATGGTTCCAGACTTCGTGCTCCAGCCCTCCTGGTCTGACACACGTCTCCTGCTGTCATCTTTCCCTGGAATTGGCTGCCGCACGCCATCAGACGTCTACTGGAACTCCGGTCATTAAAACCCCAAATGGAGAACGTGCCTGCTTCAATACCTTCTTTATCTTTTTCTCTGTCTCATCTTCGCGAGCTTTTTTCATGACTTTACTTCCGAGCTGTTGACAGCTACACCTTGATACGTCGTACAGTAGCTTAACAGCCATCAGTTTACGAGGAGCTGTCAATATCAGATTGTCGTGAATGAATCCTGTGAGAGTAGACTGCGCTGCTGCTGAGTCACTTTTTTGGTGCTGTCCCGTCTTCCCTGTCACCTCAGTGGCATTGCATTCCCGCCGTTCATTCCGGCCCCTCATGGCTTGTCCTGCCGCAGCTCCAGCAACAGCAACCTACAGGGAGCAGTCAATGTCCAGTCGTCCTGAGGCAACCCACCAGAGGAGAGCCTGCAGTGCCGCCGAGTCACTTCGGTGATGTTCAGTGGCGCTTGTTCTGATCCAAATGCAGGACAACACCTTCCAAGCTTCCTGCAGACGAGAACACTTGGTTAGTCGCGATGACAGTGAGAGGGAGCTCTAGCTCTCCCTACCTCCAGCGGGCGCCACCCCATTCGTCCGACGACAGTCGCCATGATGATGATGATGATGATGATGATGATGATGATGATGATGATGATGATGATCTTTATTTCCAAGGGTAACAGATAAGCAAACACATGCTTTTCTTTCATCCGGCTCTTGCCCGCTAAGGGACTAACTAAACATGACTAGCGACTAAAACTTGCAAAACTGTTAACAAACACACATAATTATCTTCACAATCACATGAAGTTACCGACACCAGGCGGCGACCCCGACGGAACCTCACCAAGAGCGTAGACGTGAAGAGGAAATCGACTGAGGTCATCATGAGAGCAGGGCACGAAGGGCTACACGTTTGAGACGTTTTGATGCTGATCGATGAGGAGGATGAGGATGATGGCTATGGTGCCAGGGATTTCCATCGTAGTCTGATGCTGCATGACAGGGCTGAAGTCTATGCTTACTTTCCCGACACCACCCCCAGGCCCGAGAGATCAGACGCCTGCAATGTAGAGCAACCCTCTCAGAGACGCACTCATGAAGTGGATGGAACTCAACTCTGCGGTTCCAGTCTTCCCAGCTGAGCCCATAGCAAACTCAACTCTGGGTAGGGCAGAACAACCTTACAAATAAATGGTTCTGATGGGAATCGAACCCACGACCTCCTACCAGGAGTCTGCGACGCTAACCACTTCCCCATGGTGGCTGGTGCTGCTGAACCATTTTGATGCTGTGAGGTGGGTCTTGTTCGGACCCAGCATAAGCCGCACAATACATGGAAAGCCTCTTACTGACAGTCATTTCTTTGCTTGTGGAACCAGCAGGACTGAGCTTGTCCCTTCCGAGTGCGGCACCATGTTCAGCAACACTTTATTTCATGTGTGTATTTTATTTCTTCGTGGCGAGACCAGCTTGAAAAAAAAGGTGATACGGGGGCTTGCGGTTAATCCCTCGATGATGAAAACGTTGCCTTTTCTAGACAGTTTCCTCTCTCTCTCTCTCTCTCTCTCTCTCTCTCTCTCTCTCTCTCTCTCTCTCTCTCTCTCTCTCTCTCTCTCTCACCATAAAGGCATGCGAAAAATAGTTGATAACAATCTCTATACTGGAAACCTCATATAACATCTCTCTCTCTCTCTCTCTCTCTCTCTCTCTCTCTCTCTCTCTCTCTCTCTCTCTCTCTCTCCACAAAGGTATACAAAAAGTAGTTGATAACAATCTCTATGCCGGAAACCTCATATAACATCTCTCTCTCTCTCTCTCTCTCTCTCTCTCTCTCTCTCTCTCTCTCTCTCTCTCTCTCTCTCTCTCTCTCAAGAGATATGGACCGTAATAGGGGGGATAATTTAGCCGCGGTACGCACACTTCACTGGGCCTTTTGTGAACTTGGGGACAGAGCCCTTCTCGACAGGCGTCTGGGCAAATTGACTTCGGCCATGAAGTTCGCAGCTTGAAGAATATGGCCCGTTTTGCTGAGGCGTCTTGAATATTTGCTACTTAAAGGACGAAGTAAAAAAACACAGCAACTTCGTTTTCAAAACAGGGCTCTTGGTACAATATTGCTGGACAGTGTTCTTCTTAATGTGTCATTTTTGTATGATTGTCAGTAAATCCAAACCTGAAAGAGTGGTACAGTATTGCTGGACAGTGTTCTTCTTAATGTGTCATTTGTGTATGATTGTTAGTCAATCCAAACCTGAAAGAGTGTTTACCATGTTCCCGAGGCGGCCGTAAAGAAGAAACAGTGTTGTGCCATCTGCATACAGGCCACTCGTTTTACACCCATTCTTATCTTTTGAAAGGTGTAGAAGATCCGTGGTGCATTCCATGTCATGTACCACTCACAGTGAGACATATCCTTTTACAGTGTTGGGACTTGCATGATGTGAGACATACAGCAGATTCCATCAAAACCTTGTCCAGAGATGTCCCACTTGATGTGATCTTTGAATTTCTGACGGATATTAACATATTTCATCTAATCTAAGATTTTACGGAAAAAAAGATTTTTCGCAAAATGTTCGGCGTGCTTTTGGAAGGTATGTTTTAAAAAGAGTTGTGTGAATGAGTTTGTTTTTTATGACTTGTGAGTTAACTTCAACACGGTGACAGCCCTGATATGGCGCTTTGCGGTCGGCTGGGCTATAAGGGACATTACCATTACCATTACCAGTAATGGTAAGCACAGAAGACTGAAACAGACAGAAGTGTTGCTGTAAACGAGCCCAAACACAAACACACTAAACACAGTATTTAAAACAGTGTTTGATACACGACTGTATTAAACGACGCAAGAACATCATTGATTTGCTATGCAAAAGAGGTCATGCAGGCGATTGGTCTGTAGGACTGCATTGCCTCAATGTGGTGTCATTGATCTGTAGGACTGCATTGCCTCAATGTGGTGTTATTGATCTGTACGACTGCATTGCCTCAATGTGGTGTTATTGATCTGTAGGACTGCACTGCCTCAATGTGGTGTTACTGATCTATAAGACTGCACTGCCTCAATGTGGTGTTATTCACTCCACTTTGAACGTACTGTGATTGTGGTAACCTGTGGTATCACCCATAGGTCTAGTTGCAAAGTGGGGCGACTGCAGGCGAAAATCTAAACAAATTTTCAAATATTAATGTTAGCGCACCGAAAAAAAAAAAAAAAAAAGACGTGGACAAACGAATCACAAGATAAAGCACGACGCGTTTCGACCTCTTAGGTCTTCTTCAGGCAAGAAACAAAACAATGAGGACAACGAAAATGAACGAGCAATCACTTATCTGTCATTTTCACTCGTTCGTTTTCGTGGTCCTGATTGTTTTGATTCTTGCCTGAAGAAGACAGACCTAAGAGGTCGAAACGCGTCGTGTTTTGTCTTGCGATTCGTTTGTTCACGTCTTTTTTGTCGGTGCGCTAATACTAATATTTAAAATTTGTTTAGCACAATAGGATGATCAGTCAACTGGGAGTTGACCGGTGAAATGGGATGACTCAGTGAATCGTGAGTTGAATGATTTGTAGTTTGTGTATGTTTAAGGGGATGGGGTGATGGGATGGGGGTGGGGGGGGGTTGAACCTGGAGGAGGTGATGGTTGTGGAAGGGGGAAGGGAGGGGGGGGGGGAATTACTACACTTCCAGCCTGGATGTTCGCATCGATTTCAAGTATCATGGCAGCCTCTCTCAGGCCACGCGGAGACTAACAGGTGGCAGCCCTACATGGGTCAACCCCGAATGGAGTGGGTTTTTTTTTTTTTCCTTTACTTTCTTTTGCTGTTCTCCTTTTCTTTGAGAAGTAAGCACGCGGCTCCCAATAAGAATTTATGTTCCCGGAGGGTTGTCGGCAAAGATTAAAACTCTCTCTCTCTCTCTCTCTCTCTCTCTCTCTCTCTCTCTCTCTCTCTCTCTCTCTCTCTCTCTCTGTTTCATGAAGGAAAGAATTGATTATCTGCTCTTGTTTTTCTCTACTTTTCTGTTTGTTCATTCTCATTCTTTTGTTGCCGTTATTTTATTTAATTAATTGATTATTTGTTTGTTATTTATTTACTTACTTATTTATGTATGTATTTATGCATGTTTTTGTTGTTGTTGTTGTTTTTTACTCTCTCTCTCTCTCTCTCTCTCTCTCTCTCTCTCTCTCTCTCTCTCTCTCTCTCTCCTTTTGTATTTTGAGTTTTCGTTTTCTTTCCTTATGTTTTTCCTTCCTCCGTTCCACCTTTTGATCCGACATTGTGGGACCACGCTTGTTTCTTATCTAGTGGTAAAAGGAAATGGCTGCCAACGTCCTGTTCTGACGATGTGGCAAAGTCGTTTAACTGTTACTGTCAACACGCTGTACTGTCCATTGTTAAAGTCATATGAAAGTGCCTGCAAACACATGTTCAGACGGTGGCCAAAAAAAAAATAAATAAAGTTATAGTCAACACTTGTTCTGTCTATTCTATAGTAAAACAAAATCAGCAAACACCTGTAATGTCTATTGGCAAAGTAAAGTCAATGTGACTGGTAAACACCATGTTCTGTTTTGTGAAAATAAAATAAACAATCCTGTCAAACCCCGTATTGTCTTTTTGACAAAGTATAAAAACGTGTCTGTAAAATCGTGTTCTGTCTCAGGACATTTCTGTCAACAGTCCTGTTGTGACCTATGTAAAAGCAAAAATCATAAACATGGCTGTTAGCACACAGCTCTGTCTTGTTGCAAAGCAAAATTAAGGTGGTTGTTCTCATCCTGTTCTTTTCTGTGTGGCAAGTAACACGAGCGTGGCTTTTAACGCTCAGTTCTGTCTTGTGCCGAAAGTTTAAAAAAAAAAAAAAACGTAGTTGTTAACATTCCGCTCTGTCTTGAGGCAAAACTTAACAGCCGTGGCTGTTAACACACAGTTCTGTCTTGTGTCAAAGTTTTAAAAAAATTGGTCGTTAACAGCCTGTTAAGTCTCATGGCAAAGTTTAAAAAAAACCTGTGGTTGTTAGCATTGTGTTCTGTGTTGTGGCAAAGTAAAGCGCAAATGTGGCCGTTAACATCCTGGTCTGTCTTGTAGAAAAGTGAAATAAAAGTCTGTCTTGTAGCAAAGAAACATTGAAAAATTGTCATGGTTGTTAACATCTTGTTCCACTTTGTGAGGAAGTAAAAGTAAACGTGGCTGTCAGAAATCCTGTCCTGTCTTGCAGAAAAGTGAAGTAAAGGTGTCTGTAAAATCCTGTCCTGTCTGCAGAAGGAAATAAAGTTCTGTTAACATCCTGATCTGTCTCGCAGAAAAATGAAAGACGGGTGTCTGTTAAAATCCTGTTGCCTTGTGGCAAAGTCAAATAAACGTGGTTGTTAACGCGCATTTCTGTCTCCTGGCAAAGCAAATCAACCTGGTTATTAATATCCTACCCTCTTTTGTGGCAAAGCAATACTATATACGTGGTGACATCCTGTTCTCTGTCGTGGCAAAGTGAAAAACAAACGTGGTTGTTGACATCCTTTTCTGTCCTCAGGCAAAATAAAGCAAGTGTGTCTTTTAGCATTCAGTTCTGTATTGTGGCAAAATGAAATAAACGTGACTGTTAACATTCTGGCCTGTCTTACTGCGAAGTAAATAAACGTGAATGTTAACATTCTGTTCTGTTTAGTGGCAAAGTAAAAATGAAAGTGGCTATCAGTTCAATTCATATTGCTCATAGCCCAGCGTACGCAAAGAGTCATATCAGAGCTTTCACCTCGTCACAGCCAATTCTGCACAAATGTTACCAAAAAAAAAGGAGAAATAGTCACACTCAACAAATCGTTAAAACAGGTTTTCTGAAAACAAGCTGAAATCACTTTAATTTTTTTTCCAGTAATATCTTAGATCAGATAAAGAAAATGTTTATCTTTTGAATGAACTAAAAATATCACATCAGTGGAAATCTCTGTATAAGACTGTCATAGGGTCTGTGGTAAAGTCTGACATCATGCAAGTCCCAGCACTCTGTAGATACATGTTTCACAGTGCGTGGTACATTGCACGGGATGCACCATGGAGCTCCCTCTCCTTTTAAGAAATACAAGTTGGTGTAAAAGGACCAGCCCATATACAATCAGCACAAGACTCTTCCTTCTTTGTGGCTGCCAGTGGCACAGAGTTAAAAACTGTTTAAGATTTGGACGGATTTGAAAGAGTTTGTTATCCGTCTGTGTGTTCCATTCCTCTTCCAGAGGCCGTTGATGTAAGTCTGAATTTTGGGTTTCAGATCGGTGTCAAGAATACAGAACCTATTCAACTCTTTATTTGTAGCCTTCACATGGTGACGTAACCAGGAACCTATTGCAAAAACAAAAATGCAACCCTCAGATTTAAAGGAGGTGTACAGTTCAAACAAATTCCGAAACTGAGAGTGTTTAACACAAACGTGAATGCCCACGTCCTGTTCCGTCTCGTGGCAAAGTACATTCAATGT
The DNA here is from genome assembly GCA_033310375.1 of Conus canariensis. Taxonomy (NCBI): domain Eukaryota; kingdom Metazoa; phylum Mollusca; class Gastropoda; order Neogastropoda; family Conidae; genus Conus; species Conus canariensis. Next base: position 60,333,844 of record CM065725.1, read on the forward strand.
GGCGGTCACCGTCCGATTCTGTTTAGTGCTTAAAACGAATTCGAAGTCAACATCCTGTTGTGTGTTATAGCAAAGTGAAGTAAATGCGCCTGTCAGCATCTTCCCTCTGTGTCAGCCTCCCAAACGAATCGCCTCAGGGGAGTGGTGACGACAGTGCTACGGGTTAGCGTGCCCACAATCTGTTGTTGTTCATGTGTTTCGTTCATCTGTCACTGTTGGTCTCCTTATGTGACTCCTCTGCCGTGCCTTTTATCATGAGCTCCTGGGGACAGCTTGCACTTCCCGCAGCAGCCACGTAATGGAGATGAACGAGGTGATGACGACGGAAACTATAGGTGTTAGAATGGACTGTTCTGCGTTCAGTACCTCCTCACACCCTCCCCACCGCATCTCCCCTTACCCACCTGACCCCCATTCCACAAACGTAAAACTTGTGAAAACATCCCATGGAGTGTACCCTTAATAAGGTAAGATAATGTTGCTTATTGCTGCAAAGGGACATATCAGGGCTGTCACCACGTTAAAATCAACTCACATGTCATCAAAAAACCCATTCGCGCGTTTATTTAAAATCCATCTTCTAAAATCGCACCAGAAACTTCGTTGAAACATTTTCTTCCGTAAAATCTTAGATCAGATCCAAAAAAAAAAGTGAATCTCTTTTAGAAACTCAAAGATTCACGTCAGGTGGGACATCTCTGAACAACGTTTTCATAGAGTCTGCTGTAAAGTGTTTATGTCTCACACCGTGCAAGTCCCAACATGCATCCTTGATAAAACGTTCAATGAAAATCAATGCAACAAAACGTGTGCAGCCATAGTGCAGAAACTATTTGCGATCTAGACTGCTGAAGACACCACCATAACCACCACTCTTGCCTTCCTTTCAACCGTTTCTTCTTTCCATTTTGCCGTATCCACCCTCTCCCCCATTAGTGTTAGTACATACTTTTACGAGGCATGTGTGTGTGTGTGTGTGTGTGTGTGTGTGTGTGTGTGTGTGTGTGTGTGTGCGTGCGTGCGTGTGTGTGTGTATGTTTTACAGCTCTACTGCATCTCTTCATTCGTTCTCTCTCTCTCTCTCTCTCTCTCTCTCTCTCTCTCTCTCTCTCTCCTCTCTCTCCCTCTCTCTCTCTCTGCTCTCTCTCTCTCTCTCTCTCTCCCTCTCTCTGTTGCTCTCTCTCTCTCTCTCTCTTCTCTCTTCTCTCTCTCTCTCTCTTCTGTTGCTCTCTCTCTCTCTCTCTCTCTCTCTCTCTCTCTCTCTGTGTGTGTGTGTGTGTGTGTGTGTGTGTGTGTGTGTGTGTGTGTGTGTGTGTGTGTGTGTGTGTCCCAGCTGTGCTGCCGGAGGGAAAGAACATTCTATGTGTAATAACTGGGTGTCTGAACACCATAAACTGTCTCTACCACCACCTCAAAGGTCTCTGGTTTCCCCTAGTTTGTGCAATATTTTACAGAAAAACGGGTGGAACCTTTTCTTGAATGCTGCAGCTTGTACGGTCATTTTTACCTGGGAGATGAACGTGTTCTCAAAAAACATTAAACGACGCTCAAGACGGACCGGAAACAGTTCAAATTTTTTTTAATAACTTCGTTAACTGACGTCAGAAAACAGGATATTTCATTAGTTCTACTAAAGCCGAGGCACTGGTCTGAAATCTCAACAATACACCAGGCAAATTATGAGGGTCTGTTAAGATCTTCAGAACCCAAATTCAGAACACAGATAAAATTCACAACTCTGACCAGCCGCCGTGGCGAAGTGGTTAGCGTCGCGGACTCCCGGCTGGGAGGTCGTGGGTTCGAATCCCATCAGAGTCATGTGGGTTTTTCTGCCCCGACCGGCTCCTACCCAGAGTTGAGTTTGCTGCGGACTTAGCTGGGAAGACTGGGACCACGCAGTCGAGTTTCATCCACTTAATGGATGCGTTTCTGAGAGTGTTGCTCAAATTTCATGACCAACACTGCAGGTGCCTGTATCTCTCGGGCCTGGTTGACGCCGGGATATATTATGAAAGGAAGCGTAGAGTACAGCCCTGTCATGTAGTCTCAGACCGAAATGGAAATCCGTAGCATCATCTTAATCATCCTCATTCTCATCGATCAGCATTAAAAAAAAAAATGTCTCAAATTCTGTGGCCCTTCATGCCCTGCTCTCATGGTGACCTCAATTTCGATGTCCTCTCCACGTCTGTGGTCTTGGTTTGGTTCCGTCAGGGTCACCGGTATCGGCGAGTCCATGGGGGCTGTCGTTGGACGGACGTGGTGGCGCCCTCCGGAGGGAGAGCTCACTCACGCCGGCTCCGCGACTAGGCAATTATTGTCGTCAGTAGGGGGTTTAGTAGGTGGTGTCCTGCGTATGTTAGATCAGAACAGGCGCCACTGAACACCGCCGAAGTGGCTCGGCAGCAGTGCAGTGTCTCCTCCGGTGGGTTGCCTCTTGACGACTTGACATTGACTGCTCCCTGTGGATTGCCGGTGCCGGGGCTGCGGCGGGGCCGACCGGGCTGTGGCTGTGGACGGGGTGTCAGAATGAGCGGCGTGGGTGCACTGCCTCTGAAGTCGCGCAGAGGTTGGGACAAAAAAAAAAAAAAAAAATCACAACTCTGGCATAGGCTCTGATAGAATGCTCGCCTTTAATAAACACCATGCATCTCAATGCCAAAAGTGTTCTGGTGCCATAAAAGCGACGGCAGGAAGAAGCATTGAACCACACCAGCTCCACCCCCTGTCTAAACAGTTGTCGTCAGTGTGACGAATTATGGAATAGTGCCAACGGTCTGTCCTAGAGCAACCTCCTGACGCTGGAAAGAATAGAAACAAAGCAAGAAGACAGATCCCGGGAAGTGTCGAGGACAAGCCAGCTGTACCATGTGGAATCTTATTGGCCTTCCATCAGTATGGTCAGAAACAAACTGGAGCAAGAGAAAATAAGCCAAGGACATAAAAACGGCTGATTTGCCGACCATCCAAACCCAGGGAAACCAAGAAATGGGAAAAAAATATCCTAGACGCTGTTAAATCTTTTACCAAACCGTCTTAGTACCAGAGCTGGAAGACTTTCCCCAGAAAAAACCAAAAGGAAAAACCAGTGCAGAATTGTAGCACGTTGGGGGAAAATTAGCAAAAGGAAGATATCTTAAGACACGTTAATGTTTCAGACACCAAAGGTAAGCCTGGGTAAACACAGTGAAACAACATGGCCGAACATAACAGATTACCAACTTCCTTTCCAACAACAGAGGCGTGAGCTATGGCGTATGCTCCCCACTCATAGACAAACTTGAACATCGCTGTGCCTTAACGTTGACCTATCCAACGAACCTACAACGGAAAATGGATCGGGAGTCTAGATAATCATGAAGTAATATGAAGCCTTCAGATGGAAAAAAAATCACTTGGATGTATTGTTCTAAATATACAGATGTCAAGTGCAATTCCGAAAGCGCTGAATGACTTAGGAGCTGTAATAAATGGATTAAAACTAAACTGATCTCATCGTAAGATCTAGTTGCAAAGTGAGGCGACTGCAGGCGGAAATCTAAACAAATTTTGTAAAGTATTGTTAAGGCTCCACCGAAAAACCTAGACAAACAAATCACAAGATAAAACGACGCGTTTCGACCTCTTAAATCTTCTTCAGGCAAGATACACAACTCTCAGAACAACAAAATAATCGAGCACTCAAGTCTTATCTTCGTCCAGTTCGGCGCAAGATGGGCGTTGAATGAAAACGAGGCTGTTGGGAAGTTGGAAATTCTCATTTTGTGATGATGTTGGGACATATGATTATGTGACAACAGGCTAGAAAAAAACTGTTTACATTTTGGTATATATATAAACATCATTGGCATTTGGAATAATCAGTATCATATGTTCTTCGTGTCTGTAACTTGTGATTGTGATGGAGTGTAAATCTGTTTTTTGTTGTTTTTTGTTTTTTTTGTTGTTGTTGTTGTTTTTAAAGGGGGAAAACTGTTTTTTGCATTTTTTTCCCTAAGATTTTGAAATGTGATTTTCGATCTTTAAGATGTTTATGAAGGTTAGTTTTATGCATTAATGGCAACTCCTGAATGATGAAAAATTGATGATTGATGGCTGAAGTTGTATATTAACTAGATATGTATGTGTATTAAAAAAAAAAAAATTCTTGGCGAAAGTTTTTTTTTTTCACCCCGGGATGGGGGGTGTCATGTGATGTAGCCTCACATGGCGACATGTGACATTCCATCGCGTACGCCCTTATTTGTTATAAAGCATTTCCCTAGGTAGGGAAAAGAAAAGGTAAAAGAAACAATAATTCACGTGGCCTGACCAGTGTGATCGGTGTCGCTGGTGGCTATAGACGTAGGGCGATTATTGGTTGAATGGACGGACGTTGTCCATTGGTCAGCAAACAAGGGCTGGTAATGCGTAGAGTTAGACGAGTACTCACTGAACGTGTACTCAAAAAGAGCGCAGGAGGGAAAAATAAGGAATAGGAAGGAGATGGCTTGGGGACACTGACCAGACAGGTTGTTTGAAGAACGAGT
>CM065725.1:60343372-60345872 GCA_033310375.1 Conus canariensis
CAAGCTGTTAATTGTCTGGTTTCTATATCAGCTTTCTTTTTCCTTTTCAAAATTTACTTCATCCAAGATACAAGCAAGATCAACATCGTGTTTAAGGACTGAGGATAAAACAAGAAAGAAATATTTCCGAATTAGGTTTTGCTTCTATTATCGCCACACGTACCCTAAAAAGTACCGTGCTCTAGCTGGTAGGAAAAGAGGTCGGGAATCTTACTTTGACTGCATTTTTCTTTCTCCTGCAGCTGCAGACAGCTAAAAATCCGGCTGAAATGAGGCCGGCTGGAGTGGAGGGGGGGGGGGGGGGGGGGTTGGAATAAACAATCGGAAATTGGCTGGGTTCTTTCCGATCGTCATTTGTCCTGCTCTTGAGGGTGTCCCCTTCTGGAGGTTGGTTGGCCCCGTCAGTTTATTGGAAGGGGAGGACGGGGTGGGGGGAAAGAGGGGTGGTGAAAGGATTAGGGAGGAGGGGGGGTGGGGGGAGAGCTCCTCGGGGACTAATTGGTAAAATCAAAGGGGTTGCTTAATAATGCATCGCGGTTAATTGGTACATCGTAGCTTCATGGTGGGGTGGCTGTAGGCAGAAACAGAAACAAGAGCAATCCTGCACAACCACACGAAAGAATAAACAAATCACAAGCGAACACCAGGTTTTGACTTAATTAGTCTCCTTCATTCAAGACTAATCATTCATTTTCACTGTTTTCACTATTATTTGTCTTGTATGAAGAAAGATCAAATCGCGTTGTGTTTCTTTTGTAATGTGTTTACGTTTAAATCTTTCGTTTGGCGGCGCAGTAGGCCTACTTCTGTCTTTGCTCTTGGTAGGTCTGAAGGTTTCAATGGATGTTCCAGGGAAAGTGTGGGTTCCCCCTGTCATTCATTGTCGTTGACTGATGTCTGGCTTGGTCAGCGATGATGGTCGTCTTGAGCTTTGCTACCAAGGAGGGCTAGTTCCATTGTAAAGTGGAGCGTCGAGTCGAATCGTCTTTTCCTGGGCATTGATCCAGCCTGAGCTAAGGGTCCCACTTGAAATGAGGCCACCAAAGTTGTTTACCATATGAATCTGTTGGGGGGGGGGGGGGGGTAGGTGCGTGCATGCGTGCGTGTGTGCGTGTGTGTGTGTGTGTCTGGAGAGAGAGAGAGAGAGAGAGAGAGAGAGAGAGGGCGAGAAGAGAGAGAGAGGAAGGGGGGGATGTGAGTGTGTTTAGTTGGGTGTGAACGCTTGACAAATTTCTTCATCTTATCATCTTTTTCATTACAGATAAAACAAACAAAAAAGTAATGTGTAGACATCCATCCTCATTGTCAGTGGTTGTGAGTATGCAAGTAAGTGACTTGCACACCACGTTTTCAGTTATGCACCGTGATTTGACGAGTACATCTGTGTTTCATAAGTACAACGCGATTTCACTGGTGCATCAAGATTTTGATTTGTATTTGGTGGTTTCGTCAGTCTTTTGTGGTTTCTTCAGACATTATGACTGCATCATGCTTTCAGAGAAGCTGGGATTGAAGGGGATGATAAAATGAGAAAGATATTATTGCATCAGGGATAAGGGTTCTGTGGAGTTCATTGATACACCAAGACTGATTTTAAATGTAATTAATAGCACACCGCAAAAAAAAAAAAAAAAAAAACCCTAGGCAAACGAATCACAAGACAACGAAAAGGAACGAGCAAACACTTATCTTCATCCACTTTTCAGATTTGTTTAGATGTCCACCTGCAGTCGCCTCACTTTGATACTAGGACTGAGTAGTTCAGCGTGGTTGATTAGTTTTCTAAGGTTAATTGATTCAACTGGTTTGAGCAGAACGCCAGAGTTGGTCAGTACACCTGTATTGATCAATACAATGGGGTTAACTGGTACAGCAAGATTCATCAATGCAGTGGAGTTAATTAGTACAGTGGGGGTGATTGGTACAATGGAGGGCACATCAGACCGTATGGCGAAAGCTTGGCTGTGTCTGGAGTGGCACTGTCTTCATCTGTCCGTGGGCAGGGGTGGTTGGGTCTGTGGGGTGTGCTCGGCAGCTGGAAGGTGGTGTTTTTCGCCGGTGGGCTCTGCAGTCATGAAACACGGGCTGGTACACCCATGGGGATGCTACTTTAAGGCTGTTATGAGTTGCATCCTGTAGGCTGATTTACCTCTGTTCAGGAGCAGTTATGTCCCTTGATATCTTAATGGCGTGTCCTGCGCGTGCCTGTACCCATCGTCAACACAGCGCAGGCCTCCAAGGGTGGTACAGGACTGCTCTAAAGGCAGATGAGGACAGTGCTTCTCTGTGTCCTCCCCAGCACCTTCGGGTGTTTCATTTTCTTCTTTGCCTTAACTAGGCTGACCCAGGAGAAAGGTCCAGTGACGGTGAGGAAAGACCCACTGACCACAGGGAAAGTCCTGTAGACAGTGGGAAAGACTACAACTTTGGATTCTCTCTTGAGGGCACATAAAACCGTATGGCGAAAGCTTGGCTGTGTCTGGAGTGGCACTGTCTTCAT
>CM065725.1:60350872-60360872 GCA_033310375.1 Conus canariensis
TCAGTTCGTCCGTCCTCTTCCTCTCTCTCTCTCTCTCTCTCTCTCTCTCTCTCCTCTCTCTCTCTCTCTCTCTCTCTCTCCATCCCTTCCTCCCTGTCTTTCCCTCTCCATCCCTCCCTCCCTCCCTCCCTCCCTCCCTCCCTCTCTCTCTCTCTCTCTCTCTCTCTCTCTCCGAAAATAGATAAATCAGTTTAGGTCGTGCAATGTGTGCATTCTTTTTATCGTGTGTTTATATCACAGATGTGTGTGTGTGTGTGTGTGTGTGTGTGTGTGTGTGTGTGTGTGTGTGTGTGTGTTGTGTGTGTGTGTGTGTGTGTGTGTGTGTGTGTGTGTGTGTGTGTGTGTGTGTGTGTGTGTGTGTGTGTGTGTGTGTGACAGACAGACAGGCAAACAGACTGACTAAGTCAGAGTCAAGGATAGACATAGAGAGACAGAGGGAGATAAACAGAGACAGAGAGATGGAGACAGACTCTTTCTCTGTCTGTCTCTCTGTCTATGTATCTAGACTCCCCCTCCGCCCCCCCCCCCCCCTCCCCCCGCCTCCCTTCCCGCCCCTATACCCCTCTCCCCTTCCCTTAAATGCGTAGTCGCTCTAAAGGTTTCTGTAACGTTCCAGGAAAAGACTGGGGTCCCCTGTGTCATTGTTATCGACTGGTGTCTGGCTGGCCAACGATGACAGCCGTTGTGACCCTTGCTACCAAGGAAGGCTAATCCTGTGGCAAACAGCTGGAGCGTCGAAGCATCCTCTCCTGGCGCATTGATCAAGCCTAACCCTAATAGGGGTCCCCACTTGAGAGAAAGCCTTCAAAGCTGTTCGCCACGACTACCAGCGTCAGTACATGTGTGTTCTTTTATTCAGTATCGGGCAGATCAGGACTGATGGAAATTGCTTCTTAGGTGGCACCTTTTGGTTGTTTTTTTTGAAAACTCAACAAACATACTACGGTATTGCACACCAGCCTTTTTCTGGGATAGCATTCTTCTTAAAACCGAAAAGGCAGAGGAGTCAAGCTACACTTTCCGCGGTCACTGAGGAGCAACAATCGGGTTTCGAAATACCGGTATCTGACCAGGAGTTACATGTTAGTGAGTTTCCTCCCCATTGGAGATTGTCTCCCCCTTGGAGACTATAAGCTTGCTGAAGGCTCATTTTGAGAAGCATTTATTTTTTTCCCCATTCACCGTCTCAAGCACATACTGTTAGTTAGGCAGAATTATCTACCACTGCAGACATGAATGCTTATCTCCCCCTATTTCTTCAATCTAAGACATAAGAGCAAGCTTTGTTTATAATTCAATATATATATACGGTGTGTGTGGTGTGTGTGTGTGTGTGTGTGTGTGTGTGTGTGTGTGTGTGTGTGTGTGTGTGTTGGACAGTTTAGTGGTGGGATTAAACAAGTGCATGCTAGCAATTCCTACATCATTAAATTAATGACTTGGCAAGGTTTTGCAGAAAGAAAAAAAAAGGCAGGAGTGGAAGTGGGGGGGGGGGGGGGGGGGTAAGAAAATGAGAATGAAAAGTCAAGGAAATATGTTATGGATATAAAACCCTTCACAAGCAGCCTAGGCAGACCATTTAACCCATCTCGAAGACAGAACTATTCACATCACACACACAACACACACACACACACCACACACCAACCACACACATATATATATATATATATGTGTGTGTGTGTGTGTGTGTGTGTGTGTGTGTGTGTGTGTGTGTGTGTGAACAATTCTTCCATCATTATAGTAATGATTTGGTAAAGATTTGAACTGAAAGAAAAAGAATGAGGGGGGGGGGGGGGTGTTAAGATGAAGAAAGCGGGAACATAAAATCAAGAAAATATATTGTAAATATGAAAACCCTTCACTATATATATATATATATTAAAGCACTGACTGGCACTGTAACAGTTCAAAACTCGCCGAAGAGCTTGATCATGGAGATTTTTTTTTTTTTTTTTTAAAGAAAAACACCACATCTCTAAGACCTAGCCATTCGGTGAAAGATTGGAACTGCCATGCTGGCTGGCTGGCAGCCAGTACCTAAGACCTTTCTACATCATAAAGTTGCCTTCTTGCCATACATCTGTACGTTGTTGTCGGGCGCGCTGCCCTGCTTTCCTGAAGAACTGAAAGTTGTTTATATATATATATATATATATAACCCCACCGCAGAGGCATTAAAGCCAAAAATATGGGACTTTTAAACTTGTTTGGAACTTTATCTCTTTTGTTGTTTGGAACTTTATCTATTTTCACTGTGTGTGTGTCTCCCCCCTTGGAGACTATAAGCTTGCTGAAGGCTCATTTTGAGAAGCATTTTTATTATTCCCATTCACCACTCAAGCACATACTGTTAGTTAGGCAGAGTTATCTACCACTGCAGATATGAATGCTTATCTCCCCCTATTTTTTTTTCAATCTAAGACATAAGAGCAAGCTTTGTTTATAATTCAATATTTCTTGCAGTCATTGCAACACCCAGCTGCTCTGAAAATTGCTGGAATGGTGCTCAGTTGCTTACCCTTGGAATATATTAGTTTATCATATATATATATATATATATATATATGTGTGTGTGTGTGTGTGTGTGTGGGTGTGTGTGTGTGTGTGTGCGTGCGTGGTGCGTGCGTGCGTGGTGTGTGTGTGTGTGTGTGTGTGTGTGTTGTGTGTGTGTGTGTGTGTGTTGAAAACTCCTCGGTTTTATTTTTCTCCTCAACAGAATTCAGCAGCACACACAAAAGCCACAACAAGCCTCATCCACGCAAAGGTCGTGGAAACAAACCATTTTTTTTAATCCAAGCTGATGCCTTTTGCGGTGTTGTCTGACAAATACATGCGCCTGCCCTTTCTCCTTGGTGACGTCAGTGGATTAGACCAAATCTCTGTGTTAGGTCTCACCTCTGTGGTTTTCTTCGTTTCTGCCTCTGCTCTTATTGTCACACACACGCACACACACACACGCGCGCACGCACGCATACACACACACACACACACCACACACGACCACACACCACACACCACGACACACACACACAACACACACACACACACGCACGCACGCACGCACGCCACTACACACACCACAGCACGCCACAAACCACACATCAACACACTCAGCACGGACACATGCACTGCACAGAAGCAAATCACATAGCGCCAGCACACACACACAACACACACACACACACACACACACACACACACACATACACACACAGACGCACACACACACAAAACAACACACAACACACACACACCGACATCACATACCCTAACACACACACACACACACACACACACACACACACACACACACACACACACACACACACACACACACACATACACCGCATGCACTGGTATACACGCACACATGGATCCGCGCCCACCCACCCATGCACACGCGCCTACACAAAACACGTCCGCATCACGCGAACACAAACATATAATGACAACAGTGGAGCAGACAATGTAAGGTAGTTACTCAAGGTCTGACCAGCGCGTTGGGCTAATGGGCAAATCAGACATCTGCTAAGTCGTTTCCCCACGACTCGCGTCTTAAATCCTTTCATCTTGGTCATTCAATCATTTATGCATTAGCTCTCAATCCACAAGACTCGCGTCTTCAATCCTTTCCATCTTGGTCATTTCAATCATTTATGCGTTAGCTCTCAATCCACAAGACTCGCGTCTTCAATCCTTTCCATCTTGGTCATTTAATCATGTATGCATTAGCTCTCAATCCTGCGCAGTGTGATCTTGAAACTTAGGACATGTGGTAGAGCGTGTATGGACAAGTTCGCACGCAGTAGCACCTCTTTGATGAAACTGAAACTAAAACCGATTCTGTCAGAAAATAGTGTACTGTATCAGTTCTAACTATCAGCCATGGAGGTGCCATGGTTTTCCAAACTGCACTGCATTGCAAGCACAGATTCTAAGCCAGTTAATTAGAATAAATCCCCTGAAGCAAGAGCTGCCCACAACTCCTGCCCTTCCATGTAGTACAGTCTTGGTAGACGACTACAGCTAAAGTCAAATTGTTGCATTTATCATCATTATTATCATTCTGAATACTTACTTATAAAGCGCCTATCTTCGGCTAGAGACAAGCTCTAATCGCTTTACAATCCACATTTTCGTTTACACAACCGGCTCCCCACCAGGGTAGTGCCGACTGAAGAGCTGTCTGCTGGCGCTTCATTCAGTCGTTTCCCCTGTCATCCAGTCAATTTCCTTACTTTCTTCATTCTTTCCATTTCTCACGCAGAGTGCATGCTATGTGTAAACGTGTCATCCATACCAACACCCAAACTGGCCTTCTCTGCCGAAAGTTGGTGACGGGATTTTACGTGTGTGCAAGATGTTATGCGTGAGTTCACACACGGAACCTCGGTTTATTGTCTCATTCGAAGGACTGCTTGGATAATGGAGTCAGAACCAATGTTCACTCCGAGGGAAAAATTCCCCTGTACCGAAACGGCCTGGCGGAGATTCGAACCCGCAAACCCAGAATCACCAAGATTACGAGTCCGGCGCTCTACCAGCTGAGCTATTTCAATCACATTGTCGTCTCTGTTGGGAACTGTGCCCAAGTTCCTGGTGATTTTGTAACGTGTTTGTTAGTTTAAAAGGACATGTCAACGGAAAACATAGAGCACTTGTGCACAAGCTTTTGGAAAAGCAAGAACTTCGAAGTCTTGTTTACCCTCCTGTGCCTTGTTCCACCTAGACATGGAAACCGTGCAGCTTGCATGCATGGCGTGTAGTGAATAAATAACCCAAGGTGATTTCTCACCTGTAGGATTGTCAGATGAATCAGAGGACAGACGGGTCGATGGCGTCCTAAAGAAGCGTTGGCAAGGGCGCATGCCTCAAAGTTTTTGCTTGTTTGTTTGTTTGTTCGTTTGTTTGTTTGTTTGTTTGTTCATATTATAAGGGAAGTATCAGTGTTAAACATAAAGCAAAGCTATGGCTTACCTCTGATAGGCTTTAAAAAAAAAACCTGCAGGAACTTTTCCCACCGGATTGACTGGGGAGGTATAATTTGCTGTTTTTTTTTTTTTTTTCCAACTGAAAGGGGGCCACAGGCACACTTTGTAATTTGTAAGTCGACGTGAGGTCGCAGAGATTGAAAAGACTTTGTGCTTGTTGAGGTCAAAATCAGAAAGAAAACTGTTTTAGGTATGTGAGGACCAGGGCATTTTGTTTGCAACAAGGGATATTTGTGTGGCAATGTTTTGACCAGCTGTGGAAAGAAAAGGTATATTGGAGTCCGTTACGACTGGTGAACGATTTGAATTGAAATAAGTATGTGTGGTGATATTGAAACCATCATAGAAAGAATTTTTGATGTAAATAATGTAAACATTTAGTAATTAATTCAAGAGGGAGGTCTTTCTTCACTTGTCTGACTAGTTGCGTGTCTACGTTGCATGAGGTGTGTGTCTACTCCCTTCTCAACGCATCATATGTGTCACAGATGGAATCGGCGAATCTGTGCAAGAACCCAGCATACCTGAGGAAGATGTCTGCAGCTAGACCAAACCTTTTTTTTCACTTTTAAACATATTATTCTCCTTCCAGCTGCAACGATAAGTTTCTGAAGTTTAAGATGAAAAACCCAGGGACTTCTAAGCAATTTAGATTTAACTTTAATACTTGTCAATGACATATTGTCAAAGACCAAAGTCTGCAGGTAGTGATGAAACTCACACTGATGGAGACGCAGAAGGGTATCTGTCCTGCAACTCGTGTTGCTCTTAGACAGGCGTCATTAAAACTCACCTGAGAGCCTGGGCGTGAGAGGAAAGATGACTTCCCAGACTTCCTGCATACTCCAAATAATCACAGAAATGTGCAATAAACTTGCTGATGTTATAGGCGCTAGCAAATCAACATGGTTCATAGTTCTCGTGAACAGAATCGTGGCAATACGCAACGTGTGTCTCTAAATTTATTCAGACTTTCCACCTTTAAAACAAAGTTTAAGATGCTTTGGGGAAACGCCATTTTGATACCATGTATGACGTCACGGGCACTTTGATGGGCTTTTTTTTCCATGACTTTGTATTTGATTTGTGACAGACTCTTCTCTTAGATGTTGGTGGTCTGGTCAAACTTTGAAAAAGGTTTATACCAGATAGAAATAGATGCTGTTCAACTTCTTGCAGTCTGGAGTGTGGGATCAAGTGTTAATGTCTTTTAGCGGCAAGAAACAGACTTGATCTTACCTGTCAAAACGTTATGCTCCGCAACAACTCTGACAGCGCATGCTTTATACACTCTTCTGATGCATGCAGCCTCAATATTCCTCTGTCTCTTCCGGAGGGATATAGATTATTACAAAATGCGTGTTGGAAGCGCTTGAGAAAGGAGCTAGAAGATTAAGGGTACTTTTTGACTACTCAAAAAAATTCAACCGTCACAGTATGATACTATTTTAAGAACTCGTAATGCCTTTTATCATGTAAGGTCATTGACCTCTTTGATTTACAGACTTAAAGCTTTTATTTAAAAAAATTTTCATGACGTAAATGCATTTGTAATGAAAAAAAAAAATACGCACATATTTCTCAAGTGTGAGCTATTGAAGCATCTTTGCCTGCTTTCTCTGAATTTTCACTGGATAAAATTTTAAATAATTTCTCTCTAATGTGTGACATTGAACTAGCATTAACTGAGTCTGATTTTTACTTACCTGTAATGAGGTGCAGTTTGTTGTATCTTTGTATTTGGGTTACTTGGATGTTTTCATCTGTTGCTGTGTTTTTTTCATTGTTGTTGCTTTCCTTTGGTCGGAGATCACATAACGTGAACAGACATTAAACGGAAGAAAACACTTTTCCGTCCGAAGTTAAGAAATATAAGGGGGATTACTCCTGTTGGTTCAATGAAACAAATATGCATTCAGACGTCTGGATATCTACGCAGTGTCAATGCCATGCTACATCGTTTACACCTCTTATATCGAGCGAAACGGTACTGAAAAAAAAAAATCACTGCAGGACAGTAATTCTTCTCGTCTACAAGGAAAGGCCTCCAAAGCTATACACACTGAGGACACTGAAGAAGAAGACGTTAACTTAGAACTAATACACCCTTTGCTGGTAATATACTGGATCATTCGAATATGTTGTTGTAGACAGAAGCCCTTGTTGTGTCTTCTTTGCACAGGTGAAAGCCACTGTCTCTTCCTCCCAATCAGAAGAAAGTTAACAGAACTGGACCAGTCGCGTAGCTCGACATGTACAATGAGATTTATGAATAAAGAAGACAGAGGTGAAAAAAGACGAAACGTAAACAGACCAGAGCCTAATCCAGGTTCTTTCTGTTTGAAATCTCCATTATGCTCAATATGAACGAGAGAAAATTGTTTGAAAGAGCGAGAGATCAAAGAGAAAATCTTTCCAAATCATGTGTTGTCCTCATGGACCAAACATTCCAACGTCTGCTGATTGATAGGAAAGCCCTCAGCATTCTCTCCCTTTGGAGTAGTCTTTACATTCCTGAGCGAGATACATTAGCAGCCCACGCTTTAGTTAGATTGTTCTCTTGTGCACCTAACAGAGACAAGAACATCACTAAGTTGTGTGTCCTTATTACCACATGCTAAAGAGTGTTAAGGTATTAGGTCAGGGAAGCTTGTAAATATGACGCTGTCTCGTGAACAGTGGAATTAATAACTGGAATCAAGATGCAAACGTGATTTTTTTAATGCCATTTCTGTAGGCTTTCAAATGTAGCTTGTTGTGTAAACATAGCAAAAGAAGCAGGTGATTTTTTGTGGGTAGTTTGGATCGGAACAGGCACAGAAGAGCTGCCTAGTTAGCTCAAAAGCAATTGCAAAGTCTCCACTGCTGGGTTGTGTGATAGAACCCTGATACTCAGTGACTTGCAGACTGCTGGTGCTGAGCCTGTGACAGAACAAGTTTGGGTGTGGTTGTGCCTGGGAGATCCGGAGACAGCAGCTTGAGAGTAATGGCACCAGGAGACTGGGGAGATGAGACAGTCAGAAAAAAAAAAAAAAAAGAGGAGCAACCATACTGGCGCTGGTGCCAAGGACTCGTGGAGACGGCGAGCTGTTAGCCAGTGGTGGTGACTTCCTGATCCTCCAGTGCGCGTGAAGCCCTGCACGCACTGTCTCCAGTAGGGTCACAACGGACAGACCCCCCCCCCCCCCCCCCCGCACCCCACCTCCACCCCTCTGCACGTGTCTTTTTTCTCCTCCCATCTCGTTCTTCTCCTTTCCTTCTTGCTTGTGTGTGTGTGTGTGTGTGTGTGTGTGTGTGTGTGTGTGTGTGTGTGCGTGTGTGTGTGTGTGTGTGTGTGTGTGTGTGTGTGTGTGTGTGTGTACGTGCGTGAGTGTGTGTGCGTGCGTGTGTGTGCGTGCGTGCGTGTGTGGTGTGTGTGTGTGTGTGTGTGTGCGTGTGTGTGTGTGTGTGTGTGTGCGGTGTGTGTGTGTGTGTGTGTGTGTGTGTGTCTATGTGTGTGTGTGTGTGTGTGTGTGTGTCTATGTGTGTGTGTGTGTGTGTATGTATGTGCGTGTGTGTGTGTGTGTGTGTGTGTGTGTGTGTGTGTGTGTGTCTATGTGTGTGTGTGTGTGTGTGTGTGTGTGTGTCTATGTGTGTGTGCGTGCATGTGTGTGTGTGTGTGCGTGCGTGCGTGCGTGCGTGTGTGTGCGTGCGTGTGTGTGTATGTACGTGCGTGTGTGTGTGTGTGTGTGTGTGTGCGTGTGTGTGCGTGTGTTGTGTGTGTGTGTGTGGTGTGTGTGTGCGTGCGTGTGTGTGTGTGTGTGTGTGTGTGTGTGTGTGTGTGTGTGGTCTGTGTGTGTGTCTGTGTGTGTGTGCGTGCGTGTGTGTGTGTGTGTGTGTGTGTGTGTGTGTGTGTGTGTGTGTGTGTGTGTGCGTGCGTGCGTGTGTGTGTGTGTGTGTGTGGTGTGTGTGGGTGCGTGCGTGTGCGTGTGTGTGTGTGTGTGTGTGTGTGTGTGTGTGTGTGTGTGTGAAACCTTCAGGGCACGGGAAGCCCTATGCACGCTGTGTTAGGCTAGATCTGGGAGCTGCATGCCGTGATAGGTATGTAGTGCAGTGTCTGCAGTTTTTCCCCGCCGACATACCATCGTAACAAATAAACTTAGAAACTATTTCTCACCTAAACAAATCTTAAATAAATGTTAGCGAACTGCAAAAAAAAAAGAAAAAAAAAAAAGAAAAAGAGACGTGGACAAACGAATCACAAGACAAAACGGTACGCGTTTCGACCTCTTATGTCTTCTTCAGGCAAGATACAAAACAGTTAGGACAACGAAAATGAACGAGCAATCACTTATCTTCAATCACTTCAGCGCAAGATAGGCGTTAACTTTTTTTTTTTTTTTTTTTTTTTTTTGGCGGTTCGCTAATATTTATATCAGATTTATTAAGATTTCCGCCTGCAGTCGTCTCACTTTGCAACTATTTCTCACTTAAATTTTATTTTACGACGTGTTCTACTTTGTCAAAACACACTTTAAAAAAAAAAAAAAAGTTTCTATCATGATACAACGAACGGCGCTGTTGATAGATATCTGACAATCTCTTGTTTGACAATCAAATTTTAGACAAAACCTGGACAGGCCAGCGTTCAAGTTCTTAGGTAAACACATGCACATATGCACGCACGCACGCACGCACACACACACACACACACACACACACACACACACACACACACACACACACACACACACACACACACACACACACACAACCCCGCTTCAATTTCTTACGTAAAAAAAAATAAAATAAACAAAAAATCCTCCGTTTCGTATCGTCAAGTGATATTTTTTAGTCTGTGAGACACACTATAGAAGACAAGGAAACAGGTGCCGAAAACTAAGCAGGTGAATCTCATTGAATTAATTGTGTGCGACTGTCGAGCAGTTTTCAGGGCAGTGCCACAGTTTGTATGGCATTTTCCCTCAGGGTATTTTATCGTATGACACGTCTTAACTATTAACAGC
>CM065725.1:60365872-60368372 GCA_033310375.1 Conus canariensis
CCTCCTGGGCTCGAATTAAAACCTGGTGAAACGGAGGAAATCAGATGACCATTGGTGTCCACTCCATCAGGGCAAACAAACAGTGGAACATGTCCTGAGTTCATGCAAAGCAGCGCTGGCCCAGGGAAGGTACACAGGGAGGCATAACCGAGGGCGTCAGAAGATCGTACACGCGGTTAGCACTGCCAGAGAAAACAGGGCGCGACCAGAAGTTCCAGCAATGACGTTCTAGACGGCAAGATACCGCTAATCGTGGCCTGCAACAGCTGTGATATTGGAAGAATGGAAACACGGTTTACTGGATGGATGGACGGATGGAAGCGTGGAAACACGGTTTACTGGATGGATGGGTGGAAGACTGGAAACACGGTTTACTGGATGGAAGGGTGGAAGCCTGGAAACACGGTTTACTGGATGGATGGGTGGAAGCCTGGAAACACGGTTTACTGGATGGATGGATGGAAGCCTGCAAACACGGTTTACTGGATGGATGGATGGATGGAAGACTGGAAACACGGTTTACTGGATGGATGGATGGAAGACTGGAAACACGGTTTACTGGATGGAATGGATGGAAGCCTGGAAACACGGTTTACTGGATGGATGGAAACCTGGAAACACGGTTTACTGGATGGATGGTGGAAGCCTGGAAACACGGTTTACTGGATGGATGGATGGAAGCGTGGAAACACGGGTTACTGGATGGATGGAAGCCTGGAAACACGGTTTACTGGATGGATGGGTGGAAAACTGGAAACACGGTTTACTGGATGGGTGGATGGAAGACTGGAAACACTGTTTACTGGATGGATGGATGGAAGCCTGGAAACACGGTTTACTGGATGGATGGAAGCCTGGAAACACGGTTTACTGGATGGGTGGGTGGAAGCCTGGTAACACGGTTTACTGGATGGATGGGTGGAAGCGTGGAAACACGGTTTACTGGATGAATGGAAGACTGGAAACACGGTTTACTGGATGGATGGGTGGAAGCCCGGAAACACGGTTTACTGGATGGATGGATGGAAGACTGGAAACACGGTTTACTGGATGGATGGATGAAGCCTGGAAACACGGTTTACTGGATGGATGGATGGAAGACTGGAAACACGGTTTACTGGATGGATGGGTGGAAGCCTGGAAACACGGTTTACTGGATGGATGGGTGGAAACCTGGGAAAACACGGTTTACTGGATGGATGGTGGATAAAAGGACTGGATGAGACTGGAACAACACGGTTTACTGGATGGATGGATGGAAGCTGAAACACGCAATGATGGCCTGGAACACGTTTAGGATATTGGAAGCCTGGAAACACGGTTTACTGGATGGATGGGTGGAAGCCTGGAAACACGGTTTACTGGATGGATGGAAGACTGGAAACACAATGACACGTTCTAGACGGAAGAAACCGCCAATCATGGCCTGGAACAGCTGTGATATTGGAAGCCTGGAAACACGGTTTACTGGATGGATGGGTGGAAGCCTGGAAACACGGTTTACTGGATGGATGGAAGACTGGAAACACAATGACACGTTCTAGACGGAAGAAACCGCCAATCATGGCCTGGAACAGCTGTGATATTGGAAGCCTGGAAACACGGTTTACTGGGTGGATGGATGGAAGACTGGAAATACGGTTTACTGGATGGGTGGAAGACTGGAAACACACAGCAGATCTTCCAGAATGGGAAAACCATCCAGAGGTCATCAGGAAGAGTGTTCTGCATTCAGGTTCATCGAAACAAATGATTCTGATCGAACTCACTGTGTCATACAAAAACAGAATGGAGCCAGCTCACATCTACATCTGCCTTCCCCGCCCGACATACTTTTGTAAGAAATAAGAATCAATGTCTTTTTCTGCACTTGCTTTCTTTTCAGAACGTATTCTAGTTATTTCGGATTTTGTTTTTTTATAGATGTCTGGAAAAAAAAACACCAACCAAAAAAAACAAAAATGGGGGGGGGGGGGGGGGGGAGGAGAGAAAAGAAAACAAGATGCAAAGCATATAAACGTACTCCCAGTTTATCTTGAATACGCGTGAGATATTCCATAAAGAGGAAAAACAGTTTGGGGCCGTTATAGCCGTAAGTAACGGATATAACGGTAAAATAAAACATCGGCCATCATCCATGACCCATAATGAACATACCTACAAATTTTCAGAAAGATCGGCCAAGTACTTTCTGAGATATTCCATAAAGAAGAAAAACAGTTATGGGCCGTTATAGCCGTTAGTAACTACGAGAGCATCATCCGTGACCCATAATGAACATACCTACAAATTTTCAGAAAGATCGGCCCAGTAGTTTTGTCTGGAGCGAGTGGAACACATTTTGACCACGGACGGACACACACACACACACACACACACACACACACACACCACACACACACACACACACACACACACAGAGCATTTCTTCGTTCCCATTGTAAAGTACTCCCTGTTCTATAAGAACTGGGAGTACAAAAAGCGTATCATGAGCCAATAA
>CM065725.1:60375872-60383372 GCA_033310375.1 Conus canariensis
CCTGCGGTTCCATGTCAGGGCTTGGCGTGTGGTGCTGGATGCTGGCTTCCTGAGAGTTTGTCCAATCCAGCCCCACTTCCTCCGCAGAATCTGCTTGGCCACTGGTTCCTGTCCTGCTTGCTTCCATAGATCTTCATTGTTGATCTTCTCTGGCCATCTGATTTTGAAGATGCGTCTCGCACAGGTGTTGATGAAGGTCTGAATTTTTTGCTGTAATATGAAAATGGATAGCAGTGTGTCTGTTCTCTCAGTTTACTGTCAGGGCCTCAGTAGTTCGAAGAAGAGATGTGCTGTTCTCCATTATCGAAGGTGTAAAAAATATTTTGTGTAGTTCTTGCAAGGCACTCATTTTGGAAAAAAAAAATGGAAAAGCATATCCAATCCGAATGGGGCTGCAAGGCGTATTTTTGAGTTACTCTTCAACGCAAAGGATCACAATTTTGTTTAACAACTACTTTGAACCTAAGGTTAAACAAGTTGTTAAGGATCCTATTCTGAGGTTACGTACTTTTTTTTCTATTTTTTATCAGTTCACATTATTTTATTCCGTTTTATTGGCTTGCTTTATAACTAATTTCTGGTTGTTGTTGTTGTTGTTATTGTTGTTGTTGTTGTTGTTGTTACTTTTTGGTTCATCTGTCTGTTAAACAACATAAAAGCAAATAAAAATGCTTAAAGCAAAAGCAAATTCACTCGTCCATGTCATATCATATACTAACTAACCCTTACTTTGTACCTTGTTAGGTGTAGTTAACTGCATTTTGCCCTTGCTTTCAGTAGCACTGCAGTTTGTGTCATTCTCTATTGAAATGCGTCGCATCAACTTCACAAACCGCTCTTTTCACAAAACTTGCTTCTGAACTCTCGTGTCCCTTACAAGAACTCGCATTAAAACCGAACATCTGAAACAGAGCAACTTCCAAGAACTCAACATAACAAAAAAAACACAACAAAAAACCCACCTAAAACCTGGACCGCAATTTAAACGACAACTCTCTGGAACCTGAACGATAAATGTTGAGTCAGAAATGACAGAACTGTCTGGCGTGAAAACAGGATTTTGTATTCAGTGACGTATCGCCACGGCTCTGGAATTTCAAGGAAGTTCAGAACAATCCTCGTATTATTTTGATGAGCTGTATTGCACACATCTTTTTTTTTTTTTTTTTTCTCTGTAAAATTCAGACTGCTCTTCACCTGTGGGAGCGCTTCGTTTCAACAGTTAACTATCCATCCTTTATCCGTTTTCTTTTCCTATTAGTCACTTTGATAGGTCTATGTTTCTACACTCTTCCTTAATTTCTCTTTGGAGATGATAAAGTGTTCTTGACTTGACTTGACTTGACTTGACTTGAATGTTTATAGTTTGGCAGTGAGCATCTCCCCGGATGCAGTGAGACGGGTTCACTCCGGCAGATTTCCGGTGGTCATAACAGAAAATTGGGATTGGAAAGAAAATTGAAAATAGGTTAAAAAAAAAAAAGTTTTAAAGGCAATAGTTGCGACACTGGACACACAGGTCTATCATGGCTTTTGTTCAGTTCTGCTTGCTATCGATTATTTCAGACTGACATTATAGAATGGACGGGAGGGAAAACCATTTGCAGAGACCTGGACCTTGGCACATAGCCGACCGAGCTAGAGGAATGTGTTGACATTTCTTCTGTGCGGTGCATTGTTGACTCCTTACGAAGTTTTGAGAGAGAGAGAGAGAGAGAGAGAGAGAGAGAGAGAGAGAGAGAGAGAGAGAGAGAGAGAGAGAGAGAGAGTAGGGACTCTCTCAAAGGAGATGGGAAAGTACGCCAACGATAGATATCGGTCGGACATCACAGTAAAGTCCTGATCTCGATTAGCATCGTTTGTGCAAAAACAAACAAACAAACAAACAAAAAAAACGCGTTTATCATCCACATGATGTTCTGAAAATATTGACGTGTGTTCCTTTAGTACTGAAATATATTGTGTCTATGTTTAATCTTATGCTCCGTTCACTTCTTCCGTTTTGTTTATATATTAACCTTTTGTCTAATTTCCTTCTTTTTTGTCTTTTTTTTTTGTTTTGTTTTTTTCTTTTTCTTGATCACCATCATTATGTCCTTCTCCTTCTTCTTCCTCCCTTCCTCCTCCTCCTCCTCCTCCCCTCCTCCTCCTCCTCCTCCTCCTCCTCCTCCTCCTCTCTTCCTTCTTCTTCTTCTTCTTCTTCTTCTTCTTCTTCTTCATCATCGTCTTCTTCTTCTTCTTCATCGTCTTCTTCTTCTTCTTCTTCTTCTTCTTCTTCTTCTTCTTCTTCTTCTTCTTCTTCTTCTTCTTCCTTTTCCAAAGCAAGATAAAACGTTTTTCTTTTTTCATGACAAGTATGCAAACTGAAATAGAGAGAGGGGAGAGAGAGAGAGAGGGGGGGTGGGTGGGGGGGGGGAGAAGAGATCTGGCAAGAATGAACTGATCCCAATAGGCCTATTCAGTTTTGAGCTGCCAGACTTGTTTTGGAACTCCCTGGATACCTGTGATTGTGCAGCTTCGTATTCAGCCCGCTGAATTCTTCCATGAACATCCCTCAGCACTGAGATGGTGCTTACGGTCGGCTTGTTACAGAAATATCTAGATCACACTGGAAAGAGGTATCGTGGAGAGTACTTATACGGCGCCTTCCTCGGTTAGAGACCGAGCCCATAGAAGTTGATGATCCGCACTGTAGTTTACACTACGGGCTGCTACTTTGAAGAGCTGCCTACTGGCGCTAGTCATTCGTTCGTCCATGTCATTCAGTACAATATCTGTCTTTCGTTTTGTTTGTTTTTTTGTGCCCATTCCATCGATTTTCCCAGGATGATGCATGCTTTGTGTAAACGTGTCATCCATGCCAACGGCCAAACTGGTCTTCTCTTCCAAAACTCGGTAACGGTTCTTGGCACATGTGCGCAAAATGTTGAGTGTGTATTCACTCACCTAACCTCGGTTTAGGGTCTCATTCTGGGGACTTTGGGGGAAAGGGAGTCAGAACCAACTGTATAGTTCTATGGGGAAATTTCCCCCTGTGGCGGAGATTCGAACCTGTGACCCAAGGATGATTAAGATCACGTGTCTGAAGCTCTTCCAACTGAGGTGTTCCTGCCCGTTGTACTTGGTGAAACTGTAGCAGGGCATACACTTGCAAAATTACTCCAACACGCCAAAATAACAAGAGCATTGAGAAGTGTAAAGAGTCCATGTCAATATTTCTGAACATACCACCGCAGGCAACGATACAGTAAAACTGTGGTTAACGAGATGGGTGGTCTACAGAGATAAACAGCCAGGGTGTTTTCTGACCTAATGATATCTGTCTGCCTGTACGCTGTTCTCTTCTAAACGGAGAGAGAATGGAAAGCAGTGCATTGGTTAAAGTTAGACGTGCGCATCAGCTACAGGGCGGCTGCATCACCAGGTACATGAAATCATGGGCGGAATAATGTGTAAGCAAAAAGGTGTACCATTGTTTCATGCTTTTCCCCACCTTCATTCCCTGAAGGAAGGTTTGTCATACGAGGGTGTGTCCGGGTGAGGCTCAGTTCCAACGAGACGTAAGAACGTAGAAGTGTGTTGTGTGTGTGTGTGTGTGTGTGTGTGTGTGTGTGTGTGTGTGTGTGTGTGTGTGTGTGTGTGTGTTCACGTGCGCGCGCGTGTGTTTGTATGTGTGTGTTTTAAAGGAGTCGCTTAATACTTGTCACGCGATGAAATGCCATATTTGAGCGGTCGCACTACATTGCCGAATGTTCTACTGGGTTTTCTTCACCAAAGAGGTCATGCTTTCACCAACGCCTGTCTGTTTATAAGTGGATCAGAGAGATAGCGCAAAAGCTACATACGTGGGTCAGAGAGAGAGCGCAAAAGCTACATACGTGGGTCAGAGAGACAGTGCAAAAGCTACATACGTGGGTCAGAGAGATAGCGCAAAAGCTACATACGTGGGTCAGAGAGATAGCGCAAAAGCTACATACGTGGGTGAGAGAGATAGCGCAAAAGCTACATACGTGGGTCAGAGAGACAGTGCAAAAGCTACATACGTGGGTAGAGAGATAGCGCAAAAGCTACATACGTGGGTCAGAGAGATAGCGCAAAAGCTACATACGTGGGTCAGAGAGACAGTGCAAAAGCTACATACGTGGGTCAGAGAGATAGCGCAAAAGCTACATACGTGGGTCAGAGAGATAGCGCAAAAGCTACATACGTGGGTGAGAGAGATAGCGCAAAAGCTACATACGTGGGTCAGAGAGATAGCGCAAAAGCTACATACGTGGGTCAGAGAGACAGTGCAAAAGCTACACAGAAGGTTCTGATCAAAGTTGAGGAAGGACAGAATGTAGCCTAACAATAAACGTGCTACATGTTGGCGCAGAACAGAATCAAAAGGCGAAGATAGGATTTTTTTTTTCTCACTTGTGTCAACACTTCTACATAGGGCGTTTTTCAAATATTCGTAAATTTGTAGAGAAAAAAATTATACATGGATCGTCATTAAAAAAAAAAAGTGTAACATCTGTTTACAGTCGGGTAAAGACGTGTCTTGCCGTCTCTCCGACCAACGGCTTAGGATGAACTCGATCAGATTTCACACATTGTGCTGTGCTATATGCTTCCCCACCCCACCCCCCACCCCACCCCACCTTTTTTTCCCTTTTTTTTCTATTGAAAATATTTATTGAAATGACGCTTAAGTTGACGTCCCTAGAATCGTTGAAGTTTCCGAAGGTGGATTGCAAATGAAATGTAAAGCTGTGACGTGCTGAGAACTGTAAAACTGTGTAATACTGTGCTCATTTAGATTCGGTGAGTTTTCTGTTGTGCTCCATTGAACATTACGTTGAAGTGACAGTCTGTTTTCGATTATTTTCTGTTAAAAATACCAAAAAGGCGTTTTTGTTATAAAAAAAAAAAAAAGAAGAGAGAAATGGGACCCCAAAAAATCACAAAAATAGCAGGAACAGGAGGCCAAACAGCGCAGGCAGTGTCAGGGATAGATAGTCCGCACACTACTGTCCAGTCTTCAAGAAGAGAGACAGAAACTATAAAGTATGCTATCAGAGAACGGTCCCTAAGTAAAAGGAGAAAAACCTCTGAACAACAACAAAAAAACAACTTCTTTTACGAACCAGGATGTGTTGATCAGCAGGGGGGAACTGGGGGACGATTCGGAAATCTCCAGCAGTCAGAACATTATCCACTGCAATTCAGTCATGGCCACCTTGGCACGGGTGGAGAGAGGTCTGGACGAGGGGAGGGGACAGAACGGGGAAAAAGCTCAAATTCAGCTTCATTGAATCATTTCAGAGATGTTTGAATTGCAGAAAGAAAATTCGTTTTTTAAAAGAAATGGTCCAAACACTGGAGAGCAAATGCAGTGATTTTAATGAAGAAATAAATCGACCTTCGTGTACTGATTTCCGAGCAAGGCATCGTCCTTTTTTTCACTAGCATCGTCGGCTCATGATGCGAAACACGTATTTGTTAGAGTATGTTGTATTTTGTCGGAAAATGAGAGGACGTGAAAGATGGCGTGAACGCCTGTTTTGCACAGAAGTACTTCAGAAGAAAAAAAAAAGAAAAGAAATCACCACCCTGCACGCTATTTTGTGACCCCCCACGTGCGATGTAGACCTAGTCAGAAACGTCAATGCCTACTTAGTGCGCGCTTTGTGTGTACGGAGATAAACGGAAAAGCTGGAACCAGTCATCTCTGGGGAGCTGGCCCGCTCTGGTATTTTTTCCTGGATTTGTTAACTTATTTGGGCTTTTTGTGTTTTCATTGTAAGATAACTGTTACTGTGACTGCAAGAAACTCAGAAAAAAAATAGTTATTTTCTCTCTGAAAAACGTTGTCAGAAAACGGTAATCATTACTGTAAGAAAAATTCGAAAACTGTAATTGTCCCAGTGAGAAAACAGACATAACTATAAGAAAATGGTAGTTATGACTATTACTTGACATTAATATCATTGCAAGAACCGAATTAGAAAAACAGTTATCACTGCTGTATGAACATAATAATAACCACTTTGCTACATGGATGGTAACAGATTGGATGTAAAACAATATGAAAACTGGTACCTGGATTTCTGGAATCAGCGTCAGGTTCCAGCAAAGAATGTCTTTCCTGGTTTGCAACAGAGAAAGGGGGAGGCATAGGACACTCTGGCCCTGGAACCTGGCAACCACGTCAGATTCTTACGAAGTATATCTTCCCTGGGGTAATAACAAAGAGGCATAGAACAATGCTACTCTTGGCCCCTGGAACCTCTGGACACAGCGTCAGCCTTCTTCTGTAAAGAATGTTCTGTCTGGTTAATGCAGTGAAAGACATGCTCTTACTGACTGATAAAATGAGAGGCAAAATGAGAAACAAAACAGACAGTACACCCCCTGGCTTCTGGGATCACCGGTTTACAAGTCACCACTGAGCACAAGACTACAGGCACTGAGACATACCCAGAGGGAATGCCGAGGAGATTCTTCGACTTCTCAACAGTATTCCTGTTTCCTACAAAGACTGTGCCAAGGAGATTCTTATTGGTAATTCCACTTTCAGTTGTTTCTGTATGGTTTTCTGTTGACCTATCCTTTCTCAGTTTGCCCAGAGCTGGTTCGTTTCTTCTGTATTTGCCGTTAAGCAGTACACATCATATCTCGTGTGGACTGAATAACAGAACATCTTTTTTTAGGATGGAAGTAGTAAGAATGTACTTTATGTTATAGTTAGCAGCTTACAGTAGTAGTAGTAGCAGTCAGCATAGTGTAGTAGTAGTGTAGTAGTAGTAGAGAGCAGTAGTAGTAGTAGTAGAGTAGTAGTAGTAGTAGTAGTAGTGCACGTAGTAGTGTAGTATAGTAGTAAGTAGTGTAGTTAGTGTGTAGTAGAGCAGGCGAGTAGCAGTAGTAGTAGTAGTAGTAGTAGTAGTAGTAGTAGCAGCAGTAGTAGTAGTGTAGTAGTAGCAGTAGGTAGTAGCAGTAGTGTAGTAGTGTAGTAGTACCAGTAGTAGTAGTAGAGTAGGTAGTAGTAGCAGTAGTAGTAGTAGTAGTAGTAGCAGTAGTAGTAGTAGTAGCAGTAGTAGTGGTAGTAGTAGTAGCAGCAGTAGTAATAGTGGTCAGTAGTAGCGTAGTAGTAGTAGCAGTAGTAGTAGTAGCAGTTAGTAGTAGTGGTAGTAGTAGCTTAGTAGTGGTATAGTAGTAGCAGTAGTAGTAGTAGTAGCAGTAGTATGTAGTAGCAGCAGCAGTAGTAGTGATAGTAGTAACAGTAGTAGTAGCAGTAGTGTAGTAGTAGTAGAAGCAGCAGTAGTAGTGGCAGTAGTAGTAGCAGTAGTAGTGGCAGCAGCAGTAGTAGTGATAGTAGTAGCAGTAGTAGAAGTAGTAGTAGTAGCAGTAGTAGTAGCAGTAGTAGTAGTAGTAGCAGCAGCAGTAGTAGTGATAGTCGTAGCAGTAGTAGTAGCAGCAGCAGTAGTAGCAGCAGCAGCAGTAGTAGTAGCAGTAGTA
>CM065725.1:60390872-60403372 GCA_033310375.1 Conus canariensis
ACTTTGGAATGAATGAGCGAACTCGTAAATTTTAATCATTTTTTTTTTGTCTCCCTTTGTCGGGCAGGATCTTCTATGAGACGCGGTAAGGGAACGCAACGTCAGCGAGGCCTTAGCAATGCCAAAGACATCAGGCTTGAATAATATGTAATGTGATTCACTGGTTAGTGGTGATGTGTCGGATTTACATGTCTTGATTTCGATCAGGTGTCGAAACTATGAATCGGCCTTTTCTTTCCTTTATATATCGCCCTTTCATCGGCGCAAGTTCCTTTGGTTGGTCAGCTATTTCTGAAACCATCGGCTTTGTCCGACATTGAGTGCTGAGCTTGGTTTCTGGAAAGTGATCGATTGGTGGGGGGAAAAGCCCAGCTGCCAGTGAAGGGGGAATAAAAAGAATTAGTAAAAGGTCAAGATTACACCAGACAGTCGGTGGCAGACTTTTTTTCGAATTTTATTACAGCAATAAGATGGAAAATGGCAAAAAAAAACTAAAGTCAAGATGGTTAAAATGCAATAAGATTGAGAAGATCTAGCACACGGAGAAAGAAGATCTGTATGGCACTCAGGCTGGACGCAATGAGCGTCTGCAACGATGGTGAATCAAACCACCTTGATGTGTTGATACTGCAAGAAGAGGGGCAACAAATAACAATATAAAAAAACAACCTGACACAACAGACAGAAGACGACTTCAATGAAGAGAAGCAGCTGGGAGAGATTAGGAAGACTCAGGCTAACCTGACTGGTTCAGAAGCAAGCCAGGGGAGGAGAATCTGACCAAGATTATCGAACCACACGAGCGACCTGTGAACTGTCTTGTGCTCGTGATGTTGACAGTGAATAAAGAAATTAAAGGCCAGATACCACAGCGTGCGAAACGCACGGCTAGCATTCAGCACACACTGACCAAGTCATTGACGGCCCTAGTGGAACTCATCAATGAGATACTCCGGTTGCAGGGGCAAACCAAGCATACACGCAAAAAGATCGTTGCAGAATTACAGAATGGCAACATCTGTAACGAGTTACCATTACGCACACTCAGTGTTCTGAAGCCGTTCATTTAAAAAAAAAGCAAACATGTGCGATGAAAGTACTGGTTTGCAAGTCACTAGCAAGCTGTCTGGAGACAATCAAGTCACTAACAAGCTGTCTGGAGACAATCCTGATGTCACAGTCAATGAAATCGAAAGGCTGACGTACTGAGAGCCACTGTACACACGGTTAATGATGGACATGGCCCGGGGTACCAGGAAAACCCTGTTTAGACAGAGGAAACAACAGTCACAGCCAAAGACAAAACCTACACAAAGGCAGGAACAAACAGTCCACATGTGGTAACGAGAGCAGCCAGCAAGAACAGAAACAGCAAACGGTAATAACACCCAGGTGAGCAACTTTGCAGATTTCTTGCCAGCTACTGTAAGCTCTGTAGAAAACAAGGTATTTTTTTAAAAAAGTTTGAAGGAGGCAGACTGAACAAATTTTAAGCAAAATGGCGACGACTAGTTCTGACCCAGAAACTCTTGAAATGGTAACTGAAGTTAACATTGAACGTGAAAGTGACTTTGAATCCTTATCTCATCCGTCTGAGTCTCAGACTACAATGAGGAGGCTGTGAGGGATTCAGAAGTAGAAACTTTGCTTCAGAAGGGTACTTCCACTGTGAATACTAACCACATGAAATTCTCCTTCCAGTGTTTGCCAGGCCATGAAAGGATAGAACAGGTGGAAATGATCTTAAACTTATAACATCTCAATGAGAATCACATATCGTCATTTTAAAACGGGCACAGTCAGCATCACTTAGTCTTGAAAACAGAAACTGTTCTGTGGCCCCTACTGACTGATAGGGTGCCTACTACCCTGTTCCACTCCACCCACAGCATCGGAAGCTGTTCAGATTTAAACGACGGGGTTGCAACAGTGAGTACATTGCATCACCAAATTGACTTTCTCGAGCTCCAAGAAAATTCACCAAACTCGTTACATCAGTGGTTGGTCACCTACTGAATAAGGACATGCGTCCAACTCTTTTTTTTTTTTTTTTTTTTTTGCATTTTTCACTGCTGGTGGTAGAATCGGAAAAAGAGCACCAATCACACGGGCAAGATACTTCGGATTTACTTCAACGATTAGGTTTCACTGAACACACAGCAAAACCTGTCGTTAAACCAGCCAAATCAATCAGGTACCTAAGCATCAGTATCACCTCTGACTTCACTCACGTTAGAAAGAGCACATAGCCTCAAAGAAAGTTGTTTGACACTGTTGGGAATAGAAAATCCAACCTTGAAAAGAGTAGCTGAAGTCTTTTGGAAGATCGTTTCATGATTTTCAACATCTAAATTCTGGCCAACATGCTGTCTTAATCTGGAAGAATATAAGAAAGCAGCTTTAATACTAAATGATGGATATTTTGATAAACACATTGTTGTATCAAGAGCCAGTCGAGCTAAACTGGAATGGCCGGTAAATAGTGAACTCTTGACATACGGCGATATTTGGATCAAGGACCTTGGTGTGGTCATGAGTTGAGATGCTACAACCATTGACTGGGGGGTGTGAATGCGAAGGCGTTACATCAGGAGGTCAGTGGCTCTCAGGGGAACAAAAGTTTCACATAAGCCACCTGGAACTGAAAGCAGCGTGTTTTGCTGTAAAAATCCATTCAGTCTTAAGTGCGTTAGATGTGTCAATACCACGGTTGTTGCATTTATTGACTGCATGGGCACAAGCTACTTCACGTCATGTCACACTCTCACCGAAGAATTGCAGGACAGGGGTACCACTGCCCAGAACATTGGGTTGGGTGCAACGCATATCCCAAGACAAGAAAAGTAGCATCAACATCAATACTGAATGATGGATATTGAATACCGATGCCATGAGTGTGGCGTTAACACAATTTGAAGTTCCCTCAACATTTGATCTGTTTACATCATCTTGAACGCACAGATGGAATGACATGTAACTTTAAGGTCAGACGTGGCAGCAGTGTCCTTTCGCATTTCCTTGGTCATGGGAGTCAACAATCTGCTGTGCCTTTCTTCCTTTCAGCACTCTGAGCTGAGTGCCTCAGAAAATACAAAGACAGAGCAACATAAGAACTAGCAGTGCCAGACCTGCCCACTAAAGTCTGGTGTCCAGTAATCCAGCGACTCCTGTTAACAACTCCAGCACAGCAGGCCTGCCAGAAAGACCTGCGTCAGCTTCACAACAGTCCAGTCCAGCAGTCCACCCTGTAATAAAAAAGCTCAGCCTAATCTCCTCGTCTACACGATCTCAGGGAGACATTCCCAAGTGATGGACCGAAAGAAGTGGCTGCTGACTTGATAATGGCTTCTTAGAGAGCCAGCAATGTGAAGTCCTATGACCAGCACAACAAGGAGTGGGAACGATACACCAGTGGAAGGGAGATTACAGAACCTCCAGGTATGATTTCTTGACTGAGCTGGATAAAAGTTTTATTAGCTACAGCACTATGAACACTGCTAGACGTGCTCTATCATCATACTGGACTGAGCACAGCAAATGTGTTGTGGGTAATCAGCCTAGGATATATACTGTAGTTAAAGGAATCTGAGTCAACAAAAGCCCTGCTTTGCCAAAGTATGTTCAAACCTGGGGCGTTGATACAAAACCCTGCTTTTTACTTAAGTATGTTGAAACGTGGGATTCTTGTGGAGAAGCCCCCTTCAAATGGCATGAGTTTGAAAGACGACCCCCTGGATAATTTTACTGTTAGGATTGCTTTCAGGACAACGAGGACAATCTTACTGTTAGGATTGCTTTCAGCACAACGAGGACAATCTTACTGTTAGGACTGCTTTCAGGACAACAAGGACAATCTTACTGTTAGGACTGCTTTCAGGACAACAAGGACAATCTTACTGTTAGGACTGCTTTCAGGACAACAAGGACAATCTTACTGTTAGGACTGCTTTCAGGACAACAAGGACAGTCTTACGGTTAGGACTGCTTTCAGGACAACAAGGACAATCTTACTGTTAGAGGATTGCTTTCAGGACAACGAGGACAGCCTTTGCCCCTGCTGTTGGATGAGGATATCAAGGTTCACGACAATGCGCTGTGTGGAAACATACGAGGCGTATTCCACCGCAGAAACTTTAATGTTTTGTAACGTAAGAAACCGCATCTAGTATGTCGCTCGAAAGAATATATGACTAAAACAGAGAAACATCGTTAAAGACAGCAAGCCGTTTATCTCTGATGTCAAACCACATGGGGGCATTTCTCTGTTATCTCTGATGAAAAACCACATGGGGGCATTTCTCTGTTATCTCTGATGAAAAACCACATGGGGGCATTTCCAGACACACTCACAACTACGTAGATCAAACTGGGTGCTTTGAAAATGAGTGGCATACCATACTGCTACATGCAGCATTCATGCTTCAAGAACTCGGCGGTATTCAGACAGACAGACAGACAACAGACAGACGGTCATACTCAAAACCACAAAATGCTCACGCAGATAAAGGCACACACCCTAGCATATACATACAAACGCACGTAAACACTTGTGCGCACATAGAGCCAGTAAGATTGACAGGAAGTGGTGAGTGCCTTTTGCGTGTGCAATAGAACTCCGTGTAGCGAAAGGCGAAGATTCAGCTCCTGTTCCCTCTACGTCTTTGTTCAAGCTTATCGTCTTCAGGCATTGCGCACGAAAACGAGCTACGTCAACATGCAGGCAACAAGGTTTAAAGCGTACGTCACATCAATAAATTGCAGGGACTTCCATTTGACTATTCGCGGGAAAAAACCAAACAAACCCATAAAATCTTGATATCCGGTATCTTGAGAACTACAACCAGACTGGACAGGCAAATGCGGAATCGTATCTTTCTTTCTTTCTTTCTCTATTTTCTTTGGGTTTGAGTTTCTTGCAAGTCAAAGAACCCCCGCCATGTCTTCTTTTCTTTCGTTTGTTTGTGTGTGTGTGTGTGTGTGTGTGTCTGTGTGTGTTTTGATATCTCCTTTCCTTTGAGGGTTAGCTTTCGTCATTTTCTTGTCTGAGTGCTTTTGACCTCTTCTTATCTCGGTTTTTTTCTTTTCCCGTTTCGTTCCCTTTTCTTGTGTTGTTTTCCTGCCTCCTGGTTGTTTGTTGCCTTTACGTCTCTGTTCGCTGGGGACAGGTGGAGACGAAGCGTGCACTGAGGGGAAAATCAGCCTGAGAGACGACAGGGAAACAACATTAGACTGGGAGGAGACGAGGAACGACTTGATGCAGAACAACACCTCTCTCTCTCTCTCTCTCTCTCTCTCTCTCTCTCTCTCACACACACACACACACACACACACACACACACACACACACACACACACACACACACACTAACACACACAACGGACAGACGGACAGACAGCTCTTCTCTCTCTCTCTCTCTCTCTCTCTCTTTCAGAGAGAGACAAGACAGACAGATGGTCAGACAGACAAACAGACAGATAGATAGACAGGCAGACAGACGGACGGACGGGCAGATAGAAGGACAGACAGACAGACAAACAAACAAACAGAGAGAGAGAGAGAGAGTTAATCGTGGTGATTTCTAATGGAAAGCAGAGGAGAGTGAGAAAGCAACAGACAGACAGACCGACAGACAAACAGACAGATATATAGATAGGCAGACAGACGGACGGACGGGCAGATAGAAGGACAGACAGACAGACAAACAAACAAACAGAGAGAGAGAGAGAGTTAATCGTGGTGATTTCTAATGGAAAGCAGAGGAGAGTGAGAAAGAAACAGACAGACAGAGAAGGGAGGAAAGAAAGGAGAAATGGGAGGAGGAAGAAGAAATAAACTGCGACGGTCTGCAACTTGAGGCCATCCAGCTTGCGCTCATTTCGTACGAGACTGTTTCCAGGTGTAACGTGCATTCCAAATGTCTATGTCACACGACTCTTTTTCCAGGTGAAACGTGCATTTCAGATGCCTGTGTATACGATTCTGCTTCCAGGTGAAGCATGCATTTCAGATGCCTGTGTATACGATTCTGCTTCCAGGTGAAGCATGCATTTCAGATGCCTGTTATACGATTCTGCTTCCAGGTGAAGCATGCATTTCAGATGCCTGTTATACGATTCTGCTTCCAGGTGAAGCATGCATTTCAGATGCCTGTGTATACGATTCTGCTTCCAGGTGAAGCATGCATTTCAGATGCCTGTTATACGATTCTGCTTCCAGGTGAAGCATGCATTTCAGATGCCTGTGTATACGATTCTGCTTTCAGGTGAAGCATGCATTTCAGATGCCTGTGTATACGATTCTGCTTCCAGGTGAAGCATGCATTTCAGATGCCTGTGTATACGATTCTGCTTCCAGGTGAAGCATGCATTTCAGATGCCTGTGTATACGATTCTGCTTCCAGGTGAAGCATGCATTTCAGATGTCTGTGTATACGATTCTGCTTCCAGGTGAAGCATGCATTTCAGATGTCTGTGTATACGATTCTGCTTCCAGGTGAAGCATGCATTTCAGATGTCTGTGTATACGATTCTGCTTCCAGGTGAAGCATGCATTTCAAACGTCTGTGCCACACGACAGTGCTACCAGGTGAAACAGCACTCCAAAAGAGTTCCACGCAGTTTAGACCAAGGAGTATTTCGAAGCTGTTACTTTGAGGACATGTCATACGATGAAATACCCACGGCGAACGCTCGAACCGTTTGCAATACACCGCCGACCAGTCAATTGGAGAACACATTTTATTTTCACCGGCTTGGTTTTTGACACCTGTTTCTGTCATTCTTCAGTATCGTGCCTCGCAGGTGATTCGACACTGGACGATTCTAAACTTCTTTTCCATTATGTGTAGAATTTGATGTGGGCTTGTCTAATCCTCGTCTGCGGTTTGATTGTCAAGTGAGGCACAGTCGCAAGTCTATCATCTGCGCCATGCATTGGCTCACGGTGCAAATTCAAGAAATGTATTTTGCCAGATTACAGCATGTCGTAGAGTGAGTTCACGTGCGATAAAAAAATTGTTTAAAAAGCTTCGAAACCTAGGTCTAGGAAGACAGAAAATACCGTGCAGCTACTTAGAGTTTCGAACCTCTCATATGACCTTTCCCTAACACAGAGTCCATATAGTTTGGCGTGTCCTGGAGGATTCCACATGCACGAAGGCTGGAAGGAAATGAGGGGAAGAAAGAGAGACCAGAACACAAGGTGTGTGGAGGGGTCCATGACTTGTCGCCATTACACTAACAGTTTGAGTGGAGGTTCCACATGCACTGGAGGATTTAGCACATGCAAAGACAGGAAGATAGCGAGGAGAAGACAGAAAGAGACGCGTTTGTGTGGGGGGGGGGGGGGGGGTCTGTCACTTTTGGGCCATAACACTAACACAGTAAAGACGGCCTCACGTGCACTTGAAGATTAGGGAGCCAGCACTGGCTAACAGCTTCATGCAGCTCAAAGTCCTCGACACCAGCAACAGTAGGGCTACTTCTTCCCCCCCCCCCCCCACCTCATCTCTCCCTGTCTCTTGGGGTCACTACTTCAACGCTGCTGTCACCGGCTCCCTCATATACAGCTACACCCAGCCTTGTCCTGCCTCATCCTCAGCGCCAGCAGTCCACAGAGAGTTCAACGTCGGGTCACTAGGAGGCAGCCTACCAGTGGGGAGTCTGTCATTGCTGCCCAATTAACTACAGGATGTTCACTGATGCCTGTTTGGATCCAACACAGGCTGAAAACTGCCTACTTTTTTTAAAACCATGATCACACAACAAAACATACTTCATAGCCTATAACATTGCCTAGTTTTGATTGACTGCAGACTTTTTCTTCTACTAGGCTAGGTTCTCCATCTCCAACAGCCTTGCCAGTTGTTCCACACGTGAAGGGGTTAGACACAGAACTGTGATCAGTATTGGATGGAACAGTTTATCTTGAACTGTCGTCGTCTGCCATGACTGTAGTGCCAGACTGACACGCCATTCTGCCATGACTGTAGTGCCAGACTGACATGCCATTCTGCCATGACTGTCGTGCCAGACTGACATGCCATTCTGCCATGACTGTCGTGCCAGACTGACATGCCATTCTGCCATGACTGTAGTGCAGACTGACATGCCATTCAGCCATGACTGTAGTGCAGACTGACATGCCATTCAGCCATGACTGTAGTGCAGACTGACATGCCATTCTGGCAACGTTCGCTTCAGGGGATTCAAATAATTCCAGAATCAGACAAAAGCAGTGCAAAAACAAAAGAAAACAAAACCAAGACAGAAGACCACAGCTGCGGACGGTTTGAATTGATACAATATTTCCTGACGTAATCAAATGTATGGCAGAAATGTACCGAAAACACAGGGGCGAGGCACAGCACAGAAATTTGATTTGTGCTCCAATTTACGTCACCGGGGGGAGAAGGGGCCGGACCATAAACTTGTCAGATGACACCGCAAATGGTGGTTACTTGGTCTGGACAATTCTCTCGCCTCAACTGCACTTCACGTCTTGGTGCATGATGACGGTTTGGCTGTTCGTGCGTCGCTGAATGCTGTCGGAGAGGAAAATGAAACTATGGAGTGTTATTATTTATATCTAGTGTAATGTGAGGTCATCAGCAACTGCGTGTAAGAATAAATGCAATACGTGCTTTCAGTAATAGATAGTCGTACAGAAGTTTTGGCTGAACTTTTTAACAAATTTTAAATGTAATTAATAGCGAACCGCCAAGAAAACGTAGACAAACAAATCACAAGACAAAACACGACGCGCTTCGACCTCTTAAGTCTTCTTCAGGCAAGATACAAAACACTCAGGACAACGAAAATGAGCGAGCAGTCACGTACTTTCATCCACTTCAACGCAAAGATGGGCGTTCAACGCTGAAGTGAATGAAGATAAGTGATAGCTCGTTCATTTTTGTTGTCCTGGGTGTTCTGTATCTTGCCTGAAGAAGACCTAAGGGGTCGAAACGCGTCGTGTTTTGTTTTGTGATTCGTTTGTCTACGTTTTCTTGGCGGTTCGCATTAATTACATTTAAATTTTGTTTAGATTTCCGCCTGCAGTCGCCTCACTTTGCAACCAGATTGAACTTTTGAGTATTTGATGTTTGACTGTTATTCCGCCCAGGATTAACTCATGGTGGAAAATGGACAGTAACACTTATTATAGATATGAGTATACATGTTAACTGGTGGGAGTGTGCATAGTATGGATGTGGGGTGTTTTTTGCTTTGTGGAGATGGTGTTCGTTTCTCGTCTGTGTCCTATATTTCAGTCTGTTTGTCTCATCTGCCCTTCCAAACCAAAATCTCACCAGTGCCTTTCACAGACTTTTTTTTTTCGTATTGTGCATGGCATTGTGTATGTGTTTACAAGAAGCAGCACAGACTGTGTTTGAATGTAAGAAATTGTAATGATATAATGAAACAACGGTCTTAGTGATCAAGAAACTGAATGAAGGTTAAAGTAAACATGGGCATGAACCCGTTTCTGAAGAAACACCGTGGTTCTATCAGTTGCTTCAAAGTGTCCAAGCTCATACACACACGTTTGTCAACATATGATCTCTCAATCTTTCGATCTCTCTCTCTCTCTGTCTCTCTGTCTGTCTGTCTGTCTGTCTCTCTCTCCTCTCTCTCTCTCTCTCTCTCTCTCTCTCTCTCTCTCTATGTGCACCCCCCCCCCCCAATACGACCACTACCAGACAGCCTACAAACAGAAGCTTCAAAACGTGTTTTTCATATCTTTTAGTTCCATTTCAGGGACGTTAAAAACAGCACACACAAAAAGGTAAGGTAAGCTGACTGCTTTTCTCTTGACGGGAACAGGACGCAAAAGGCAACAACGCAACGTGATCTCGTCTTGGGTGCATGCATTTTTTTTTACTATGCCAACTTCTGCGCCCCATTCAATGTCCTTTAGTCCTAAGTGATTCATTCTGACTTTTCCGTACACAGCTGCACCCAGCTCTGCCCCGTCATAGCCTCAGTGCCAGTAATCCACAGAGAGCTTTTGATTGCAGGTTGTGACGACACTACCCAGCAGAGAAGACACCGTAATGCTATTACGTCATCCAGAGGTGTTCAGTGGCGCCTGTTTTGATATAATATACATTCGAATGTCACGAACTGTCAACCCCCCCCCTGCTGACGACAGTAACAACGTTGTCGCAGACCAAAAACGTATTCCCGCGTAGCCAGCGCAGTTGACAAGGAAGAGGAGTAGGAAGCAGGGTGTGGGAGAGGAAAGGTGTGGGGGCAGGGGGGTGGTGGTGGTTCGGTAGTTAAAACTATCAACATCTGCTAAGCTGCTCTGTGTCTACAATATCCGGCCGTAGAATAACGAGTGAAGTGTTTCTTATGCTTTTTTTTTTTGTTGTTGTTTGTTTGTTTGTTTGTTTTCCTTTTCTTTCTTTTTTAAATTAAATGTTGGGGGAATTGGATACTGTCACATTTTCTTTTCAATAAGGAGAGGTGGTGTCACACACACACACACACACACACACACACACACACACACACACACACACACACACACACACCCCACACACACACACACACACACACACACACACCGACTCAGACAGTTGTGGCAAGCAATCTTGATGGCTCGTCTCAAGTGGGGCCCTTAGGTTAGGCTTGATCAATGCTCCAGAAAAGAGGATTCGACGCTCCAGTTTGCAACAGGATTAGCCCTTCTTGGTAGCAAGGCTGTCATCGTTGGCCAGACAGACACCAGTCGATAACAATGACACAGGGGACCCCAGTCTTTTCCTGGAACATTGCAGAAACCTTCAGACCTACTTAGTATAGTGTTGGGAGGAATATTCTTCCACCTTTCTTAGAGACCATGGGATCGATTTTTGGAAGAAACTAACTCTTCTCTTTGTCTTTATTTTTTGTCTCTGCCTGTCTGTCTGTCTGTCTGTCTCTGTCTGTCTGTCTGTCCGTCTGTCTGTCTGTCTGTCTCTCTCTCTCTCCCTCCTCTCTCTCTCTCTCTCTCTCTCTCTCTCTCTCTCTCTCTCTCTCTCTTCTCTGTCTCATTACTTTTAACTCGCTTTCCTTATCAAGCTTGGATTTTCAGTCTTATTTTCTTCAACGTTTCCGTTTGTGCCAGAGCAGCATTTGAGATATGCTTGGTTCCTCCCTATCCAGACCCGGTGATGTCGATAGTGTCAACACTCTTCGGGTATTTCCTCTCTATTCTTTTGTAAACTGGCTGTGACTGACATGTAGCGGTAATCCATTTGATATTGTCACATGTCTGCCAATGCGTCCTTCTGCTGATTTTGCTTGACACCTGTATGTCCAGGACAATAGATCCATGTGATTTTTTTTCCAGCTGAAGGCTGCTTGTTACTTCATGCTTATCTAGACTCCACATTCATTTTTGTTTGTTTGTTTGTTTTGTAGAAGATCGTTGGATCGACCAGATTTTGGCATAGAGATTTTCATTCTTTTCTATGGCTGAAGAGCACGTGCCGTGGTTCCTACCTCTGTTGAACGACAAGAAGTTGTCAGTTTGTGTTCAGGATTCTCTTCATTGGCTGGTCAGCCATTTTGTTTCACTGTGTATCTACAAGTTGAACTTATGTTTGGTGTCTGAATGTGTATTTTATTATCGAGATTTCTTTTGGTAGTTTTGCTCCCCCCCCCTACCCCCCCCCCCCCCCACACACACACACACACAAACACACACACATGCATCTGAAATTCTGTATTGGTTTTGCCCTCTGGTCATTCTGGGAAAAGTCCTCCAGTTCTGGTGCTACGGCAGTCCGGTGAAAGTTTTGACAACATCCGGGCTTTTTTCTCTCATTTCTTGCGTTGCTTGAGGTTTAACGGGTGGCAGTTCAGCCGTATCATGTTTTCTGTTTTGTCCCATCTTGATCGGGTTTGTGTCTGACCTGAACAAACAGAAGGTTCAAGCAGGTACTGCAAGGTTTGGTTTGTTTGTCCTTTGCGCTTCCCATGGTCAGTCTTCTTGCTTTGTGTTGTTTGCTTTCCAGCTTTAGAACGTTGCTTTTGGGCAGTGCCACAGACACTATTCCTTAATTCATCACACTGACGGCAGCTGATAAGACAGCCGACAGAGGTGGTGTTTGTCAATGCTTTTATCTGCCATTCCTTTCTGGGCTCGTGGACCCTTTTAGAATCTGGGTACATGATGTTGAAAGGTCGACATTCTATCAGAGCCTCTACCCGAGTAGCGAAGGTGGTCCGCGTTCTCAATTTGGATTCCGTAGAACTGAACTGAGCCTTGTGTTTTTGTCTGCTGATAGGATTTCAGTCCTGTGTCTTGGCTTTCGTAGCGTTGATTGAAGATAGAATTGGTCAATTACGTTGGACCTGCTTTGGTTCTTTCTTGATCGTCTCTTGGATGTTTTTTTAGATCTCCCTTTCTCTCAGATTAGAATCAGCAGGCAAGCTGCTCCTCTTACAAGAAAAAGGAACTTGCAGCCTTTCTCTGTAAACATTGCATGACACGGGGAAAATGAAGACTCTGA
>CM065725.1:60408372-60410872 GCA_033310375.1 Conus canariensis
GGTTTAGCCTCGGACTGTGTGTGTGTGTGTGTGTGTGTGTGTGTGTGTGTGTGTGTGTGTGTGTGTGTGTGTGTGTGTGTGTGTACGTGTGTGTTTATCCACACACGTTGTGTACTTAGCTTCACATGTTTACCTTCTTTCTATGTGTGAGTTTCACTTCAAAAGAAAGTCTTCCCCGACACACAAGAGAGAGAGAGAGAGAGAGAGAGAGAGAGAGAGAGAGAGAGAGAGAGAGAGAGAGAGAGAGAGAGAGAGAGAGAGAGAAGATACAGTATAGAAGACCACAATGCCTAGCCCCTTTGGAATTATGGGAAAAGAGTGCGAGCGCGCACTGTGTGTGCCCCTGGGATTTCTGCTTTTAAAAGAAGCGAGCACGCGCACGTCTGTGTGTGTGTACGTGTGTACATGCGCCTTTAAAGAACGTTTTTCCCTTTTTGGTTGTGTTGACGGATAAAGTGCAGCTTGTTCCTTATATAAGTTTTTAGTTCCTTTCTTTTTTTGTCTGCTTGGGTTTTTTTTTTTTTTTTGGTTGTTGTTGTTGTGTTTTTTCGTTTTTTTTTTTTCTTTTTGAAAGAATATTAGACTATCAATCGACGTTCCAAATGTACCATACACATTAACAACCCCACGTCAACTGGGAATATGTTCGGTAAGATACGCTATGATAGGCCGTGAAAGCATACACAGAAGAAGTACGAAAAATACCAATGGTGGAATATGTTCGGTAAGATACGCTATGATAGGCCGTGAAAGCATACACAGAAGAAGTGCGAAAAATACCAATGGTGCCTATTATGGTGACACTGGGGACTGTAACAGAAGGAATCTCCATTTGCAGTGAGCAGAGATTCACTGGGCCTGCTGGGAACAGGCGGGCAGAGCCGTGTCCACGGGTACCGGTAAAAAAAAAAAAAAAAGCTTCCACCCTAGTCGTGAAGTTTACAAGGAGCATGTTAATCGTCTTACTGGGGTGAGCTGAACATTTGCTAATCACTAAAACGATGTTTACGAAACAGGTCTACTGGTGAAATATTAATGGTGGTGCCATTCCCAATGTGTGTGTGTGTGTGTGCGTGCGTGCGTGCATATGTGTGTGTGCGCGCGTGCGTGCGTGCATATATGTGTGTGTGTGTGTTAGCAATGGTAAGTAAGATTGTGACAAAGATACTGAAACAGACTGCAGTGTTACTGACAACCAGCCAGAATATAAATAAACTCACAAAACATATCTGAAACAGTACTTATAACATGACTGTACGAACAGATGCGAGCAAATCGTTGCTCTGGGTTGAGAAAATCGTCGATGCGGCTGATGTGTCACATTTGTTGAATGCAGTTTTGATAACTCTACAATGAACGTCAAAGAGTCATCCCATGCTTATAAGAAGCTACGTTTTGATTCTTCTCATCATAAAGAGTCTACTCCGACTAGCTGGTCACATTAATTCTTTTTTGCACGTTTGTTTCTGCTGTCCCATCTGCTGTGCCACCTCAGTGGCATTGCGCCCACGCCGCTTATTCCGACACCCTGTCCACAGCCACAGAATAACATGAATTCTATAGAGACTGGGGTTTCTTTGTCATAGAACACATTACAAATCTGCTTTTTTTGTCCGTTGATCATCTCTTCCTTTGTCCTGCAATTTATTAAAAAGAAAGGTCTTCTTTTCGTCACCTTTTGAGACGAGCAGCTGAAATTGGCACAGGTGGAACCTCCACCCCAACCCCGCCCCAAGCATGCTGAAACTGAGCACGATCCCAACCCCGCCCCAAGCATGCTGAAACTGAGCACGATCCCAACCCCGCCCCAAGCATGCTGAAACTGAGCACGATCCCAACCCCGCCCCAAGCATGCTGAAACTGAGCACGATCCCAACCCCGCCCCAAGCATGCTGAAACTGAGCATGACCCCAACCCTGCCCCAAGCATGCTGAAACTGAGCACGATCCCAACCCCGCCCCAAGCATGCTGAAACTGAGCATGACCCCAACCCCGCCCCAAGCATGCTGAAACTGAGCACGAACAGTTTTCGATTTCACTTCCGAAGATTCGATGTTCCGAGAACCGGAAGTAAAATTCCCCTATGTATCCCAGCCCACGGCTGTCCTGAACATACTGGATGCGCAATGGAACCTACGTGTCCGTCTCTGCTGCTGGCCTTGGGTGATACGTTTTCGCCATGAAAAGCAGCCCGAATTTCGCACAAACGAACACGTTTTGATAATTGAACGATACGGTACATTACAATAAATGCACAATGCTTGGTCTCTGGGATTTGTGAAGTTGGCTTGTAAGTATAGATTTTAGAAGTGTCTTTCCTGACGAGTGTAGTGAAGGGCGAAGGACCGTACAATGCCTGGTTCCTAAGACTGAAGGCACTGATAAATCACCACGGATGGTGCTAAGACACTGTTGATTTATCAACAAAACCCCCATTGTCTGGACGCTGAAAAATATTTTTTACACTCTTTGCTTCTGTCTTCCTTTGAAAACTCTTTGT
>CM065725.1:60415872-60420872 GCA_033310375.1 Conus canariensis
TCATTGTTTTTGAGAATGGACCTGCAGTCTTAAGCCAGGTGTCTGTCATTTTGTACTAAGGACAGGCCAATAGTCTTAAGCCAGGTGTCTGTCATTTTGTATTAAGGACAGGCCAATAGTCTCACGCCAGGTGTCTGTCATTTTGTACTAAGGACAGGCCAATAGTCTTAAGCCAGGTGTCTGTCATTTTGTACTAAGGACAGGCCAATAGTCTCACGCCAGGTGTCTGTCATTTTGTACTAAGGACAGGCCAATAGTCTTAAGCCAGGTGTTTGTCGTTTTTATTAAGGACAGGCCAATAGTCCTAAACCAGGTGTCTGTGGTTATTATTAAGGACAGGCCAATAGTCTTAAGCCAGGTGTCTGTCGTTTTTATTAAGGACAGGCCAATAGTCCTAAACCAGGTGTCTGTGGTTATTATTAAGGACAGGCCAATAGTCCTAAACCAGGTGTCTGTGGTTATTATTAAGGACAGGCCAATAGTCTTAAGCCAGGTGTCTGTCGTTTTTATTAAGGACAGGCCAATAGTCTTAAGCCAGGTGTCTGTCGTTTTTATTAAGGACAGGCCAATAGTCCTAAACCAGGTGTCTGTGGTTATTATTAAGGACAGGCCAATAGTCCTAAACCAGGTGTCTGTGGTTATTATTAAGGACAGGCCAATAGTCCTAAACCAGGTGTCTGTTGTTATTATTAAGGACAGGCCAATAGTCTTAAGCCAGGTGTCTGTGGTTATTATTAAGGACAGGCCAATAGCCTTAAGCCAGGTGTCTGTCGTTTTTAAAGACCGTCCTGTAATTTTCAGCCAGATGTCTGTCATTGTTCATAGAGACCGGACTGTAATTTTCAGCCAGGTGTCTGTCATTGTTCGTAGAGACCGGACTGTAATTTCCAGCAAGGTGTCTGTCATTGTTCATAGAGACCGGACTGTAATTTTCAGCCAGGTGTCTGTCATTGTTCATAGAGACCGGACTGTAAGTTTCAGCCAGGTGTCTGTCATTGTTCATAGAGACCGGACTGTAATTTTCAGCCAGGTGTCTGTCATTGTTCATAGAGACTGGACTGTAAGTTTCAGCCAGATGTCTGTCATTGCTCATAGAGACCGGACTGTAATTTTCAGCCAGGTGTCTGTCAATGTTCGTAGAGACCGGACTGTAATTTTCAGCCAGGTGTCTGTCATTGTTCATAGAGACCGGACTGTAATTTTCAGCCAGGTGTCTCTCATTGTTCGTAGAGACCGGACTGTAATTGTCAGCGAGGTGTCTGTCATTGTTCATAGAGACCGGAATGTAAGTTTCAGCCAGGTGTCTGTCATTGTTCATAGAGACCGGACTGTAAGTTTCAGCCAGGCGTCTGTCATTGTTCATAGAGACCGGACTGTAATTTTCAGCCAGGAGTCTGTCATTGTTCATAGAGACCAGACTGTAAGTTTCAGCCAGGTTTCTGTAATTGTTCGTAGAGGCCGGACTGTAATTTTCAGCCAGGTGTCTGTCATTGTTCATAGAGACCGGACTGTAATTTTCGGCCAGAGGTCTGTTATTGTTCATAGAGATCGGACTGTAAGTTTCAGCCAGGTGTCTGTCATTGTTCATAGAGACCGGACTGTAAGTTTCAGCCAGATGTCTGTCATTGTTCATAGAGACCAGACTGTAAGTTTCAGCCAGGTGTCTGTCATTGTTCATAGAGACCGGACTGTAATTGTCAGCCAGGTTTCTGTAATTGTTCGTAGAGGCCGGACTGTAATTTTCGGCCAGGTGTCTGTCATTGTTCATAGAGACCGGACTGTAATTTTCGGCCAGGTGTCTCTCATTGTTCATAGAGACCAGGCTGTAATTTTCGGCCAGAGGTCTGTCATTGTTCATAGAGACCGGACTGTAATTTTCGGCCAGGTGTCTGTTATTGTTCATAGAGACCGGACTGTAATTTTCGGCCAGGTGTCTGTCATTGTTCATGGAGACCGGACTGTAATTTTCGGCCAGGTGTCTGTCATTGTTCATAGAGACCGGGCTGTATTTTCTGCCATGTGTCTGTCATTGTTCATAGAGACCGGACTGTAATTTTCAGCCAGGCGTCTGTCATTGTTCATAGAGACCGGACTGTAAATGTCAGCCAGGCGTCTGTCATTGTTCATAGAGACCGGACTGTAATTTTCAGCCAGGCGTCTGTCATGTTCATAGAGACCGGACTGTAATTTCAGCAGCGTCTGTCATTGTTCATAGAGACCGGACTGTAACTTTCAGCCAGGTGTCTGTCATTGTTCATAGAGAGATTGAGCTGTAATTTTCAGCCAGGTGTCTGTCATTGTTCATAGAGAGATTGAGCTGTAATTTTCAGCCAGGTGTCTGTCATTGTTCATAGAGACCGGACTGTAATTTTCAGCCAGGTGTCTGTCATTGTTCATAGAGACCGGACTGTAATTTTCAGCCAGGTGTCTGTCATTGTTCTTGAAATCTGGATCATAGTTTCAGTCTGACGCCGTTCTTGATAATTATCGGCCAACAGTTTTCAGTCAGGTGTCTG
The DNA here is from genome assembly GCA_033310375.1 of Conus canariensis. Taxonomy (NCBI): domain Eukaryota; kingdom Metazoa; phylum Mollusca; class Gastropoda; order Neogastropoda; family Conidae; genus Conus; species Conus canariensis. The sequence continues at coordinate 60,418,389 of CM065725.1, forward strand.
ACGCCGTTCTTGATAATTATCGGCCTACAGTTTTCAGTCCGGGGTCTGACACCGTTCTTGATAATTATCGGCCTACAGTTTTCAGTCCGGGGTCTGACGCTGTTCCTGATATGGGCCTACAGTGTTCAGCAAGGTGTTCATCACTGTTCATGAAGACTCAATAGTACTTTTCGGCTAGGCAGGTGTCATCGCTATTCTAGACCAGGCAGTGTGTGTGTGTGTGTGTGTGTGTGTGGTGTGTGTGTGTGTGTGTGTGTGTTTTGGTGTGTGTGGTGTTTGTGTGTGTGTGTGTGTGTGTGTGTGTGTGTGTGTGTGTGTGTGTGTGTGTGTGTGCGTGCGTGTGTGTGTGTGTGGTGGTGTGTGTGTGTTGTGTGTGAGTGTGTGTGTGTGTGTGTGTGTGTGTGTGTGTGTGTGTGTGTTGTGTGTGTGTGTTTCTCTCTCCTTCTTACTGTATGTATTTGTCCGTTTGTCAGTATGGCTGTGTGTGTGTGTGTGTGTGTGTGTGTGTGTGTGTGTGTGTGTGTGTGTGTGTGTGTGTGTTTCTCTCTCCTTCTTACTGTATGTATTTGTCCGTTTGTCAGTATGGCTGTGTGTGTGTGTGTGTGTGTGTGTGTGTGTGTGTGTGTGTGTGTGTGTGTGTGTGTGTGTGTGTTCTCATGCGTTTGTGTCTTATTCATACATGCATGCGTACTTTGTCTCTTTTTGACACTACATGTCTCAGTCTTTCTCGGACGTACGTTGCTCATGTCTGTCTGTCTGTCTGTCTGACTCTCTCTCTCTCTCTCTCTCTCTCTCTCTCTCTCTCTCTCTCTCTCTCTCTCTCTCTCTCTCTCTCTCTCTCTCCTAACTTGTTTGCTTCCGCGTTACCCTTCTTTTCCACTCCACTGTGTGTGTGTGTGTGTGTGTGTGTGTGTGTGTGTGTGTGTGTGTGTGTGTGTGTGTGTGTGTGTGTGTGGACTGTTTCTATCCAAGAATGCTTTTTTTTTTTTTTAATCTGGCTTAAGCACACACAAAAAAACAAAAATACTTGAACAACATTGGTAATTTACTGGACGAAAGGAGAAGATTTTTGTCATTTGATGTGTTCTCCAAAAGCAAAAAGTAAGGCATTCCTACAGATGTCATAACTGACCGTGGAGGAGCTGTCACGGCTGTCGAGTATCATCACTCGGATGAGGGCAATACAATTGACAAGCGGAAACTTGTTGTTTTTTTTTTCCCCTCAAGACCATTAAATTCTTTTGTAATAATTATCTTCTGTTCCAACAGTTGCATGACAGTTCCAAGATTATTTGCTAAAACATTAAATAGACAACAAGAAAAATATGGACAGAATTGGGGTAGAGGATTCAAAAAATAAAAAAAAGTTCAATCGAATATTCCTTTCAGAAAGATCCACAAAAGCACCAACGAGATTAAATTGGCTGCAAATGCAATATTTGCTAGTTTGTTCAGACCTTTTTTTTTTCAACATCATGCAAATCTTGGTCCAGAGTGTATGTTATCTACATCAGGTGTTTTTTTTTTAGAGTCAGTGAACGCTGATGCTAGGTAATACAGATGAGTGTATATGACTGTGATGAAGAGATAAGAACTGACGAGGTTCTTTATTTGTTAATCTAAATGGCCAAGTGACATATTCACAGATGCAAAATGCTAAAGAGCTGTTTATACTTGGGGTAATGTCGTGCATGCTGAAATGCAAGCATTCTGCCGAAAAAGGCAACGCTAAAATCCAAATGAATAAGTACAATGTAGTCCAAGCCTCGAGTGCCTAAATACTATCGTTTTCTTAGGTACATGTCAAATCACTCTCTCGGTGATATCTTTTTTTCATCATTCTTTCCTTATGTGCTTTTGACCATACTGACTGCCATGCTAGACTATTGCATGATCTTCGTACACAGTATGAGACTACGCATTGTCTTTAATAAATTGTTATGGTTATGTTAGTATGTTTGACTGTTCCTCTCTCTCTCTCTCTCTCTCTCTCTCTCTCTCTCTCTCTGTCTGTCTGTCTCTGTCTCTCTCCTCTCTCTCTCTCTCTCTCTCTCTCTCTCTCTCTCTCTCTCTCTGTGCTCAGCAGGGGTGTGCAAATCTAGAAACAGTCAGCACTATCTTCACACTTCGTTGCAGGGGGAGGAGGGAAGAGAAGGAGGGGGAGGGGGGTTACGTTTACCAAGCGCATGCTCAACACATGACTTGAAAGACTACCACACTGGCCAGCATTTGAGGACTAGTGGGGGGAAAAAAGGTGGGAAAGAGGAAGAGCTGTGGGGCGTGGGGAAGAGGTGGGGGGAGGGGTTGAAAGTTTGGCTGGTAGAGCACCGGCCTCGTGATATGGTGATCCCGCGGTTGCGGATTCGAATCTCCACCAGGCAGTTTCGGTAGAGAGGGACTTTTAACTCGAAGTTAACCTTGTCTCTGACTCCATTTCCCGACAAGTCTTTCAAATGAGACTATAAACCGAGGTTCCCCGTGTGA
>CM065725.1:60423372-60448372 GCA_033310375.1 Conus canariensis
ACGGCTCCCCCCATCCACAGCCACACCCCGTCTCGTACCGTGTCACAGCCCCGGCGACCGGTATCTCACCAGGGAGAGTCAATGTCAAGTCGTCATGAGGCAACCCACTAGAGGAGACACTGCGCTGCTGCCGAGTCACCTCGGTAGTGCTCAGTGGTACTTCCTCATTCAGTACGTGCAGGACACCACCTACTAGGCTCCCTGCTGACGACAATCTTTACTTCGTCGTGGAGCCAGCGTGAGTGGGCATTCCCTTCAGGAGGGCGCCACCACGTCCGTCCGACAACTTCTTCTTCTTCTTCTTCTTCTTCTTCTGTGTACGCAGGCTGATACTATAGACAGGCAAGTATTAATCCCATCTACCCAGCAAAGGGAGTGGAGTTTTGTGTGTATGACTGTTTTTTTTATCCCGCCATTAAGGCAGCCATACTCCAGCTTCGGGGAAGGTGCTTGCTGTGTGTAACGTGTCATCCATACCAACGGCCAAACTGGCCTTCTCTTCCGAAAGTTGGTGATGGGATTTTACGTGTGTGCAAGATGTTATGCGTGCGTTCACACACGGAACCTCGGTTTATAGTCTCATTCGAAGGACTGTATGGGAAATGGAGTCACAACCAATGTTAACTCCGAGGGAAAAATCCCCCTGTACCGAAACAGCTCGGCGGAGGTTCGAACCCGCAACCTCAGGATTACGAGTCCGGCGCTCTACCACTGAGCTATTCCGGCCCCCGTCCGTCCGACAACAGTCTCCATGAACTTATCAGTGCCCGCAACCTCTGCACGAGCTCACCAAGGGCATAAACGTGATGAGGACATCAAAACTGAGGTCATCATGAGAGCACAGCTTGGAGGGCCACACAATTTGAGACCTTTCTTATTGCTGATCGATGAGGACGAGGATCATGAAGATGAACGTGAAGAGGACATCAAAACTTTGAGGTCATCATGAGAGGACAGCATGGAGGGCCACACAATTTGAGACCTTTCTTATTGCTGATCGATGAGGACGAGGATCATGAAGATGAACGTGAAGAGGACATCAAAACTGAGGTCATCATGAGAGGACAGCATGAAGGGCCATACAGTTTGAGACCTTTCTTATGCTGATCGATGTGGACGAGTATCGTGAAATCACACTGTGGAATTCCAGTGTGGTCTGAGATCGCAAGACAGAGTTGTAATCTACCGTTATTTTCATAAATATATCTCGCCGTTAATCAGGCCAGAGAGATCCTGATACCAACAGTGTTACTCAGAAAATGTGAACAACTCTTTCAGAGGTGGAAGCAGACAAAACTCGGATTATGTGGTTCCAGTCTTCCCAGCTGATCCCAAAGGAAACTCAGCTTTCGGTAGGAGTCGGTGATGGGCCGAAAAATAAATCCCACAAATATAAATGGCTCTGATGGGAATTACACCCGCGACCACCCCAGCCAGCATTCCGCGACACTAACCAATACGCCACAGCGGCTGGTCCGCTGGTCTCGTCCTAGGGCCCCCTTTCCACAAAGTTTGATTAGAATACGTTCCCCGTCGGGTTTTGCGTCATCCTACTGACAGACAAATGAACAAATCAAAAGACGTGGATTAGCGTAAGCTCTTGGAAGAAGTCTCACACAGACTCAGTAAAAAAACATAATGTCTTCGGAAGAGATCATAAGCAGGCTGTTAGCTCAATTTGCTGAAAGTCTTTTGGGGCCGTCACAGCACAGAGAGAAAGAAAGACACAGAGAGGCCTCCAGACGGCTGTCAGCTTAGAGGTAAACAACAAGACCCGAACCAGACCAGTCCTTCAACTTGGTGATCGGCTTTGCTGGAAAAAAAACAAAAAAACAACCCTGTTCAACAATGAACATGACGCGTGGGGAAGAAGTATTTGTGTGCCTTTTGGCTGTAGATCAATGGGTGTGTGAACTGATCACAGAAATGGCGGGTGGAGGAGGGGTGGGGGTGGGGGGGGGGGGATTCTGAAAAAGAGTTTGTCCTCACCGCGTACTGTTCCTTTCTTTATATTTTGTCTTGGTTGTTTTCTTTGGTAGTTTGGTTTTCGATTTGTTTGTTTCTTTGTTTGTGTGTTCGTTCGTTTGTTTGTTTCTATGTTTGTTTGATTTTATGTTGTTTTTCTTTTCTTTTTTTTTCTGTTTCAATATTTGTGTGAAAAATTAGCAATTCAACAAAGAAAATCGATGCTTGCAATGCCTTGAGGCACTTGTTTGTAAAACTGGTTACAACAGATTTTCAGTTTTTCATCCTCTTTTTTTTCGCTCTTTTCGTATTAAACGAAAAATGCACTCGGGAGACCACAGACTCCCACCATGGTCGAGCAAATTTTAGAATTTATCCTTTGAGTCACCTCATTAGTGAAAACGGAGCAGAATTTGGTTTTTTTTTGTTGTTTTGTTTTGTTTTGTTTTGTTTTTTGTTTTTTGCCTGGCAGGGGACGTAATCGGTATTACTGACTGAAAGAGTTAGTTTTCAAGTTCTCTTCTAAGGGACATGGAAAATACAAACTGTCAACGTTTATGGTACTAGAATATTTCAAATGTTCCATGATGGGCAGGTGCCCACACTCACCAACCCATGTGACAGGATGATGGAAAAGGACACGTGCATGTAGTCGCGCCATGGGGTGTTTCTGAACCTCTCCACAAATCACTCACTGGGGAGTGGTTTTGGAACAGCTGGTGGGTAACTTTTTTTTCTGATTCAGAATTAAATTCCAAGATCCCCTTTCGGGTATTCGGAAAATAAATGTATCAATTCCATCATCAACATATATGACGACAATACACATACACCAAAATGTAAATATGTACGCTCATATATTTCATCAGAAACATTTGCTTTTATTAAGAAAATGCTCATACTGAATCAAGGCATCAAAATCATTTGAGAGTGTCTCCCAGATAAATCTTAAATAAATGTTAGCGAACCGCCCAGAGAACGTGGACAAACGAGTCACAAGACGAAACACAACTAGTTTCGACCTCTTAGGTCTTCATCAGGTGAGACATTAACGAATAAAACAATGAAAATTCAATGATTCAACGCCTTCTTCCTTGCGCTGAACCCTACCAAGTGATCTGAAGCGATCAAAGCTAAGTGAATTTTCATTGTTTTATTCGTTAATGTCTCACCTGATGAAGACCTAAGAGGTCGAAACTAGTTGTGTTTCGTCTTGTGACTCGTTTGTCCACGTTCTCTGGGCGGTTCGCTAACATTTATTTAAGATTTGTTTAGATTTCCGCCTGCAGTCCTCTCGCTTTGCAACTGTCTCCCAGATAGTTAACAGAGTGAACAAAATTTCAGCAAAGTGCATGTGTGTGTGTGTGTGTGTGTGTGTGTGTGTGTGTGTGTGTGTGTGTGTGTGTGTGTGTGTCTATCTGTCTGTTTGTCTGTCTGTCTGTGTGTGTGTGCGCGCGCGCGTTTTTTTAAACAAACACTGGAACTTAATGCAATTAGGGCTTTTCCACCAATATGGTGGCAAAATTTTCTTTCTCGTGTCTTGAAAAATTGTGCATCTGAAGAATTATTTAAATCAGTCAGTGTGTTCGTTGGAGTTGCATTTTTCGCAAACTCTTTCGTTCCTTGAAATTACCTGAAACTGAAAGAACATTAATGGTAGGATGTTATTTGCAGTTCTGATTTCTGCAAAACGAATTGTGCAAGGATTCTGAAGAACATTTAGATATTTTTTCGTCCCAATTAGCTTCAGAATCACCACGTCCTCCTCAGATTCATTGCCAATGTGCTTTATTCAAAATGTGCTGTCATTTTGAGATACTTTGAGAACGGGGGGGGGGGGGGGGGGGGGGGGGAGGTCAGTCTGGATGTACTTCCTGAACGGCTAAGTTTGGGCATTTTGCCGGAGGGTGATTTCGGGCGTGGGGCAATTACGGAATGTAACACCGGTCCCGCTCTCAAAACGATATGACAGTGGACGTGGATGTCTTTCTGAATTCATATCAAGCAAAGCATAGACTAGCTCACATCCTAAGAGAAAATTCATTGCCTGAATCTTCACAGGACATTTAAAACCTCCGCTGGGACCTGACTGGTATGCTTGTAGAAGGAAGGCTTGTTCAGCTTCATGAGCACACAGCTTCACCCATCTCTCCATTTATCCCCTGGTCCCGTTTCTGCTCTATACCTCTCCGCTGCAGTCGTAGAGACTGTCTTTTTCTGCGCTCATTTTACGTGAATCCCCGCCCCCGGGGTTTGAACGGTAGGGAAATTGTGCGGCTGCCAACTCCTGTCGCTGATATTTAGTCGTGCCTGTCATAATCTCACACAAGTCTAGGACTCCAGGACTCCAATTACTATGCCCCCCCCCCCCCCCCCCCCCCCCCCCCCCCCCCCCCCCCCCCCCCATTCTTGACAGCAATAATTATGCAGTCACGGAGCCAGCGTGAGCGAGAGGCTCCCTCCGGGAGGGCGCGACCACGTCCATCCAACAACGACAGTCCTAATGAACTTACCGATATTGGTGAGTTAATAAAACACGAAATCACCCAGGGTGTTGACGTGGAGAGGACATCGAAACCGAGGTGACCACGAGAACAGACTATAGAGGGCCATAGATTTTGAGTTGATCGATGAGGATCCAAATCATAAAAATAGAATTTTCCATTCGGGTCTGGGACTAGAGGACAAGGTTGTACTCTACACTTCCTTTGCATCTCCACATAAGCAAGGGCCAATGTACACAGACATCTGAAGTGTTAAGATCATTCTTTACAAGGCATGCGATTCAGAATGTAGTAAACGATATTCACAAAACGAACGGGCATAAATAAATAGCAGGCATTATTTGCAAATAACACGTACCTCAATGTTTCAGGTGTAAATGGTGTCTGCATACCTCAATCAACTATAATACATGAATGATGCATTGTATACTTAGTTCACGTAATATAAATGTTGTATTCGACTTCAATAATGAATGTTTATGCACAGCGTTTATTAAATAACGTATGCAAACAATCAAGCTCAACATTTTGGGACGATCAGCACCGCACACCATGCTGAAAACCAACAGCCATGAATCTGACATCTAAAAAGCGAGGTGGATGTGAGGCGGACGCTGACGTCAATGATATTATGACGTCACCGCTCACGTCAGACGAGGATTTAGAGAGAGCTGTCAACACGTCAATGGAGGAGAGAGGTATGTGGAGGTAGAAGGGGGGGGGGGGATAGGGGGAACTTGTACTCCATTGTGCGGCTTCTATTAACTTGTTTACGTCACCGGGCATTCGCGGGCTAATCCTCTTAGGACGTGTTTTGCTAGGGTCGCCTCAAGAGACCGCCGTCGAGTCTTGTCATCCATTTCTTCTCCATACACGCACGTGTGCACGCAAACACACGCACACCACACACACACACACACACACACACACACACACTCTCTCTCTCTCTCTCTCTCTCTCTCTCTCTCTGTCATACACACACACACACACACACACACACACTGCTGGATTCCGTCACACTGTGGGATTGTAGGAAATGAATGGGCAGACAGAACTGCCCGTATGGGATCCAAAAACTCTGAAAATTCTGTCCATATTAAAATACCTTGGAGTCTTCACGAAGCCTATGGACTCTTAAAAAGAGTCTCTTTTGAGTCTTTTTATAACCTGTATAAAGATTCAGTACTCTTTAAAATACATGCACAAGATTCTTCGCTGAGCTGCTGTTCAAGAACTCAGAAATCTACTCGTCCATCTAACTCGTCCATTCAAATTCGTAAATTGTATACAAAGACGTATGTACATGTACACAAATTTCGGAAACTGGAATCTCTCTTTTATAGGCTTAAAGTTAACGCTCTTCGTACAAAATTCCACAGAAATTTACAATGCGCTTGTGGAACAGTCGACAGTTTCAATACTCTGCATTTTCTTTTTGATTGTTCCTATTTTAACTCATCTCTCTCCAACTTCCGACAAAAAGATTCCCAATGCATTTTCCAGAATCTTCACGCCTTTTTTACATTTGTAAATTCGTTGATGTTAAGCCCAGTTGGCTCGTTTGTGTAAATATTTCCAGGGTTTTTGTTGTTGTTGTTGTTGTTGTTGTTGTGTGTGTGTGTGTGTGTGTGTGTGTGCGTGTGTGTGTGTGTGTGTGTGTGTGTGTGTGTGTGTGTGTGTGTGTGTGTGTGTGTGTTTTGTTGTAATTTATCTTTTAAATTGTTAAATTTAGAACAGTATTTTCTTTTCAATTGTCAAAGTCGCACACACACACACGCACGCACGCACGACACACACACACACACACACACACACCACACACACACACACACACACACACACACACACACACACACACACACACACTCGCACGTAGGCCTATGCTAGCATTTTGCATACACTATTTCCATTTCTCTCATCCACTCATTTCTGTATTATTTTGTCTAATATCACTTAAAATGAACAGACGTTAAATTGAAGAACTAACTAACACACACACACACACACACACACACACACACACACACACACACACACACACACACACACACATACACAATGTTTCCAGTCAGACTTGTGTCACAAAATAACACCTTCCCTTCCCTCCCTCACCTCATCTAACCACACACACACACATACACACACACGCGCGCGCGCGTGCGTGCGTGCGTGCGTTCATCTGCGAGCCCATGAGGTTGTTCATGTGCGTATCCATACTTATAGGGTGTCTCCAGAACGGCTCTCTTGTTGACTTCACAGGTGACGGAGTCTGTGAAGTGGTTTAGTGTTTCAAAGGTGACAGAGTCTGTGAAGTGGTTTAGTGTTTTGTCACTCTATTTTATGTGCGTCTCTTCCTTCGAAGGTCAAGAATGAAAAGATGATGATGATGACGTTGAAGATGAAGGAGAAGGCAGGAGCAAGGGGGGGGGGGGGGGGGGGAGAATTAGAAAAAGGAGGACAAAGTAGTGAGAGAAGAAGAAGAAGAATGAAAAGAACTGGAAAACAGATGGGAACTGGAGGGGAAAATTAATGAATAGATATGAAAAATAGGAAATGCAAACCTGTATGTCACTAAAAAAAAAAAAGTGTAATCTTTCACGAAAATATATTACTTCCTAGATGTCATTCGTCCATCATCTGTAATATCGCAGTGTTCATGGTCAGTGCAAAAGATGTGATGATGTTGCTGAGTTTTTCTCCTGAATCCGTATATAAAACGGTTACGAACCACGTTTCAGATCCAAACGAAATGGGTGCTTCTTCGAGCCACTTTCCATTTTTCCATCAAATTGCGTCAACATCCGTCGAGTATTTTCTGTGTGATGCTGTTGACAAACAGACAAACGTAGCAGCCAGGTGAAAACAAAAGCCCTTGTTTAAAATTAAAAGGAGGGAGAATGAAAACTAAAAGCAAAATTAATTCTGTTTCAACAAAACTTTTTTTTTATCTTCACACATGCACACACACACACAGTCACTCACTCACAAAGAACCTAACAACCAACCAAAAACATGAGTTTGTCAGTAGGGAAGAATCTGGATTCCAACGACCAGTAATCTCAACTCTCACTTTCTCTGCTCTCTTTGAAAATGGACCTTCTTATCTCTCAGATCTCCTTAAAATCTACACCCCTCTCGACAACTACGCTCCTGTGCTGACGACCGCCTTCTGCGAATGACTTGCTTCAGGACTACTACTGGTGAAAGATCTTTCTCTTTTCAAGCTCCAGCGACGTGGAACAGACTGCCAGACTGTCTCAGACATTCAGATTCTATCTCTTCTTTCAAGTCTAAACTTAAAACCCATCTATTTTCTCATAATTAGTCAATGCTGTGGGGAGAGGGGGGGGGGGGGGGTACAACCTAACTCATAGCCGTCTGGGCCTTTTCAAATGTAGCGTATGTATATGTTCTCTATTATATGTATTTGTTGTATGATTGAACGTTATAGGATTAAGTTTTTGTAGTGATATTTGAAGAATAAGTGAATGTCACATTGGTAGGATTAGGATTTGTTAGTTATTGTAGTAATAGTATTTGTAGTTGGGTGTAAGGTGTATTATTGTATATGAGAAGGGTGAATGTAGTATGACTTTGTAAAGCGCTTAGAGAAATTCGTTTGATTAAGCGCTATATAAGAAATCATTATTATTATTATTATTAAGTTCATATGCACCATTTCATACCCACATACGCTCGTACAACTGTACAAAATAACAGAGAACGTAACCAGAAGAACAACAGAGACTGGATACACATACAAGTCATAGCAACAGACAGAAGCAGACATTCCATACAGCTTTGACAAAACTTAACATACATTTGTCACACTAGGAGTTGTGAAGACCAACTTGTTACTGAAGACAAAGCCATACCGAAGAATGAAGACCTCCACCGACCGGAATTCAGAAGTGAGCAGAAAAGAAGGCAGTCAAGACACACCGACGACGATGCACACTCTTAGAGAGAGAGAGAGAGAGAGAGAGAGAGAGAAGAGAGAGGAGAGAGAGAGAGAGAGAGAGAGGAGAGAGAGAGAGAGAGCTCATATTAATGCATGCGTAAATTATGTCCATTTATAATAGAAATTAGCAATACAAAGTAAAGGAAAAAAAAAAAAAAAACGATTCCCGTCCACTGCTCTTCCTCTTGGTAGGAAACAGTTCAAAATTCTGATCTCCAAACCTGAAAAGAAAAGAAAAAAAGAGCTGTGAAGACCTTAAGAACTTTGACTGCAGATAAAGGTTTTTACCATCCCATGTGGTCAGCGGTACATCACGCAACTTGAACCACCCCTACACCCACCTTCACCACCCCACCAACCTATTCTTGCCCATCATTAGAGCGGCCGCGTAGCTAGCATGCAAATGCTGGACCATTCAGTCGGATTCCCCCTCGATCTCCAGAACCTGAATTTGTAGTCTACGACCCTCTTGGGGGGGTATATAGTCAAAATCAGCGTGCACCTTTTGAATATATATACAATCAGTTTCTGAATGTACAAACATTTTCAGGGCCAGAATCCATCCGATGACACGAAAAGTTAACACCCTTCCCATACCCTCTGCCCTGGGCTGGTGTGTGTGTGTGTGTGTGTGTGTGTGTGTGTGTGTGTGTGTGTGTGTGTGTGTGTGTGTGTGTGTGTGTGTGTGTGAACTTCAGCAAGACAGACTGACTGATGAAGCAGTCTATCACGAACTAATATTTCATAAAATGATAAAAATGGGGAGTTTGTATTATACTCCCTGTTTGGCTAGTATACTTACCATGTCAGACCATAGCATTCACGGCAGTTAGCCAGCTCTGTCAGGCCGAAGATTTTGTGTGGCTAATGCAGTAATAAGACAGTCACGTGACGCCCACCCTACTTCCGCCGAAGGAAGAAGCCGGTGTAAACTTCCTGTACCTCATTCGTCGAGGCCTGCACGCCAGGTAACTCCAAGGACCTTGGCGCTAGTGGGGAAGGTAGGGCGGGCATTAGAGTCTGACATGGTAAGTATACTAGCCAAACAGGGAGTATAATACAAACTCCCCATTTTGGCGTCATATACTGTACCATGTCAGACCATAGCAGAATTTATCGTAAAAGGAGGAGGGCGAGTGCCCTAGTGGTTCTTGGGGTTAACCGATATGGCTGCATTAGCCGCCACAAAGGATATCCCTTCAGAACCGTCAGCCCTGGTCATGCGGATGTCCCTTAAATAAAAGTTTATAAAGGGATTCTCCGAACGCCAGTAGGCTGCTTCCAGGAGATGGCGCAGGGGGACAGAGTGCTGGAAAGCTGCAGAAGCGGCCAGTGCTCTGACCTCATGGGCCCGGGGGGACAAGACGGGGAGGACCTTGGACGTCTGGGCATAGGCCGATTTGACCGTCTTGGACAGCCACCTAGAGATAGTGCCAGCTGAGATGTCTTTCTTATTCTTGGGGTTGATGGAAATAAAGAGACGTCTCTGAGAAGCGCGCCTGGGGCGTGAACGTTCCCAGTAGTGTCTTAGACACCTGGAAGGACACAGAGTCCTGTCACCACCGCTCTCTCCACCTCGGATATCCGCCAATGGGCGGATGACGAGGTAGGGGGAGGGGCTACCGGGTTCCTGGTTTTTAGCCAGGAATTCGGGAAGGAACTTAAGGGAGACAGAGCCGTCCGTGTGGAAGGCAATGTCTCTGGGGTCCCCGCTGAGAGCGTGGATCTCGCTCCGCCTTCTGGCCGAGGCCAAAGCGAGGAGAAAGGTGGTCTTCATAGAAAGAAGGTCGAAGGGGAGGGAGGAGATAGGCTCGAAAGGAGGTTTCCTGAGGGCATCGAGTACAGTGAAAAGATCCCAAAGGGGAACGCGCCTTGGGGATCGGGCCTCACGAAGGGCCACTCCTCTAGAGATCTCTCTGAGAAGGAAGTCATTCTCAAAGGACGGTCCGCCCAGTTGGCGGATGGTCGTGCAGATGGCCGACCTGTAGCCCCGTATGGAGCTAGCTGATAGTTTTAGGTGGGACAGAAAGTTTCCTATCTGGATATTTGAGGGACGATTGTGTGGGACAGAGTTGTCTTTGCACCATGAGACCCATTTCCTCCACCTGTAATCGTAAAGGGACTCAGTGCCAGCTCTGCGAGAGGCCATTGCTAGGTCTCGGAGGTCCTGAGAGGCCCCGGCGTCAGAGAGAATGTTAAGGACAGACTGGGACCTGTCCGCTTGGGAGGTGGGGTTAGATGCTCGCAATCCGGCTGGCACAGGAGCCAGGCGTGGAGGCGAAGCGCCTGGGGATTGGAGTGGGGGCGACCCGAGCGGGGTTGCCTGAGCATGTCCCACCGGGCGTTCAACTGGAGAGGGGGTACGTGAGTGAGGGACTTGAGGTCCGGGAACCAGGACTGAGTGGGCCACCATGGGGCTATGAGAATGAGCCTGGGTCCCTCGAGTCTCGCCTTCCTGATCACCTTGTGAAGGATCGGGAACGGGGGAAAGGCGTAAGCTATGAGGCCGGACCAGGGAAGGGATAGGGCATCGATCGCGTACGCCTGAGGGTCCGGGACGGGAGACACATACACTGGCAGACGATGATTGAATCGGGTGGCGAACAGGTCGATCATGGGTGTGAACCAATGTTCCCACACCGAGGTTAGCGTGTGCCTGCTGAGGGTCCATTCGGTGTGGAGGACGGACCCGGAGCGGCTGAGAGAGTCTGCCAGGATGTTGTGCGTCCCTGCTATGTGTCTCGCGCGAAGGGTGATTCGTTGCGTGTGACACCAGCGGAGGAGGGCCTCTGCCCGGAGGGAGAGACTGATGGAGCGTGCCCCCCCCCCTTTGTTGATGTAACAGGCTACCGAGGTGTTGTCCGTGAGAAGAAGAACAAATCGGTGCGAGACCAGTGTCTGGAAGTGAAGGAGGGCTAGTCGGACCGCCTCCAGTTCCAGGATGTTGATGTGAAGACGGGCAGTCAATGGGTCCCACACCCCCGAGGCATGACTGCTCTCCAAATGGGCCCCCCAGCCCGAGTTGGAGGCGTCTGTGTAAAGATGTAGAGCCTGGGATGGGAGGGAGATGGGAACCCCGGGGCTCAGGATGGAGGGGCTGAGCCACTCCTCTGTGGCCCAAAAGAACCAAGGCCCGAGGGGAATGGTCTGGTCCCAGCGGTCGGCGGTCTGCGACCAACGACGTCGGAACTCCCTTTGAAGCTGTCGTTTGGGGACCCTGCCCAGAGGAATGAGAGGCGACAGGGACTCCATCATCCCCAAAAGGGAGGACAGTGTCCTTGCCGACGCGAGGGGAGAGAGGCGGAGGTGGGAGATGAGGTCCATCAGGCGGGTGGACCTCTCCGGGGTTGGGGAGACTAGCATGGAGGTGGTGTCGAAACTCATGCCCAGGAAGGAGAAGCTCTGACTGGGCGAGAGCTCGCATTTTTCGGGGTTGGTGACGAACCCTAGTGAGGAGCAAAGGCGCAGAAGTTTGGATGTGTGGGCTTGACACAGGGCCTGAGTGGGAGCCAGGACGAGCCAGTCGTCGAGGTAAACCAAGAGGCGAACCGAAGGTATCGTCTGTGGGAAGGATGAATGAGGATCTGAAAATACGCGTCCTTCAGATCTATAGAGGTGGCCCAGTCCAGATGGTGGATGGAATCTCTGATCTGGGCCGGGGTTTCCATCTTGAATTTGGTTGTTCTGAGGAATTTGTTGAGTGGAGAAAGGTCGAGGATGGGCCTCCAGCCCCCGAGGACTTGGGGACCACAAAAAGGTGGGAGTAAAACCCGGGGTTTGGGTGGGGTATATGGGTGATGGCGTCTTTCCGAAGAAGGTCCTCGACTTCCAGGCGAAGAGCCTCCGCCTGGGCCAGGGGGGGATCGCCGGGGGAAGGAGGAGGAGAGGATAGCAGAGGGGGGCGATCGTGTGCCCAGGGCAGACGGAACCCCTCTTGTAACACTGACACTATCCAAGGGTTGAGTCCCATACGCCGCCACTGGTGGGCATGTCGGGACAGGCTGCCTGCCAAAGGGGCCGCGGGGCCGGGGAGGGGCAAGAAGTCTGCCGTTCTCGCTCCTCCGAAGGTGAGTCTACTAGTCACCTCCGGGGCCGGGCCTGTTGACCGAACCGAAAATTCTGCTGATGGGGGTTTTTCGGTTTTGATCTAGCAACGGCAGAAGAAGGTCGTCTGGCGGGCTTTGAGGTGCGAGGGGGGGCCTGTTTGGGGTAAGGCTGGGGTCTGGGGGCCGGACGGGAGTAGGGTCCAGGAGGGCGATGCTGGCGAGGACGATGCTGGGGAGGGGGCTTGGCCGCAAAAGACGCCGCCTGCTTGCGTTCCTCGACTGCATGAGTGATGACAGCAGTGGAATAGTCACCGAAGAGCGACTGTTCCTGACCCGGGATGCACCGTAAGGCCGCCTTGAGCGCCGGGGAGAGATTGGCCTGAGATAGCACAGCATCTCTCACTGCTAACAGGCAGTTAAAATGGCACCTGGCCGCGCTGTCCGCCGCAGCCCAGAGGTGATGCGAAATCTTGTTGACCAGGAAACGCAAGAGGGGGTCGTCGAATAGGCTAGGATCTGCCTCAGAGTCGTCGGGATCCGAAGCCACCGAGGCAGTGATGCCCTCCTTTGCCCAGAGCTCCTCCGCTCGCTGCAGGAACATGTCCATGAACGCATGTCCCGCGGTGGTGTGGAGAATGCCAGTCCTGGCAATTCTATCCCACTCCGTCAAGTTCTTGATGAGAACAGGGGTGGATGTGGGGGGGGGGGCGAGGTTGGGCGTGAGCCTGAGGTCGGCGGAAGAAATGGCAATGTCCCTGGTGGCCGGATTGGCAGAGAAGAGGGAAAAGACATGGGGGCCATGACGCGGGTCTTTGAGGAAAGCTCCTACTGGAGCCGCGTTAGGGGCTGACAAGAAGTCAATCCCTGGTGGGGGAATGGCATGTGCACCCCTGGCGAAAGAAGCCGGTCTGTCCCACAAGTGAGGGAGGGTCTGGGGGGCGACTATCCTCGGCCGTGATCGCTGGGCAGGGGGCTCCCCAGTGAAACGGCTAAAGGAGAAGATGTTGTCAGAGGGAGGGGATTCCCTCACAACAAGATCTGGACGCCAGCTCTCCAGGATGGAGAGGTCACCAGACTGGGGGAGGGAGTCCTCGACCCCGTATTCCTCGACCCCGTCCTCGAGTTGAGGGTCAGAGTAATCCAGAAGGGGATGATCAGATCCACCTTCGAAGGAGGATGGGTCCCTGGTGGCTCCATACTCGGCGGGCAGACTGGGGGAGAGCCGGTCGGACAGCGCCCGAGAGGAAGGGGGCCCCAGGTCGATCCAACTCCGGGAGGCAGGATGCCACATGCGACCGGAGGAGGAGTCTGGAAGAGTGTCAGCCCTAAGCCACTGATTCCTCTCGGGGGAATAGAGCCACCGGTCCCCGGAGAGTACGACGGGCTGTGGCGGCCCTGGGGCAGAGTCTCCCCGGGGACCCGGGTAACCTTGGGCACCAAGGGGAGGGTAGCGAGAAGGCGAGCTGTCTCGCACCCGCCCCAGGGAGAGCACTGCCTCCTGCATCTCCCGGGTGCGATCAGTGCCGGCCCCCTGCATGGCAAGGTGGCCGGTGGGTGGTGCGGTAGCCGAGCCTCCTGGCCGTGTGGGAGCGGACTGGGATGGCTGCGGCGACGGATCCACCTCAGAGGACGAAGGGAGGTTACCCTTGGTCCCGCTGGTCGATCCTCCCCCCGGAGGAACGGGACCGTGGACGATGCCCAACCGGGGAGCGAAAGAAGTCCGCTCCCCAACGTCCTGTACCCCTAGGGGAAAGTTGAACGGTCGATCGGGGTGGTTCAACCGTTGGGGGTGAGGGCGCAGATCCGAGCTGGTCGATGCCTGCGTCCCTGACCCGGGGTTGTGGTCAGTGGGGAAGTCACACCAAAGACTGGCCACAGCCCCTCCACCGGAGTGATGACGCTCCTCGTGTCCGAGTAGTGGCTGACCCGGACACGGTTGGGGAGAGCGTGATTCGACTGCGTGGCGTTAGTGGGGGGGTAGCTAGCGTCACAAGTCTCATCTGATCGGGTGACGAGCGGTGATTCCGACCGCGAGTCGTCACCCGTGCTGGTCCGAGTCTCGGCAATGGTCCCCAGGGGCCGACGATCGCCGGACGCAGCATGATAGAGAGTCTCCTTGTGCGATGGAAACTGGGCAGGCGATTTGGCCGAAGAACGGGAAGAATTTGGAGAACGGGAAGATTTAGAACGGGCAGGTCCTTTCATGGGGGCCTTGCCCTTGGATTTCGGTTTAGAGTCAGAATAGAACGAAAAACAGTCGGCAATGACGGCCGATTGCAAGTTCGATTCGGCCAAATGCCTGCTCGACTTCGATCGCAACGATCGTGTGTCCGCCGATCGTGAAGAGGAGGAATAGCAAAGCTGGTCGCGCGTCCCCTGCGTGGAACCCTCCTCCACACTGACCGTACGCTCAGAGGTGTGAGCGGTTTGTCCCCTGGAATCGATACTCGGGTCCTCCGGGGCAGAGCGCGACTCGCGAACAAAGGAGCGGCTCGACCCGTTAGTATCCTTCACCATGTTGGGCACTGGTGGCGAGACAAACACGGAAAACACGATCGCAAGGGGAGACAAAGGGGTGGATCGAGGGATAGGAAGAGCTCGACCAACCTCGGAAGGGGCACTGATAGTGCTGGAAATGCGCAGAAGTCGCGCTGTTCGAGTAAGACGGTGCGATCGTATGTGTGTCGGTATGGCCCGTCGACACAAAATGGCGGAACGACCGACACAAAATGGCGGAACTACCGGCGCAAGTAATGGAAAGCGAGTGAACGACGAGGAAGGTCGTCGAATAGGAATCCAAATGGAAGTGAAAAGGCCGTAAGGCTAAGTAAAGCGAGGAGATGGAAATCGGCGTGTAGCTCGGAGTTCCGAATGCGAGATGCACGGGAGGCAAGTGGCGAACAAGGCACGAACGCGAGAAGCGTGGCAAGTCGCGAATGTCGAGAACAAGGCACGAACGCGAGAAGCGTGGCAAGTCGCGAGTGTCAAGAACAAAGCACAAACGCGAGAAGCGTGTATGATAAAATCAGTGAAATCAATAAAGCACGCCAAACCAAAGCCTCACCGGCAAGGGTACAAGGGTTCAGCGCGCAAGCCACAACAAAACAAGCAAGGAGCAAACACAAGGCTATCTTAACACAACGGCAAAGAAAGGCGAGACAGAGCACAAGACTTATCTTGCTTGGACGGCAGGCCGAGAGAGAATGAAGTACAGGAAGTTTACACCGGCTTCTTCCTTCGGCGGAAGTAGGGTGGGCGTCACGTGACTGTCTTATTACTGCATTAGCCACACAAAATCTTCGGCCTGACAGAGCTGGCTAACTGCCGTGAATGCTATGGTCTGACATGGTACAGTATATGACGCCAAATGAGGGCTGTTGTAAGAAAAGTGTGCGACCCTTAAAACCTCTAAATAAACTGGGAGATTCTTTTTCGTCATCGTCGTGTTCGTCGTCGTCTCTTTCTTTGTTCTCCTTCCTAATATTCCATTGTCGTGTGCTTCCCCCCCCCCCCCCCCCCCTCGTTTTCATTTCCTCTTTGTTTGTGTTCTTCTTCCTTCACATCTTCCGTTCCCCCTCTCTGTCTCTCCTTCTCTCTGTCTCTGTTCCTCTCTCCTCTCTCTCTCTCTCTCTCTCTCTCTCTCTCTCTCTCTCTCTCTCCATTAATCCTTCGCATCTTCTATTCATTTGTCTGTCTGGCCTCCCACTTCCTTCCCCCATCCCTCCCACCATACGATTCTCTATCTCTCTCAGTCTCTCTCTCTCTCTCTCTCTCTCTCTCTCTCTCTCTCTCTCTCTCTCTCTCTCTCTGTACGTTCGTGTGTGCGAGCGTTCGAGTACCTCTGCCTGTGACCCTCCCAACAGGGTTTTTTTTTTTTTTTTTTTTTTTTTTTAAAGAATGTGGTCTTCTTATGGCAAAAAGCACTGAATGGTCGAATTGGGCTGATCAACGGAATGATGGAAAGCATTGCAGAGGGGCGGGGAGGGAGAGGGAGCTGATGCGGGAATGTGTCGGCGGGGAAACGATTTATTTCGTCCTGCGAGCTGAGGGCTGTGGTGAGTGATACAATGTTCTGTTAGAGCTTTAAAAGCCGCTGGCTTCACAAGGGAAAATCGCTGACAAAACTGACATTCTTGCGTGAAAACAGCTAAACGATCCCGAAAAAAAACGATTATTTTCCGTAAGAACGGTGATTATCCTGGGATGACAGTGACGTAAACCAGCTGTCCTTTGAAAACAATGACTTTCCTGAGAAAACAGTTTATTATCCCCTGACAACGGTTATTCTTAAAACAGCAGTCTGGGAGACAGTTACGTTCACGTTAACCCGAAGAGTGCCTATAAGCCGTCAGCTGACGCCAAAGTAAAAATGCTTTCCCAGTGCCTATGGGCCGTCCACTGACGTCATGCATTTTTCTTGAATTTTCATTCGTTACTATTTCTATTAACAGACTTAAATAGAGTGTGCGTAGTAAGCCTTATATGTCTGTAGTATTAAAATGATATGAAAATGACCACACGTGAGGGGAAAGCCCATTTATTCTCATCACTGACTGGATGACCAGCCAGCACTTCGTCTCGCTTGCAAAGATGGCGGCGCAACCTTCAACAATCGCAGCAACCAAATCAACGTATTTACACAGCTGAGCAGGCTCTGCTAATCATTTTTGACAAAGACAATAATCTTTTATTCAACAACTTACTCGAGCATGAAGATGAGATGATGATTGTGATGGAATTGCTGACCGTATTCTCAGTTACTGAGTCAGGCTGTGTGACCTCAGTGTGTGTTCAGCTGACTGGTTTGCCAGCGTCGAGCGAGCTCGCCTTGTGTGTACTCTGCACTGCGTGCCAGTCGCCAGTGATGTGATAGTCAGCGCGAGAGGGGAGCGTGGCCTGCTCGCGGCGTGACATGGGGCAGAAGAGAAGAGGAGGAGTGAAAGAGAGGGTTGAAGTCCAGCAAGGGGGCGTGGTGGGGGGAGGGGGGCGTGGTCGTGGACTGACCTGTCTGCACAGAGTGCGAGCGTCTTGACAGACTTCTAAACTGTTTTACTTTCATTTACGTGTGTAGTGTGACAATACAAACTTTATTTTCAACTTTTTTGCTTTGTGTTCTTTTTTGGATGTGAAGCTGTAGTGGTAAATACATATGTTTTTGATCGTGCAAAAAAATCTATCCAAATCTAAATGCCTAAATATTTTTTTATTATCAAAATTAAAACAAAAGAAGCCCAGATTCAAATCTTCATTCAATTTCCTTCAAAAATCATATATATTTCATTGTTATATCTTTTGTAGTTTCTGAGCTAGAATTTTTTGTTAATTATTACCCCCAAATCATTAGATTTCCCTGGCACTGGGAAAGCCTTTGTTTGTAACATTTTCAAGCAGCGAACGGGTACCAGCTCTTTATACCGGTATAACTTTTTTTTTTCCCCTGGGGATGTGTGATCCTCGAATCAAAACAGTGCTTTTTCCTTCAAAACTGGTAATCATCCCTTCAAGATATTATCCCATCAAACCAGTTGATTATTCTTTTCGGGGATTCGGTGAGTGACGCTCGTCGCGTGCGGACACGAAGCGGTCGCTCTCTGCTCGGACCGAATTTGAGTTTGAAACGAGTTCTTTGCACGGGCTTTTTCTCGTCAGTCACAGCGCTTCAACGTTTCTTTAGCGTTCTGTTACGAAAATCATGGCAACTTTTTCTACCGTAAACCCAGTCTTTTTGAAACAGAAAGACATCCCGGACAACCTCGACGATCGGCCTTCGGTACTGGAGGTATGTTTAGCTGCCGAAAGAGTGGCGGGACAGGGTTCCATCCTCGGAGCCCAAAACATCAGAGGTCTGTGGCGTATTTATCCAGCAACCAAGGGGGCCCGTACGGAACTTCTAGTGAAAGGTCTGGTTTTACGCCACACCTCACGCCAGGTATCCAACACCAATCTTATATTCTGCGAGATACAGGTGAGGAAAAACCAACCACAAAAGTGTGGATAGATGACCTCCCTATCTCAGTTGCGGACTCTGAGATTGAACATACCCTTGCGCAGGCTGGCTGTGAACTGCGTTCACAGATAAAAATGGAGCAAGCCAGAGACAAAGACAATAAGCTAACAAGATTCTTAACGGGGCGAAGATTTCTGTTTATTACCGTCCCCCAGTCTCCACTTGAAAAAATCATGAAAATTAATATTTTTTCAGCAAAGATTTATCACAGAGAACAAAAGTCTCTGCAAAAGACAGTTGTTTGTTCTCGCTTTTGTCAGTCTGGTCATCATGTGTCAGGGTGCAAGACTGACGTAGTTTGCAGAGAATGTAAACAGACCGGTCATAAACGGGGTGACCAGTCATGCCAACTCACTGACAGTTGCACTGACAAACAAAACAATGACCAACCGACACAGACGAAAAGCAAAGTAAAGACAGACAGCAAACAAAAAGCTACAAACGATGGTACAAAGCCTAGTAAGCGTGTTGACAGGAGTCGATCATCAACCCGCCAGTCTACCCTCCTGTCTTCTCTCGGACAGGGTCTTCGTGTACGGTCAGACACCCCCAAGCGTGGCCGTTCCAGAGAGCGACACAGCCCGAGGGAGGGGACGGGAAAGGTGCCCAGACGAGAGGAGTCGGGTTCAGTCAGCCCAGCGCGTTCCGGCTCTGAGAGGGCGACGGTTGAACGGTGGCAGTAGTCGCTGTGTGACCCATCGACCTTTTTGACGATGGATTGGCTATTGTCCAACGGACTGTGAGTTTGAATACTGCTTGAAATGTGTCATTGATAATTATGGTTGATATCATGATATACATGTCAATTTTGTTTTTTATGGATGTCCATGAAAACAAGGCTACAAAAGGAAATTGAAAGAAAACAAAAAATGTTACGATGGATAATATACGTATTACCTCCTTGAATGTAAGAGGGTTACGAAACAAAATGAAAAGAAGATCGGTGTTTAATTTCTTAAAAAAAAGAAAAGATGGATATTATTTGTTTACAAGAATCTCATGTAACAAAAAATGAAATTGAAACATGGAACAAGGAATGGGGTGGTAATATCTTTTGTAATGAAGGTACAACGCGAAGTCGGGGGGGGGGGGGGGGGGGGGGGGGGAGTGATTTTAATTTCAAGAAATTTTCATGGTGAAGTAAAATTAATAAGGTCACAAAAAAGAATGCTTGTTGTCTCTGTTGCATACCTTGAACGCAATATTGTAATAGCAAATGTGTATGCACCTAATGAACCAAATGATAAGCTTTCCTTTTTTCAAAACATGAATGACATTTTTAGTGCATTTAATGAAGAAGATCTCATTATCCTAGGAGATTTAAATTGTGTTCTGAACAATGAACTTGATATTATATCTGGTAGACCACATGATATCAGAGAAGTTAAGGTATTAAATGAGACCATCGACAGTTTAAGTTTAACAGATGTATGGAGAAATCACCACTCATTTGACAAAGACTACACCTGGTGTCGATATAAGCCATTTATTGCGCGCCGTTTAGACTACTGCCTTGCTTCCGAAAGCATTCTGAGTTTATGTGTATCATGCCAACATGTGCTTTCTCCTAATTCGGATCACAAGGCAATTGTACTGGATATCAATGAAGGAAATTTTATCCGTGGTCCTGGTTACTGGCGCTTCAACAATAGTTATTTGAGGAATGAAGAGTTTATACAGAAAATGAACAATATGTTAGATTCCTTCTGGTTAGAGAATGATCATGTTAACAGTGTAGAGAAATGGGAGTTATGTAAATTAGAAATACGGAACTTGTGCATTGAATTTGGTAAAAAATTTGTCTTGTAAGAAGAAAAACGAACTTCTGCAACTACAGAGTCGTCTTCAGCAAACAGAGAGAAGAATAATAGATGCCCCCCAAAATGAACAGCTTCAGACAGATCTCTTGAATGTAAAGCAAAAAGTGGAATTATTACAGATTGAAAAAACAAAAGGCCCACAAGTAAGAGCTAGAATTAAATGGATTGAAGAAGGTGAAAAGAATTCAAAATACTTTTTAGGCATAGAAAAATCCAGAGGCAGAAAAAATTTAGTCACTCGGCTTGTTAGGGACTCAGGAGAAATTATTACTGGCCAGAAAGAACTACTACGGGAACAAGTGTCATATTATAAAACGCTATATAATCAGAAAACAAATGTTGCAGATGTAAAGGCAGCTACAGATAGTTTCTTAGAGGAAGAGACCATGACGAGATTAGAGGAAGAAGATGCTGCATTATGTGAAGGTGCGTAACCCTGAAAGAAACAACTGATGCTCTCCAGATGATGAAAAATGGTTCCACTCCGGGAAGCGATGGAATAACCACCGAATTTTATAAATTCTTCTGGAGCAAAGTAGGTCGTCTAGTAACCGATTCGTTTGATGATTCATTTAATAGAGAAGAACTGTCTTTTACACAAAAGCAGGGAGTCATAACATTACTTCTCAAAGGTAATGATTTAGACAGAGATAAGTTAAATAACTGGCGACCTGTTACATTAACAAACACGGTTACAAAATACTGGCAAAAAGCTTAGCGGTGAGATTAGGAAGGGTGATACCGAAATTGGTTAACGAGGATCAGGTAGGGTACATAAAGGGTAGAAATATAGCAACAGTTGTAAGAACGATAGATGATGCGATAAATTATTTAAATATAACGGGTAAATCAGGATACCTTGTGGCTCTAGATTATTCCAAAGCTTTCGACTCCATATGTAAAAAATTCATCTTGCATGCTTTTAAAGTGTTTGGTTTTGGCAGTTCTTTTCAGACATGGATATCGGTTTTAACTAGCAATTGCCAGAGTAGCATTAACCATGGTGGATGGATCTCTGAGGCTTTTGATGTTAATTGTGGAATTAGGCAAGGCTGCCCATTCTCTCCCCTTGCCTTTATTTTAGCGGTAGAGATTTTGGCAATAAAGATAAGAAACAGTCCTATCTCAGGTATTATGACACCAAAAAATAATGTTAACGCTGTATTGAAAATAAAACAATTAGCTGATGACACGACACTATTTCTTAAAAATAGAGAGGATATGATAATGTCTTTAAACATACTTAACTCGTTTGAAAGCTTTTCAGGACTTAGACTGAATTTGCACAAAACCAAAGCAATACGACTAGGTAAAGGAGGAGAAGAACGGAATTTACCGTTTCCCATCGTTGATAAAATAAAAATCCTGGAAATTTTTTTTCCAAACAGAAACAATGGCTAAAAATATTGAAGATAATTGGAAAAGTCGAGTTAAAAGAATCCATATTTGATAAAACAATGGAGTAGAAGGGATCTCAGTATACATGGCAAAATTGTTATAGTTAAATCCTATATCGTCAGCCAATTGACATTCGTTATGCAATGTATAGGTATCCCGGAAGTAATTCTTAGGCAGGTGAACACATTGTTGTATAGGTTTATTTGGCAAAGAAAATTTAGCAACCGTAAAGCTTTCGAAAAGGTGAAAAGAAAAACAATGGAAAGTGACTATAGTGAAGGAGGACTTAAAATGATTAATATGTTAGAATTTCAAAAATGTTTGTATTTACAATGGGCTGGAAAGCTGTTTTGTGCTACTAACGAGAATTGGACCTTTACACCCAAATGGCATTTGGGTAAACTTGCTACAGAACGAAATATTTTTAGGATAAACTGCAGATCAAAGCAGTTACAAAAAGTGAGTGAAATAGAAAACGACTTTCGGAAAGAAGTCATTATTACATATCTAGATAATAAAAAAGAAATTAAATTACAGGATGTAAACAGCAAGAGCGTTCATAGTCAAATGCTATTTCATAACACTCTAGTACAATATAAGAGCAAGGTTTTGTATTTTCCAAATTGGTTCGAAAATGGATTTGAATGTGTTCAAAGCATAGTGCATGCACATGAAAACCGACTCTTGAGTTTAGAAGAAGTTTCAACTGTAATAGATAAAAATAAAGCAAATGTAATTTTTGAATATAACGCTCTTTGCAATGCAATTCCAAGACAATGGATGAACTGGATTCAACGTGGCGAAATGAGTCGTGAAAACATCCATGTGGAGTCCTGCATTGCAAGTGAGTTTAATGTAAAACCAAAGAAAATAAAGACCTTATTATTAAAAGCGGGAGATGAAATCAATCTAAAACCTCACGCTTATGAAGTCTGGCAAAGAAAACTCAATTTTGTTCTCAACGATAGTTTTAGGATCTTGCCGAGAAAAGTTTCAAAAGAAGTTCGGTTACACGAACTACAATGGAAAAGAAACCATAATATCTATCCAACAAATATCATTCTTGAAAAAATGAAAGTAACAGACTCTAATAAATGCGATTACTGTATTGATGAGATTGATTTCATTGAGCATTTCTTTTTTGAATGCCCAAATGTAAGTCTATTTTGGAAAAAAATTGAAGTACTTTTATGGCTTGAAATTGGAAAACCAGTAAAATTATTGGTTTTGGATGTTTTATTTGGTGTTTGTAAAAAGGAACTGAACCAAAAAGGGTCTGTATTAGTTAATCATATCATTTTGTTGGGCAAAATGTGTATAAGTATAGCGCGGAAAACAAAAGCACTGTCTTCGCTTCAAATCATTTTTGATCAACAATTAAATATGAGAAGAAAATACATATTCAGTAGCAACCATTCTAATGTAACTAACACCTAAATTCATTTAAAAGACGCCGTCTCTGTCCGCCTGTATGCCTGACGGCCGGTCTGTCTGTCTGTCTGTCCCTCCTCCTCCCTCTGTCCCTCTCTCTTTCTCTCTCTCCCTCTGTCTCTCGCTCTCTCTTTCTGTGTGTGGTGTGTGCGTGTGCGTGCGTGCGTGCGTGCGTGTGTGTGTGTGTGGGGGGTGGGGGGTGGGGGTGGACGGTGTTCGGGGGTGTTGGGGGTGGTGGTGGTGGTGGCGGTGGTAGTGGTGTGACGTGAAGAGTGCTCACGCGCTAGCGTAGTGGGATGGAGAGGAAACGGGCAGTTGGACTACAGATATCCTTTCATGCGTGTGCACATTTCGGAATTGGTTGCTAACGCATAAATTTTGCTTTGGTACTGTGCCTTCAACATATAATTACCAGTGTTAACATATTTGAGAGAGGGGGAGGAGGGGGGAGAGAGAGGGAGAGGGAGGGGGGAGGGAGAGAGAGAGAGAGAGAGAGAGAGAGAGAGGTGTGTGTGTGTGTGTGTAACACAAAATGAAAAATCGAAAAGGATTACATTTTTTGTTTCATATATGCTGTTTCTTTTGTATATGTATATATATATATATATATATATATATATTATATATAATGCAACACATTATCAGAGTGAGTGTGCCAGTTCACCACACATTAGAACATCAGCAAACCCAGACGCTTTGTATCAAACGCCAAAACACTAAAATCTGCAAAATTATGTCCATTTGTAAGAGAACATACAGACTATGCATGGTGTGTAAGAGACTGGTTGGGGGAAAAAAAACAACAAAAAAAACACCCTTAGTTGTGGAAAAAAAATTTTCCCCGTTTTTTTTTTTTTTTTTTTTTTTTTTTTTTTTTAAGATGAAGAGGACAGTGTGGAGCACCAAAAAATGAAGAGGTGGATTTTGGCCCTAGGAAAAAAAAAAGAAAATCACCGCCTTAGGTGCTCCATTGATCCGATAACTGATGCCACAAAAAAAAAAAAAAAAAAAAATTATTCTTTTCAAATGATTTTCGGTTAAAAGTGAAGACTCGTCATGTCATCAAACAGTTATGTCCCTATGAAAACAGCCCATTTTCCCAAAAATTCCCAAAGTAGAGCTATTCATCCCTGGAGAACACTTGATTTAACGTGATAACAGACAATTTATCCAACAAGAACAGTTTTATCATGCTTGCTGGCAATTTGTCCAGGAATAAGAATTATTTTCTCGTGAGAACAGGTAGGCCTAAATTATACTGCAATAGCAGTATTTTACTTGGTTACCAATATTTTATCCCAGATCAACCGTTCCTTTTTCGTGATTACACGTGATTTCTCTCGTAATAAGTTATTTTCTCAAGATTACAGGTAATTTATCCTGTAATTAGGAACAACAGTTATTTTCTCGTGGGTACAGGTAATTCATCCAAGAGTAATAAACACTTTCTGGTGCTAACAGGTAAATTGTCACTGAGTAGCAGTAATTCTCTCGCGGTTACAGGTAAACCTATCCATGAAAAACTGTGACATTCTCGTAGTTGAGGTAATTTATCCCAGAATAACGGCTTTTATCTCGTGATTACAGCTAATTTATCACGTGATAAGTGATTTTTCTCGTGATTACAGGAAATCTATTCTGGGACTACATTTTTTTTTTCAGAAAAGCGCCTTCTTTTTTTGGCTAAACGATTTTCTTTTTCGAACAGGGAACTAATTAACCTAGAAAACATCTCTCTTTCCCCTCAAAATAGATATCCTACTGTAATAGTTTTTTTTTTACCTTCAAAAGACCGCTAATTATCCAGGATAACTTTTTTTGTCCATGGATTACATTTAGTTATTCGGGGATACAGGTTTTCTTCACGG
>CM065725.1:60455872-60463372 GCA_033310375.1 Conus canariensis
TTCTAACTTGTATGGAGATCAGACATAGCCTTTGTGCTATTGAACGGCTGAAAAGCATTATGATGCCGTACTAGCGTAATTGTAGGACGTGACTGAAAATGCAATGTAACTCATTTGTGCGTCCGCAAAAAAAAAAAAAAGGAGTTCTACAGTCGAGCAGCTCCGATGCCTATGCCTTCATGATGCTCAAACCCGGAACAAAGTTCACATGCAGTTTAGGCTGTTGATATATGGAGACATCTGCGTGTCATAATGGGACAATTTTCCACAGGATAGATAGGTTCAAACAAGGAAAGCCAGTGCTTCTCTGGGTGCCACTGGCACCTTCAGGTGTATGTTTTTTTCTTTTTTCAAACAAGGAAAACCAGTGCCGATGTGACGCCCATGTAGTTCAGTTTGTCATGAGAGTTGTTGAGGAGATACACACATTTCAGTCGATGAAATATGTGAAGCTTATGGTCTGACTGCGAGATACACACCTTATTTTATGAGAGAAACAACACAGAGCTCTCTCTCTCTCTTCTCTCTCTCTCTCTCTCTCTCTCTCTCTCTCTCTCTCTCTAGGTGATGAAGTAAATGGAATGGTGCCACCGCCACTCCACAGTGCTGTCTATCGCCTCAATCTTTTAAAAGCTTCGCGGATTTACTGGCAAAAGCGGATTGAACTACAGGAGAAAGGGGGAGGGGGCTGTTTGATGGAAATAGACTTTAATCAAGATAAAATGAACTCA
Source organism: Conus canariensis (assembly GCA_033310375.1). NCBI lineage: Eukaryota > Metazoa > Mollusca > Gastropoda > Neogastropoda > Conidae > Conus > Conus canariensis. The sequence continues at coordinate 60,456,604 of CM065725.1, forward strand.
TCTGGACGGGGCAGAGGAAGGGGCAGGAGTAGAAGGTGGGCTCCAGCAACACTGGAACCAAAGTTCCGAAAGAAAAAAGGATTAGTAGTCAGTCCCCTTTTTCAATTACGGGTGATGTACCATTCTGTGTCGGAGTGCTGTTTTTTTATTTTTAGATACGGTCTTTCGAGGTACATGCGTCCGTATGTGAGCACATGCTTGTACATATGTATGTGTAAAGAAGCGGGGACAGATTCTCCTTCGTTGTAGTAAGGGTATTAAATGTTTTGAGTATCTTGTATCTGCGTTTGTGCTACATGTATTGTTTTTGAAAACATTTGTTTGAAATTATATAGCCTGAAAACAATTGTTTGAAGTTATATAGCCTGAAAACAACATTCGTTTGAAATTATATAACCTGGAAACAACATTTGTTTGAAATTATGTAACCTGAAACAACATTTGGTTTAAAATTATGTAACTTAAAAACAACATTTATTTGAAATTATATAACCTGGAAACAACATTTGTTTGAAATTATGTAACTTAACTGTCTCATCATGGGAGTGCAGGTCATTGTCCTTGTTCATTATTTAGTATTTGTGTCTTTCTGTCTTATTGGAGATTTCCTTTAATATTTATTGAACGCCATTCTAAATAATAATAATAATAATGTATAATACTTATATAGCGCATTTCTTGTTGTACAACTCAATGCGCTTACATCCACCATTTGCACTTATTCATGCACACAGCAAAAAGAAAATACACAATGGCAGACGCACCTACATGCATAAACTGCCTCACCGAACTAGTTGTGGAGGAATTTAGGAGAGATCTAGTCATCTACAGAAGAGAATAGGCTTTTTTGAAGAGGTAAGTTTTGAGCTGAGATTTAAAAGAAGAAAGAGTAGGCTGATTACGAAGGTCTTCAGGGAGGGAGTTCCAAATAGAAGGTGCTCTAAAACTGAAGGCTCTTTCGCCAACAGATTTAAGAGAACGCTTAGGGATTTTCAAAAGTTTTTTTGTGAAGAAGAGCGAAGGGTACGAGAGCTTTGGTAGGTGCAGAGAGAAGAAGAGAGATAGTGAGGAAGAGATTCATTGAAGTGGCGGAAAGCAAGAACTGCCAGTTTAAATTGCCACCGATACTGTATGGGAAGCCAGCCAGAAAGCTGAACGAGGCGTCTCCATTTCGACGAATGCACTAATGTCTGTTATGTTGTTTTGTCAAGAACAGTCTATCTGAGTTTGTGTTAGCGTATGTGGATAAGTATGTCAGATTGTGTCCACACAAAAAAGCAGTGTCTCACACTCCTAAACAAACAAATGTATACAAAATCTGACTTGGCAGCACAACAACTGTTTATACCCTAGAAATGAAAGTACTTTTTTTCAAAGAAGAAGTATACAAGCGTATTAGGCAACCACTTCCACAGAAGAGTACATGGATTACATTGTGAGTTGGTGCAACATTTTAATTGTGGCGTATGGCCAATGGGCGAGGACAGACAGTATAGCAAGGGACTCTACCCACTGATGACCTCACGCACATCTGTGCCCAGACTCTAGTTTGTGACTCAGCGTGCAAATCAGATAAAGACAGTAAAGCATGTAAACACGGATTGGCTTTCCGCTCGCACGTTGAAAGACTACCTGGATTGCTGCTAGGGAAGTTGTTTTTGTTGTTTCCCCCCCCCCCCCCTCCCCCCCACTTTGGTCCCCAAAGACTGGTGCCATGGGTTACCTTACAAAGTCGAATTTGCATACGATAATGAGCAGTCCGCCTACGCAGCTGGCTGGCCTGGCTGGAGAATAAACGTCAATGAGGACTGACGGGAGGTGATGATGAAATTAACGCTGGTTTGAGAACATGTGTGTCCTAGAGTAAGAAGAGAATTTTATCTTCGCTAAAAGAGGATAGAAAAGGGGGTTGGGGTGGGAGAGGGTGTGGGTGGAAGCGGGGGTGCAGATGAGGGGTAGGGATTGATTGATTTAGCTGGCAGAGAGTGGAGCTTGCAGACGTAAATTCGACCCCTCTGGCACCTACCATACTACTATACCAATGCCTTGCTGTCTGTCTCAATAATGTATTGTCGTTCTGGGAGTGTCACTGTAGTAGCTGGCCCGTGGCCTTCTTACCCTTTCCCATTCCCGTCCCTGTCCTGCCCTCCCAATCCACCCCCTCCCTTCCCTTCCGCCCTCCCATCACCCTTCGTCGCTCCCATGCCCCACGTCTACACGTGTGGCATAGTTATTCCCGCCGCTAATGTCTGTTCCAGAAGTTCTTCTGTAGGTTCCTGCTGCGAATTGTAATTTGTGCTGACCGTCTGCTGACCGACTTTTTCTTCCTCTTTCATATTCTGTGATCCTCCCCCCGCCCCCCCCCCCCCCCCCTTTTCCTCTGTCCCTCCATCCCATGCCCTTTCTCCCAGCAAACTCTCTCTCTCTCTCTCTCTTCTCTCTCTCTCTCCTCTCTCTCCTCTCTCTCTCTCCTCTCTCTCTCGCGTCACCATGTCCATTGTGTGGCTTCCTTGGGGAGGATGAGTCGCATTTTTTGTTTCATTGTAAAAATTACAGTGCTGTACGCGATAAGTGTGCAGTTTTTTTCAAAAGAATGTTGCCATAAATCAGGACACATTCGGAGTTTTAAAACTGAATTATGACGATAATTCAGTGAAATCACTTGCCAGATGTATTGCAGGGCATTGAAAATACGAGCAGAGGTTATCATCAACTAGAACTTACGACGTTCAAATGAAAAATGAATGCTACAGGAAGTAGTAAAATATTTTGGCTATCGTATTACATATTTACTTCTATGAATGATATTAAACTGGATGGTCGAGATACTGGCCTATTTTGCTTGTATTTCATGCTTTCAATTGATTGATGTTATTTATGTTTGTTACTTTCGTTTTCGATATGATTATTTTGTGCTGTAGCCCCCATGTCACTAAGGCTGTATAGCTAATGACATTAAACATGTTCAGTGGTCAGTGTTCTCTCTCTCTCTCTCTCTCTCTCTCTCTCTCTCTCCCCTCTCTCTCTTTTTCTTTTTCTCTCTCTTTTGCTCTTCTGGCACAATCACGTGATTCTAAACATGGTAGTATATTTTTGGAACTGATTGATTTGATTTTTGACTTTCGTTACTTTTCTATGCCAGTGGGTGTGTAACGTGTTTGATTATGTGAATATGGTGTAATGTGATCAGTTAGTGACCATAAGGAAACAATTACATGTTGGACATAGCAATGTGCTGAGCTGTAATCAATATCTTTTACGGTCGATTTCAACCAGGATGTTGTATAAATGTACCTGCTGCATAACACAAACTTTATGTTGCTTTTGCGAACTTAAAGATGGCTTTCGACATTTTTAACCAAAACATTTTATGGAACGTTTTACGTAAAAATGATGGTAATGGCAAACTGTATGCCGCGTTGCAAAGTACATATGATTTAGCGTGTGTATGTGTGCAAGTTAAAAGTAAATATACAGATTATTTTGATTGCTCACGTGGTGTAAAACAGGGATGTCTTCTGAGCCCTCTTGTGCTTTCTCTGTTGATATATATACAATTCAATACATATATATAGATATATATATATTATACTATGTATTATATTATATATATATATATATGTGTGTGTGTGTGTGTGTGTGTGTGTGTGTGTGTGTGTGTGTGTGTGTGTGTGTGTGAATGATTTAACAGCATAACTATCGAGGGAAGGGAAACCTGGAATAAAAAAAAATTCCAGGAACTGTTGAGGTATTTTTTATGCTCTTTGTAGATGTTCAACTCTTGTAATAGAGGTCGTCAATCCTCACAAATACTTAAGAATGATGCAAACAACGAGACTGAGTTGATCAAATGCTTGGAATGAGTCATGTCCGAAAGGAAATAAAGGTGTCATTGAAATTCTGACATCAAAACAAAAACTGATTTTTTTATGTGTTTTTTTTTTTAATGGAAAATTTTATATAACTCTTGGTCACCTATTTGTGGAAATATGGGGTCTTTTAAACAATAAGCAAATAGAGAAAAAACAAAAAAAGATTGTTTGCCATAAAGCGTTTTCTGAATGTTCCCATCCATGCATGCAACGAGTTATTTGTCGACAGGCACAGTTAGATTGTTTTGAGAATCTTCTTGCATCTGAAAGTTGATTCTCCTTCTTTTCTGCCATGTGCCCGTCAAGGGACAATTCCAGGTGGTTCCACGCAGATGGGTCAAAGTGGAAGGAATGGGGGACTGTTTGGGGGGAAACCACTTGGCCCAAAGAAGGGTCATGGGTAACTGTGAAGGCCTAACATGTAGGGTGAGGTAATGGGTAACTCAACTATTTCTGGTTCGTCAATCATGTCATGGGTAGAGATCCGGAAAAAAAAAAAAACAACTGAAGCGATTGATGGGGGGTGGGGGTGGGGGTGGGTGGGGGGGGAGAGTCATCTGAATTGTCATCAGTTTGATATTAAATTCTGGCTCAAAGTCATACCACATCTCAAAATGCTTATATGCATTATGTAGTATTTGGCGCAAAATCCTGGCATGTGGCCACTGGGCAAGGACGGACAGTATTGCAAGTGACTGCAGCCACTGATGACCTCACACACATCTGCCCCCCGCTTTAGTTTCTGAACTTGTCGTGCGTGGCCGCCCGTGCACTGGGACCCACGTGCACACAGTGCGAATCGTTCGTCTCATCAAACCTATATGGGCCGATAATTATAACAAAACCGAGACATACAAAGGAACATCACGGTAGAGCCGCCAATGCCTGGCGCGTTTGTTTGCATTGATTCAATCGATGAACATGAATTGCATCACAATTTGTAGCTAGCTCTGCTTGTTAATCAGGTAGTAGAGTGAAACTCGTGAACAGGGACTGGCTTTCCACTCTCATGTTGGCAGACTATTCGGATTGGGGTTTTGCCCACTTTAGTCCGTACAGGCTGATGCCATGGGTTACCTTTACGAAGCCAAATTTCCATGCAATAACGAGCAGTCCGCCTACGCAGGTGGCTGGCTGGTTGGAGAATAAACAAATAAGAGGAGTGAAGGGATGCGGTGGAATTGGCCCTGGTGTGAGAACAAATGTGTCCGAGAGGGCCTCTGGGTAACAAGAACTTTGTCTCACTATCTTCCTTTTCGGAGAATAGGGAACAGGGAGGGAGAATGGGGCAGAGGGTGGGTGGGAGTAGGGGTGAGGATAGGGAGAGGGGAGGGGGGGGGGGGCAAAGACTGGTCACTTTTTCTGGCAGAGAACGGAGCTAGCGGATTCTGTAAATTCGACTCCTCTGGAACCTAACATTATACAACCAATGGCATTTTCGCTCTTAATAATGATGTTTTGAGGGTGTCACTGAAGTCTTCGGTTCACCGCCCTCACCTCCCGACCCCCATGCCCGTTCCTTTACTTCACCTCCCCTTCCACCCCCTCCCTTTTTCTCTCTCTCTCTCTCTCTCTCTCTCTCTCTCTCTCTCTCTCTCTCTCTCTCTCTCTCTCTCTCTCTCTTTAGTCACCCTTCTTCTTTCCCATGCCCCATTGCTACATTTCTAGCATAGTTATTCCCGTCGGTGATGTCTGTTCCAGAAGTTCTTCTTTAGGTTTCTGCAGGGAACTGTAATTTGTCCTGATCGTCTGCAGACCGACCTTTTCTTCCTCTCTCATCTTCTGTTATACCACCCCCTCCCCCCCCCCCTTCCCTGTCTCTCTCCCCCTCTTTCACCTGCTCTCCTCCCGCAACAAACATGCCCCTCCTCCCCCTCTCTCTCTCTCTCTCTCCCTCCCCCTCTCTCTCTCTCTCTCTCTCTCTCTCTCTCTCTCTCAGGGGTGATCACGTGACTGTAAACATGGCGGTACATTTGTTGAACCGAGAGATTTGTTATTTTCGTGACTTTTGCTTTGCCTGTGGAAGTGGAATGTGCTGAATCATGTGAATGTGGTCGATCAGGAACTATGAGAAACAATAACATGGTGGACACAGCTTTGTGAAGGGCTGTTATCGATATATTTTACGATCGATTTCGATCCGGATGTTCTAGAAAAATACCTACTGCCTGACACAAACCTTATATTGCCTTTGTGGACATAGAGAAGGCTTTTTTCATGGTTAACCGAAACATCTTATGGAACGTTTTATGTAGAAAGGATGTAAATGGCAAGATGAATGCTGCCTCGAGAAGTACATATGACTCGGTGTTTGCAGGTGTCCCAGATAAGAGTACATATACAGATTATTTTGAATGCCCTCGGAGGGTAAGACAGGGATCTCCTCTGAGCGTTCTTCTGTTCTCTCTTTTTTTTTGTCTAAATAATTAAGCAGTGGACCTATCGAGGAAATGAAAACATGGAATTGAAATCATGACACGAGCTATGCAGGTATTGTGATGCTCTTTGCTTAGGATGTTATCCTCTTGTCTAGCACAGACTTTGGTGTACAAAGTCACAGACTTTGGTGTACAAAGTCAGTTAAATGCACTGAAAGAAGAAACTGACCAATCACATTTGACTTCTACTCTTGACAAATCACGCATTATACTTTTTGGTAAAGCTGGTCTTCTTTCTGGAAAAGAAAAATGGTTCTATGGCAATACAGTAATAGAGGTCATTAATCCTTATGTATTTTTTTTTTCAAACAGAAAAATACATTTCAGTAATAGTGAACAGATCGAATAGGATAAGTTTGGTAAAATTCAGGTAAAGAACCGTTGGCGTTAACGCAAATAAAAGATGGTTTTACACTGGGACATCTACGGAATAGCCTAACGTAATGTGCGGACAGGTCT
>CM065725.1:60478372-60495872 GCA_033310375.1 Conus canariensis
AAGACATACGCATTTATACACGAACACACACACACACACACACACACACACACACACACACACACACACACACACACACTTCGTACGCACACATACACAATCATATGCACACGCGTGCATGTACACACACATGCAGTTTCAGTTTCAGTTTCATCAAGGAGGCGTCATTGCGTGTGGACTAGTCCATATACGCTACACCACATCCGCTAAGTTTTGAGACCGCGCTACGCATGGTTTGAAGCTGATGGATAAATGAATTAACAACAAAGATGAGACAATTGAAGAAGAGGATCTTGTGGCTACAACTCAGCGGATGTCTGACCTACGCATTAGCCCAACGCGCTGGTCAGACCTTGAATACCTACCTACCATTGTGTGTGTGTGTGTGTGTGTGTGTGTGTGTGTGGTGTGTGTGTGTGTGTGTGTAGTGGATGTACATGTGTGTGCATGATGTGTGGGCATGGGCCCAAGTGTGTGCGTGGGCGCATGTGTGTGTGTGTGTGTGTGTGTGCGCGCGCGCGCTCGCGCGCGCGCAGGTATGTGTGCGCGTTTGTTTGTTTGTGTGTGTGTGTGTGTGTGTGTGTGCACGTGTGTGTTGTGTGAGTGTGTGTGTGTGTGTGTGTGTGTGTGTGTGTGTGTGTGTGTGTGTGTGTGTGTATCTATGTCTGTGTGGGTGTGTGTATGAGTGTTTGTGCGCGCTAGCGTGCGCACGAATGTGTGTCTGCGTGTGTGTTTGTGTGAGTGTGTTTGCTTGCACGCACGTACATGTGCAAAGGTGTACACACACACACACACACACACACGTGCGCGCGCGCACACGCGCACACGCGCACCGCGCACACATACACATGTCGAGCTTCAGAACTCGGTAAAAAAAAAAAAAAAAACGATAGATAATAATTAGACAAAATGCCTTGAATATTAATTAATTAGAACGTGCTGATGGACTTGAAGTAGAGAAACATTTCGCTGTGATATCAACAAAGAACATAGAAATCAGAGAGGATTTTCTTGATGTGCCTTCATCACGCGATCGTGTGGCTTTATGAGTTTATAACTGAATGCTGAGATGATAATTATCCCCAAGCAACCGGAAAAAAAAAAAAAAGACATTTCTGCACGAATAAGAACAAGTCCATTTCTCTTCATCTCAATGATTGGTTCTCCTGTCCCCCTGCTTCTCCCATGTTTTCAACTGATTAATCCACGCGCTCTTATTAACTGTGTTCATCTGTCGTTCTTCCTCCTTAGAGTTGGCCTGAATTTTGTGATTAGATTTCCAGATGATCATTAAAAAAAAAAAAGAAGAAGAGAAACAGAGAAAAAGCCGCCATCTGTCAAGGTCATTGAAGACTCAAGCAATACACCACCACCCTATCCCCCCATCCTCTTTCGCCGCCAACGTCAGATGATTGTTAACCCTTGCCCGATCCAGCAGGAAGTTTGTTTACTTTTCTTTCATTCGGTGTCTGTGACACCATCCCTCCGTCCACCCTTTTCTGATAGAACTACATCAACTCTCTTTCAGTGTTCCAGCACTTTGAGCTCCTAGGCAGTTTACATGTTGTCTTGCTTGGTCTGTTTATCTGCTTATCCATCTACGTACTGTCCGTTTACCCATCTGTGTACGGTCTGGGTATCTCTCCTTTTGGGGTTTTTCTGTTTCTGTATGTCTGTGGCTGCCCTCTGTCTGTCTGTCTGTCTGTCTGTTGTTTCTCTCTCGCTCTGTTTGTCTGTCTCTGTCTGTCTCTCTCTCTCTCCCTCACTCTCTCTCTCTCTCTCTTTCTCACCTCTATTGTAATCGCGTCTTATTTGCAACTGTTGGCTAAACACATCTGTAGGAACTCGTTGAAAAAAAAAGTGATATGATCAATTCATCTGCATGCAAGAAACTGAACACAAAACCTCTGTTACACATGTGCGCATCCAAAGTAAACACGAATGTACGCAAATGCCATTGTACTTGCAACTACAACACAGACAGATAGAGTGACATACCGGGAGAGAGAGAGAGAGAGAGAGAGAGAGAGAGAGAGAGAGAGAGAGAGAGGGAGGAAGGGAGGGGGGTAATTTTGATCACATAGAATGGTACATCAGTATCTGTGTGACATCATGAAGAACTGACGTTGTTTCCCGGTGCCTTCTGTTGATTTTTATTTGTTTATTTCATTTCATTTGTTCTTTGACCACGTATCTGGCTGGTGCACTCGAGATGTCTATTCATGAATCGAGAGAGATTTGCCCCCCCCCCCCCCCCCCACCCCCAGCTATGTTTAAGTTATTTCAAAACCCCTCATTCGAGATCGATATAGAAACTCACAAAGCGCGACACTTAAACTAAATGCAACGTTGAATGCGTCAAACCACAAAATATAAACTTTTTATGACGTTGTTTCTCAAATTTCGCGTGCGAGGATTTTTGTCCTCAGGCCTTGATAAGGTTTATCTCAAAAATATTTTTCATTCATATCATGCAGAACTAAAAAAAAAAAAAAATTGAAAATTTGAAAAAAAACAACTGAAATAACTTTAAGCACGAACTGACACCACTCTTTTTTCTTTCTTTCTGTCTTTTGTTGTTGTTGTTGTTGTTGTTTGTTGTTGTTGTTGTTGTTGTTGTTGTTGTTGTTTGTTGTTTTTTGCTCCCAGGTTGTCGGTTGGTCTGGAAGAGCGACATGAAAACGTAGGAAGTAGTCTCTCGCCCACAGGGCTAACCCCCTCCGTTTCCACCCCCCCCCCCCCCCCCATCCCCCCCCCCCCCCCCCCCTGCTCTTTGGTCTCGCACCGATCCTTGCATCTTGTGTACAGACCATGACCGCAGAGGCGGCGTGTGCAACAAACACTTACCGTAACAATGACAGAACCATTTGTTCTGCTACTGATCCCGAGCAAGTGAAAAGCTTTCTCTGCGCTTAGCTGGCCGATCTCAACGGAGGAAGACCACGCAGGACTCGCGTTTCCGGGTGTCGCCTCGCCAAGCGGAAATGGAATGCCGCGGGTTAGGTTCCGGAACGGAAGTAAGCACGGGACCTGAAAGCATTAATCTCTTGTCCTACAGCAGCAGCCTCGGATGAACTGCGACGTCTCCGAGGTGTCGCTGAGCAAACACGCGCGCGACAGCTGGGGCTTGATGTTTTGACGCCGGTATTTGGCGCTGGGAACTCCTGTTCAGGTTTTACTGTGTAAGGCTGATTGCATGACGGACGCGTGATTCAACCAATCAGAAGAGACCTCTGTCTAACAGAAAGCCTTCCCTTACAGCCAAGCAGCATAGTATGAGAGGATGGTAGGGTTGGGCAGAAAGAAAACGTGTCTAGTTGATAGAACTGCTCACAAACGAGGAAACATCTGTTCAGAGTCTTTCTGGGGAACCGTCTTGATTTGTCACCGAGGCCTTGTTGGACTCCATCGTTACCAACACAGTTCTTTCCCATTCCATCTCTGTCAGTAGTGATCTTTTCAACTCCATCCCTGTCGACGCCGCTCTTTGTTATTTCATTTTTGTCAACCACAGATACATCCCATTCCTTCCCTGTCAACACAGCTCTTTTTTTTTTTATACCATCCCTTTCAGCACAGCTCTCTTTTGTACCAGTTGTGTCAACACAGCTCTTTCTTATTTCATTCTTGTCGACTACAGCTGCATCCCATTCCATCCCTGCCAACACAGCTCTGTTTCATCTCATCCCTGTCAACACAGCTCTTTTTCATCGCATCCCTGTCAACACAGCTCTTTTTTGTACCATCCCTGTCAACACAGCTCTTTTTATACAATCTCTGTCAACACAGCTCTCTTTACACCATCCCTGTCAACACAGCTCTTTTTATACCATCCCTGTCAACACAGCTCTTTTTACACCATCCCTGTCAACACAGCTCTTTTTCATCTCATCCCTGTCAACACAGCTCTTTTTCATCTCATTCATGTCAACACAGCTCTCTTTACACCATCCCTGTCAACACAGCTCTTTTTATACCATCTCTGTCAACACAGCTCTTTTTATACCATCTCTGTCAACACAGCTCTTTTTTGTACCATCCCTGTCAACACAGCTCTTTTTTGTACCATCCCTGTCAACACAGCTCTTTTTATACCATCTCTGTCAACACAGCTCTCTTTACACCATCCCTGTCAACACAGCTCTTTTTATACCATCCCTGTCAACACAGCTCTTTTTTTATACCATCCCTGTCAACACAGCTCTTTTTTTATACCATCCCTGTCAACACAGCTCTTTTTCATCGCAACCCTGTCAACTCAGCTCTTTTTATACCATCCCTGTCAACACAGCTCTTTTTATACCATCCCTGTCAACACAGCTTTTTTTATACCATCCCTGTCAACTCAGCTCTTTTTATACCATCCCTGTCAACACAGCTCTTTTTTGTACCATCCCTGTCAACACAGCTCTTTTTCATCTCATCCCTGTCAACACAGCTCTTTTTTGTACCATCCCTGTCAACACAGCTCTTTTTATACCATCCCTGTCAACACAGCTCTTTTTTTATACCATCCCTGTCAACACAGCTCTTTTTCATCTCATCCCTGTCAACACAGCTCTTTTTATACCATCCCTGTCAACACAGCTCTTTTTTGTACAATCCCTGTCAACACAGCTCTTTTTCATCTCATCCCTGTCAACACAGCTCTTTTTTGTACCATCCCTGTCAACACAGCTCTTTTTATACCATCTCTGTCAACACAGCTCTCTTTACACCATCCCTGTCAACACAGCTCTTTTTATACCATCTCTGTCAACACAGCTCTTTTTTGTACCATCCCTGTCAACACAGCTCTTTTTTGTACCATCCCTGTCAACACAGCTCTTTTTTATACCATCTCTGTCAACACAGCTCTCTTTACACCATCCCTGTCAACACAGCTCTTTTTATACTATCCCTGTCAACACAGCTTTTTTTCATCTCATCCCTGTCAACACAGCTCTTTTTCATCTCATTCATGTCAACACAGCTCTTTTTATACCATCCCTGTCAACACAGCTCTTTTTATACCATCCCTGTCAACACAGCTCTTTTTATACCATCCCTGTCAACACAGCTCTTTTTATACCATCCCTGTCAACACAGCTCTTTTTATACCATCCCTGTCAACACAGCTCTTTTTCATCTCATCCCTGTCAACACAGCTCTTTTTATACCATCCCTGTCAACACAGCTCTTTTTATACCATCCCTGTCAACACAGCTCTTTTTATACCATCCCTGTCAACACAGCTCTTTTTCATCTCATCCCTGTCAACACAGCTCTTTTCCATCTCATCCCTGTCAACACAGCTCTTTTTTATACTATCCCTGTCAACACAGCTCTTTTTATACCATCCCTGTCAACACAGCTCTTTTTCATCTCATCCCTGTCAACACAGCTCTTTTTATACCATCCCTGTCAACACAGCTCTTTTTCATCTCATCCCTGTCAACACAGCTCTTTTTCATCTCATCCCTGTCAACACAGCTCTTTTTATACCATCCCTGTCAACACAGCTCTTTTTATACCATCCCTGTCAACACAGCTCTTTTTCATCTCATCCCTGTCAACACAGCTCTTTTTATACCATCCCTGTCAACACAGCTCTTTTTCATCTCATCCCTGTCAACACAGCTCTTTTTATACCATCCCTGTCAACACAGCTCTTTTTATACCATCCCTGTCAACACAGCTCTTTTTATACCATCCCTGTCAACACAGCTCTTTTTCATCTCATCCGGGCTGTCAACACAGCTCTGTTGGTGTTCAGGAAGGGAGGCTATTTAGGCAGACGAGAACAATGGTAACGATGATGAAGAAACAAAGGTAGCGAACAACTATTGTTACCTAGGTTTTATGTTTACCATTAAGCTTAGTGTAAAGCTTGGAATAGAACCCGTGGTAACTAAGGCAAAGCAAGCATTTCATCTTCTTTGCCGTGCATTTAATAATTGCAAAGAAATATTTCGGCAGTCTTCTTTTAAATCTTTGAATCCAACAGTCCTGCCTATTTTACTGTACTCAGCAGGAATATGGGGTCTGCAACGTTTAGACTTTATTGAAAAAATACATTTTTAGCCAGCAAAAGATACTTAGGCGTTCCACTTAAGCACCAAATGAATGTGTACATTCACAGTTAATCAGATACCTCTTATCATAAACCCATGCATGAAACCATTGAAATGTTGGTTTAGTTATTAGACATGGACTTATCTAAATTACCTAAGCAGGTGTAGTAAACCTGGATGATAATATTAGGAGGTGCTGAGTAACAGAGATCAGGAAAAACTTCCCTTGCTTCTACTACTCCCCACTGAAAATTGCCCATTCTCTCAAACAGCTCCCACCACCCTCCACGCCCTCCCCTTTTCCCCTCCATTTTTTGATTCTTCATAATTGTCTTGCTCAGAGGAGGTCTGGGCCTCATAAAAGCAAAAGTCCAACGACGATGAGAGAAGATGTGGATGGGAGAGGAGCCGATGTTTGGGATGATGCGGCTGGGGAAAGGGGTATGTAATCTTCATCTCTCTCTCTCTCTCTCTCTCTCTCTCTCTCTCTCTCTCTCTCTCTCTCTCTCTCTCTCTTCTCTACTGGGATGGGGGAGGGGTGGGGCAGGGTGTGGAGAAAGGGTGTTTGCAATCTTTTTTCTCACATTGTTTCTTCTTCTTTTTACTCCCTCCTTCTTCTTCTTCTTCTTCTTCTTCTTCTGTTATTTTTGTGAAAACAGTCTTTTATGCTAGGAAGCTGGGGAAAAAAAAGCCTTCGCAAGGAAGTAAGATCGAAGCGGATCTCCGGTGTTAAAATCTATGATGGATTGTCTGAGAATTTGAACAGATTACATACAAACACGTCCGAGACCAAGATCAGGATTTTTTTTCAAATTGGAGAATAATACGCCTTCCAAAAGGTAGAACAGAGCTCTTCGAACGCTCTTCGGAGATCTGTTGCGATTTAGAGTGGAAAAAAACGCTCGCAGGCAGGATTAAGGGCTCAGACAACAATTCAAACCATAGTTTAAAGTGAGTTTTAATGTACCGCTGGGCAGGGGTCGTTTCCCCTGTCTCTGCGTACTAGCTGTAGACAAAAGAAATACGGAATGCCCCCAGACTGAGTCGAAGCCTTTAGTGGCGTACAGGATCGAGAATTATGAAATAACGGTATGCAGAGCTACAAGTGACACAGCTGCAGACCACCTTGGAGTGGATCAAAGCCCTGAAAAGGCGAAGAAGACTTTTTCCATCATGATTCACCTGTCTGTCAGCGCCACAACTTGTAGGGTGTTCAATGCGTTCCAGGGTGCTCTGAACTACCAGACGTGACCTTTCAAAGCTGAATTTGGGGTTGAAACTAACTTCTAGGAATTTGGATACTTTCACAGCTGATATGTATGGTGGATTTCTCCAGACAATTTTCAAGGTCAGCGAAGACTAGTCGAAGATTGTGGAAATGGACACAATGGGTTTCGGAATGTGCAAGAAGAAGACAACTTTTTGTCGGCCCGATGTCTGATTTTATCAATGAAAAGCTGAAGTCAGCACCGTGCACTCGCCCGGGTGCTTCAGCTACACAGAATGTAAAGTCTTCAAAAGGAGAAGACTTGGAGCTCTGGTTGTAATAATTTCATTAATTTTGATGCTAAAAAGAGCAGGGTAAAGGAAGCTTCCTTGAGAAACACCTACTCGTGGATGTCAGACAGCGTTGTACTCACACGAATTTGAAACTGTTGATCAACAAAGAATGTTTGGACGAACAGAGCGACATGGCCTCGAAAACCTAGATTATGAAGACCCATGAGAACACGTGGTTTCCAAGTAGTGTCGTAAGCTTCCTGCGAGTCAAAAAAGATAGCTACAACATGCTGTTTATTGATCCGAAACATTGTTGGTAGTAGTTTCTAACGTGCTAAATGGTCCACTGTGGAACAGCGCTTGCGGAGATCGTCCTGTTCTTTTGTTAAAAGGCAATCTGTTTCCAGGTTCCACAGTCATTTATTTTCCAATTAGTTTATTAGGACAACTGATGAGAGTAATCAGGTAATGCTAATGGGGTTCGTTAAATCTTTCCTAGGTTCTGAATATTTGAATGAAGTGGGCTTTCCGCCGAAGGTTTGGAAGAATCCAGCAGCCCAACCATAATTGTAAACATTGAAAATCATGTAGAGACAGCTTTTAGGAAGGAGTTTCAAAGATCGATAATGAATTTCATGAAGTCCAGGAACAGAATCGTTACAGGTCCTAAAAGCTGATTCGATTTTCTTGAAAGTAAAGGAATCATTGTGGTGTTCAGTGTGACCAGCAGAAAAGTAAAGGAATCATTGTAGTGTTCAGTGTTACCAGCAGAAAAGTCGCAGATATTTTTATGTTTAATCTTTAAAAAGTCGCCAGATCATAATTATTGCTGTCGGTTCCAAGCTTCAGGAAGAAATTGTTTCTGCTGCTTATCGCTCAACTGTTCCTGCTCAAGAATATTCAAAACACATTTCCTTAGGAAGTTCCATGTACACTGCTGAACTTACAGCCTTTGTCCTGGCGCTCAGTGTGGTCTGTCAATCCAGCTATGTAAAAACTTTCTCGTTCTCTCTCTATTCTTGCTCTGGCTGTAACCTTAACCACCCTGAGCTCCCTAACTTGCATTCCAGCTCCAGCAGTCTGCTATCTGATAAAGGCAATGTCGCTTTTGTTTGGCTTTTGGTAATTATGGGTCTTCAGGCAATGAGCTGGCTGATTATCTTACCAAGAATGCCGTCCAAATCAGCTTCTTCTTTCTCTGAAATTAGATCTAGTTTAGAGGCGTTTTGTCGTGTGTTTAAAACAAACTGATATGTTTTCGTCATTTTTTTAAAATTAAACACACGCGTTTGGATTCTATTTGGATGACGTGAGAGACCTGAGCTATATGAAGCATGGAATTGGAAAAAAAAAAAATCTTTTTCTTCTGCTTCTCGTTCGTCGTTTCTTCTTCTTCTTTTCCTCCTCCTCCTCCTCCGTCTTCTCTTTGTCTTCTCCTCTTCTCCTCCTCTCTCCTCCTTCTTCTTCTTCTTCTTCTTCCTTTCCATTTATGTTTCTTCTTCTCCATCTTCTCCAGCTTCTTATCATCATCATCATCATCAGTATTATTAGTAGTATGATTATCATCATCATCATCATCATTATCATTATTATTATCATCATCATCATCGTTATTATTGTTGTTATTATTATTATTGTTCTTGTTGTCCTCCTCCTCCTCCTCCTTCTCCCCCTCTTCCTTTCTCTACCTCACTTTCATCGTCTTCTGCTTTCACATGTTCTTATTTTGGATGAAAATTACGCTCTACCACATTCCACCGCCTCCGCCACATTTCCCACATTTTCCTTTCTAAACGGGAACAGTTACCGGAACTCACGCCAAAGGAAACAAAGGGACGTAACTCCAATCCCGCCACCCGCTTAACCAGTACACGTGAAAAGAAAATGGCAACAAACAACAAACAAGGAAAACTGCTCATATAGGACAGCCCTGAGCTGGTCCACACAACGATGTGTGTGTGTGTGTGTGCGTGCGTGCGTGCGTGCATGCGTGCGTGCGTACGTGTGTGCGTGCGCGCGCGCGCGTGTGTGTGTGTGTGTGTGTGTGTGTGTGTGCTGTCACGTCTTCTGTGCCACTTCAGTGGCATTGTACCTAAGTCGCTCATTCCGACCCATCGTCCACAGCCACAGCCTGACCCGTATGCCGCAGCCCCGGCACTGGCAATCCACAGGGAGCAGTAATTGTCGAGCCGTCATGAGGCAACCCACTGGAGGAGACACTGCACTGCTGCCGAGTCACCATGGTGGTGTTCAGTGATGTGTGTTCTGATCCATCATACGCAGGACACCACCCTACTGACGACTGCAACCGCTTAATCGCGAAGTCGACGCGAGTGAGATCTCCCTCCAGAGAGCGCCACAACGTCCATCACGTCCACCACGACAGTCCCCATGAATTTGCCGATACCGGTGACCCCAACAAGGCCATAACGTGGAGAGCCAATAGAAAATGAGGTTCTATGAGAGCAGGGCATGAAGGGCCACAGAATTTCAGATATTTTTAATGCTGAACGATGAGGATGGGTGTGATGAAGATGATGGTATGGATGGTTTGAGAATGCTTGACATTCTCTGTATTCTACGCTTACTTTCATGAAATTATATCCCGGCGTCAACCAGGCCCGAAAAATACAGATACCAGCAGTGTTGGTCCGAAATTCTGAGCAACAACTATCGGAGACATGTCCTTTGTGTGCATAAAACTCGACTTAGAGGTCCCATTTGAGCCCAGAGTAAACTCAACTCTGGGTAGGAGCAAGTTGGGGCAGAAAAATCCCACACATGAATGGTTATAATGGGAATTGAATCCGTGACGTTCCAGTCGGGAGTCTGCGGCGCTAACCGCTTTGCCACGGCGGCATCCATACAACTCTAACTTGTCCCACGGAGACAGCAACAGTAACAGTAGAAATATGTGAGTGACTCACCTACAATTCATACGCCAGGGGCGTGTGTGTCTGAAGACAGTCACAACTGAACTGTTCCGTGAGTTTTCGCGATGTCTGAAAGATGAGTTGCCTCTCTTGATTTTGTATATGCAGCGAGATACGTGCTTGGTCTGGTAGTTCTGTGTAATCTCCCTGTTTGGAATGTCAGATTGTTGTCTGGGTGGCTCATTGATGTACAATCTGTTGGTGAATTGGGACTGGACTCTAAAGGAATTAGAAACCCATTGTATGATGAGTAGATCAACGTTTATCGATCGAACAAACAACGAACAACAACACAAAATGAAGAAGGGAGGGGAGGAGAGGGGATCATGGATAGCAGGGCATATAACTGGGATATGGAATTGGGGAAGATCTACAAAAAGTTGTGGTTGGACTATCTAAAAGATGACCGGCCATTTTTATAATCAAACATTTGGAAGTAAACTTTTGTTTCAACAATGAATTATCTCCCAAAAACGAACAACACAGTTTTCACGACTTCCACTGAAAAAAAAAAAAGTAAATGCGAAGACTCAATTCATTTACACACGTGTGTCAGTAATGGTCTTTTTTCACAAATCAATAAACTGTGTTCGACTGTCATTTTTGCATTACGTTTGCAAATGATTCTTCTGTAGAATTTTCAAGACGGAGAATTAAAAAAAAAAATTCTGATGTTAACGTTTAATAATTTTACGAGAGCCTCTTTATCTGATAAGAGGATTTTCTTGTCTCTAAATGGAAAAAGCTTTCAATGTGTCTTTTTTTCTGTGATACTGCATAATTCACTCAGTCATAACAAAACAAGGGCGCTCAAGTACGTTTATAGTATTTCTTGCCTTCTGTTTTGCAAGACGATTAGTGTGAAGAATTGTGCCCTATTTCCTGGTAGTTTCCTATGTTTATTTGTTAGGGGAGGGTGTCGACGGAAAACATTGATCGTTTGAGGAGGCTATCGAAAAAAAAAAATATGATTTTAGAGTCTTGTGCCTGCACACGCTGTTCAAGAAAACCGTGCAGGAAACATGCATGCTGAACTGTGAACAAAGCTCAGGGGGATTTGTGGCCTGCAGGATGTGCTGTTGACACTGAGAGAAAAGACAATTCGACGGCGCCGTGGACACAGCAGCTCAGTTCAGTTCAGTTCAGTGGTTTATTTAATGTCTTTTCATAGCCAGATGATATTAGACACTAATATTTAAAAAAAAAAAACTTAAACAAACAAACAAACAAAAAAACTTCACACTCAACTTATCATCCATGTTAGTACTTTCAAACCCACATCTGATATAATTATGCATATTTACATAAGTGAAATACCCTAATGGTACACAAAATTGTTGATCTTTATCACAATTTTGCAACCTGTGACTGCGAAATGACCATGGCAATTTCAGCAACATATGAACATATAAAACAGTATTGAGATCATCCATTACTCACCTCAATACCTTTCTCCTGATAGAGTCAGCACTGAGCATTCAAACAAAAGATGATGCACAGAAATGTTTTCTCTGAAGACACAAGTAATACCATGAGAATACTTAGTGTTCCAAGCATTCAGCCTTAATTTATGAATTAATCTAACAATGTGCCTTGGTCATGATGGTAAAGAAACCTTTTGTTTTTTACTAAAATTCTGCGTATATATCTACTTTTCCATAATTTGGATTAATTCACAAGAGGACAAATCTAAGGGATTTTTAAATGAATTTTCAGCGTTCCTATTTGCTCCTTCTTTAGCAAGACTGTCTGCTATTTCATTCCACTTCAAACCACAGTGAGATGGGACCCGACAAAAGTCATTTTTTGTACCTAGAGTTATGAAACAATGCAGTAAATGTTTCATTTCGAAGAGCAAATCTTTTCTAGCTTTGCTGCCCCAACGCTCTAGTGATGGTAAAACAGATTTGGAATCAACACACAGTACAAACTTTATAGAAAGCAATTGGTGTATCATACATGTAAGTCAAAGCCTTCAGTACTGCATATACCTCTGAGAACACAGCAAGGCTCTTACAAGAACGCATGCCCCATAGTTTTTTTTTTGTTTTTTTTCAAAGACACAAGAGGTGTCTGGTGAGACTGTGTAGATTGAAGGCTATGGCTGGCCTTTAGTGAAGAACCATCAGCAAGTTTCTCCCCTGGTTAGAGTATAGCTAGAGTCTCTTTGTTGAGAGGGGCACAGACACAGTTGGTGGTTTGTTTCCTAAGTCGAGACGAGAGGTCGCAGAGACTGGAAGCTGGGAAAGAATGACTACAGCTCTGTGAGGACTAGGGAATTTTGTTTATGGAAACGATTTGTGTGTGTGTGTGTGGGTGGTGTGTGTGTGTGGTGCGTGCGTGCGTGCGTGCGTGCGTGTGTGTGTGTGTGGTGCGTGCGTGCGTGTGTGTGTGTGTGTGTGTGTGTGTGTGTGTGTCCGTGCGTGCGTAGGTGCATGCGTGCGTGCGTGCGTGCGTGTGTGTGTGTGTGTGTGTGTGTGCTGTGTGGTTTGTGTGAGTGTGTGTGTGTGTGTGTGTGTGTGTGTGTGTGTGTGTGTGTGTTTGTGTCACTATGGAAGCAAACTTTGAAAGAAAAACGTTTTTGTCATGTTTTAAGTGAGGACCTTTGGTGTATTTAATTTGAAAAATATGTCTAACCAAGTTTGTGAAACAAAATACAGTTTGTTGTAAATAGTGTAAAAAAAAAAGTGTGATTGTTAATTAAAGGAGGAAGTCTTTTGCGTTGTCTGGCTGATTGTTTATCAGCGTGGCATGAGCGAGAGTCTGGCAATTAGCATGTGCATTAGGACGAATCCCATAATGGGGGAAAAATGAGAAAATTAATAAATAAGAAATCGATGTCCATTTCCATTTGATTCAATGCAATGAATTAGTTATCCTATTTCTGAAACGCTTTTAAGATAATGCCTGATTCACGTCACACTGGTCCCCCAGTGTCTGCATGTGTGTATGTGTGTGTGTTGTGTATGTGTGTGTGTGTGTGTGTGTGTGTGTGTGTGTGTGTGTGTGTGTGTGTGTGCGTGCGTGCGTGCGTGCGCGCGCGCGCGTGTGTGTATGTGTGTGTGTGTGAGAGTGTGTGAGTATGTGTGTGTGTGTGAGTGTGTGTGTGTGTGTGTGTGTGTGTGTGTGTGTGTGTGTGTGTGTGTGTGTGTGTGTGTGTGAAACGTTTAACACTAGGATTTTGTCGGCAATTTCAAGCGCTAGCAAAACCAAACTGCAAGAATGAGAAGTACTAAAAAAAATAAAGATAAAAAAAAAAAAACTTTCCTGCAACTCCATAGATGATGCCATAGAATGGTAAAGGCCATGAATCTACAATTAATATTTTTGTTGGTTATTTTTAATACGGTAAAATTGTCACTTTCGTATTTATCAAGGAGAATTACAAAAATCAATTATGCACTGCCAAAGATGTAATGTGTAAAATGTGCAAATATGCACAGTTGAAGACGTGATATGTAACAAATGCAAGTGTTACAACAAACATGAAGTTGCATTCTATCAAAATCACAGCATTCAATGAGATCCCTAATTAGCAGTGGAGCAGAAACAAATAAAATGTCCGTTTCTCCGTATCCATTGACAGAAACTTTGACGAAAACTGAAAGCATGTAATACCTTGAACATCAAATCCTGTCTAACACTGTCAAATACCTTAATACTTTAAACATCAAATCTTGACTAACATTGTCAAACACTTTAATACCTTTGTCACACTGTGCATAAATGCATGCCTGCACTCAGCCCAGCATTCACTCCGTGCACACACAATCTCTCCAAACAACCAGAAGGCGCACTACGATAACTCTTCTTCTCCCCCTCCTCTCCGGGGAATAATTTACTAAACAATAATCAGCTTTTCAAACAATGACAACAGGTTTGTTTTCCAATTTACAACTTCTGTTCCTCCACACCAGTGGAGGTACAAACATTCCACAGATCCACTAGCTGGGACCAAATTTCATCTCATTTTACATACTATCTCACAGATACTTCTTTCAGCGGTGTCTCCTCCTCACTGGAGAAACATAAAATACATTTTCAAAGAAAAATCAAAAGATGGCTTAAAATATAGTAGTATCAACTGAGTTCATCAGGGGACAATTAAAAATCATTATGGGTCAACATGACAAATGCTTTGTTTTCTCACGACTGGTGCAGTCGTTGTCTTCTACAGCTCGATTCTCCAACCCTGGAGACGATTAGGTGCTGCCGCAGCACTGTAGCCCAAATATTTGTGCGACTGCCTCAGTCGCCTAACTGGTGCTGCCACAGCACTGGGAAGGGCTGAAACACGAATGAAGTCCGTGTAAGTAATCTATTTCAAAATCTGAATAATGATAAATTCTTTTCCCTTTTTCCCTTTTCTTAACTCTCTCTTTTTTCTCTCCCCATCTGTCTATACCTCACCTGGTAATGGTGAATCGCAGGTGGAACTCGTTCTTCCAACAACCTGTCTGGTCAGTGTCCCCAAGCCATCTCCTTCCTATACTTTCTTTTTCCCTCCTGCGCTCACATTCAGTGAGTACTCGTCTAACTCTACGCATTACCAGCCCTTGTGTGCTGACCAATGGACAACGTCCGTCCATTCAACCAATAATCGCCCTACGTCTATAGCCACCAGCTACACCGATCACACTGGTCAGGCCACGTGAATTATTGTTTCTTTTACCTTTTCTTTTCCCTACCTAGGTAAATGCTTTATAACAAATAAGGGCGTACGCGTTGGAACGTCACATGTCGCCATGTGAGGCTACATCACATGACAAACCTTAAACATCAAATCCTGTCTAACATTGTCAAACACTTTAATACCTTAAACATCAAATCCGTCTAACATTGTCAAACACTTTAATACCTTAAACATCAAATCCTGTCTAACATTGTCAAACACTTTAATACCTTAAACATCAAATCCTGTCTAACTTGTCAAACACTTTAATACCTTAAACATCAAATCCTGTCTAACATTGTCAAATACTTTAATACCTTAAACATCAAATCCTGTCTAACATTGTCAAACACTTTAATACCTTAAACATCAAATCCTGTCTAACATTGTCAAACACTTTAATACCTTAAACATCAAATCCTATCTAACACTGTCAATAAAAATTGAAACACAAAAGTAATCCTTTTTTTTATACATGATTATGTAATCAAGTATCTCATGAACTAAATGAATATTATCTCCAAAATACTTATTTGGAGTAAAACCAGTCTGGTCTTCATTGTTTAAAGAGGGAAATAGGCGTTTCAATCGTTTGCTGTACAGATAATCCTACTTTGTAAAAAAAAAAAAAAATACTCAAACTTGAAGTGATCTTTAGAGTGGTTTCGTCTCGGTTTTGGGGCTTGTCGCTCTTCGCAATGCACACAATAATGACTTCTGTTTGCTGATGACACTTTTTTTCTGTTGTATCCATCGTTAAGCCTCTTGCAACGAACGGACCAAGTTGCAGTCAGCAAAAAAAATAAAATAAAATAAAATAAAAAAGAACCTTCCTAATTTCCACTGCAGTGCCTCCCTCCCAGAACTTTCATAGAAAGCTTTTACTTCAAAATGATACCAGCTTTTTTTGTTTGCTGATGACACTTTTTTCTGTTGTATCCATCGTTAAGCCTCTTGCAACGAACGGACCAAGTTGCAGTCAGCAAAAAAAAAAAAAAAAAAAAAAAAAGAACCTTCCTAATTTCCGCTGCAGTGCCTCCCTCCCAGAACTTTCATAGAAAGCTTTTACTTCAAAATGATACCAGCTTTTTCTGCAGTGATTTCGCTCTTCAAAGAAATTTGATTCTCAGAAAATGCTGGGCAATCGTCTACCAAATCCAGAATTTAGCAAAGTTTAACGACTCTTATAGAAAATCATTTTCGATAAAACTTTTTAACTTCCTGTGCAATTTCATCCCTATTACTTCAACTGATTTCATCATGTAACGTGAGTTTCGTTACATCTTTACGAATGTAATTACGTTTTTTTCAAACCATAATTCTTTTTCTATCCTTCGCCTACCCATTTCGCCTTCAAACGCAACAGTAATACACCCTCCATCTTCTTTTTATGACAAGTAATTAAATCTTGTCAATAGATATTTCACGCCCCCTTCTTGTTCGGACAACGTCATTTTCCTCTCGAGTAAATAAACATTACAAACATTTCTGTTTGTTGTGTGTGTGTCCTTCCGTTTCCTTGTCATTGTGCATGATACAGATTTGCCTCAAATTTGCATCAGCAATATATATATATATATATATATCTTAAAAATCGATCACAGATAACAAATTAGCCAACCCACAGCGACAATATATCTGTGCTGCGTACTCTACAGTAACCATTTTAATTATCTATAACAGATTTCTTTTAACCTTGTTCAAAAGTTATGAAAAGTAAGGAATGGTCAGATCATAATGTTGATAAAATGTCTGCATCTATCACTTGATCAGATCGCCAGTCGGAAACAAGACAGAAATCTAAACAATTCAATTGACATGGATTATTTCTACCCCATGTATTCTACGTCATTCCGGATGGACCTCACACCTGTTATAATAAAATCTAGATTTCCCAGCCTGTTTTCTACTTGTTCGAGTGCAATAACATTATTCTTATGTCTACAGGTGTACAATTTAACAGCTAATTGTAGACTAAATTCCAGTCACCTCCAAAATTGATATTTTCAGTTCCAACTGCCCCAATACGTTCGTCCAATTCTGCATGAAACTTTAGCTCATCATGATTGGGTCCATAAATACAAGTAATGAAATATTTTCATATGATTTTTTCTTTTATCAATCTAAAATCGGAATTACTGTTGTATTTTCATAAACTTTTTTTTTCTTAATTTCAAAATTGTTATCAAGCAAAATAGCTACTCAACGTAAATCTAAATTGAGGGAACCCAACCCACCCCCACCCCCCTCCTCCTTCCTCCTAAAAAGATACATGCAGAGAGAGGAGAGAGAGAGAGAGAGAGAGGATGGAGGGAGGGATGAATGGATGTAAGGATGGATCG
>CM065725.1:60498372-60508372 GCA_033310375.1 Conus canariensis
CTCTCATATCCTTTATTTTTCAAAACTGAAGGCCGAAGAACGCTAAGCTTCAGGGACGTGAGGAGACACAAATAGACAAGTAAACAAGTAACCTGGAAAACAAGCATTTTAAGGATAAACGAGCAAGCAAACAAACAAATTCATGATGAAGAAATCAACGACTAAAAAATAGCAATTTACATGCGCTCGAACGAATAAATAACCGTTAAATGAATCCATAAACAATTTCTTTAAAAACAATTGAAAGAAGTAAATGAATCGATGAATGCGAAAGCAAACAAAATAAATCAACAGATGAAGAAGCTTGTTCATAGATAAGAAATTATATATATATATATATATAAAATGCTGAACAATTAAGTAGTGGGGGAACGATAGAATATATATATATATATATATATATATATATATATATATATATATATATCAAGAAATAACGTAGAAAACAACAGTTTGTTAAAATCTAACTGACAAGCACTCGAACAGATGAATAAGTAAATGAGTAAATGTATCAAAACGTAACGTGTACATCCAGAAAATCTGCGTGATGTATGCATGCCAAGCGGTATGAAAGCCACACGATGCTTAGGGGAAGGAGAACAGTATTTAGACACTATTCCAACAGAAACACAATAAGAACAAGCACAGGACTCAGCACCAGCAGCAGCAGCAGACGGCTTAGCAGGTGCTCTCTTCTGAGAACATGTCTTGACTATTCATTTCTTCAGCACCCAACGGCACTTCTCACACACCCACCGTTCCCTTTTACTCCCCCTCTTCCTTCACCTCCGCGTCTCATCTCACTTGCTATTACTAGTTCGTACCCTATCCCCCCCCCCCCCCCCACTCCCTCCCCACTATTCCGCCCTCATCTCCAATCTCACCCCTCCACAACTCACATTCCCAAAAGCAGCAGTCTTGACTTTGACTGCTGACCTGCTCTCTACCACTTACGCAATGACCACATAATCATGCGCTTGCATGATGCGAGACACAAACATTTTTACAGCAGATTCCATGAAAACCTTGTTCAAAGATGTTCCACCTGATGCGATCTTTGAATTCTTGAAAGATTAACATTTTTCATCGGATCTGAGATTTAATAGTGGGAAGATATTTAACAAAATTTCTGATGGGTTTTTAGAAGATGTATTTTAAAGAGTTGTGTGAATGAATGACTTGTGAGTTGACTTCAACGCGGTGACAGCCCTGATACGGCCCTTTGCGGTCGGCTGGGCAATAAGAAGTATTACCTTACCTTACCTTTACGCTCTTTTGGTGTCAAGTTCACCACAAAGAAACGTTTCTTTCGAACAGTTCAGTCCAATTTCTTTTTTTTCTTTTCTTTTTTAAACTGACAAGTCGCCTATGTTTTCAAGACTTGCATCATCAACACAACGTTGTATTTTGACCAAACATACATGACGCTTTAATGTGTATAATTATGAGGTCTGTCACAGTTCTCTGTACAGTAATATATTTATTTGTGTATATACAGCCCTATTTAGTACAAATGGCATTAAATGGCCAAATTTTGACAAAATGTTCTTTAATATTTCTAACAGGTTTTCTATATAATAATATTTAGCATATCTTTTATCATTCTATTAAGTATTAACTGTCAGTGATGATATTTCAAAGACAATGACCATTTCTTAATATCTAATTCATTGCCTAAAATGATAATCACAGCTTTATGGCGATCAGGCCTCAGTGACATCTTCATCCACGGGATAACTGGAAACGTCTCAAAAATCATTCCATCAAGTTCGATAACACTCATGCTGGTAGTTGCTGGGATTATTCCACGATGAACTTTACTACACACACACACACACACACACACACACACACACACACACACACACACACACACACACACGGACAACGAAAATTGCATGCTGAGATAACTCCATTGCTACACTTGTAACAAAACGAAAAAGACACCAGTCAAATAACCAAGCAAACGAATAATCACACAAAAATGAGAAACAAAAAGACGCAACATCAAAACAAATAAATCGTTGATAAGCAGAATGCGCAGAAAATATTTCAAGAAAAGGCTTTGCCGTCCCATTTTTCATCAGGTAAATCCATCACATTGACAAATACCAGCAGAGATTTCCGTATTTCTGGAAATTGAAATGAATGTTTCGGTCTCTTTTTCATTCATCTTTTGTGTTTGTATATGAGAGTTCGTTGCGTCTCTAGACTATAAAGTGAAATCGACACGGCAAAGAAATAAACAGACAAATACAAAATATTAAAACAAATCAACAGGGAAATTAGGAAGAATATTAATGGTCAGTCTGTTGAAACTGTTTGTTGTTGTTGTTGTTGTTGTTGTGTGTGTGTGTGTGTGTGGGTGGGTGTTGGTGGATGGATGGTGTGTGCGGTAGTTTCTTCATGCATTTCATAGTTAGACCCTGAAAATGAGTCGCCGAATGTCTTCAGTTCTTTACCCAAATTAAGGGTAATTTGCTGATGGTGAGATCATCTTCTGGGTCCTTCAAGTGAACAAACTCCAGTACCGCGATGGTGGCACCCTGAGTTGGATGTGAAGGAAGTAGTAACACGGAGTATTTGCATATCCATGGGGTAGTGACAAATGTAGTGACAAGTTCATATCAAACTATGTACCTGGGTCGAGGAACGCGTCTCGTTCCCTCAGTTCCACCAACGGCTGTGCTCTGGGTTCTCCTATTGGTCAGTTCCACCAACGGCTGTTTTCTGGGTTCTCCAGTGGTCAGTTCCACCAACGGCTGTTCTCTGGGTTCTCCTGTGGTCAGTTCCACCAGCGGCTGTTCTCTGGGTTCTCCGTGGTCAGTTCCACCAGCGGCTGTTCTCTGGGTTCTCCAGTGGTCAGTTCCACCAACGGCTGTTCTCTGGGTTCTCCTGTGGTCAGTTCCACCAACGGCTGTTCTCTGGGTTCTCCTGTGGTCAGTTCCACCAACGGCTGTTCTCTGGGTTCTCCAGTGGTCAGTTCCACCAACGGCTGTTCTCTGGGTTCTCCAGTGGTCAGTTCCACCAACGGCTGTTCTCTGGGTTCTCCTGTGGTCAGTTCCACCAACGGCTGTTCTCTGGTTCTCCTGTGGTCAGTTCTAACAACGGCTGTTCTCTGGGTTCTCCTGTGGTCAGTTCCACCAACGGCTGTTCTCTGGGTTCTCCTGTGGTCAGTTCCACCAACGGCTGTTCTCTGGGTTCTCCTGTGGTCAGTTCCACCAACGGCTGTTCCCTGGGTTCTCCAGTGGTCAGTTTCACCAGCGGCTGTTCTCTGGATTCTCCTGTGGTCAGTTCCACCAGCGGCTGTTCTCTGGGTTCTCCTATTGGTCAGTTCCACCAACGGCTGTTGTTTGGGTTCTCCTGTGGTCAGTTCCACCAACGGCTGTTCTCTGGGTTCTCCTGTGGTCAGTTCCACCAGCGGCTGTTCTCTGGGTTCTCCTGTGGTCAGTTCCACCAGAGGCTGTTCTCTGGGTTCTCCTGTGGTCAGTTCCACCAGCGGCTGTTCTCTGGGTTCTCCAGTGGTCAGTTCCACCAACGGCTGTTCTCTGGGTTCTCCTGTGGTCAGTTCCACCAACGGCTGTTCTCTGGGTTCTCCTGTGGTCAGTTCTACCAACGGCTGTTCTCTGGGTTCTCCTGTGGTCAGTTCCACCAACGGCTGTTCTCTGGGTTCTCCTGTGGTCAGTTCCACCAACGGCTGTTCTTTGGGTTCTCCTGTGGTCAGTTCCACCAACGGCTGTTCTCTGGGTTCTCCTGTGGTCAGTTCCACCAACGGCTGTTCTCTGGGTTCTCCTGTGGTCAGTTTCACCAACGGCTGTTCTCTGGGTTCTCCTGTGGTCAGTTCCACCAACGGCTGTTCTTTGGGTTCTCCAGTGGTCAGTTCCACCAACGGCTGTTCTCTGGGTTCTCCTGTGGTCAGTTCCACCAACGGCTGTTCCCTGGGTTCTCCTGTGGTCAGTTCCACCAACGGCTGTTCCCTGGGTTCTCCAGTGGTCAGTTTCACCAACGGCTGTTCTCTGGGTTCTCCTGTGGTCAGTTCCACCAACGGCTGTTCTCTGGGTTCTCCTGTGGTCAGTTCCACCAACGGCTGTTCTCTGGGTTCTCCAGTGGTCAGTTCCACCAACGGCTGTTCTTTGGGTTCTCCTGTGGTCAGTTCCACCAACGGCTGTTCTTTGGGTTCTCCTGTGGTCAGTTCCACCAACGGCTGTTCTCTGGGTTCTCCAGTGGTCAGTTCCACCAACGGCTGTTCTCTGGGTTCTCCAGTGGTCAGTTCCACCAACGGCTGTCCTCTGGATTCTCCTGTGGTCAGTTCCACCAACGGCTGTTCTCTGGGTTCTCCAGTGGTCAGTTCCACCAACGGCTGTTCTCTGGGTTCTCCAGTGGGCCTGAGGGGAGGCAACGGGGTAGGACCTCGACGTCTCGGCTTAGTGACCATCGGCCTGCAAGTAGGTCTCGATGACCATTGAGGCTTGCTTGGCCTGAGGGGTGAACACATTCGGGAAAGGTTTCAGCCTATTAGGTGGTTTGCACCTTGTTGGCTGTGGGTCGAAATAAACGCTTGCAGTTATAGGTACTGGTCTGTGGGGAGGTCTGAGCTGTAGGTGCAATGGGTATTTTGAGGAATCGAACATGAGTTGGAACTAGATTCTATGCTTTAGCCACACCCTTTGTTGTGCACATGTAGGGATGGACTAGTGATTCCATTGGTTGAGCCAGAACAATACGGAGATCCATTGGGTTGGAATTTGCAGTTGTTGGTGTGAGTCGTTGGGTTGAGTGTTGTGTCTGCGGGTGGCTAGAGTTTCCATTGGTTGAACCAGTATCACTCGGGTCCTGTATGATCGAGAACTAATTAATTGATGCTCGGAAAACCAGTCAAAGTATGACTCACTCGTGGAAGTGAAATCAACCCATCGGCCCAGGAAAACACACCGAGGTGAAATCAAAACTTTACGTAAAGCGGAGGTTTGCTGTTGCCTCGGAGCCGATGACGGTAGAGAATTGTCTCCTGTGTGGGGACGGAAAACAGCAAGACGGTCAGCCTGTTGAGGCCTCAACAGAGAGCTGCCAGCCAACGGCGGGGTGTCTGCAGCGACAGAAGACCTATGGGAGAGGCCGACAGGAGCCCTTTCCGTGGAGAGGACGAATTGCAGCGGAGTCCGGGAGATTCGGTCCAAGAGTGCAAGTAGAACTACACTGCCAGAGTCCCCCAACTGGGATTTGGCCAATCGGGCGGACTTGAATAGTGTGGCAGCTTCAAGGAGAACAACATGACCGTAGTACCACTGACAGATGAGAGAACCGAACTGTTCTACCAAGGGAAACAGCTGGTAAGTTGTGAATGTTTATATCTTTCTTGTGTTAAAGTGTGTGTAAATTTAATATTGGAAGGTTGTCTTTTCCGGTTTATTTAGAGTAATTGAGGAAAAGGGGATGGAGTTATTGGATTATCTGTGAGACGTTTGCATTTTTGGATGATACAGATAAATGTGTTGTGTAGTGTCAGATGGTGGCTCGGAGTCAAGTTAAGTCACACTTATCTTGTTTTTATGAAATGTTATTGATTTCCCGTTCCCTATGTGCGGGCCCGATGTGAGTGACAGAGTGCGTGTGCCTATACGAAAGCGGAATTTGTTTGTGAAGATATGAAGGCTTCTGTCCATAGCTCCCCCCACCCCCTTCTCTCCCCAAATCTTTGTATATGGTAATCATATTTAAATGAACGTCGGAGACCCGTCACAGAGCTCTCTCTCTCTCTCTCTCTCTCTCTCTCACACACACACACACACACACACACACACACACACACACACACACACACACACACACACACACACACACACACACACACACAGAGTAGCACTGCCTGTGAAGTCAGTTTGTTTTCCGTACAGGGCTAGAAAATGAAGGGAGACTCGAAGAACCACGATCACAATGCGACGCCCTGCAGGTGCAGCTGAACACCCTGGCATGGCATCGTCTCCTCCAGTGGGTCACCACACAGTAACTTTCAATGACCTTCCAGTGGACTGCAGTCATTGAGACTGACCACGACTCAGGTCTGGATGTAGCTATGTCTGGAGAAGCTGAGATGAAGGGTTTGAGATGTACACCGCTGAGAGGGCAGAAAAGATGTAACGGCAAAGACCAAATGGAATGCTCCACTCACGTTGGAAAAAAAAAAAGTGAAGGGTTGACATTCTCGTCAGTAGCGTCTCTCATCTTTTGTAGTTGTTGTCTGTAATTCACACTATTCTACGATTCCATGATGCCATAGACTTCAGTCCAAGCCGCTGTTATGCCTGTGTTGACGATTCCAATACACGCGGTCGATGTTGTTGCAGACGCATTACGGATCTAGTACCACATAACCACACAGCAGTAACAATAAACATAGACTTTATAGAAAGATACGGATTGGTTTTCAACACACACGTATCCACCCTTCTAAGTTTGCTGAGGGCAAAAAAAAAATCACGAAGAAAAACACGATGAATTCGAAAACTTTTTCTGGCAAAACGAAGTGGGTGGAGGAAGGAGAAGGGTGCGAGGCAGGCGGGGGTAGGTGAAGAAGGTGGGGGGTTGGGGAAAGGGGGTGGGAGTATAGACAACCACGTGCTGCACAGTACTCTTCAGTTCAGAACTGTATGCTGCCGTGACAGAAAGGTGAACCGTGACTCTTCTGTCTGTCTTTTGTCCTAATGTTTTCACACTTCTGGTGACTCCTGAAGTCGTATTGTTGGCGGATTTAGAGGGGACTGTGTACATGCGACATCGTTCTGTATTCGGTTCTGTTCCTGCCACTATGTTCTGGATAGTAGCGAGAGATTTCTGAAACAAAATTTCTTCTTCTTCTTCTTCTTCTTCTTCTTCTTCTTCTTCTTCTTCTTCTTCTCCTCCTCCTCCTCCTCCTCCTCCTCCTCCTCCTCCTCCTCCTCCTCCTTCTTCTTCTTCTTCTTCCTCCTCCTCCTCCTCCTCCTCCTCCTCCTTCTTCTTCTTCTTCTTCTTCTTCTTTCTTCTTCTTCTTCTTCTTCTTCTTCTTCTTCTT
The DNA here is from genome assembly GCA_033310375.1 of Conus canariensis. NCBI lineage: Eukaryota > Metazoa > Mollusca > Gastropoda > Neogastropoda > Conidae > Conus > Conus canariensis. Next base: position 60,505,421 of record CM065725.1, read on the forward strand.
CTTCTTCCTCTTCTTCTTCGTCGTCGTCGTCGTCGTCGTCGTCGTCGTTGTCGTCGTTGTCGTTGTCGTCGTCTTGCTCTTCTCCTCCCTTAACTCCATGGGGATCATAAGGGTTTCACACAGGACACAATTTACCAGATCCCTCCAGTTCTGTCGGCTATGTCTCCATGCTTGCGTCTCTGCAAATGTTATCTTGACCATCCTGCGAAGTTGTCAATCCATCGGGATTTTTTTTTTTTCTGCATTCCCGTCCGTCTCCCCCTGTCATCAGTTCCCAAACAGACTGCTTTAGCAAGGCCACCGGATCTTGTCACATGGCCATGTCAGTAGATCTTCATGTGGTCCGATTTGCTGCTTAATATTTGGGCGCAGTTGTTCATGTGTCATATGATTAGTACATCTGATGTCTCGTAGTCTTCCTCAATGACTCCAACGGAGACTGGTGCAAGACAGCTGTTGGAATGAGGCCAGGCTGTATCTTCTCACCCACTGCTTTCAACATTGACCTGGAGAGAATTATGACTGACTCACTGGAGGGACATCAAGGCTGTATCTTCTCACCCACTGCTTTCAACATTTACCTGGAGAGAATTATGACTGACTCACCGGAGGGACATCAAGGCTCCGTAAGCAATGGCTGCGACATAGTAGCAAACCTACACTTTGCCGATGACAATGACGAGCTAGCAGGAGAAGAGCTGGAACTAGCCAACCTAGCAGCGCGAACTGGCAAATGTTCTGCAGCGTTGGGCATGGAGGTCAGCGCCGAAAGGACAAAACTTGTGAGCAACAACACCAAGGCATCAGCGTTAACATCGCTATCAAAGGAGAGAAACTAAAGATAGCTCAGAGCTTGAAGTACCTCGAGGCAATTGCTTTAAATGAGGGATCAGAAACCTGAAGTGCTCTACAGAGTTGCGCAAACGACAGCACCGTTAGCCAGACTAAGACCCATCTGGAATGACAGAAACATCACAATCAGTTCCAAGATCAGACTGATGCGCTCCCTGGTCATTGCCATATTTCTCTATGCCTGTGAGACGTGGACTCTGACAGCTGAACTAGAAAGAAGAGTTCAGACATTACAGATGAGATGCTTCCGCATGATCCTTGGCATCTCATGCAAAGACCACATTACTAACGTGGAGGTTGCAAGCCATGTTACGGCATACTTTGTCGCCCCTGCACACTTTGTCGTCGGCGACAAACTGTGCTGCATGCTTTGTCGCCGACGACAAAGTGTGCTGCATAAAGTATGCCGTAACAAGGCTCTTCAGCCACAGCAGGCGCTGCAACTCCACAACTGACGGATCCACGGCCCAACACCATTGTCTGTCCAGACAGACGGATGCCATCACCTTGTATTGTACTGTACTGTAACGCATCGTATTATATAATATCGTAGCATATTGTATTGTATTGAGTTGCACTGTACGGTTCTGTGTTAAATTGTACTGCACTGTGTTCTGTTACGTTCAGTTGTACACTTTTCTCGTCAAACCAGAGTCGTCTCAAAGAAATGAAGGCTGTACTGCTCAGAAGCAGTGTGTGTGTGTGTGTCGCTTCAGTACAGCGAAGCCAATTTTATCCTTTGCTTTTCTCTCACTCTTTGCCTGTCTTGTATGTCCGTCCAACCACTAAAAGTGGGTTTTCCTATCGAGTTTGAGCAAGAACAGTTCTCAAAGGGCCGTGAATTCATTTCGCGCGCGCGCGCGCGCGCGCGCGCGCGCGCGCGCGCGCGTGTGTGTGTGTGTGTGTGTGTGTGTGTGTGTGTGTTTCTCCGTGTGTGTGTGTGTGTGTGTGTGTGTGTGTGTGTGTGTGTGTGTGTATGCACGTGCACGCGCGTGTGCGTGTGTGTTTGTGTGTCTGAGTGTGTGTGCGTGTGTGTGTGTGTGTGTGTGTGTGTGTGTGTGTGTGTGTGTGTGTGTGTGTGTGTGATGAGAATAACTGACCCAGCCAGCACTAACTAGAACGAGGCACTAGATTACAGAATATTTTCAACAGTATGAGCACCTGGGTTTGTTTGTTTGTTTGTTTGTTTGTTTTGTTTTGTTAATACATTATTTAGATTTTCCTAGAACAAAACGAGGAAAATCAGCAGTATTTTTACAGATACAATTTTAGTAGATCGCATGTTTGCACATGCTCAAAATATGACAGATTCCTATTATAATTTTCGTCAGTTTCTGCGGAAATAGGATAGAGATCATGGCAAAGTTTCCTTTTGCATTTGTGTTTCCGTGCATTATCTGCCACGTGCTTGGTGCCAGTTACCAAAAACAAGCGAATCATTTGGTCAAGGTTATCAGCGAGTAGCTATCATATCAATTTATTGGTTAAAGGTCAGCGAGTAGCTATCATATCAATTGATTGGTTAAAGGTCAGCGAGTAGCTATCATATCAGTTGATTGGTTAAAGGTCAGCGAGTAGCTATCATATCAATTGATTGGTTAAAGGTCAGCGAGTAGCTATCATATCAGTTGATTGGTTAAAGGTCAGCGAGTAGCTATCATATCAATTGATTGGTTAAAGGTCAGCGAGTAGCTATCATATCAGTTGATTGGTTAAAGGTCAGCGAGTAGCTATCATATCAGTTGATTGGTTAAAGGTCAGCGAGTAGCTATCATATCAATTGATTGGTCAAAGGTCAGCGAGTAGCTATCATATCAATTGATTGGTTAAAGGTCAGCGAGTAGCTATCATATCAATTGATTGGTTAAAGGTCAGCGAGTAGCTATCATATCAATTGATTGGTTAAAGGTCAGCGAGTAGCTATCATATCAATTGACTGGTTAAAGGTCAGCGAGTAGCTATCATATCAATTGACTGGTTAAAGGTCAGCGAGTAGCTATCATATCAATTGATTGGTTAAAGGTCAGCGAGTAGCTATCATATCAATTGATTGGTTAAAGGTCAGCGAGTAGCTATCATATCAATTGATTGGTTAAAGGT
>CM065725.1:60520872-60525872 GCA_033310375.1 Conus canariensis
ATGAATGTAGTTTCCTAAATCCTGACTGATTGATATACAACAGTTTATGTTTCTCAATAAAAGATGATAGATGGTGATGGATATGACGTTCTAATGGCTTTGAGACGGACGATAGCAGCGAAATTGGTCTGTAGTTATTTGGATCATCTAAATTCCCTTTTTTGTGCAGAGGGATAATTTTTGCATGTTTAAATGCTTCTGGAAAGTAATGTTTAGATAAACATAGATTAAAGAGGTATGTAAGAGAATCTACAATATATGGTACAGATAGTTTTAATATCTTGGGACTGATTCCATCAAAGCTGTATGAACTTTTATTTTTCAAAGTTGATAGATATAAAAACATTTCATTAACATATATTAGGGGGATAGAAAACTTTGCGTATATATTTTTTGCATCACAAAATTTCTGTAAATTCGCAGTATAAAAAATGCTAGTTTTATCTTTCCCTATGTTTAGCTTGTTACCAATATTAGCAAAATGATCATTTAGTGTTTCTACTGGAATGGACATTCCTGTCTTGATGAACACGGTCCGGTAAGTTTATTAATAGCTTTCCAAATAGAGGCTCCGTTGTTTTTGTTTTGAACCAACTTTCTGAAAGAATCACATTTAGACTTTCTAATCATGTACTTCACAATGTTGCGTTTTCTCTTATACTCTTTGTCAGAGCCTACACTTTTTAAATCATCCCTCTCGTCCATGGCATTCAGAATATCCTGAATGAGCCAGACAGGCAGGATATCTGATTTGACACGCCTCTGGATCAATGGGATGTGTTTGTCGACAATATTCAGAAAGGTTCTCGTCCAATAGGCAAGGGCATCATCTGGATCGGTGCAGCTATAGATGTTTGCAAAAGGGAGGAAATGAGATCAGATTGAAAAGCGTGTAAGCTGAAGTTTTTGAATGAACGAAATGTGATTACCAAATGACGCTTTTGGAACTTTAAAACCCTTTTCCTTCCAAGTTACGCAAACAGCATTATGGTCACTTGCACCAGTAGGCGGTACACATATTTCTGCAAGTGCAGCAATGTTCGACGAATATATGTGGTCTATAAGGGTATTAGATTTTGAAGTAACTCTAGTCGGTAAAGAAATGCACTGATGAAGATTATATGAATTAGCAATGTTGGACCATTGGTAACAAGACTGAAACAGATCTATATTGAAATCTCCCCAAAATAGTATTTCTGTTTTCAAAAGCCATACTGTGTCCATCATCTCACAGAAATCGTTATACCAGCTGGACTTACTTTTAGGATGTCTGTATACAAATCCGACAAGAATTGACGCTAATGTCTTACTTTTTGACTGAATTTCAAGCCACGTTATTTCAATATTTTTGTGACAAAGATCATTACGAATTTTGTATGGGATATCTTTTTGGACGTAGACAACAATACCTGTTTCAAGAATATTTTCAGGGTTTCTCAGGACTATTGAATATCCAGGAATGGATATTGAATTGTCACCAGCGCGGCTGTTTGTCCATGCCTCAGAAAATCCAAAGACATGGAAAGGTTTGTGATTATTATGAATGATTTTTGATACGTCAGACATTTTGTTTATGAGATGACAAATATTTAGGTGACCTATGCGCAGACCGTCATTGACAGGCCAGTCTGATACATTCACATTGGTTGACATCAGTGAATGGAGGGAAGCAGCGCTACCTGGAGATATACAGAATTACCACGTGAAATAAAGAGGAAACGGAAATGATCAGTTCAGAATAATTATAGTTCAGCTAAGTGCATTGGTCATCTCATGGCTCACAATAGACACTCAAGTTGTAGGGAAGTCCTGATGATTGCTAATGAGTGGAATAACATGCAGTCCCAACCCCTACTAAATAAGGGAATTAATTTGGCGGTGGGGCTTCAGAGGGGGGAAAGCAGTCTGCTGAGTAAGAGAGAGGCAGGCTGGAAAAGGGAGTTGGATGTCCGGGAAATAGGTCAACATTCATATTTTGGTAACCAAGACTTGAGTCACAGAACTGATTTACTTGGTCTAAATTGTGACGGTCGTTTCTTCTGTTTGATGACCGCGAGTAGATGTTGTAGCGCCGCCCCACACGGTGAGGGGACGTCTGTTGAAACACACGGTGAGCGGCGGCTGCAGGGTTGTCATGGTGAGCGGCAGCTGGACGGTAATCATGGCGAGGGGCGCCTGCAGAAGAACAAGAAGAAGAAGAAGAAGATGATGATGATGATGATGTCGATGATGGTGATGGTAAACAAGAAGAAAGATTGGAAGAAGAAGAAGAAGAAAAATGATTGATTGAATCTTTAATGGGTAAAGAATTAGGCACATTAAAGGCCTTTTTACAATTCTGCCCACTGATAAACAATGGAAGAAGAAGAAGAAGAAGATGATGATGATGATGATGATGATGATGACGATGATGATGATGATAAACAAAAAGAAGTACAAGAGGACAAAAAATTAGAAGATTTGAAGAAAAACTTGTAAAAGAAGAAGAAAAGCAGCAAAAACAACAACAACAACAACAGCAACAACAACATCAACAGCAACAACAACCGCGGCAACAAGGAAAAGAAAATGAATTAGAAAAAAAAAAAGAAAAAAAAAAGCAGATTTGTTTTATATCCAAGAAGCACCAGGAAAAGAAGAACAAGAAAAGGAAAAAAAGGAATAGAGGGGAAAAAAAAAAAGAAGAAACAGGAGAAAGAAGAGAAGGACATCATGGAGAGTGATTGCTGGAATCTGTGATAAGAAGAGACACAGGCACAATTCAGTTTGTTGTTTGTTGTTGTTGTTGTTGTTGTTGTTTTTAACAAGTTCTACTCACAAACATCAAAAAGAAATCTAGCTGCAAAGTGAGACGACTACAGGCGGAAATCTAAACAAATCTTAAATAAATGTTAGCGAACCGCCAAGAGAATCGTGGACAAACGAGTCACAAGACAAAACACAACGCGTTTCGACCTTTGAGGTCTTCTTCAGGCAAGACAAAAACAAATAATACAACGAAAATGAACGAATTTGGTACTCAGCTTCGATCTCTTCACTCTTCAGCGTTCAACGCCTGGCATCCTTGCGCTGAAGAGTGAAGAGATCGAAGCTGAGTACCAAATTCGTTCGTTTTCGTTGTATTATTTGTTTTTGTCTTGCCTGAAGAAGACCTCAAAGGTCGAAACGCGTTGTGTTTTGTCTTGTGACTCGTTTGTCCACGATTCTCTTGGCGGTTCGCTAACATTTATTTAAGATTTATCAAAAACCAGCCGCCGTGGCGAAGTGGTTAGCGTCGCGGACTCCCGGCTGGGAGGTCGTGGGTTCGAATCCCATCAGAGTCATGTGGGTTTTTTCTGCCCCGACCGGCTCCTACCCAGAGTTGAGTTTGCTGCGGACTCAGTTGGGAAGACTGGGACCACACAGTCGAGTTTCATCCACCTAATGGATGCGTTTCTGAGAGTGTTGCTCAAATTTACTGACCAACACTGCAGGTGCCTGTATCTCTCGGGCCTGGTTGACGCCGGGATATATTATGAAAGGAAGCGTAGAGTACAGCCCTGTCATGTAGTCTCAGACCGAAATGGAAATCCGTAGCATCATCTTAATCATCCTCATTCTCATCGATCAGCATAAAAAAAAAGATGTCTCAAATTCTGTGGCCCTTCATGCCCTGCTCTCATGGTGACCTCAGTTTCGATGTCCTCTCCACGTCTGTGGCCTTGGTTTGGTTCCGTCGTGGTCACCGATATCGGCGAGTCCATGGGGGCTGTCGTTGGACGGACGTGGTGGCGCCCTCCGGGGGCAGAGCTCACTCACGCCGGCTCCGCGACTAAGCAATTATTGTCGTCAGTAGGGGGCTTAGTAGGTGGTGTCCTGCGTATGTTAGATCAGAACAGGCGCCACTGAACACCACCGAAGTGACTCGGCAGCAGTGCAGTGTCTCCTCCGGTGGGTTGCCTCTTGACGACTTGACATTGACTGCTCCCTGTGGATTGCCGGTGCCAGGGCTGCGGCGGGGCCGACCGGGCTGTGGCTGTGGACGGGGTGTCGGAATGAGCGGCGTGGGTGCACTGCCTCTGAAGTTGCGCAGAGGTTGGGACAGCAAAAAAAAAAATAAAATAAATAAATAAATAAATAAATAAATAAAAATTTTAGAAAATTTAAAAAAAAAAAGATTTATCAAAAAGAAAGGAAAATGAGGTTAAAAAAAAAAAAAAAAACCGACAACATTCTCAACGGCATTTTTGCAAAAAGTAGGTTGCGGTTAGAAAAAGAAAATCAAGAAAACAAACACTGATGGCACACTTGATTTCATGAATTTGGGGGGGGGGGGGGGGGGGGGGGGGGGGGGGAGCAAACGAATCTGGCACATTGAATGTTTTTGTTTGTGTTTTTACTTGCTTGTTTACTTGACTGTTTGTTTGTGTATTTACGTGTTTTAGTTTGTTTTCCAATGTCGCCCACTGACTTCGAAAAGATACAAAACTGAAAAAAAAGAAAAAGAAAACTTGAACAATACCAGGATAACAAAACAACGGGGGAAAAATACTTTGAACCCACTGGAGAGATGAGGAATTGAGTACTTCGACTCGTAGAGTCTTCAAAGCAATGACGTAAAGATCACAATTTCATCATCACTGCATTATGACGTAATGCATGTGAACGTAAATAGTGAGAGGGAAGGGGGGGGTGGGGGAAGAGGAAAACGAGGGGGGGGGGAGGTGGGGACGGGGAAGCTGTGATTTGGTTTAGTCTTTGATGTTGAGGTCATCTGGTGTTGTAGTACCGAGATGGTGGATGATCTGTTTCTCCATGTTCTTTCTCTTGAAGGAGTCACCAGCGCTGTTGCGCCAGACCACTGATATAGAGAAGTGGGTTATGCTGTGGGGATCGGTGTTGAAGTGTATAGCCACAGGGGTTTGCTTTTTTCTGGAGGATGCTGTCTCTGTGCTCTTTGCAGCGTTCTTCTAGATTGTAGTGTGTCTCGCCTACATAGATGCGACCGCACAAGCTGCAGT
>CM065725.1:60530872-60535872 GCA_033310375.1 Conus canariensis
AAGGAGGTCAGGACCAAAACAGTTGTCTGAGGGGGGAATTCTTCTCTGAAGACCTGCTGCCAAGCTCTCCCTACAGTTTCTTCCTTCCAGGCAATACAAATACGACGTATCGCAGTCACATCCAGTTTATCAGACCGGACGATCAAACAGGTTACCTCAAGATTACAAGCAAGTTACATCTCCTAACTCTGAGCAAGTGACAATCCTAATACATAACAAGATGCAAAGCATATAAACGTACTCCCACTTCATCTTGAATACGCGTGTAACTGTCAAGAAACGTCACAATCAAACATGCGTCAGAAAAAAAAAAAACGTCACAATCAAATACGCGTCATAATGTATCTCGTCACTGAGATCAACTTTCTAAGTACTTTCGGAGATATTCCATAAAGGAGAAAACCTATTTTGGGCCGTTATAGCGTTAGTAACGGCTATTCTGGTGAAAGAAAACATCGGGCATCATCTGTGACCCATAATAAACATACCTACAAATTTTCAGAAAGATCGGCCCAGAAGTTTTGTCTGGAGCGAGTGGAACACATTTTGACCACGGACAGACAGACGCACACACACACACAGCATTTCTTTGTTCCCATTGTACAGTACTCCCTGTTCTATAGGAACTGGGAGTACAAAAAGGAATCAGGACCAAGTCAAGTACTAACGCTGAAAAAAAAAAACAAAAAAAAAAACGATCTCAAACAAAGTCTGTCATCAACCAAACTATAATCAGATTCTATAATGCAGCACAATGCTACACAACATAAGACAACACAATACGACACAGCACAACACAATGCAATGCAACAGACCACGATGCAGTGCAGTACAGTATAACACAATACAACACTGTTTCACACAAAACAGAGCAATGCCAGCGCTACACATTACAGCCTAACACATCTTGGTGCCATACAGCATTAGGCAGCACAACGTCATATTTCACACCACAACACAAGAAAGAGAGCGACACAAGAGCGATAGAGACGAAGACGAGGGGAGGATGCGGAGAGAGAGCGAGAAAGGGCGAGAGCAAGCGACCGAGCAAGAGAGAGAGAGAGAGAGAGAGAGAGAGAGAGAGAGAGAGAGCACAACACAAGAAAGAGAGCGACACAAGAGCGATAGAGACGAAGACGAGGGGAGGATGCAGAGAGAGAGCGAGAAAGGGCGAGAGCAAGCGACCGAGCAAGAGAGAGAGAGAGAGAGAAGTGGGGGCAGAGAGAGAGAGAGAGAGAGAGAGAAGTGGGGGCAGAGAGAGAGAGAGAGAGAGAGAGAGAGAGAGAGGAGAGATGGGTAAATAGGTGGCTGTGTCTCTGTAGATGTAAATGTATTTCTGTTTCTTTGCTTCCTTTTCGAGGGTGGGTGGATTATATTTGTTTCTTTGATCTTTTGGAGAAGGTCAGTCCTCCAAAGGGCAAAGGAAGACATCGTGTCACGTAGCAGAGAACCGAACCAAGCGCGGCGCACGCCACGACACGATTCATCAGCTGCTATCCGACCCGCAGCCCGGGGACTTCATTTCACAAAGCTTTGGTTTGGCCTCCAGGCTTCATCCCTGGCCAGAAGACACAGGAGATGGAAAAGGCACACACTGACGCACGCTGGGGTTCTCCTGAAAGGGCAGACAACTGGACAGAGAGTGAAAGAGAGGGGAGAGTGGTCGGAAGGAGGGGGGGGGGGAGAGAAAGAAAGACAAACGGATAGACGAACGAAGAGAGAGAGAGAGGGGGGGGGGGGGGCGAAGGGAGAGACAGACAGACAGACAGACAGGCAAACAGAGACAGACAGACAGACGGGCAGGCAGGCAGGCAGGCAGGCAGCCAGACAGAGAGTATGTTTGAGTGCGTGTGTGCGTGCGTGCGTGCGGGGGGGGGGGGGGGTGTGAGTGAGTGTGTGTGTGTGTGTGTGTGTGTGTGTGTGTGTGTGGTTGTGTGTGCGTGTGTGAAAACTACCGGGGGTTCAGTATCTCTCCAGCTAGGAGTGATATCTTTCTGTGCCAGAGAAACAAAAAAGAAGATCCGTTTAATTTGTTTCTGTATAGTTCACATTTTGAAAAAAAAAAATGGAAAAAGAAAAGTTAGCTGAACAGAGAAACCAAGAATATTCATCGAGTTTTGCATCGAACGCAAGAGTAGTCCCAGTTATGTGTAATTATGTTTTTGAATATTGAGTCAAAAGAGTCAAACAAGGGTGGATCGTTCTGCTGTTTTATTGAAATTAAAATTTAAAGACACAATAAAACAACTTTTTACACATTCTTCTTGCGTCTCCTTTAAAAGATAACAGGCACTTAGATGAAATAGATATGGAGATTAACAAAGGTAAAGAAAAACGTATAGTAAAGGCAAACATTTTTTTTAATAATTGACGAAGTGCTCGAGTTTTCTAATCCTGATATTTTTCTTGATTTTCTTTGAATGAAAATAAAATCTGATATATTTGCATGAAATGCTGCAATGAAAAAAAAGGGGAAATGGCATTAGAATAAAAATAGCTAGAGCAGGACATTCACAAATCAAACAGCATCGAACTAAAAATAACAAAGATTCTGGATCATTAAAATGAAAATGTATCATAAGAGTCGTGATTTAGATGGACAGCGGGCAAAGTGAAAACCTATTGCAACTTTCGCAATTTTGAAAACAATAGCGATCATTATGTCACCAAAAATATGACTTGAGTAAATAAACCAGCGAGATTCTATCCTAACAAACAAGAAAGGCATCATCCGCGAAGTGCAGTAATGTTATCAATTGTTTCATGCACAAACTAAAACAAGAAATCTGGTGGCTGATGTCGATGTTTAAATGAAGACGAAGCACGAGTATTAGAGGGAGTAATATCTCCGTGTGTTCTAAACTTTGAAAATATGAAAAATGATTGTAGTTGAGGCAGACAATTGTAGTGCAGATGTTTTTAAAGTATGTTGTGGTGTGGGGTGTTGTTCTTATCGTTGCTGTTGTTTTTAGGGGAGGGGGAAGGAGGAATAAGAGGGGCCTAGGGGAGATAAGCTTCTTTGTTATTAGAGCATCCGAATGCGTGCGTCAGAAACGGAGATGGGATCTTATATTTAGCAAGAACGAACTATAAGATTTTGTAGTAAGGCAATGAAAAACACTTAACGCACTTTAAAGATGACTTATAACATCAGATGACCTTGTATTTTTTTTTTTTTCAAAAAGATTGTGCCGTCACAGAATATCACTGAAGATCGCAGGGTAAGGACAGGGATGGGCACCGCCTCTCATCACGCCGTGCAGTAGACATGGCGAACCTCTTACAGTTTACTGCCCTACGGCCAGCAGCCAACAGGAATTTAACTTCTTTTTTTTTTCTTTTTCGTCATCCATAAATGTATTCCTCAAATTCCGGCTGAACTCCTTGCCGAATCTGTGTTATAACATGCGTTTTAAAATTCAAAAAATATATATTGTTTTCCAGATACCGTTTAACAAAAACATGATATTGTGTTGAATTTTTTTTTCAGCTATGAATGTATTCCTAAAAATTCCGTTGACCTTGCCGAACCTTTATGTGACAACTTGCGCTTTAGAATTAAAAGAAATGTATTCTTTCATATAATATATAACAAAAACATAATATGTTGTTGCACTTTCTTCACCAGTAAAGGACAGTCCCCTCTTTCAAACGCGTTGTAAACAAAGCAATGATATCAACATTGATTTTCTCACTTTCGCTGGTTATAACTCTAATGTAACTGACGAAAAGAAAAAGGGTGTCTGGCATTGCTTTCAAAGATGTCAACTATTTACACCAACGCAATGTTTTCAACAATTGTTTGTTATAAAGAAAAATTCTAGAGTGCTGTCAGGTACATAGACAATAAATGATAAGACCTTAAAAATACAGTGACAATGGAGCTGTCAACGTTCGCTGCGAGTGTGGCATAGCAGCGGACGCCAAGGGAGAGGTGGCTGATCTCCTTTGAAGGACACTGATGTGAGAGGTCAGTGTCAGGCGGCGCAGCGATCCTTCCAGCCGTATGGGTGACGGCGGGTCTAGCCTGTGTCGCCGGGAGACGGCTCCTGGAGATGTGGGGCGATGGAGCGCTGCCAGACTACGACTACTGTGGGGATACCGTGCTCTGAGCCAGGCAGACATGGGGGCACTCATATGGGGTTGGGCTGAAAAATTGCCATCCCGGCCGTAGTCTGCGTGGTCTGCCGAATTTTAGGGATTCGTGCAGCGCTCCAGCAGCTTTCATCCTGCTCCCTTCTTGAGGCGGCCTCTCGCGGCACAGGACCATCGCCACCCGAGCCCGAAGAAGGCCGCCTGGTGATCCTGAAGACAGCCTTTTCTTTGCGGAAAAGAGACAAAACACGCCGACGCCCATCGTGTGCCGACCAACAGCCGAATTTGAACTGAAGTTCGAAAGGAACCAGAGCTCGGAGAGAGACATACTACGGCCCCCACACGGAACTCGCCCACTACTGCCAGCAACAACAGTTGCCACAAAACATGCAGACCTATGTCTGCGAGTGCACCTTGTCCTTAAGGGCCTCAGGCCAATAGGACGTTAAACTCACCTACGAACGAACGAGCTGTCAACATGTTATTACTGGAAGTTTTTTCTACGGGCACATGAAATACGTTGAGTAAAACTGCAATGGTTCCAACTGAAAGTATTACGTAAATACTTACGAACAAATGTCATTTTGAAAATACTGGCATACTAAGCAATAACTATACATTTATTTGTGTGTATAAGACAGCATTGAACATTAAGCTTTGGAAATGTCATTGCATGCAAATTTTCTAGAACACCTCACTAGTTTAATAAGTGAAGCATGTATGAAAGCCAAAAACAAAACAAAAAACAAAAAAAAAAAAAATGCGCAGTGAGCCGAATCGTTTTACTTATTTGGCTATAGATGATAATTATAGGAGATCTCATCTTTAATTTTGCAATAGTATTAACAAAGTTTTACTTTTACATTTGTAAAATACCAAGCAAACCTTTCACAATAAAGTAGGAA
>CM065725.1:60550872-60563372 GCA_033310375.1 Conus canariensis
TTCTTTTTTTTTTCTTTTTTCTTGTCACTCACTCTGACTATGCCTTATTATATTATCATCATTATTATTATTATTACTATTATTGTATTATCATTATTATTTTGTTATTATTATTTTTTCGTCTTCTTTTTCTCTTCTTCTCGTTTTTTTTCCCTAATCTTCTTCTTCTCATTATCTTCCACTGACTCTTTTGTGGACCATTTTCCCTGTCCTTGTTGTTAAAACTCTAGCACACTTATTTCTGGCATTCTTTATGGCATTGCACCAGTTTTTTCATGTAATCTGGTGATTAAGTGCTGAAAACTGGACACACGGTTCAAAGTGGCACCAGCTGTCCATTCTGCAATGTATGTAGGCTTTTTGTATAGTTTTCCTACAGTTAAATGTTTTATTTTGATTTTATTCCTTATTTTTATTTTTCCTTTTTTTTTAACACTTTTTTTTTCTTCCAAATCTAGGTTCAAAAAGTCAATCGGAATGGCGGGCGTTCCCAGCATGTCCTATGTGTAAATAAGTTAAGCTACCTTGTCATAAATTTTCTGTCGTTTCATACTTTTTGAGGATCTAAGCTTTTTCAGAATATAACTTCTTTTTTTTTCAGGATGTGGCTTATTTCCCCCCTCTGTGTTTTTCAGACCTATAAGGCCTTGACGGATGGACTGGACTATAATTAGAAACTGCAAAGACACAAAGCTACAGTTGACAGCGGGTAAGAATTTTACATCAGATTCTACAGAAGATGTCATCCCCTTTTCTAGGAACTGGAAGATGTTTCTCCCTTTTCTAGGAACTCTCGCATTATTTTGCTTTGTGACGTCATTCCCCGTCCGTTCCCAACGGCTAAACTGAATCTGGAGAACGTTTCCAGCCACGGATAATTTAAACGAATTTGAACATTATTCTATAGTTTTACTAAATGAAAATAAATTTGAAGTTTTTAAGCATTTGCAATGCAGCCATAATTTAGTTCTGATCATTAAAAGCGAAGCCATGCTGTTCGGATGATCTGGCGTCATTTCTTGATCAGTGGAGCAAAATCATGTTCTTCATTAAAACGTGCTAGCTTACTTCCCCATTTCCAATATAGCCTAAATGCCTTTTTAATGCGTGTAGCGAGTTTGCTCAAATAATAGTTATTCACACTCACAGAATTCAGCTGATTCTTTGGGATATATTTCCTTGAGAATGCTACCCAGCTTCTGTTATTTCTTTGTACTCCTGTCAACAACAACAAAACAATTTTTACGTTATCTCCTACGCTAAAGTCTATTTGCCTTTACGCCTGATTGCCTATTTGTTCTCAAGTAAAAATGTACAATACTGACACGGTACAAAACTGCTTCCAAGAAACATCACAACAAAACAGAGTACAAAAAAAAGACAAAGAAGCCACGATTAAAAGTTCAAATAAGAAGATCTACTTCTCAACAAAAAAAAAAATGATGGCATTAAAAAAAAAAAGGGGGGACATGCTTCACTAAAATTTTCAGCTTCGTGGGCATTTTCCGCAGATTTTTTTTTTAACACAAAATTTATAAAAGAGCAAGGAATACAAAGCATTTGTTTTCAGTGCCAGCTACACACAAGGCAACAGTACAGCAGTTCAAACTCTTATTGTCAGCGCAGTTTTGTAAGAAAAGAACGTAACTGCAATTTTTGTTATCAACGCTAGGGCCAGATGGATACTACTAGACAGCGAAAAGATTAAAGTTCTGGTTTCATCGTAAAGATGCTGGCCACCCCTTCACCGAGATTTTTTTTTATTCATTTGTTTGTTGGTGTATTTCAGGATCTTTCGTCTAAGAATCCCACACCTGCACCGACACTTTCCCCTCCATTCGCTGCTCCTCGTGGGTCAGCATGGCGCCAGAGAAGGTGCTGTAGTAACCGTGCACGTGGCTCCCTCCCTGGTGCAGCAGTCGCACGCAGACGCTGTCGCCGCTCCTCAGGCTGATGATGGCGGCGTTACTTCCGCTTCCGTGAGCGTCGTGCGCACCCGCGTATATCCGGGTGACTTCTTTGTCGTTGACGATGAGGGCGGCCTCCACCTTGGTGTTGTAGCCGGAGAGGATGGTGGCGAAAAACAGGTAGGTTCCTGGCAACGGGGCTGTGAACTTGCCTGGAGAGTGAAAAAGACATTGAATGGTGGTACGGTGTACAGACGGGTCCAGAACTTAAAGACATTGAATGGTGGTGCACAGATGTGTTCAGAACTTAAAGAGATTGAATGGTGGTGTACAGACGTGTCCAGAACTAAAGACATTGAATGGTGGTGCACAGATGTGTTCAGAACTTAAAGAGATTGAATGGTGGTGTACAGACGTGTTCAGAACTTAAAGAGATTGAATGGTGGTGTACAGATGTGTTCAGAACTTAAAGAGATTGAATGGTGGTGTACAGACGTGTTCAGAACTTAAAGAGGTTGAATGGTGGTGCACAGATGTGTTCAGAACTTAAAGACATTGAATGGTGGTGTACAGACGTGTCCAGAACTTAAAGACATTGAATGGTGGTGCACAGATGTGTTCAGAACTTAAAGAGATTGAATGGTGGTGCACAGATGTGTTCAGAACTTAAAGACATTGAATGGTGGTGTACAGACGTGTTCAGAACTTAAAGAGATTGAATGGTGGTGTACAGATGTGTTCAGAACTTAAAGAGATTGAATGGTGGTGTACAGACGTGTTCAGAACTTAAAGACATTGAATGGTGGTGTACAGACGTGTTCAGAACTTAAAGAGATTGAATGGTGGTGTACAGACGTGTTCAGAACTTAAAGAGATGAATGGTGGTGCACAGACACTTTCAGAACTTAAAGAGATGGAATGGTGGTGCACAGACGCTTTCAGAACTTAAAGAGATTGAATGGTGGTGCACAGACGTTTCAGAACTTAAAGAGATGAATGGTGTGCACAGAATTTCAGAACTTAAAAAGATTTGAATGGTGGTGCACAGATTGGTTTTTCAGAACGTCAACTGTTGCTAGTGGTGGTGATGTTGTTCTTGTTTCTTATTTCGTTGTTGTTGTTTTTGTCTCACATTCTGTAAACTCTCGGTGCCATTACTCCCTTCTCGCTTATTTCGGCTCCAGTCACAGCCTTGTTCGACCTGTCGCAGTATGAACATTCTCTTTTCATGATAGCAATCAATATCAGGTCGACTTAAAAGAAGACACTGACCTACTGCCGAGTCGCTTTTGCGGTGCACACTGGTACCTTTTCTGATCCAACATATGCAGGACACCATCTACCATGTCCACTACTGACGACAAGAATTGTGAAGTCGCGGAGCCAGCGCGAGTGAGTAACTCCCCCTCCCCCCCCCCCCAACCCACCACCCCCCTTCCTAGCCCCCTTTCTCTCCATCTCCCCACCCTTTTCCCATTTCCCGGATTCAGCGCTGAGATACAAAATTCGAGACTGTGTATGAGGATGAATGAGGATGAATGAGGATGACGAAGATGATGCGATTTGAGTTCCAGGCTACTGTCAGAGTACATGACGGGATTGTATTCTACGCTTCCTTTCACAAAATACCCCTACTCAACCAGAACCGCGCGAAAAGTCACAGAAAAATACTTCCACAACTAGACATCTCTTCGTACCTTCTTTTTTTTTCAGCGCCGTAAATTTTGACCTTTGATGTGCACCAATCCCTTCACCTGTTTCAGTATTGTAGACCTTTAATGTACATGTCTCAGAATTGTAGACCTTTAATGTGCCCGATCATATACATGTTGCAGTATTGTAGACCTTTAATGTACCCGATCATATACATGTTTCAGTATTGTAGACCTATAATGTGCCCGATCATATACATGTTTCAGTATTGTAGACCTATAATGTGCCCGATCATATACATGTTTCAGTATTGTAGACCTATAATGTGCCCGATCATATACATGTGTCAGTATTGTAGACCTTTAATGTGCCCGATCATATACATGTTTCAGTATTGTAGACCTTTAATGTGCCCGATCATAACATGTTTCAAAATTGTAGACCTATAATGTGCCCGATCATATACATGTTTCAGTATTGTAGACCTTTAATGTGCCCGATCATATACATGTTTCAGTATTGTAGACCTTTAATGTGCCCGATCATATGCATGTTTCAGAATTGTAGACCTATAATGTGCCCGATCATATACATGTTTCAGTATTGTAGACCTTTAATGTGCCCGATCATATACATGTTTCAGTATTGTAGACCTTTAATGTGCCCGATCATATACATGTTTCAGAATTGTAGACCTAAAATGTGCCCTATCATATACATGTTTCAGAATTGTAGACCTATAATGTGCCCGATCATATACATGTTTCAGTATTGTAGACCTTTAATGTGCCCGATCATATACATGTTTCAGTATTGTAGACCTTTAATGTGCCCTATCATATACATGTTTCAGAAATGTAGACCTATAATGTGCCAATGTGTCTAGTCAAACATCTGGTTTAGTGCTGTAGATCTTTAACGTGCCTAATCATATTACCAGTTTTAGCCTTACATGTATCTAATCGATAATCCTGCCGTCTGTTTCCGCACTGTAAAACTGTTCAATATACACAGTCCTTATACCTGTTTCAGCATATCAGACGTTTCATATCTCAAGTCACAGTACCTCTTTCAGCCTTGCAGACCTTTAATATTCCAAGACATTTACCTGTTTCAGGGTTAAAGACCTTTCGTAGCCCCATTTTACCATTTAAGTGTAGTAGACCTTGAATATGCTAGAGGATAGTAGCTGTTTTAGTGTTTTATGCTTTTAATATGATTGATTGTATCACCTGCTTTGGATCTTTGTATGTGGAAGCAAATTACATGGATCAGAGTTACAGGCATTTTCTCTCTTCTTCTTCTTCTTCTTCTTCTTCTTCTGCGTACGCAGGCTGATACCCCTGCGGACACTCCCTGTATAGACGGGCAAGCATTAATCCCATCTACCCAACAAAGGGGGTGGAGTTTTGTGTGTATGACCATTTTTTATCCCGCCATTAAAGCAGCCATACTCCAGCTTCGGGGAAAGTGCATGCTATTTGTAACGTGTCATCCATACCAACGGCCAAACTGGCCTTCTCTTCCGAAAGTTGGTGATGGGATTTTACGTGTGTGCAAGATGTGCGTGCGTTCACACAGGGAACCTCGGTTTATAGTCTCATTCGAAGGACTGTATGGGGAATGGAGTCAGAACCAATGTTATCTCCTAGGAAAAACTCCCCCTGTACCGAAACGGCCCGGCGGAGATTCGAACCCGCAACCCCAAAATTACAAGTCCGGCGCTCTACCACTGAGCTATTCCGGCCCCCTTATAGGCATTTATTACGCCCAATGAAATTACCTGTTCCACCTTTGTAGATCTTTAATGTACCAAGGTGCGTTATTTTTTGTATATGCTCACTCAGATCAGTTGTTTCGGTGGTGTAGTCCACTGATACTCTCGGTTCATATAGCCTGTTACCGGTTTTTAATATCATGCCCTGCTCGTATTACCTGTTTCGGTGTTGTAGGCCTTTAAAATGCCATGCTCAGACTACTTTCCCAGTCTTGCGGACTTTTGAGATGTCCTGTTCAAATTGTGGTTTCTCTGTTTGAAGCGTTTAATATGCCCTTTTCAGATTGTTTATTTCATCGTTATATAGGCCTTTGTCATATTCCGTTGAAATTATTTATTTCTATCTTGTAGGCCTTTAATTTGCCTAGTTCGTAATACCGTTTCAGTGTGGCAGACCTGTAATATGCCCTGTTCAGATGACTATGTCAGTGTTGCAACCTTTAGTGTGATTTGTTCATCAGTACCTTTTTCAGTGCTGTAGGCCTTTAATATGCCATGTTCAGATTACTCTCTCTCTCTCTCTCTCCCAATGTCCCTTATCCTTTCCTACCCCCCCCCCCCTCCCTCTTTGCCCTCCTCCCTCCCACCCACAACCATCTATTTTCAAATCCAGATTTCGTCTGATTTCTATTCACTCACATTTCTTAGCCTGTATCTACCCAGCCTCCTCCCGTTTCGGTGTGTGTGTGGTGTGGTGTGTGTGTGTGTGTGTGTGTGTGTGTGTGTGTGTGTGTGTGTGTGTGTGTGTTGTGTGTGTTTGAGTTCTTGTCACTTCAGAATTTTTTGAAAGAACTTCTGTTTATGTCACTTGAAAAAGACTGTAAGAGTCGAAACGTTGTGCATTGTTTTTGTTTCCTTTTGACCCCCCTTTTGTTTCGGTCTTTACTACTTTACCCTCAAATTATATAGTTGTTCTAAAAATAAAAAAAAGACCAGTCAAGTGTTATCAATGTTCAGATTACTGTTTCATTGTCATAGACCTTTAATGTGTCCTGCTCAGACTGCCCGAGTCAGTGTCGTAGGTCGTTAATTCACCCTCTCATATTACCGTTTCGGTGCCGTAGGCCTGTAACATGTCCAATCCTATTACCTGTTTCAGCGTTGTAGGCCTCTGCGTTGTTGGCGACGACGGTGTCGAAAATGATGGTGTCCAGCGGCTTCAGCTCCTGGTTGAAGCTCAGTTTGGCGGAGAAGGAGATGGAGGGGGTCGCAGTGGAATCGGTGGAGGAGCCTGCACAGAGGACGGGCCGACATTTCTCACAGTCTGCGTGGTATTAGAGACGATCTGCATTCTGTAATGAGACTTGCAGCAGCAGCAGCAGCAGGGCAGCAGGCAGTGGCAGCGGCAGCACACAGCACACGACAGTGGCAAAAAAAGCAGCAATCACAGGAGCAGTTCAGGCATGATCAGTAACAAACGATCTGCATGATAGTAGCTACAGCAGTAGAGAAACCCACTGTATCAACAGGGGTAGCACTAGTGACATCAGTCAAGGAGCAGTATAGGCATCATCAGTAACAAACGATCTGCAAACAGCAACGGAAAACAGTATTAGTGACGTCAGTAACAGGAGTAGAATTAGTGACGTCAGCGGCAGTCTTGGCAATATCATCAATAGGAACAGTGTTAAAAAATATCAGCAACAAAAGCAGTATCATCGGCATCAGTAACAGGAGCAGAATTAGTGACGTCAGTAGCAGTACTGGCAATATCAGTAAAAGAAGTAATGTTAACAACACCAGCAACAGAAGTAGTATTATCAACTTCAGTAACAGGAGCAGAATGATTGACGTCATTAGCAGTATGGGCGATTTTATTAATAAGAGCAGCGTATAAGACATGACCATCAGAAGCAGTATTCTCGACATCAGTAACAGGGGCAGATTTTTTTGTTTGTTTTTTGTTTGTTTGTTTGTTTGGAGGGGGGGGGGGGGGCGGTTTTTTTTTTTTTTTCCCCCACTATTAGCAGTCTCAGTTATACGAGCAGTGTTAACGACATTAGTAACAGAAGAGCATAATCCTTTATAGGAGAAAAATAAATTACATAAAATACCGGCACTGGTAATATCAGTCATAGAAGCAGTATTAACGACGTCAGTAACAAAAGCAACGGCAGCGATATCAGTACCAGAAGCACAATCAGTGTCAACAGTAGCAGCTCTGGCAGTATCACTCGTAGAAACAGTACCACAACATCAGCAACAAAAACAGCTTCAGTGACGTCAGCAACAAAAACAGCTTCAGTGACATCAGCAACAAAAACAGCTTCAGTGACATCAGCAACAAAAACAGCTTCAGTGACATCAGCAACAAAAACAGCTTCAGTGACATCAGGACAACAAAAAACAGCTTCAGTGACATCAGCAACAAAAACAGCTTCAGTGACATCAGCAACAAAAACAGCTTCAGTGACATCAGTAACAGAAGGAGAATTAATTACAACAGCAGCGGTACTGGCAGTTTCAGCTACAGGAGAACTTCCATCAACAGGAGCAGCAGTATCAACATCAGTGGCAGGAGACAGCATTTGCAGCATCCACAACAGGAGCAATGTTCACGACGCCAATGGAAGAAGTCATTTCAGAGACGTTAGTAACAGGAGCACAGTAGTAACAGGAGCACAGTAGTAACAGGAGCATAGTAGTAACAGGAGCACAGTAGTAACAGGAGCACAGTAGTAACAGGAGCAGTGTCAGTGACTGACTGAAACCAATTTTATTGTCAGATTAACTCGTGGTTGTACTGACCGTGTTAGTGACATTAGTATTGGCTACGATAGCCGCAGGAGCGGCATAAGCGACACCGGCAACAGCAGCAGTCGGCTAGGACCAGTACTAGAGACATCAGTAACGGGAGTGATCTCAGTATAATACCAGAACAGGAACAGCACAGGTGTCATGAGCAGTATGGCTGGTATTAGCATCAACAGTAACATGAGATTATTGGCGACATTAGGAACTGGAGCCAGTATCAATGACATTGGTGATGTGCGAGGTATTAGCGACATCAGTAAAAGGAACTATTTCAGCAACACCAGTCGCGGGAGCAACATCAGCGACATCAGTAAAGTGTTAGCAACATCAGAGCAGAAGCATTTTCAGCAACACCAGGAACGGGAGCAGCATTAAAGACACCAGCAACGTGTTAGCAACATCAGAGCAGAAGCATTTTTCAGCAACATCAGGAACGGGAGCAACATTAAAGACACCAGCAACGTGTTAGCAACATCAGAGCAGAAGCATTTTCAGCAACACCAGGAACGGGAGCAGCAATAAAGACACCAGCAACGTGTGTTGCTTTAAAGACATCAGGACAGAATCATCATCAGCGGCAAAACGAATTGGAGCAGCACTGGAGACATCAGCGATAGCAACAATTTTAGCGACAATAGTAGCCAATAGCGATGTTAGCTACATGTAATATGAGCAGTGTCAGCAACAGGAGCGTTGCGCTAGATATCAGCAACAGTAATGGATTTAGCAACATCTGTAACATCAACAACAACAACAAAAACAGTGTTAGCAACATCACTAACCGTGGCAGTCTTAGCAACTTCAATAACAGTAGCAATAAATATTAGCAAACTCAAAAAATAGGAGCCTGTTAGCAACATCAGCAACAGGAGCAATATCATTAGCAACATGACAACAGGAGCACCATCAGAGACATCATCAAGATGAGTGGTGCTGGCCACATCAGAACAGGGGCGATATCAGCGACGTCAGTGACTGGAGCCGCAACGGCAACATCAGTTAGAAAAGCAGTCTTTGCGATATCAGAAACAGGCAGTATTTGGTACATGTGTGACAGGAGCAGTAGTATCAGCAACATCAGCAACAGGAGTGGTATTCTCGTCAGTAATAGTAGCGGCTTTAGCTACGTCAACATGACTGGAAAAAAAATAATTAAAAAAAGCGCTGATGACATCAGAAACGCCCAGAGTGGGATGCGCAGATGTGCCCACACTGTGGACAAGATAGAAGCAGCAGAGTCTGGGTCTTAGGCGAATGTCACAGACTCGAGAACTCAATAGAACAATAGAACAACATTTATTCCTTTCGTCCCCTTTTGGGGGTGATGGAGGAAGAGTGAGTTTAAAGCAAATAACAGGAAAAGGAAAACAAACGAGCCAAAAGAAAACGTCAAGTGCTAGTCAATGCTGATATAGACCAACAATTTACAACACTTGAGATAATCTGATATACTCTGACGCTATAAGCACGAGGCAGTTGGCTTGCTTATTCTTACGTCGAGGGATGTGAGAGGGAACGGGAGTTGAAGAAACAGGCACAAGACAAACATTCACACAGACTTCGCGACTGCATCTTCAAGCTCTTCCCTCTGTCGAAGGATCGGCGTTTTGATCGTGTTATGTAGCCTACCAATCGGAAAACGTTACAGCTTCTCCCGCACCAATCACAAAACACTACAGCTCTCGGCCATTTTCCCCTCGAGACAGCCCCAAGGCAATGTAAAGAAATCTTGTATTGTCCTAACCCCGCTCGCTGCTAGAGTGTGCTATCAAACGCTAACACTCGCCGAAACAATTCTCGCTACCTTGCCTATATAAAACACACAACAGGTCTCCTGTCTTTGAGGGCTTGACTGATGCTTCTAGTCCAGACCCAGGACAGCCTCACTTCAGAGACCTGCACTCCCCTGTGGACAGCAAATCTCCAGGCACCGTGGTCAGTAGCAGTAGCAAGGGTCTCCCATCCCCTCTGGGGAATACCACAGGCTACTAGGTCTGTTTCCAGGCAATCTTTGAAGCAGAATCAGCGATATCAGTAACAGAAGCAGCATTGACAACAAAAGCAACACCTGCACCATTAGCAACGTAGGTAACTGCAACAATGTAAGCAACATCAATAGGAGTAGCAGTATTAGCAACATCGGTAACTGAAACAGTATCAGCAACATCAACAACAATAAAAAAAAAAGCAACATTAGTAACAGTATTAGCAAAATTAGTAACTGTAACAGTATTAACAACATCAGTATCTGCAACTTCAGTAACAATAGCAGTATTAGCAATAACAGTGACATTAGCCGTATTAGAAACATCGATAACAAACCTAGTGTTACCAACAACAGGGGTAACAGTTGTTTTTTTTATGAACATCAATATCAGAAGCAAGTCTGATAACAATGGCAATGGAAGCAACATCAACGACAATAGCAGTATCAGGAATATCAACAACGCTAGTAACTGACAACAGTGACACAAATAACAGTTGCCGCATTTAGCTGTATCAATGATAGTAGTGTATCAAAACATCAATTAATGCAGCTACGTTGGCAACGTCAGTAAAATGTAGCAGCATTATTCATGCCAGGAACAGCGGTGTTTCCAACATCAAACACCTAGCAGTGACAGCTGCAGTTGCAGCCACTTATGATGAGAAGCGAGCAAACAATAAAAACCAAATGAAAGAGAAATTATTTTGGAAAAACTGCAAGATGCCTAGCAGCAGTAACAGCCGCAGTAGCAGAAGTAGCGGTAGCAGCTGTATGTGATACTGGTAGTATCAAAAAGCGACAGCAGGAGCACCGGCGAAAATATTAACAGCAGCAACATCAAAAGCGAAATCAGCAGTAGTAATAATAGTAGTAGCAGCAGCAGTAGTAGAAGTAGTAGTAGTAGTAGCAGTAGCAGCAGCAGCAGCAACAACAGCAGCAGCAATAATGATAGTAGTAGTAATAGTAGTAGTAGCAGCAGCAGCAGCAGCAACAGTAGTCGCAGTAGTAGTAGTAGCAGAGCTGGACAGCGAAGAAGATCGGAAACAACTACTGAACGTTTTTCAATCGAAACATTGACAGCATTTTTGGAAGTTTTTTCGAACTGAGTTCGTGTTTTTCTTTTCTGTGTGTACTCTGCGTATAAATGTAATCTGCTCTAGGGGCTATCGTTCTTGGCTCTGTCTGTCTGTTTGTCTGTCTGTCTGTCTGTCTGTTTGCCCGCATACTACTTCGGAAACAATGAGGCTGATCTTCATCCAGATTTACAGGAGTGCTTCTTGGATCAATATCCACAACATTAAAATTTCAAGCCTTTAGGTTTAATAAATTGAGCAAAATGTTGTGAGGTAAAGCCGTTCACAAACGATTGAAAAACTGTCCGAGAGGGGAGGCAATTCGGAAAAGCTTATACATGTAGGGATGGTGTCCCTTTCACGAACGCTGGAATTGTTTGTTTCCTTTGCTTTTTAGTTCTTCTGGATGTTTCGTTGTTTATGCATATGTGTATGTGTGTTGTTGTTGTTGTTGTTGTTGTTGTTTATGTTGTCGTTGTTTCCCCGAGCGCTCGCGCATTGGTGGCGAATGTCCTGAATATAAGATTAAACTGTTTTGAAAATCCTCTCTCTCTCTCTCTCTCTCTCTCTCTCTCTCTCTCTCTCTCTCTCTCTCTTCTTCTTCTTCTTCTTCTTCTTCTTCTTCTTCTTCTTCTCCGTCACTCCCCCCCTCCCTCCCCCCAAACATCCTACACCACCAAACCATCTGTCCGTCTGTCCGTCTGTCTGTCCGCATGATATATCCATTACGGTTGACCTTCATCTTCAAACCTCAAAACAACCCCCTACCCTCAACTACCCCCACCCCCACCCCACCCCATCCCACCCCAGTTCCGCCCCTTCGCTCCAAACACAGTCACTTACTATACTTAGTAGCGGCCACGTCGCGGTTTTTGCCTTCTTTGAAGTTCAAGGTTCGAACCATAGCCTTGAGGTCGTACAGCTCGGACACGTACGTCTCCAGGGTCCCCCTCAGCTCCCGTCGTTTGGCCCTCTCCTCCTCCACCTCCTTCCTCATCTGGGCCAGCTCACGCGCGCACGTGCAGTTCTCGAAACGTCCTGCCTCCCACGAGCTGAAGCCCCGCTTGGAGGGGTTCCGCGGTGGCTCAGGGAGACCGTTGGTGTTGCCGTCAGCGTGGGCCGGTGACGGGAGAAGGAAAAGGAGGAAGAGTAAGGTGGTGGAGAGGATGAAGGCTTTATGGCGAAGAAGCTTCATCTGTTGGTGGTGAGATCTGGTAGATGGCATCGTGTTTTTGGTTTGAAGGAAAAGGCTTCCCCACTTTTTTTTGTAATAGCTTTTTTTTGTTCTGCCTTCTTTTTCCTCTTGGGTGTTCTGGGATTCTTGGAAAGATGCTTGTCTTTTTTCTTTT
>CM065725.1:60568372-60618372 GCA_033310375.1 Conus canariensis
TATATACTGATGGATCATTGACAAAGAACAAAGACGCTGGATCCGCTTTTGTTATTCCATCACTTAAAGTAGATAAAGCATATTCAATAAGCAAAAATCGATCGATCTTAGTTGCCGAAATGATAGCTATACTAATGGCTTTGACATATTTAATTGATATACCGCAATCAATCTTGCAAGTATTGTTATGTGTCGACTCAATGTCAATATCTATTAAGTTTTTCAGTTCTAATTCCGAAAACTTTATTTTAAAGGAAATATGTTATTTAATTCATATTTTGATGTGCAAAGGCACCGATTTAATTTTTTTCTGGGTTCCTTCCCACTGTGGAATTTTGGGCAATGAATTCGCTGACAGATCTGCCAAAAAGGGAGCTAAACTGAAATGTGTGCACAGTCACTTTCTGTCCCCTTGACGTTACAAGAGTGTCATCAAGTTTTAAAACAGGTGGCTTGGGACTTTTTTTTTTAGAGACAACCAGAACATCCTTTATTTGCGGGTTAATGCTCGAATTAGCCATGTTCTCAGCTTTGATCAGGTTGAAGGCATTGAACACCTGTAGGTTCGTGATATGTATCAGTACAGAAACTTTGTTTCAGTATTTTATAGACTGAAACTCGACGCATTCAGAACGAAATATAGTGCAGGAACAAAATGCATATGTGGTAAGGCAAACGTGTCGAGAGCCCACGTTTTATTTGATTGTGTGACTCTTAAGGCATACTTACCATGTTCATTAGGCATGACAGTGGCTGATGTTTTTTCTGATATTGATTTTGCTTTCAAAGTTACTTTTGTTTAATATGTAGTCCTGTTAGATATTTACTATAATGTTATAAGTAGTAATTATTCCATATTTTGCGTGCACTTCCACACACCTATGCTTCACACACATACTCTCTCTCTCTCTCTCTCTCTCTCTCTCTCTCTCTCGTCTAATATCACACAATTTTGTGAAAAGACGTAAAAATGAAAGTACTACTACTACTACTACTACTACTACTACACACACATATACCCACGCACGCACGCACACACACACACACACACACACACACACACACACACACACACACACACACACACACACACACACGTGCCCGTGAATAAATTAAATTCTGTTCTTTTTGTTGTAACCATTAATCTTAATTCAGAGTCCGATCGTTTCCTGTTTCCTTACACACACACACACACACACACACACACACACACACACACACACACACACACACCTCCTCCCCCCCCCCTCCCCCGGTGCTGTAATTATAATTTCGTGCCACAGATACAATTGTTTCGCCGCTATGTCCATTGGTGCAGACAGAATTTCTCTCTCTCTCTCTCTCTCTCTCTCTCTCTCTGTTGTTGTGTATGGTGTGGTGTGGTGTGTGTGTGTGTGTGTTGTGTGTGTGTGTGTGTGTGTGTGTGTGTTGATAAAAACTTAACAAAGAGGGTAGGCTGGCTCTTTGATGAATATGATGGATGTGAGAGTGTTGGAACAGATGGGGAGAGGGGTAGGTTGACTGGCCGATGTTTGTGAATTCGTTTCTTTCGCAGTTTTAGTTCTGACGCCCAGTCAACAGCAGAAGAGTCAGGGGAACAGAAACCTGGCGGATCATAAACCGGGGGAATGCAGAGCTGGTGGACCTTAGTTCAGGAGAATCATAGACCTGGAAGCAATATATGGTTAGGCCTATGTCAGTGTGCTCCCAGATCAAGAAGCTATCGCGACTGTTTAAAATCTCGCTTGCTGCTATCGAGATTATCATACGCTTTGACCTGCTCATTTACATATGACCTCGGAACCCTCTGTGCAATGAACACAGTTTCACATTTCAGTTCCTCATTTCCATCGATTCTTTCAAAACAAATCTGCGGTCAGAAATATAAATGAAAAAAGTGTAAACAACGAACGTGTTGCATGAGTTAGAAACAAATCACGATGAGCTTTGCTGTATTTTTTGATGAATAGATGTCAACAAACTACCCGCCCAAAGAGGAACATCTCTATACCGGTATAACTACTTTCCCGCTATGGGTCTGAAAGTTTCATTCCAGTCAGCCAGCACAAATGCGATGAATGTTGAATGATCGATTTTTGTGTACTCCGCTACCAACATACAACAATTCGAGCGTCCACACCAACAACGGAAAATCGAACAACAACAACAACACAACAACAACAACAACACACACACACACACACACACACACACACACACACACACACACACACACACAATTATTATGATGATACGTCATACATGTTCATTTTGTTTATATCGGAGCTGACCGCTGAGGATCATATCAGGACTGTCATCTTGTTACAGTCATTCTCTACACACACACACACACACACACACACACACACACACACACACACACACACAGAAGAGGAGAGAGAGAGAGAGAGAGAGAGAGAGAGAGAGAGAGAGAGAGAATTATAACTTTAGGTTTGGGATTCGGCATGAGTTAAAACTCTTTGGATACCGAGTCACTAGGGAATTAATCGTGGATTCCTGAAGAATCAACAATAGGTGATTTACGTCAGTGAAATACAGTTTGAAATAAGGAGTGCCACAGTAATCAGCTCATACGTCAAGACTTTCTTGGGGAAGAGTGAAAAGAGAAGGGGGTGTACATAAATGATTTGCCTGGCTCACTAGCGCCCCTTACTTTCTTTTCCTGATCATGCCGTACGCAAAGATCTATCCGAGCATAAGAACAACCACAGCGTTACCTCAAAAGTTAGAACAATGGGAACTTAGCTGGGATAAGGCCTTCTAACCGTGCGAATTATCCCATCACCAGTTACTGGAAAGTCAGTCGGTCACAAACTAAATCCTGCATGGACATTACTTAATTACCAATAGTCGCCGAAAAAAAAAAAACAACAAAAAACAAAAACAAAAAACTCACGAGTGTTTCAAACCCCAAAATAGATGTGGCATCTGCTCAAAATCTTACTGTCTCGTGACAATATTTGCTGATCGACTCCACATAGACTGCCGTCTATCTGAAGCAAACGTCACACAAGTTCTGTCTTTATTTCTTCCTGCAAAATAATCAAAATGTCTGGACACCTTTATACCCAACAGGGCAGGAATCATGAGGCCAGACTTAGGCTAAATTCATTGCACACAGTCCCAGTCTTTCATAAAGTCACGGTACAAACTGTTACATTTTGCATGTTATACTTTTACAGTTATAGACTGAATTGTTACGTTCTGTACATAGTGGGTGTGCGCACACCCATGCTGGTATCGAGTCAAAATTCAATTGTCTACTATCCACATGTTGTTCACGATTTCCCTGTTATCATGAGAATCATCACAAAACAGGGAAAGATTTTCCTAGTTGCACCATTTTTGTGTTGGCACAATTCTTTCTGAAACTGAAATAATTTTGGATCTGGATGTATTTCTTATCTGTACGTTGGAACCATTGCAGTCAGAATAATTTAGACTGAGAAGTTCCCAGCAGACAAACTTGCTCGAAAGGACAGCAGACGAGCCTTTACACAAGATACCTGATGGTTGTACACATGCAGAGGAGGAGGCTACTGACCAGCCTTTCCTTCCTTTGAAGGAAAGGCATTTAAGCATATGTGAAGACCTTTGAACCTGCTGCACCATCAGATACAGAAGGAACGAAAAGGAAAACAAACAAACAAACAAACAAACAACAACAGCTCAGGCAGCATTTGCAAGAATGTCAAAACAAAGGCAGAAAACAGCAAACAAGGTAGCCGCTGGAACTGGCAAGGAAACTTTGTCTGCTTGCTTTAGCTACCATGCATGGATTTGCAAATAGTATAGGCCTTTCTCTCGGCAGTGTGCATACATCGTCCAAAAGCAGTGAATTGGACTTCAATGATACCTGAATAGAATAGAATGGATGGGAGAAGAGGGCACTAAAGAGAGGGAGGATAGAAAAGAATAAGGCCAGATGTGAGAAGAAGGAGAAGAAGAAGAAGAAGAAGAAGAAGAACAACAACAACAACAACCACAACCACCACAACAACAACAACAACAGCAACAACAACAACAGGCTCGACGCTTTCTCCACACAAAATCAATTCTAAAAACAAGATTTTTTAATTAATGCGAAGTGTATGGTCAAAGATGACTTAGATGGAGAATGAGGATTTTTGTTTGAGGTGTATGAGTGTGTATGTATGGAAAGGAAAAATCTTGATTACGCCTACAAAACAACAACAACAACAAAAACATGGTTTTATGGATACCCACGATGTGCAGATAAGGAAAAGCCAAGTAAATTCCTGTATGAAAACCATTTGTGTGTGGACACCTGCGATGTAGGCCTACTCAACAGAAGTTTCTTGGCGAGGTTAATAAATACGAAGATACTGATCCTGTTTCTTCTTCATCTTTGATCAAATTGATGCTGCTGCAGTCAGTACAGTCAGAACCCAAACCAGTTTCAGCGCTGGCTGCTGTCCTAAAATGGATCAATGGTCAAACCCACGACGGAAATCGAGGCTGCGCATACGGAACTGTGTAAGCTACGACGCCATGTCGGAAATTGTGACGATGCGGTGATTCGCAGGAACTTTCCCGATGTTGGCCCCCATACGGCCCCGTTTCCGACCAGCAAGAGTATCAGAGATTTGTACATATTTTTGTTTTGAGAAAGCCTTGAATATTATTTGGGGCTTTCGTTTCTATGTGTATGGAATAATATGAATCTAGATTCGCTTTCCTTTGCTCTGGCAGAGATAAGTTACGAAGTGGCCAATCTCACCAAGAAAAACTACAAATCGAGTGTCGCAGGAATAAATCACGTAAGTCGAACGAGTTTTTTTTCTTTTCAGTGTAATTTAACAGTGTATTTTGTTCAATACGTAACAGATGTCTAAGATAGTTTTTCGTGTTCTCGGCTGCTACACAAATATGACGCTGTTTCATTGCAAGCTCTCCGAGGACAATGAAAGCCCTTGCTCCCTTGGCTTGGGCGACGCCATTTTCACTGTTCATCAGTCACGACATGTCACACACATCGGCAAGTCGAGGCAGATAAAATGTGTGGGAAAGACATAAAATGCCAGTCGTCATTTCTGTAGTAGACATTCGTTCATGAAATTAAAAGAACCGTTTTTGGGTTTTTTGTTGTTGTTTTTTTCCTTTTGTTATGAATGCTTTGGAGTTTCGAGCACGAGAAACCATCGCTTTTTTTTTTTTTTTTTTTACTCGCAACTAGTCAGTGTATGTCAAGACATGAAGAATAACAAGGCCTTGGTGTCTGAAGCTGAAAAAGTGCAAGGAAAGTAAACCATACTATCACTTGGTAAGACTATCCACGTTTTTTTTTTTTTTAAGGAAGCAAAATTAATGATTCAGATAAGCAGGGGTTCAGGTAGTGGTGTGTGCGTGTGTGGGGTGTGTGTGTGTGTGAGCAACATATGTTAAAATTTTACCACCACAACCGATATTTTACCAGTGACAGTCTGAGAGTTTTTGCAACTCTGTGTGACTACTGGTCAAGCAAACACACGCTCACCTAGACATGTGATTATGAATAACTTTAAGATCACAGATTTGTCGCATGACTTTGGTCGAAACTTTTTAATTTACCTCTGCTTTCCTTTGCGGTTTGCTACAAAGTTGCAGATTTAGTCATAACATGTAATGGGAACCTTACTGATTTAGACTGAAAGAATGCAGCATTATTACAGTATCACATTTTCCTAGATCTTCATCAGTTAAAAGAAGGGAAAAAAAAAGAAAAATGCCCATCTCAATGAAGATATTATCAAGTGATCAACTCTAAGTTTCGTATTTTAGCACATTATTGCAGTGCTTGGCACCTTTCCCTGCTACCCCCTTCTCCACCTCCCTTTCTCTCTCTCACTCTCAAAGGGTGAAATATTAATCATCAAAACAGCCAGGAATGGTGATTTTCTATGAAGCTTATTTATCCACCAGGTCCTGGGTGAAGTAATAATCATCAAAACAGCCCGCAGTGGTGATTATCCATCAAGCGTATTTATCCACCAGGTCCTGTGTCTTTCTTCCCTTTTTTTTTTTTTTTTTTGATTTCTTGAAAGGGTGTCTTCATACAGGTCAGTGTGACCATGCTATCAGATCATCTGTGCACATGCAGACCGTCCTGTCCAGTGTAATGGGCTGTTTGCACAATCTTACACAGTTTTTGGACTGCTTGCACACTTTTAATCAGTTTGTACTTCATCAATGATTATTATGGTATAAATTGACGTTTTTCTTCAATAGATCAATCTATACTTATTTACTAGAAATTGGGGGATCAGACAGCATGCTAAAGAAACCTCCAGATTTTCAGTTGAACACCAAGATATTTAGGGGGTTCACTTTTCTGACTGCTAGAAAATCAGCACAGACAAAATTAATGGGCAGCACTCTCGTTCTCTTTCTCTCTCTCTCTCTCTCTCTCTGTGACTGGGTCACATATTTATCACACAGAGAATCAGAAATCATAGAGAGGAACAAACAACAACCAGTTTTCATAAAAAGGTCAGAATTACGCTACACATTATTCATTCCCTGAAGCCAGACTCCAGCTCCACTGTTGGTTATACACTAAAGTGAAATGTGAGCACATGTATTCACAGTCAGAATTTTTTTTACAGTGAAACTTGGTATCTGGGATATTCTCTTCAATCATCAAGATCAACACAGCTGCTTCTATCTCAGTATCAGAATTTCCACTTCAGATGAAATTAGATTGTTTGCTTGGCAATATTTCAATTATTTCTTGCCATGATTATTGGAAGCGGAGACAAAAAGATGCGAGTATTTGAAATTTATAGAACTGTTGACGAAACTTCATTGCTCTGTGTGCAATTCGTTCATCCATCCTTGTGACACAGGCATTTATGTTGTCCACTCCCAGTGGTTGTGTGATTAAAATTGCTGGACTCCTGTTCCATTTGGATTATCGCTTGCAAGCCACAACTGAGCTGTTGATTTTACAGCGGAATTTCATGGGGTTTGGAACGCTTATTGCTTTTGGCTGACATGATCTTGTACTCCAGTCATGGACTGAGTAGTTTATTTAAAGACTTGTTATTCATTGGTGGTTTTCACTGGAGAAAAGTACTCAAGCGCGAGTTATTGATCGATTCAGTAAATTCTGAAACTGAAGAAAATTTAGAAGGTGACTTAGACTGTGGCGGAGCGGGCTTATGTACTTTGTGTGACCTGCTGCTTGGCGTCATGTGCATATAGGGGAAAATCATTGTATATATAAGGATGAATTGTGTTATGAGAATTTGTGCATCAGACTTGCATTTGTGTGTTTTTATCACTGATTATAGACTGGTATTTTTGAATGTGCTTCAACTGTTCATGAATGATTTCATTAAGTGGGACCCGCTGCAGTTACTGATGAACTTGTCACTTGATCAGTTGTTCCATGTTGATTGCCAAAGATTTTTCCTTTTAATAGCTGGAGACATTCTCTGAAATATTAGCTACAAATACAACCACAAGAGAGAATATGAGAGAAACCATTTCTGTTTCAGCAACAGCCTTTCACCATTATAGGCGCTTTGCCTGGTTGATGGTCATGTCACACTAGTCAAGCTGTTAAGCACTGGCCTGAGAAAGCTGCTTTCTGTCTTGAATTACCTTCTCTCATTGAAGTTACTTTGGTAAATTTGGACATAGCCAGTAGCTCTTAGTTCTAGCCTGTTCAGAAGTTCATGATCAAACATTTATTCAGCTTCATTCTTCTGCAGTCCCTTATTAGGTTGAATGTTGCATATAAAATTCACTTAAAATTACTTACACACACTGAATTTTTGTGGGTTCGGTGTGTCTGACGCACAGTATCAGTTTTCACCACAGTTACGCTTGTGTCAGAAAATGGGTAATGTTTGCTGTGTGGATTAGAAATTGAAGCATTTTTGTTAAATTTTATGTTTAGGTATGGCATTGTAAAACATTTTATTTTCATAACTAGAGCATTGCTGTGTGGATTAGATAAGGTTTTGTATTTTGGTATGGCATTATAAAACATTTCAATTTTTCCATTTTCATTACTCAAAACAAATTCCAAAATTTTATAAGAACATGGCTTATTTTTTTTATTACAAAATACAAGAGACAACATGTGATTTTTTTTTTTTCACAAACCCATTTTCACTCACAACAAAAACCAGTTTATGAATTTCAGACTTCAGCTGCTGAATTAGCTTCATCAGAATTAAGTTGTCATCTCAATAGTGCAGTTCAGTTGTCATCACAATGGTACAATCAATCAGTCTTTCACTGTTTGATCGATCTCTGTGCACGTTATTCAAACCATTGATCACACAAAAATTGGTCAGTCTGCGTGTACTTTGTTGATTATTTGGTTTGGGCCAATTAATGTTGATACATTTAAACCATGTCCAAAAGATATGAATTTGTTGTCCAGTAACTGACAAAAAAGAAAGGCATCATGACTACAGAATGTTCTTTGCCTAAACATTTGAGTGCATGTCTGTTTCGAACATTATGATTATGTTCATTGACGAAAAAAAAAAATTGAAAATGATGACGTATGCGGAAAGGAGGTGCCCAGGGCAACACTTGTTCTGTTTTACTTTATGTTGAAAGGAAGATGTAATTTGAAAGTAATACATTAATAGCGTATATGCATCTCAGCTGCTGAGTTTCTGTGTACCTATCATGTCCTATGTCCCTTGCTACCAACATTTTCTCCCAGATGTATTGCATATTATATGAAGATACAGTGTCAAATTTTCTTTGGATAACACAAAACTGGAAATGGAAAGTATTCCTGATTTACTTAGTAATCAGATTTTTTTTTTTTCACCTAAATTATGGTTTACATAGCGCTCATTGCTGCCATAGTTTTATACATTCAGGCCCTACCATCGACCTGGTATTACGAATTTTGAACATTTACTGAAATTCATCGTCCATTGGTAGATTAAGATTCAG
This sequence comes from Conus canariensis, assembly GCA_033310375.1. NCBI lineage: Eukaryota > Metazoa > Mollusca > Gastropoda > Neogastropoda > Conidae > Conus > Conus canariensis. Next base: position 60,577,319 of record CM065725.1, read on the forward strand.
AGCCATTTAATTGTGGGATTTTTCTGCCCAGAGATGAATTTGTTATGGTTTCATTGGAAAGACTGGGACCAGATACAGGCAAGTTTCATCCACATAGTGGATACGTCAGTGAGAATGTTGCTAGGATTTCCTGATCAACATTGCAGGTGTCTTATCTCTCAGGCCTGGCTGATGCTAGGATACATGTATAATAATTCTAAAGATAAGTTTAGAGAACAGCCCTGTCATGCAGCCTTGGTCAAGATTAGATTTTCATAGCACCATCTTCATCACCGATCAGGACAGAACAAAGTCTCTGATTGCTTCAAACGAATTCTGTGGCTCTTCATACTCTGCTGTCATTTTGGCCTTGGTTTCAATTTCATCTCCATGTCTACGCCTTTTTGTGAGATCATGTTGAAATGGCTAGGATCATAGGAACCATCATTTGACAGACATGATGGCGCACTATAGAGGGGCATGCTCATTTGTGCCGGTTCCATGGCATAGCAGTTATTGTTGTCAGTAGGGAACCTGATTAATGGTGTCCTGCATATATGTTGAATCAGAACAGGCATCACTGAACTCCTCCAAAGTGCAGAGTCTTTAGTTTAATGGGTTGCTTCCTGACATCTTGACATTGACTACTGCCTCCTTTTGGATTGCTAATGCTGAGGCTGTCATGGAACAAGCCAGGGTGTAGTTGTGAATGGGGAGCAAAGAAATAACGATGTGGATGAAATTTCCACTGAAGTTGCAGTGGAGATGGGTCCGGGAGGGGATAAAGGGAGAGAACCTTCTTAAGTATTTGTGTAGAAATGTGTTCTTTTATTGTGATGTTGGATGGAACTACCTTGACAACAATAAATTCCAAGCCAAAATTTTCATTATTTTGCGGACTCTTATGGTCAGGACAGCTGGCCACCAATCATCAGTAGACCAGCAGCATCCCCCTCCATGTCATGTTTACACCAGTCTGTCATCTGGATCTTATGACGTCTATTCACAGAAACAGAGTTGTGAGTGATGAGAATAACAGTTGTAGCAGGCTTTTCTTTAGGATAATGCCAGCATTCCGTCTACAGCAGTCTCTGATGCCACAAAAAGATGGTGAAAGTATCTGATCATTATCAGATCTCTGACGTCATAATTGACAACCCGGTTGTAAGACTGTTTGACAGTTGATATTTGAAAGTGCCTTCATGTAGCACAGAAAGTCCTCCTCCCAAGAACGGTGCACAATCAAAGACATAGTTTGTCCTGTTTGCACTAAAACTGTAATAATGAGCAGAAATTGTAATAATGAGCAGGTGTCCCACTATTACTAGTGTTAGTGTCTCCGTTTCATGGCTGCTACTAAGCAGGAATGTGTCATCACAGCTAAAATAGTAACTCAAGACATAGCTTATTTTTAGTGTAGGAAATACTGTATTTTACCACCTTTGTATGCACTTGCTGGCTTTGATCATACTTTTGCGCGAGATGTATGTTTCTTATTCAACTTATAGGGAAAGAAAGTCAGGTCAAGAGGTCGATAGTCAACTGCAAATCACTAAATTACTGACTAAGTATATCAAGAGGTTGACAGACAAGAGGCAAAGTGATGTTGAATTTTACTTCAACTCAACCTCTTCCCTGCTTGCCCCGTGTCTATTATGGAGTCGTTTTCATGATCTTGTACGCCCGTAACCGTGTCTATTACGGGGTACTTATTACAAAAACATTGATTATAAATCATACTAATGACCAGCAAAATCAAATTAGTATGATACAGAATCATATCACAGGGTATAAGAAAAAAAAAACATGCAACAAATCTAAGAGATCTCAATAAATGAATGAGTAGTGAACACATGAGTGAACCTACTGCAATTTGGCCCCGGCACTCAGCAATACAGAAAAGCTCTTATACTGTGGCATGGAAAGGGTTAAAAAACGTTGTCATACATTTTGAGAGAAAAAAATGAGTGAATCTGTGTGTTTGTGTTTGTGTGTGTGTATGTCATTGTGTGTGTTGTGTTTGAGCGTGTAAGTTGTACTATAGCTTTTGTGTTGCACTCACATGCGTACCTTGCCCACGTGATGGTCAGTGTTCAAGTTAAGAGTTTGAATACTAGGAATTGAAAAAAAGAAATTTGGGGGGGGGGGGGGGGGGGAGGAATCGTTTCCTTGTGATAATTATACTTGGAGATTTCTAAAATGTGTTTCAATAATGCGATATGTATACATGTATATGCCTCTTCAGTCAGTATGTTGTCTGTGGACATGTATATGTTGGATTCTTTTCTGTGAAAATGATCACATGAAATGAGTTGAACATGTATTATTACATAATACAAAACATTTTTTAAATGTTTTGCAAGGATTATCAAACTGAAGAAAATAAAAATCTTAACCTGCACGCTGATTTCAGTAATGGTGAGCCCTGAGGTGTGTGGGTCTCTTCACTTCATGCATTCTTTTCTGACTGCTTTACTTTCTTGGTGCATATGTATATGATTAACATCTCCACTCTTTTTTTTTTTTTTTAGATTTTATTTCATATAAGCCATCTTTGGAGAGATGTTTCTTTGAAAGTAAAAAACAAAATGGATGAAACACGTGAAGGTGACCATGTCAGTTGAAATCAGCAGAGATTTTATTGACTGCACCATCGTTGGAATCAAAACAGAACGTGACATCCTAGCAAACATGGCAGCTACTGTTACCTTTTTTTTTTAGCACAGAGTTACTATGGTTACAGTGTTGGTATGGCTGTTGTGATTGCTTACTAGTATCACTGTATATCAGAAACTTCAGTTTTGATGAAAGAAACTCATGATTTGCTGTTCGCTCCGTTTTTGTAAACTAAACACACTTTGTCTCACTTAACTTACAAGAGTGATCATATATGCAGTATTCAAAGGGATGAATTTCATTTTCATGATTGAGTTGAATAGAAAAAAAAAAAATGAGAGGAGAGAATTAAAACACTGATTGTGGTTCTGTATAATGTTCTTCTGTTCCGGTAGGAATGCGATTTCTTTGTTTTTAATAGCAGGAATGTGATGATTTTAGAGCATCTACGGATGTTTTTGCTGTGGGTAATGTTGAGTTGAACTTGTGACAAGACTGCTTTGGGTGACTGCTGTAATGTGGGTCTTTCTGTTTTCAGCTGGTTGCCAAGCACGGGGCTGAAGCAGACAGGCATCTGTTCCGGTGCCTTTTGTCTCACATTGATTTCAGCGGGGATGGTAAAAGTTCTGGCAAGGACTTATATCAGGTCAGCAGTTTTCCTTCCTTTCTTTTGTTTGTTGGTTCGTTTGTTTTCAACCTTTTGCTCTTGTTGTCTGTGTGTGTCACTCTGTGTGTGTGTGGGTATGTGTGTGTGTGTGAGAGAGAGAGAGAGAGAGAGAGAGAGAGAGAGAGATGAGGGCGTGGGGAGGGACAGAACTGCTGCAGGCCAGTTTTTATCTGTTTTCCTCTTGTCAGCTAATTTTTTTCTTTTTATTGCTGCTGGAAATCTTTGGAACACCATCTGAACCCTTGATTTTGTTTTTTTCCCGCTGATGATATGAAATCTGAATGAAAACTTGTTGAAAATAGATCTGAAACTACGTGAAAGCATCAAATCTGTTACTTTTATGGTGTAAAACTCCGCCTGTTGTTTTTTCCCACCTTGCCTCGCACCCTCCTTTCCTCTTCACTGCAGAGGTTTTTGTTTTTGTTTTTGTTTTTCCCTCAGGAGGTTGGCTGGCTTGCTGGTGGTGATGCTCACATGTTATCATTCATGTTGTGGAAGTAAAATCGTTTTTAGAAGTTTATTCATTTTGTTGTTATTTTTGTGAATTTTCAGTGGGGATTTGTGAACATTTGTAATGTTGGAGTCATACTCACAGGTGATACAGAGATTTTTGTCATAAGAGTCGTGCAGCTAGAGGTGAGATTTCTTCATAGAAATTAATTAAAAAGATTCAGTCACAGCACAGTATGAATACAGTGACCATGATTGAGGTAGTGGAGATGAGAAATTGTCGACACATATCTATCAAAGATACAGTATCACTATCATGTGTAGTAGTCTTTGGTTTGTTGCTGTTATGATCAGATAACACACACATGTCCAGTTATAATTGCTAACAAAGCTGACTTTTTTTACATTCACAAATGTCCTCTGGCATCGTAAAGTGAACAGACATTTGTGACGAAAAAAAAAAAAAGAAGAAAATCACAAAATCAGTGCCTCTGAGCTCTCATGCAATCTGAACCAGTTAGCGTAAGCATGAATTTCCACTGGTTGATTTTACTTTAACTGTGGGTTTGTAGACTGTTTATCAGTATATCACTGTGTGTGTGTGCGTGTGTGTGTGTGTGTGTGTGTGTGTGTGTGTGTATGCGCATGAGCTAGCTTGCGTGTGTGTGTTTATAACCGTGTGTAGGTGGCTATCATTCTGTGTGATTTTATTAATATGATTCTGTGTGATTTGATTGTGATTCTTGTGTGTAAGCCTTTGTCAGAAGGTGTTACTGTATGTATCAGTGTATTTGTGTGCATGTGTAATACAAATTCTTGTGTTTGTGACAGGGAGGGATTGAGGGAGGGAGAGAGAATGTGTCACCAAATGTTTCTACCATAAGCCTTTGTCAAAATGTGTTGCTGTAGTGTATATCACTATATGTGTGTTTGTTTGACAATGACAGTGTGTCACCGTGTGAGTCAAACGTTTATACTGTGTGTGTGCACATGTACGTGTGCATATATATGTATGTGTATTTTCATGATCATGTGTGCATGTATACAGCATTTCGTGTGTGTGTGATTCTTTGATTTTTTAATGGTATGCTTTAATAAACAGAATGTGTCATTCTGTGTGTATGTTTGTATGTGGGAGAGAGAGAGACAGAGAGTGAAGAGAATATGCACAGCACCTAATATGTGAAGGGAGTTATTATACATCATATATATGCAAACTGCAATTTTTTTTTTTAATGTCTTTTTCAAGCTCTGTTGACTCAGCCAGTCATTACTTTGCCTTCGGTGGCATTTTTCTCACTACCGATAGCGTGATACAGGTGTGTGGAACCAATATTGACAGTGAAACAAAGGGACACTACTTTATTTTTTTGTAGAGTCCTAGAGTAAATGTCTCATTTTCTGATACCAAATTGATTGAAAGCTGATCGTTATTCACATCTGAGGATGGACTGTAAATACCTGAACGGGAAAATTTATATATGTATATATGTATATCATTATCTGCATAGGCGCGCGCGCACACACACACACACACACACACACACACACACACACACACACACACACACACACACACACAATACTTCTTATTTTCCACAAGATTGGCAATGTCACGAGAGGTGTGACAGCCTGGTGCACGAGTTTAATATGTGACGTGCCATTTGAAAATCTCAGGTGAAAATATTGCAAGCGTGCAGGCAGTCTGAAGTTCTGTGCTAAGGATGTCTCCAGAGCTCTAAAAAGATTTTTTTGTTGTTGTTTTTTGTTTTTTGGGTTTTTTTTTGGATAGATTGTTTTAATGCCTCAGCATAATTTCCACTTTGGTTTGGTTTAAATTTCTCTTTCTCTCTTTTTTTCCTCATTTCATACCAATCTTAATTATTGTTCTACAGTTTTAGTTTATTGTATTTGATGTCTGTCACTTCTACTAGTGACAGCTGTAGTATAATCTTTAATAAGAACAGTTCTTCTTTAGTATTACTGTGTGAAGACGTTGGTTTACTGAACCTGAACAGGGGAAGTCTGAAAGATAGCTGTGAAACTTGAAGACTTTACAAATTACCAGACTTATGCAGTCAGTGTTTCCCATTTGCTGTGAATTAGAATATGAGTGTCCACTAAGTGTTTGACCGTCCATCAAGAAAGAGGGGCCATCTAAGAATTTCTGTGTGAAAAATAATGGAATGCAAAAAGTATGCCTTGGTTTACACAACAAGACACCTTTATCACATTTTATATGAAAGGGAAGGGGAATAGGGGTGTGCGTTAGAGAGTGAGAAAGCGAAAGACAGTGAGAGAAAGAGAGGTGGTGAGTCATTGGTTGACTGGAAAGTCACTCAAGTGTTTGTGTGGAACTGTAACTTTTAAGATTCGCTAAAGCTTTTTTTTTTTTTTTTTTTTAAACACAAGTCAACAAAAATGCATATCACTGTTGTTAAACCTAAATTCTGCCCTGTTTTCATGGTAGTACTGGACTCTTGGTGAACACCCTCACGTTCACGCACTAACATGCACATTTTTTGTTTTTTTTTAATAAAAATGGTAAGAGCATGTAAGGAAACACAGTGCAAAACAGTTGACAATAAGTGAATAACTGAATGGTTTACAGAATGAGTCCAGAACAAAATTGTGTAACACTTTCATATTACTCTTTATGTACTCATTGATGAACACTCACACAGACAAGCACACACATAAAACTATGCTTACATGCTTGCACACAGAGACAGACGCACACTCACGTGTACACATCACATATGAATCATATTTCATATTTAGTTATAAGTGTTAGCTGATGGAAAGTGTTCAAATTTTGACTTAAAAAAAAAGTTATAACAGAGATTTGGTATTGGCTAAAAGGTATTTTAAAACATACTAAGAACAAAGAGTATGTTTCACTCTTTCCCATGATATATAACAATAGGCTTTTTACATTAGTATTAAAATGCATAAAGTAAATAAAGAGACCTCCATCAGCAAGGGAAAGAGTACATTACTTGGCATCCGTCATGAAAGAACTGATAGTGTGGTAGAACCTCAGTACAGGGTTTTGAAAACGCTGTGAGCAGTATGTTTTTACAGAGGGATCTTTACAGGAAGACAGAGAGATGCTAACAAGCCAGTGTAGACATTTCCCTGTTCCACAGTGAGAAAGCCAGGGCATACATTGTTGACTTTGGCCATTTGTGCAAACATCATTTCAAGGCAGAAATCAGGTACCTCGGATTAGACTCAGAGCATGGAGGCCCTTTGGTTAGCTTTCCACTAGTCTGAAGGATGAAGTTCCTTTTGTTTTTGATTGAATGAAACATTCCACATTCTGTCATTATTCTTTTTTCAGTTTTCCTGGATTTTTTTTATGGGCATGCTTATTAGGCATTGTCAACCCGTCTCCTATCAGTGTGAAGTCTGTTTTTGTCATTTGTAATTGACTGTGCAGGTGTGTGTTTTCCCCACATCTGAATTTCTCATCATTGCAGTAGTTGTTTCCTCTCTTGCCTTTCTGTTCGCAGCATGCAGGTGATGACATTAAATGATGGCGATTTTTTTTTAAATAGTCTTCAACGAATTGAATAATTATGGAGAGATTTAAAGGGCTGAGTCCCCAAAGCCCATACACTTGGGGGAGGGGGGGGGGGGGGGGGGCAATGCTGAACATTACAGCGCTGTGAAATTAATGTGAAGAGTGAAGTCTGTATTACTCTTGTCTGGTCATACCAGGTGATGGAGTGTACTAGTGAAGTCACCACACATATGTGAGATGGGGGGGGGGGGGGGGGAGGTAAGTGAGGGGGTGGTTGTGGAGGAATTTGGCAACGTTGTTGATGGCTGTCTTAGTCAGACAGTATCAAATCAGATATTTTAAAAAAAAAAAAAAAAAACGACAGTACGAACAGGTTCTGTCCTGTCACACCCATGAAACCATAGCTCAGGTTGGGGTTGGTTGGTTTGTTCTATAGTCTGCACTTTTTAATATGGTATTTTACCAGCTCTGGTTGGTTACTGTGCTCTCTTGCACAGTACCATAGGTTTTTTGATTTATTATTTTTCAAAGAAAGGGAGAAACAGTGGGGTTCTGAACACCCACCTGCCCTCCCATGGGTTTTTTGGAAAACATACTGATGGTCAGTCAATTCATACAGGGTCTCCTGTCTTTTACCAGCTCTGGTGATGAAATATTTGATCATCTGTTTGCAGATTCAGATCAACTAAGTATCTTTACTAATGTGTACAGAAATAGTTATTCCCTTACCAAACATCACTTCCCTGGTACTTGCCATTCAGTTGTGGGGTTGAACCCCAGTTTGAAAAACAAAAAAGGTCTTCAGAACTGCAACAGTCAGTAGATTTCCTTTCCTCTGATTTTCAGATCCAGTATTTAACAGTTGACAACAATCATTTCCTGGGGAGGCCCAACTTTGTCTCCATTCTTTGCTACGCTGTTGACGAACCACTCCACCTTCAAAAGGTAATGTGTGGGGTGCGTGCATGTGTGTGTATGTGCAATTGTATAAGAGGTCTGGTGTTTCTTTCATATTGCTTCTTGTTGTGTTGGTAAAGTTTATGCCATTTTTTAACTACACACACACACACACACACACACACACACACACACACACACACACACACACACACACACACACAGAAGAAGGCCCTTACAGTTTTAAAGTTGTGACTTGTTTACTCTTCATGGTTTTCATTCCAGACCCTCAAGCCTTCAGCCCAGCTGCTGCCACAACTGAGCAAAGTGTTGAAGCTGAACCGCGTCCAGGAGGTGGTCTATGCCTTCGCTCTGCTCAACTCCTCCAAGCCTGACACCGTGCTGTACGCCACCCAGTTTCTCAAGCAGAAAATCCCTGACCTGATCCACTCCTACGTTGATGCAGGTGAGAGGGGTTGTGGATAGGGGCTTGTGGTGTGCTCAGGCACACATAATTATGCACGAGCTAACACACACTCGCATGTATGCATGCTCACTCGCTCTCGCCCAGGCGCTTAAAAGGTATACACACATACATGCACACACACAACAGTTGCATGCATGTAAGCGTGCGCATACCCTACACGCGCGTGTACACACGCACACACACACACACACACACACACACACACACACCACAATTAGGGAAGTTCGATCGGGGTGATTGCGTTGAATTTTTTGTGACTGTTGTGTGTTGCATCTGTGCACTGGGGTGTGCACTCCGATTGTTGTGTCAATAATTAGAAGGTCAGCAATTAATGAATTTATCGTAACTATACATAATGAAGAAATCGGAATGATGAAATCGGATTTGCTGAATTGTTGAACTGTAAACAGTGATCACGCAGCGCAGTGTCATCCACGTTGGATCAAAGGTGACCCAGCGTTGCTTTTTGTGTGCACGTGCGACAGGTTCGTGAGCCTCCAACACAGTGTTCTCTTTCCCTCTCTTTAAATAAAAAAAAGAAAAGAAAAGAAATCGGCCTACCACAGGCGCCAGAAGAAATAACCAAACTTTCCTCGTCAGCTTGGTTTTACAGATCATATAACGAGCGTCATGTCTTACAAAATGTAAAGGAAATAAGCTGGCCCATGGTCCGATGTCTGTGTGTAACACTTTGAATGGAAAGAACTGAAATGAACTTCAAGAACATGATAAATTCCAAAACATGGAACAATCATCGATGATTAAAGAAAGTAAACTTCAGCCGACGTTAGATTCCCGACAAAAAACGTTTACTTGCACAGAAAAAGAATTGACAGTATGGAGAAACTCTTTATTTTATCGATATTCTGCAATTGTAGAAAGTGAAGTAAGAATTGAAAGAATAGACTTTGATAATGAAGAAAAAATACTTTCTCTTCCAACATGGATTTGTTACCCCATTCCCACATGTCTCAGTAAATCAGTGGTTCGATTATTCGTCCATGATTCCAAGAGGATAACACTGACTTTGTACTTTACCAGAAATGGTTCAGGCACTTTTCTCTGCCAGGGAACTGATTGTTGGCAGTGGAGTCAAGAAGAATGCGAGGTACTCAAAGACTTGGTGTCAGATTATTGTCAGTCTGAAGACTTAGCATCTTTACAGTGTGGACTGATTCGACATACTGTTTCCTTCTTACAAGAGGTGTTTGACATTATTCATCTCTCTTCGCCCGTTTCAGCACCCGCAGATATACTTATTCAACTCACCCCCGGGTCATGTCTGGAAATTGAGAGCAGAAATGAAACGAAAACAGACCTTAATTCTACTGATGTTTATATAAAAGGAAGTGAAACCTCAGAGACAGAGCAAACAGAAGTCAAAACAAGTAGTCCCTTGGATCACTCGGAAACCGAGCAGTCAACTCCAACAATTCCTCACAGTGACTTTTTCCACAAAGGAAGTGAATCAAGTACACAACATGTTACTTCAAGTTCAAAAAAAAGTGCCAGACGCTGGAAGTCAAGCAAATATGACAGAAGGCGAGCACTTTTCCCTGAACGATTGTATGACAAAACCACCCACCAAAAACTCCAAAGACTAGAAGACAATCAGGACCTTATGGCAGCAGAGTTAAGTCATTTTCAAAATACATTGATCTCCCATCTAGAAGACGTCAAAGCATCTATAAAAAATGAAATCAAGCATCATATCACCCAAAAAACTGAAAATCTTCATCAAACAATAGAGGTTGTAAAGGAACATATTTCCAAGTTAGAAAACCAGATAATAACTCTAGGCAAAGAAAACCATTCCTTGAAAACACAAATAGGAACTCTTCAGTCAAAACTTAAGCTTATGATGGATAAAGGTCCTACCTCAACAACTTCAACTCAATATGAAGTGCAGCATCCCCACCCAGCGGAAACAAGGAGAGAATTTACTCCTGTTATTGAAGATTCTCCAAATCAAACCGGTGACAAAAACACACTCGAAAGTGAAACACCAGGTAACGCTGTAATTTATTCAAAGAAGATAGCAGAAGATAATGTATCTCTAAAACAAAACAGTCTAGAAACACACATATCACTAACAACTCCTGTGTCAACTCAAAATCGTTTTGAAATTTCAGAGGAAGAAAACTGTAACACAGAAACACAGGAAAGTGTTGAATGCAGTGAAAGCAGTGCTGATCCTGGAGATAACAATACTTCCCAACACAGTTTGCGAAATCAAACACCCACACGACAGAGATCACCTTCGCAGGTGTTTAACGAAATCAAGATTCCTGACAACATTTCTTCAGTCCTCATTGGAGATTCTGTTTTAAGATTTATTGATCCAAGACGGTTAGGAACTGAAGAAGATCGTGTGTTTAAACTGTGCATTCCGGGAGTGACAGTACAGAACATGATCCAGTGGCTTCATTCATTGCCCGATAAGCTCACCCATATCCAACACATGATTGTTCATGTTGGGGTCAACGATTGTCCGGCTGGCCCAGTGTCTGCTAAACAGTGGACAGAACTGATTACTCTGTGCAAAAAATCTTTTCCGTCAGCTTGTATCACATTCAGTTCTATCATTCCAGCTCGAGGACGCCATGTTCTAAATAATGCGATCTCCCCCTCCAACAGAACCTTGCATTCAGCCTGTAATACATCTAAAATTAATTTGATTGATAATCATGACACTTTTATTACAAAAAATGGTGCTCCAAGACTCGCTTTATACAAAGACCCTGTCCATCTTAGTCTAAAGGGAACGGCAAAGCTCGCTGTTAACTTTATGAAGTACTTGCCACGTTTCTTCCGTTACAACTCTGGCCAACACTCTGAAGGGGATTTTCCACCTCGAAGACAACCCAGAAGTAATCAGCAAGTAGAAGAGCTTTCAGATGCCTTCCACAACAGACTACATAGTGGCAGGACGGACTCTCGTGCCGAACCAAGTCGACCCTCTGGTCGTAGCAGCAACGTTCCTGGCGTCCCATCCATCACTTCCATGGCCCACTATCCCCCGCTGCCATCCCGGAGAGGTGGTGGGCCATTCAACGACAGGCTGTATCCAGTTCATCCTGAGGGTCCTGTTCCTGTACGTTCTGCTCCAGCACTGCAGCAGTTGGACGCCATGGACCAGACCGTTCAGCCTTCCTTCCACAGACTCCCCCAGGACAGAGGCAATCTGTCTGTCCAGGAAACCCATGGAGTCCCTTTTCCTTTGTGCTCCAACCCACCCCATTACCCATTCCAAGGACCTTGGTACCCCTCTATGCTACACCCATACCCCTCGTCCCTGTATCCACCTTCAGTCATGGGTGACCAGACTCATACAGCTATCCCAAACCATCAGCAATTACTCCATGACCCGCGTGTAGTTGTGCCACTCCCCAATACCTGGTATCCTGAAGGTTTACCGACACAACCCGGACAATACGCCCTTCAGCTGATGAACATGGCATCACAGCTTTTTCACCAACAGAGACCTCAGTAACAGAGTGGTTGCATTCACATGGTGCGCTCTCGCGCGCGCGTTTATGTGTGTGTGTGTGTGGAGGGGGGGGGGGGATTGAGAGGGGGGAGTGCGTGTGTACATACGTGTGTGCGTACATGGATGCGCGCACCTATAACACATTTTTTATTTGAGTGTAAATCGTTTTTTCCCGTGACAATCAACATCGATATATCAAGTCTGAACGTTAGTAGGGTGAATGTGTGTTTTTTGATATCGGACCTGGGAACTTGTGCCTGGTGACTAATTTTGGACCCTTGAATTTCGAATTTGGCGGACTGCGATAACTTCTGTTGTACTTTATCTGATTTTCTTAATGCATTTTTTTCTGGTTTGAAGATTGTTGTATTTGTCTGTTATTCTGTTGGTAGATTAATATATATATATATATATATATATTTTTTTTTTTTTTTTTTTTTTTTTTGTCCTATCTCAGTGAATGTGTGTATGAATGTTAGAGATTATTTTGTAAAGAATCTTTTTTTTTTTTTTTTCATTTTTGTCATTGAACTCAATTGCTGTTGCAGTATAGAAGATACAGTGTGTGCAGTGTGTATCTAGTAACGCTGAAGGCGGTGTTCACTTACCCGAACTACTTGTCCTTTCTTTTTTACTCTTTGAGCTTTTCTATAACTCAGATATACATTTCATTACTTGTTGTATATACACATTCTAAAACTGAAAAAAACTTTTCTAGACTTATTGAAATTATTCCCAAACGATCTGCAACATGTCTTTAACATTAGATACGTGGCCAATAAAACAAGGACTTCGAATAGGCTACTTGAACATTAACAATGCAACAAATAAGAAAGACGATATTGCAACTATTCTTAACAACAATGGTAACAATTTTCATGTATTTTGTTTCGCAGAATCCCGTTTGTCCTCACAAATAACTGATGCTGATATGAATATGCCAGGATACCAGATAATTCGACTAGATCCACATAAACCCAAAACCACAGGCATACTATTGTATGTTGCATCTTCGTTAAACTACAAAAAACTGAATAATCTAGAAAATTATGACATTGAATCTGTATGGATTGAAATCAGCATGAAAAACAGTAAACCACTAATCATAGGATTTATATACAGAAATCCATCAGAAACTACAGACTGGCAAGACAAATTTAGTGTCCTTATGGATGAAGTAACGATGCTAAGTTTTGAAACTATCATTTTGGGAGATTTTAATATAGATTTAACGAAACCCAAACCCAAGTGGCATCAAAACTACACTTTACACGGCCTAGAACAACTTATTGACAAACCAACCCGTGTAACTGAACATTCAAGCACCTTAATTGATCACATTTACACAAACACAAGACAACCTATTATTGAAGTATGTGCTCCACCATGTGGATGTAGTGACCATAATCCCGTTTGTCTTACTTGGTACAAAACCCGTGTTAAAGTTCCAAAGGTAGGGCATAAGATCATATATTATAGAAGCTTTAGAAACTTTAAAGAAGAAGATTTCCATTCAGACCTTGCCACGGCACAGATGGACTACATATATCAAATAAGAGATCCTGATGAAGCAGCTGAATATTGGATCAGTACATTTACTTCTGTATATAACAAGCATGCTCCATTCATAAAGAAAAGAGTCAAACAAGAAACAAAACCACCGTGGATAACAAAAGAAATTGATATAGAAATTAATAAAAGAAATCATTTAAGCAATTTCGGAACAAGTAAAGAATTTCGAAAACAAAGAAATAAGGTAAACTCAATGAAACGAAAATCTAAACGCAATTACTTCCAAAAGATGTTAATTTCTACAAAGGATTCACGTCAGATCTGGAAAGCTATCAATATGTTGAATAATAAACAAGTATCAAGAAGTCAGCAAATTCTTACAGACGTATCTGCAAATCAGTTAAAACAACCACTTTGCAAACATCAAAGATAAAATCATATTACATGACAGGTCCAATGAAAATGATCTCAGCCACTTAAAACATTACCTTGATTCAAAGAATATTTACTTTCCTTTTACTCTCCAACCAATGACGGTATTGGATGTCAGTAAAAGTTTCTCATCTTTAAAACAATCTGGTGTACGAGATTTAGACGGTTTAGATGTAAAAATACTAAAAGTTTCATGCCCAATTATCTCTGACACGCTAACTTATTTATACAATTTGTGTATAGATAAACAAACCTTTCCTTTAAAATTTAAGGAAGCTAAAGTTATTCCTCTCCATAAATTTGGTGATGCATCAAATCCATCAAATTATCGACCTGTTTTCTATTTTATCTGCTTTATCTAAGCCTATTGAAAAGCACATGCAAAAGTCCCTCTATTCTTACCTTGCTAAAAATAATTTACTCAATGAAGATCAGTCTGGTTTCCGTGAAAATCATTCCTGTCATACAGCCCTCATACAGCTCGTTGATAGCCTTCTGTGCAGTATAAACGAAAATAAATTTACTGGTATTCTTTTTATAGACTTTGAGAAAGCGTTTGATGTTATAAATCATCCTCTCCTACTGCGCAAATTAGAACTGTATAAATTAAATCCAGAATTCATTAATCTCTTGTCTTCTTTTCTATGTAACAGAAAACAAGCAGTAACAGTTAACAACAAAATGTCAAACTTTTTGCCTGTCAAATACGGAGTACCACAAGGCTCTGTATTAGGTCCTCTTCTGTTTTCTATCTATATCAATGATTTACCTGTTTATGTTAAATGTAAGTGCGAAATGTTTGCCGACGATACATCGCTCCATTCCAGTGATTCAGACACCCATAGACTAGCAAACAAACTACAAGATGATATTCATGGACTTACTGAATGGACCCAACTGAATCATATGTCCTTAAATGCAAACAAGACCAAATGTATGTATGTATGTGCTCGACAAAAACGGCAAAGAATGAAGTCAAAATTTCAACCATTGTTTATATCTGACAAACAAATTGAAGAAGTAGATTCACATAAAATGCTAGGTGTAATAATTGTTAAGGATCTATCGTGGACTGACCATACGAAGTCACTGGAAAACGTCTTTCAAAAAAATTACTTCAGCTAGCCAAGATTAAGAATTTCCTTGATATCCATTCTCGTAAGCTTTTCTTCTGTGCTCACATTTGATCAATAATTGATTGTGCATCGACTTTATGGGACAGCTGCAGTGAAACCAACTTAAAAATGATTCATCGAATGTACAAAAGAGCACTAAAATTTGTATTGTTAAGATCAAGCACTCTGACTACAGAAGATTATAAAAAACTTAATATATTAACTTTCCACAACAGACTTTTGTTCAATAAGGCAGTATGTATGCATAATGTTGTATACGGCAATGTTCCTAAAAAGATAAGCGACACATTTAAAACTAACATCCATAGACACAATCATTTTTTATCTATTCCTAGACCAAGAAATAATCTTTATAAATCTAGTTTTTTATACTCTGGTGGAAATGTATGGAACAAGTTGCCAACACGCTTTAAAAGTATAAACAATAAAATCCAGTTTAAAAATAATATGAAAAGGTATCTCATGAATGGTTCATAACTTACATTTTCCCCAACCCTTTGAAATACTGTTTTATGATTTTTCACAGTGTATGCATGTGTATATGTATATCTATGTACATGCTCGTGCATGAGTGTGTGTGCCTCAAAGGAAAGGGTATGTCAGTGTCGACAGTATTCTTGGAGTATACGTACCGTGCACATTTGTGAAGACAATGTACATATTGTATATAACCAATCTCTCTCTCTCTCTCTCTCTCTCTCTCTCTCTCTCTTCTCTCTCTCTGGAATTTCCCCTTCTCATTTGTACACTCCCTATCTCCCCTCCTCCCCCGCCTCCCCCCCCCCCCCCCCCCCCCCCATCCATTTCTTCTCTGGTTTCTATTTGTTGTTATCTCTGACTTTCATAAATTTCTGTGATTATTCGTTGTTTCACCGATTTTTTTTTTTTTTTTTTTTTTTAAATGGATGGCTTGATGTAAAAAAAAGCAGATTTATTGCTTATTCAATGTTCCATCTGAAAATAAAATTTTGACTTTGACTTTGACTTTCACACACACACACACACACACACACACACACACACACGCAATTTTGTCTCTCTTTCTCTCTCTCTGTCTCTCTCTCTCTCTCTCTCAAGCATACATGTGTGCATATGTGCGGCGCATTTATTTTGTTGTTGATTCTTCCATCCTGGAGCGAATGTTGGATGAATGAATGAATGTGCAAACCTGATTCTTTTCAGATTAAAGAGAAAATGATTTTTATTGGTGGAAAATACTCACTGGAAAACTGCACCAAATGAAATTTTTTAGGGTATATCTCGCCTTCTCATTCCCTCCATTGTATTGTTGTTGTCATGTCTGGAGAGGGTGTCCGAAAAGAAGTGGCATGAATCACGAAAGCAAGTCATCTGAAGTTGTAATCTCTCCCCCATGCCATGGTCGTCTGGCAACCCAGACTCTTGACACTTATTGTCTGCCTCTTGCCATCACCAGACACATCTGACAGCACCCCCACTAGTGTGTCAGCAGTCTGTGTCATGCTGATATTGATCTTACAACAGGATGGCGTGCATGTGTTACTAGTCTGGCTGGGAGGTCGGCTGGAGTTAGTAAGGCTTTGTGTGAGCATCTGGTATGGGGAGGGCCGGAGTTTTCCTTCATGCTGGAGTTAGTAAGGCTTTGTGTGAGCATTTGTTATGGGGAGGGCCGGAGTTTTCCTTCATGCTGGAGTTAGTAAGGCTTTGTGTGAGCATTTGTTATGGGGAGGGCCGGAGTTTTCCTTCATGTGTATGTGACGTTTGTGTTCATCTCTCTGAATTGATGTTTTGATGCATTTGTTCCTTAAAAGATTTGCTTTGTTCATGATGTTTTGTACATGTTAGACTATTTATTATGTGCTTGTCACAGAAATGGGGAGAGAGATTTGCTTCAAAGAAGTGTTTCAGTCAGTGCATTTAAAGTTACTCCTTAAATTGCCGCTGTGGTGTGAACACCAGTCCAGACCAGATTTCATGTGGTAGGCTTGAGCAGTGTTTGTCAGATAACACTGTTTAACAGTGAAGTAGCTGGTGGACAAAGCTATATACACAATGCTCTGCTCCAGAGTTGACAGTTTATGCTGGATAAATTTGCTGCACAGGGAACAAACCTTTGAATTGCAATGAATTGGCAAGCAGAGAGCGGATCCCCACTGTTTATTTCTCCATCCAGACAGGTTGTTAGAACCATGTAGAAATGCCCACTCCTCCCTGTACTTTGTCAATAAACAGCCCCCCCCCCCCCCCCCCCCCCCCACACACACACACACACACTCTTTTCTGCTGCTGCTCTCAGGAAAGGCAGCCAAAACTTCTAAACATTCTGCTCCCCCCCCCCCCCCCCCCCCCCCCCCCCCCCCATGTGTTCATATGTATTTTGCCCCTTTCCAACCCCGCACATGATGACACACACAGTCAGTCACACTCTACACTGATCTTGTGCTGTGATAGTCGTGCAAGAGCTCCGTGAATCACAGGGTAAGTGTGAGAGATGCAAGCAGCCAGCCACTATCTCTGTTTCACAGTGTGGTTATTTTTAGTGCTGACAGCCAGCCGGCCCTCTCACACACACCCCCCTCACCCTCTCACCCACCCCTCACTGCTCCACCGCTCCCTGTGGAGCTGTTTACTCAATCTAGGACAGGGTCAAGGTTAACTAGTTGGGGAGAAAGAGTGCCCTTGTGAGAGTACCTGACAGTAACTGTAAGGGAGGCCAGGATTTTCATCACCATCTTTGGAGGGGGTGGGGGAGGGGAGGAGGAGAGGTTGTTGCCAGCCGGGAGAGAAGCAGTTGACAGTGGCAGCTTTCTTGCAGCTGTGGAAAGGCGGTCACCCAACCCTTACCCCCCCCCCCCCCCCCCCCCCCCCCCCCCCCCCAGTATTTATAGCTCATATGTCATACTTTAGCTGAGCCAGAAGATAAAGGGACAGAGAGACTGGGATGGAGGTGTGCATATGTTGTGAAGGAGAGATCAAGGGGAAGAGGTGGATAGTGGAGATGGCAGTACCAGTAGAGTATATAGGGTGTAGCTCACTCTCAGAGAGAGAGGGAGAGAAAGGGAGAGTGAGGGGGTTCTGTGGTTAGAGCTTTCTTTACTGGTGTGATTGATCCCTGAAGTAGCCTGCAGTAGTGACAAGATCACTTGAAGATGTGTGCATGTGGGAGAGAGGGGAAGTTGAAAAGATTATAGAAGGGAGTGGAACTGGGGATTGTGGAGACTGGAGAGAATAATAGCTGGATTGGGCAGAACCTCTGTGTGTGTGTGTGTGACCTAGAAAAAAATATGATTGGATAGGAGAAAATGTATGGGTATGAGAGTGTGTTTGAGTGTGTGACCTAGAAAAAATACGGATTGGATAGGAAAAACGTGTGCATGCGAGAGAGAGAGAGAGTGTGTGTGGAGAGTGTGTGTGTGTGTGTGTGTGTGTGAAAATCTGTTGGGATTAGGGAGAAGGGGTGTGGGTGAGGTGACAGGGACGGGTGATTGTGACCCGGTGGTGGGTGTCCTCTAGTAAGGATGAGGTGGACTGTCACTCCTGCAGACTGACCAGTATGAGTCTGTTCTCTGCTACCCCCCTCCCCCTTCCCACCACCTCCTATCTTTCTGCCTGTAGCTCCCTTCTCTCTGCCCCCCCCCCCCCCCCCCCTCCAATCTCTCTCACTCACTTAATTGCCAGTTTTAATTAAACAGTTAGAAGAGATAGTTCTCAGCACATACTCTTGTCCTTCTCCTGTCTCGCATCCTGCCTCTCTCTCCTCTCCCCTCTCCCTCCCCTCCCCACCCCTTTCCTCCCTCCCTCCCTCCCTCCTATTTCTCACTCTCAGCCAAGAGAAGGAGAGGGAGAAATAAAGGGAGGAGGGGTGGGGAGGGTTGGAGAGGAAAGAATGAACATTTTTGCTGAGATGTATTCTGACAGAGTGATGGTAATGGTTAAAAGAAGAATCTATGCGTATATATACAAATTGCCTTGTGGGACAGAGGGAGGGTGATGACACAGCATAGTCTGCCTGATCCCTGGCAGCTGTTGTCACATTCATGAGGTGTGTGTCTGTGGGCCTGTGGGCCTGTGACAACAGATGGCCAGGTGGCAAGGGGGAACGGACAGAGGAAGTGGTGTTGGTGAAGGTGGGGATGGGGTGGGGTGGGAGAATTGAATGCTGGTTGGATTGTGGTTGAAGTAGGTGTACTGACCGGTTTAAAGGCGTGGTGAAAGTGGGGGTGGGGTGGGGTGGGGGAATTGAATGCTGGTTGGATTGTGGTTGAATTAGGTGTACTGACCGGTTTAAAGGCGTGGGGGTGGGGTGGGGTGGGAGAATTGAATGCTGGTTGGATTGTGGTTGAATTAGGTGTACTGACCGGTTTAAAGGCGTGGGGGTGGGGTGGGGTGGGAGAATTGAATGCTGGTTGGATTGTGGTTGAATTAGGTGTACGGACTGGTTTAAAGGCGAAGTGGAATGTGACTGATCATGAGTATCCGATGGAGACTGATGAAATTGTCTGTCACCCTTACCCTCCAACCTCAGTTCCCACCCCACCCTCTCCTGTCCTCCCTTGCTCTGTGTCTCTGTCAGTTGGTGGGACGGTCTGTGTGTGTGTGTGTGTGTCTCTCTCTCTCTCTCTCTCTCTCTCTCTCTCTCTCTCTTTCACACACACACACACACACACACACACACACACACACACACACACACACACACTCACTCACTCACTCACTCACTCACTCACTCACTCACTCACTCACACAGAGGGTGAATAGCCAAATCTAGACTTTACCATTGGAAAATACAGCCTTAGCCTTGTTACTCTCATGCATATTCATGTTTCACCTTCTCTGTCCTTCTCCCTGAAGTAACATGCCTGGCTTCCTAGACGTAGGAGAAACTTGGAGGGGAAGGTGGTGTGATTCCGATCGTGGGGGAGATAGGAGTGCATATCTGACATGATGTCTCATTTATGAGACCGGTTTGCCTTGCTAGAGGCAGCTGTTGTCACAGGGTTTCATGCTTGATTGCGAGAGCGGTAGATTGTCATGTTAAAAGGGTTAAGCATATTTTAAGAGGTGAAGAGTGGATATCATTTGATCTGGGGATGACTTGGTAATGTGGGGATATTCTGTTATTTTCGGCCTGTTGAGTCATTGACAAGTAAGAGAAAAAAAAATGCTGTGTCAACCAGCTTTGGCGAGATAATGAGAACTGTTAAAGTTATTTTCAGACCTGTTATTTTCAGACCTGGTTGAAGAACAGGCTGTATTCAGTCTATCAACAGAGATAGTGTGGGGAGGGGGAGAAGAGGGGAGGAATCCAGAGAACTTTTTGTGCCTTGAAAGCATGTCTGTTTTTAAAATCTCTCGTTCCCATTTCTGTTTACACCAGTTTTATGTACACATGCATGTGTGCATGTGCGCTCTTTGCACTCTGCTCTTTCACATTCACGCGCATTCTCTCTCTCTCTCTCTCTCTCTCTCTCTCTCTCTCTCTCTCTCTCTCGCACACACACACACTCTCTCTCTCTCTCTCGCTGTCTCTCTCTCTGTCTCGTACACACACACACACGTACGCACACACACACATGCACACATACACACACACACTCACTCGCACGCACACGCACACACACACACACACACACTTTGTTTGATATGAAAACTGAAAGTAAACATGAATTAAAAGATGAAAGAATGAAAAAAAAAAAAAAAGTTTATGAAGAAAATAGCAAGAACGAAAAAGTAAATGAACTAGCAGTCTTCATGTTAGAGGTGTGTCTTCACTGGTATGTCTGTTCCATTCTCTTGCAGACACAACAGTAACCGGACGGCAAGAGGGAGGGCTTCAGGACGCAGGTGTGGAAGCTCTGCACCTCCTCCTCTCTCACTTGCTTCGAGGCCGTGAAGCTTGCGGAATTGGCAAAGAACAGAAAGAGGCTTTTCTCAAGACCCTCAAACGAGGTAAGAAAACCAGCTTCCATGGCACGCGAACCAGCTTCCATGGCGAAAATGTGAAGATGGAAAATGAAACTGATGCCTTTCATCTCAAGACTTGTTTCTTGGCCAGCTCTGGAGTTTTCGTGTTCATTTGAAGTAGTTAAGTTCTAAACTGTTTATGTTCGATAATGTGGACTGTTGCATTTATTTTGTTCTGTTTGCACAAGATTTGTATTGTTACTACGTAAGTTATTTAAAAAAACGTCAGTAGCAAACTGTGTCAGAGAAAGTTAAGTTGTGTGAACGAGAGGTTTTATTTTCGTAGAGTTTCTTTACATGTATTTTGGTTAGATACTAGATCTTCATGGCTAGGAAGTAAGAACCAAAAGGGGAGTTTGGTTTCTTTGTTTATTGTGAACAAACATTCAGTCAAACAAGATATTTTCTTTGTTTGTCTTGAATGCGTCTCTTTCAGTATGTGTCTCTTTGTCAGACTTCCCACGCGACCGAGTTCCCTCCATTTTGAGCTACTTGCTTTACCCTGACGTTCAAGACATTCCGGTGAACCAGTTGACCGCCCTGAACAACATGCCTTCCTCCATGGTGAGTGCTTCTGAACTGTCTCCCTCCTCCTCAGCCCTCCTCCACACCCAACCCTCTCCTCACTATTCTCTTTTCCTTCTTCCATACTGGTTTTTTTTTTTTTTTTTCCCGCTTACTTCTGTGACCTCATTCGGCAGAGATTTTACCCTTTTCCTTCATTGTCGACTATTACCAAGCTACGAGCAGCTGAAAATCAGCTGTGAAGCAGAGCTGCTGAGGGGTATTAGGATTTACGAGGTTGTAGCTTCAGGACCAGTTTTTATCATTGGTACTCCGTATTAAAGATAATACAGCACAGACTGATTCAAATACGAGAGGAAACCAAGAAAGAAAGCACAGGCATAAGGAGAAAATGGATCACAGCATGCTTGTGGTGGTGAGCAGCTGTTGTGGCTTTCTGACTGCGGTGTTGTGTAGCGGCGGTGAAAAGTTGTAAATTCCTTTGGGGGGGGGGAACAGTTGAGTGGGAGAGTGAGGTGTGGATATGTAGAGTAGAGGAGGAGGAACCTACATTGCTATCTGAAAAGAAATTTGAAGCGGAACACATTTTCAGGAATAAAAAATGAAGTGAACGGAGGGAGTAGATGTATTTTCTGACTTAGTTGTGTTTTATTTTGTAATTAAAGAGAGAGCAGAAAATCTGTTTGGGAAAAGGATTGTTCATACCACGGCCATGTTGCACAAGGCTGAAAACAGAGCAGTGGAGATCCCCTGACAGCCCAGCTGTCCTGTCAGCATGTCTTCAGCTTAGGAATAAAGCTGCTTCGGAATGAAGAGGTTTTATTACTTTTGCTCTGTTGCTCACAACTCTTGAGAACAGAGAGGTGCAGAGATCACAATAGCTTATGCATACCTCACAGCATCCATAGATCTGCTGATATGGGACAAGGGGTGAATGAAGTTACTGGGGCGATTTTCTTTTGAATTGAGACGGAAATCTGTTTGAAGGAGGGGGAATCTTTTTAAGATTTGAACAGAAATTAGGAGCATAGGTGGGAAGAGTGGTGGTGGAGGACTGCAGTCCGATCCATGTTCTCCAATCCATTTCTAGAAATCAATATCACTGTCTTGAATTTGAGGTTTGTCTCCGCCCCAGTCTTCAGTTGTTAAATGGTGTCCTGTCAAGAAAACTGATCACCCAAAAGATACAATTCGTTAAAAAGATGAAAAAAAAAGCTCATGGGATCAACAGTTACGGGGAGGGAAAAAAGACAAAAAGAGAAAAGTAGAGCTGGATGAACTTGACATCATTTATGACTTGTGGCTGTAGAAAACTGGTCAATTTTGAAAATTGATATTGCAACCAGTGCAGAATTTTGCTAATTGCTACCTTGGCTCAAAGCAACTCCTTCACATATTGAGGAAAAAAGTCTGTACAGTTGACCTTATTTAGCTTGTAAAGTTCATTGCTCAGGCCTACATTTCAACTCTGCCCGACTACTGAACCAGTTCTTGCAGGATTACTTCGGTGAATGTGATGGAAGCCAAAATCAATACCCGTGTGTTCTTGGCTGAACACTTGGTCTGTCTCCTATTTTTATTTACATTATCTCTGATTGAGTCAACACACACACACCGCGCGCACACACACACACACACACACACACACACACACACACACACACACACACACACACACACACACACACACACACACACATACAAACACACACACACACACAGAGAAAAGAGAGGATGTAGGTGGGGGATCTTGCAACCTACAAAAAGTGATCAAACTGTTCTGTGACATGCTGTGTATAATGTAGATGATGGCATGGCAGCTGTTCCTGTCTGGTGGTTGTGCCTGTGTATGTGACAGCAGTCTTAGAAAAGAAAGAAAAAATGTTTTCCCCGTTTATTCACCATCTATCAGTCAGATGATGCAGTCATATTTCATACTTAGGTTTAGGTGCTAGCTAGTGGAAAATGTTTTTGTATGTGTGTGTGTTGGTCAGTCAAGATGCGGTGTTTTTTTTTTTTTAATGTCTCAACAGCATTCTAATATTTGGTGCAAGGTATTTGCTAGCATACTGGGAGCAGATTTCATGGTTTTTCCTTTCCATGGACATGTAATAGTACACTTCTATGTTTGTATTTAGAAGCGTAAAACAAAAAAATCAGCTCTCTCTCTCTCTCTCTCTCTCTCTCTCTCTCTCTCTCTCTCTCTCTCTCTCTCTCTCTCACCCATATACACACATGTACGCTTGCATGCACACACACACACACACACACACACACACACACACACACACACACACACACACACACACACCGCTGTTGTTTTGGTTAGGAGACACACACATCCCCCTCCCCGCCCCATCCCTAACAATAAAGAGAGAGTGTGTGTGCACCATCAGTAATGTGCATGTCTGTGTCTGTCTGTCCCCTAGATGGACTCGTCACTGGCTGAGCTGGTCATGGAAGCTGGCTACGCTTGCACCTCCAGGTAGACATGCCTCTTGGTTTGGTCTGTTCTTGGTGAACAACTGGTAATATGTGTTAAGCATGTACCAGTTCTAATGGTTGCGTGTGATGACAGTCTTGAGTGAGTCCAGGAGAATGGAATGATTAATTATAAACAAATGTAGGAGCTTTTGCTCGTTTATGGACAAAAGGTACATTGGTCTCACTCCATTGTGCCTGAGATACCCATCAGCTGGCACACAATACAGATTGTAAGAAAATTTTTAAAACGTGTTAACCCTAATTTGCCTGTATATACTGCTCATCTGATGTGTACCTAGGTCCCATATTTGTTTCTATAGCAATTTAGAGCAGTGAATTCCGGTCGATAGTTGAAACTACATGAGAGCTTTTATTTTTTAAGTGATTGAAATTTGAACTTGATGTAAAAGCTTCATGTCACTTTTTCTCTGGTAGGGGTTCGGGGTGGGTAAGGAAATGAAAACTGAACTTAAATGTGAAAGCCATTATGTAAGGATAAGGTAGTAAATGAATTTGTTTTGGAAAAAAAAAAAATGAGGAAAAGATTTTCTTTGCGTCCTTCAATTCGGTTTGTTTTGTGAGTAGTACAAGTCTCCCTTTGTTTCGTCAAACACAGTTACAGCTCCTTGTGTGCAGTTTTGCCAGTGTACAACAAAGACCAAAATCTTGCTGTGCATGCTGGAAAAAAAACCCCAACACATAAAGAGAATGGTGGTTTTGTTGAACACATCAACCCTTGACAGCTACTGATGAATGTAATAGTCATTGAGATTCTGTGACATCCCTTGCACGGGGTGGGGCAGACAGACTTTGTCATCAGGAGACATGTTACATGACTTAAGACGCTTCTTTAGATCCATGATCACTGATCAGTTTCAATAAGAGATTTGATAGTTATGGGATTAAATGCCAGCCTGTTCCTACAATAAACCTTGAGTCATTGTCACTGCTGTTTGCAGCAAGGAAGAATGCCGCTTGGTGATGCAGGGAGTACGGGACGTGTCCCCTCAGGCTGTGGCCAGAGTCCTGGGCATGATGGCTCGAACCATGACCGGTCTTGGAGATCAGTCACAACAGGTGGGTGGGTCGGTCTGCTTGACTGAGGCATTGTGGAGAGAGCATGGTATTATCTGTGTGTGTTTTTTAAGAGTTGTAATAGATGTGTTGAGCTTAAAAAGAGACAGTGATGGTATCTGAGAAATGGTTTGCCCAAAAATGCTCCTTCAGTCATCTGGATTATCATTTTTCATTAGCTGTGGAAACGAAAGGCAAGATGAAAGAAATGACTCCAAAGGGATTCAGAGATAAGAATATGGAAGAAAATAATCAGAGATTATTGATGATGCAATTTGTAACTAAAGCCTGCACAAGAGAATCGGTCAAACCACTGGTACTAGTATTCTTACTGTTAAGTTCAAACCTGTCAGGTTTTGCTCGAGAAGATTTATTGCCTGACCCTCTTGTTTTTCGTTCTCCTCTTTATTGTGCATGAGCAGTCCAGTACTGGTTGGGCGGAGAAGACCGAAACCCCAGGTGTGACTACGTGGAATGTGGAGAACTTCATACAGGTTACTCGAGACCTGGTGAGTACTTTCTTGGTGCCCTGTTCTTTCAAGTCTGTGGTCTGATTTTGTTATGCTTATCATGGTCAGATTTTGTTATGCTTATCACTTTTTTCTTTTAATATCTAGATTTTGTGAGACTAGGTTATGTACTTTGGCAGTTGAAAATGGAATTTGGTGTAGAAATTAAGTTTCAGGTAAGATGTTGTTCCATAGTGCTATTTTTTTTTCCTGACAAAACCGAGTTATTTTATTGAAATGTAATGGACAAATATTTTCCATCCTAACAAATAATTCAGTTTCATATCCAAAATTACATCAGATATATGATTTTTTTTTCCACTTGTTAGTAACTTTATAATTGGATATCCAGCTGTTTGTATCTCATTTGGTAAAATATCAGTGAGGATTTGTCCAGGTTGTATAACATCGCCCAACTGGGATGATGAACAAGTACATGCATACTGATGCTGAACTGAAGTGCATATTCACATGTTCAACTGCATGGATGGGAGATCTGTGTGTGTAAGTAGGTATGCCTGTGGCTTTTCAGGCACCTTCTCTGGACTGGAAAGAGGTGGTGGTGCAGTTAGATCACCCCGGCTTCCTCATCAACAGTAAGAAAGGTCTGCGTCTGCTGACTGAAGGGCTGCTACGAGGTCTTCAGCTGAGTAACCTTAGCTTCCCCGTCCCACAACTCTTCCGCCCGTGGAACAACACCGAGGGACAGGTGAGAACTTGTTTGGTGCTGTGGTTTGGCTGCCTACACACATGCATGCACGCATGCTCAAACACTTAAAGCGATCAGGTTCATGTTAACAATGTTATGAGCAGACAAATATCAAGATGAAGCATTTTTATAGATATGCATTATCCATAAATTGCAGTGTTTGGAAACTGTGGACTGTCAAGTCCAAGTTCATTCCGCTGTTGTCACTCTGTCCCTCAACCCTGAAATTGGCAGTCATGTGTTTTCCATCACCTGATACCTGTTCTAGTTACAGAAATCACAGAAAGAGACCTTAACAAGAACGGAGATGTGCCATTTAAAATTATATCACTTCACCAGGTCACATATGTCGTCTCCATCATGTGTATGCAAACGCAGGGTAGAAAGCTCCCTCCCATAGTCATTTTCTGTTGTGCTGTGTCTGGCAGCTGTCATTCATCTTACAATCCCTGAGGCACCACGATGTGTTCTGCTTCGCTGACTACTTGTCAGCAACTGATGTGGTTGTCTGCGACATCCTCAAGTCAGCTCCCAGTGATGAGGATCGGGAGGTGTCAACATGGTATGTCTATTTTCTCTGCTCTGATGTAAAAAAAATACGTGATTTGATGTCTAGTCACCTCTAGCTGATAAGCATGGATCAACACTAACATATGTTCATTGCTTTTAGTGTCGGCCTGAAAGATTTCT
This sequence comes from Conus canariensis, assembly GCA_033310375.1. Classification (NCBI taxonomy): domain Eukaryota; kingdom Metazoa; phylum Mollusca; class Gastropoda; order Neogastropoda; family Conidae; genus Conus; species Conus canariensis. The sequence continues at coordinate 60,604,445 of CM065725.1, forward strand.
TATCTGAGAGCTAGGTGTTTTTGAAGACTTGGCGTGCTTTGCTTTGTTATGAATGTGGTTAACTCCTCAAACTGTTTTGTTTTTGTTTTTTTAACCCCTTTTTTTTCAAGCCAGATGAGTTCATCTTGTGTTCACATCACACTTTGATCAAAGTGTATAATGTTTTGTGGGTGTCCTACAGGGTCATGTGCATACTCTGTGCTTCTTGATGTGCAGGAAATGTCTGAACCTGGTGGAGACTTTGTTGAGGCTGTCGGAAGCTGGCCACTACCAGCCAGTGTTTGAGGCCTTCAAGTTCCCCATGACCAAGTGCCCTGATGTGCTCGTCCTGGCTCTGCTGCAGACCACAGTCAGTACCTAGTGAATGGGGAGGAGTGTATGCGTGTGTGTGTGTGTGTGCTTATGTGTGTGGGGATGCATATGTGTGTGTGTACTTGCTTACCTGTATGTGCATTCGTGGTGGACTTGGAAAGGAGAATCAGGTGTCATTGTGTCCAGGTGTTGTGAGTATCATTCATTTTACTTTCTTTATATTGGTCACCAGATTGGCAGATCCCTGGTTTCACACCCATGCTGCTTTTGTGTGAAAGTATTCTAGTTTGTAGACAAAATGATTGAGTTTACAAGGAAATATAACAAAAAATGGTGCAGATCTCAGAAATGAAATTGTAGAAATTTATGTACTGGTAACACAGGAGTTTATAATGATGTTCAAGCTGCAATATTATCACTTTTGCAAACTGTTGCATTTAAAAGCAACAAAAGACTTCTGCATCTGTAAGATACCAGATCCAGATCAATCACGAATTGATGAACTATGATGATCCCACCTCCCGACTGTTACATTCTGAGCATAGCATGCTACATTCTGAGCATAGCATGCTACACTGAGTGTCTGATTACTACCCAGCTGCATTCACAATTAAACAGCTAGGCTTAAATCAAGAAAGGATATCCTGTTTCACCCCTGCTCCACCCAACACCGTCCTGATGACAATAATGAATAACCAGTTTGAAGCAAGAACAAGGGAGAGAAGCAAGGCTGAGGTGGCTGCGCTGCCCTGTGACTCTTTGGTGTGCAGTTGTTTATTAGGCATTGAAAGTTCTCATTCCGAGCTAAAGTTCAGGCAATGTTGACCCGCGTTAGTTTGTGTGGGAAGTTTGTCAGCATACTGTAGTGCTTTGTCTGGACACAGTTGTGCCAAAATGTTATGGAAACAAATGGTCCTAGGAACAAGTTTGGATTGAGAGAAAAAACAACCACCAGACACGCTTATCATGGGTGATGCGCCAATATCTGGCATGTGAATGTTTTTTGTTAAATGCACTGAGAAAGAAGATGAATGGGGAGAAAGTGGGGGATGGGCCAAACACGACCGGTTTACTTGTACAGCCTGCACAAGTAGAAGGGGAAAGAATGGTTAGGAAGGGGTGGAATCACTTTGTTCTTGTAGAGATTTGTCTTGTAGTATTTTTTTCTGTTTTTAGAAATATCTGGCATTTCTTTAGGTTGAGGTTGCATAGCTAGAATCACCAGTTAACCCATCTGCCAAGTCAGCCTGTTCTGTTATCACAGCCCACATGGAACACACTGAAGCAGGAGCTCATCTCCAGTCTTATTGCGGTCTTCCTCAACAGTCACCCCAACTCCGCCGCCATCCTGCACTACGCCTGGCACAACCAGGTACGTTGCTCCTCCTCTTCCAGGTTTTGGTGGTGGAGAAGAAAGTGTTCGTGTGATCCTCGTGATGGAGAATGGATTGAAAGGGAGTCAGTCTCTGGATTATTTGATGGAGATCACATTTTTCTTGTGATAAGTTACTGCCATGCATGACAAACAAGTGCATTACATGATTGAGTTAGGTGCTGATACTTGCATAATTTTCCAGTTGCACTGTGATTTGGATTTTCACCGATTCTGACCAGGATACCTTTTAATTTATACAAAATTAGTGATGCAGACTGTAGAGACCAGCGTGTGCTATGGCTGGATTCACTGTCCACGATAGCCTAGTTCACAGCATCAGCCACTCACTGTGCTCATCAAGCCAGTGCATATGCACAATAGGCATTACATTAGCAGATTCTGATTTGGATTGACATGAATATTGGACAAAACTTGATGTAGACTTGACTTGGTCACCAGTCATATCGACTGTTTTTTTTTTTTTTTCCAGCTAGCAAACTGGTCATAGCTTGCAGGAAGATGACATGGTAGGTATACTTGCCAAATGGGGAATGTAACAAAAGCTGCTCATTTTGATGCTGACTGTTGAATGTTACTGTGTTGATCAGAGCCACTCGGGTACCATTCGCACCCTGATCATGCATTCCATGGCAGAGTGGTACATGCGTGGTGACGTCCACGACCAGATGAGACTCACTCGCATCCTGGATTGTGCCCAGGATCTCAAGGTGATTTGTTTCTTTCTTTTAATGGTGAGTTATTCTATGTCCTACCCCCAGACATACCATACTGCATTTTTTTTTTTTTGCCTTTCCTTTCCTTATTTTTTTTCTTCAAATTATTATTTGTTAATGGGGGATGTTGTTAAGATGGTACTAGTTGCATTCCAGTTTTCTGTGTATATGTTTGAACTTCTACCCCCTTTTCGTACTCTCTAGTCCACAATTTGTGGAGGTCCATAAATTGGGTCACACATGCTTGTGCACACAAGTTACACACACACAGGCACACATATGCATGCACACGCATGCACGCACGCACACACACACACACACACACACACACACACACACACACACACACACACACACACACACACACTGTTCTTTTTATTTGTTGGAAATGCTGTGTGTCCCATTCAGACATTTATATTCATTGCATTTTTTTTTCCTCTCTGCTTTTCGCTCCCGTGTTTCATTTTAAAGAAGAGATTTGCCGAGTTCAAAGACATTTGATAGAATCTTTTCATGTATAATTCAGACTCGGAAACCACATTTGTTTTAGCCTGTTTCCATCCTTGTAATCACTGGAATGGGTTGAACTGTTGCAGGCTCTTTCCATGCTCCTGAATGCAACACCTTATGCCTTTGTTGTTGACCTGGCATGTTTGGCGTCTCGAAGAGAGTATCTGAAACTGGACAAGTGGCTCTCTGACAAGATTGCTGAACACAAGGTGACTGACTATGGGCCTCATCTGTCCTCTTTTTATGCCTGAATTTTTTTTTTTTTTTTTTTTTCATCTGGCATCTTTCCTCTTCCTCTTCTCCATGATCCACTCTGTCTCTTCTTCTCTCTGTGAAGATACGCTCTGTCATTTCCTACTTTCTGTAAGATACGTTCTTTGTCATTGTTCTTGATATTTTGTGATGGTTCTTTTCTGTCTGGATGTTTTGTTTCATTCCCATACTGACATACACTTCAAGCAGTTGAATAGGCTTAACTTTTCAACCTGGGAAGATGCTTTAAATCGAAAACTTTTTAAGATAACCAGGAAATAAAATGTTGCTCCATTCACATTTATTCTCGGTGTAAATACCAAAGGCTCAATGTTATATGATAATCATGATTAAATAGTTTCTGGGTGTAGGTTTTAGCAAACCGTTTTGGATGCGGGGTTTTTCTGAAACCTGCTTAAAATGTTGGAGTGTTGTTGCTTTCGCTCACTTGCACTTTCTTTTTTTCTTTTCTTCCTTTTTTTTTTCTTTTTTTTTAAAGTCATATTCCAGCACACAAGGTTAAAAACATGAAGTGATTTGTGTGTGTGCATCAGGAAGCCTTCATCTCAGCCTGTGTGACATTCCTGAAGCGACGATGCCCACAGCTGCTGGGAGCGAAGGAGGAACAGCCAATGAACAAAGCGCAGACATTGTTGCCTGATGCTGTTACTACCATGCTTCACTGCCTCAAACAGGTGTCAGGGTGAGACACTTTTATATACAAATTGACCCAAAGTGCAGAACAGATATTGTTTCAGAGTACACTGTGGAAATAGTGCAGCGCCAATGGAATAACATTTGTGATGTCTGTGTTGAGACTTTTGTACGAGTGTGCAAGTCCCATTGCCCAGTGTTCCTTGGCTTGTCTGTGGCATTTTAAGTCTACTTGCAAAAAAAAAATTAAGAAGACACACACACACACACACACACACACACACACACACACACACACATATATATATTGGGGAAAAACAACTTGACATCAGAATTAAGTATTTTACTTTCCAATAATTAGAGTTTTGCTATTTGTATCAGGGATTTTTGCAATGGGGGTGATGGAGGAGGTTTGGGGGTGGGAGGTAGATGAACTCTAGTTCCTGAAAATGACTTCTGTCAGTAAAATAAAGTGAAAAGCAGGAGCATGCTTGAAATGTCTTTCACACCTTGGTTGCAACAGTGGTGTAGAAAATGGAGATGGTGTAGGGAAAGCTGTGTAGTATTTGCCCCTTTCCTCCCAACACTTGGCTTTCTGTACGCATTAGCCATTCCTTCCCCCCAACCCCCCACCCCCCCCACCCCCCACCCCCCCCACACCCCCCACCCCCCCCACCCCCACCCCCGCCGGTTCTTGTTCTTTACTTTCTGTCAGTTAATGTATCAGTGAGATTTTTTGTTTATCTGGAAGATGTCAGCTGGATGATTTTTAGTCCGATTTTCTGCAGGTTGCCTCGTAAGGATTCAGTTTTCTGGGCTTTTTTTTCTCTCTCTGGGTTTTGGCATCCCTTTTTATGATGGATGTGCGTCAATAACATTATCTTCTGAGACATAGAGACTGTCAGACTATTATCTTTACACGGATATGTATGTATAGTAGAAACCAGGAGGCCATCTTTGGAGACAGGATCTTGTTAAATGTAAAATTGTTTGCGATAAATCATTTACTTATGCTGTGAAAGTTGCATGTCATTTTTTTTTTTGACAAAGAAAGGAAAGGAATGATTCAGAAAAAAGAAAAATTGTGACTAATTACTGCATAAGAAAGAAATTCTGCTCGGCACAATCAAGTTTGTGAACGGTATAGAAAAAAAGGACACAAAGTGTCAGAAAGATATTGTTAATCAAGCAGTTTCTGGTTTGACGACTTCTCCGTCCAGTTACTCAGGGTGTTGTCTGCATTGTTTTTTTTTTAACAAATATTGGACATACATGAAGTATGTAATAAGTTATGGCCACACATAAAACTAAGGCATGTTTGTTGCCATTTGAATTTTGAGCGTAGTAAGGAAAATTGTGCGCAAATTCTGGTGCTGCAACTGTATGGAAATTACAATACATGATGTATTTGAGCTGAAAATTACAATAGGAAGGGTGAAGGGAAGGACCTAAAATTCCTAAGCACTGCAGGAAATCGGCATAATTCTGAATTTTTCTCGTGGTTGGGTCATGCAGTCACGTGAACCAAGAGCTGCAAGAGGCCATCAACACCATGTGCACCAACGCCTCTGTGTATCTGAGCAAGCTGCGAGGGGCACCCACGGCAGGCCCTCCTGGCGGTCCCAAACACCCACCTACCCACAGGCCATGGTCACTCAGGTAGCATAGCTGCCAGCTCTCCTGACTTTTTCTGGAATTTCCCTCATTTAGAAATTCTTCCCCAGATCCTGAATTTTTTAGGGGGGAAATGCAAAAGAATGTTGGGGGTATAGGGGGTCATTTTTAAGGGGGTCATTTTCTTAATATGGATCATAAAGTACTGCAGAATAAAGTCCAAATGATATTTGGATATTGGCTATTACATGCATGGAAAATGCATTTTCTTTTGAAATCGTTCATTAGTCAACCGAAATGAAAGGGGGTTTGAAATGCTTTCAGTTGAAAACTGAACTGGCCCCTCTTCAGCCCATCACCTCATCCTCTGGTTCCCAGACTTTAACTCCAGAAAGTTGGCAGTTATTACATAGTTACATTCCCCCACTCAGGTTTTAGGCTCCAAGGTATTTGGGTTGTTATGGGTGCAAGCTTATGCAGAATTTTGGGGGGGGGGGGGGGGGGGGGGGTGGATTGTCTTTTGTCTGTTGAAGCCTGAATGCTTTTGACATAGTTCTTACTCGCTTTGAATTCTGCTGAAACTAATCAATTATGTAAATGGATTTGGGGGCGTATAAGACTGAGCGTTTTTGAAGAAGGATCACATAAAATAGATTATCTACTGAGATTTTGGAGGGGGAAAAAAAAAAGAAAAGGAAAATCTGAGAAAAAAAAAAGTTATTTGAATCCTGTGAAGTCCTCCAACAAAGGTAAATTGTATGGTCGTAAAGAAATTTAAAGGAAGCAATTGGGGAATTAGACACGGAGAATAGCCCAGAAATATCCCTTTCTAGTATTCTTTCACTTTTTATAAAGCTATATGGGTGCTACTATGCTGGTTTTATGTGCCAGAATGCTGGTTTTTAAGAATGGCTGATGCCGGTTTGGTAAAATCCAAGGAGCAACGAATTTTCAAAGAATAGTTTAAATTGGGCAGCAATTCTTCAATTTGTTTGAATTCTGATCCAAGTTTTCAATGCACTCAGTTCTCACTCTTCTGTGCTGGAGGTACAAAGTGCTCCACTTCCTTCAGGTCAACTCGACTACACAGACATATGCATATTTGAAAGTCGATGTTCGACATGGTAGCATGACTGCTGAACAATTGTTACAATGCCATTTTAGACAGAAGGTGATGTCTCAAGGCTAGAGGAGGTGGAGAAAGGCGTGCGAAACTGATGGCGATGGGAATGGCTGATGGAAAAGGATACAAACAGCGGAACATGTGGCCTGTGGCTACAGAAGATGGACATGCTAGGGGTGGCTTTCTGTTTTGTTTGTTTGAAGACTTCAGAATATTTCAAATAGTGATAGCAAATTTTACAGTGACTTCATTCCTCTTGTGTGGCGATTTCAAATTGAATGCCAAGACTGCATCTGTAGGTTAACTGTATTGTGGCTTCTTATATCAAGATCTGCAGCCATCTGTGAAAAATACATTCATGTATTAGCTCTGGTTTTCAGTGTTTTCAAAGTCAGGAGTATGACTCATAGTGACTTCAGAAGACAATCTTGAGTCCCTCTTCATTTCAGTATACAATCTACAATGTATGGGAGATTAAGAGGTATAAAGGTATGTGTAGATTAAATTTGAAACAAAACATTAGAGGAAAAGTGATCGTTGATTTTCTTCAGGAAATCGCATTTTAGTTGTGTTTTATGTATTAATGAACTTTTAGCTTTAATTTCAGGCCTGATTTTCCACTTTACATTTAACAAGAGCCTTTCATTTGCCTTCTGAAAAGCGTTCTTGTTTCAGCTTCTGGGGGGCAACCCCCCTCAACAGGGGCACTACTGCTATACCTCCACCAGGGCCTGGCCAGCCCCTGAACCCACATGCCTTTCAGGTTTTATAGATCTACTGGTAGCACCCATGAAGCTATGCTACAGTGTCTGATCTATTTATCTGTTCTCAAGATTTCAAAAGTTATCTTTGAAATTTAGTTGAAAAGTTGAATACATCCTTGTTTGAACAATTGGCAAGGTTAGGTTTTATGATGGTGAGGCGTAAACTTGACTTTTGTATGTGTGATTGTTTTGGTGGGTGGTTGTTTTTTTTTTAATGGGTTCCTTAGTGTGTTATTTTCAGTAGTACTGTGATGTACAGTAGAGTTGCACTAGTTGGGCAGCAGCCTTGTCTTATTTTCAGGTTGAATTCATTATACATTCCACAAGTTCATCAGTACTGGGGTAATTGTTTTCAAATATTGCAGTGTCCAGTTCCAGTTGTCTATGTCTCATACTGCCAGATACTGCTTTTTTTTTTTTTTTTTTTTTTTTTTTTTTTTTTTGCACTCCTGTTACTGACTGTGTGCTCAGCCTGTGGTCTTGAAACAGATGGACCAGATGAGCATTGGGGGCGTCATGGGTCAGCAGCAGCCCCCAGTGGTTGGTCCCGGAGGAGGAGGTGGAGCACCAGGACCCCCAGGCCCACCAGGAGGTGGAGGGTTCCCACAGAACATGCCGCCCCTCAACCCTGCCACCCCTGGCTCCCCAGCCCGGGCTTTCCCCGGTATGGCCGCTCAGCCTTCAAGCACCAACCCTGGCTTCAACCCCATGTCTTCGCTCAACTCTCAGTTCCAGAGTGAGTATGCTGTGATCTATGGTGAAGTTTCAGATTTGAGCAGTGTCGGCGTGACATTTCCGTGCATTAGGGTGCATGTGCAGATGAGAGAAACAGCGGAAGTTCACATCTGCAGTGTACAAAGATTTAAGTTTTGTTTTTTTGTATGCCTAGGCAACAGAGCAAATCAGATTTATGAAGATTGAGGCTTTCTCTTTTCTGCATGGATTTGTAACCAGAACTTGGACATGGCTTGAAATGTACTTTTTCTGTGTTTTTCTTGTCCTTACATCGCAGGTACTATTGAGTCTTCTAGTCTCACCCTTTCACCTGTTACAACTTTTTCTTCTGTGTTCACCTCCCCCACCTACCACACGTTCCTGTACCCCAGTCCAGGGATACCTCCTGTTTTAATCATTTAGCATTCTAAAATGTCACAGAGAAACTCTTCCTAGTACTAAATAATGTTCACACTTTTTAAGCATTCTCTGCATCATACCTGTGTGGAGCCAACAGTAGTACCATTCTTTCCTTGACCTTCATGGGAAGCTTCATTCACCAGGGATGTATGCTAACCAGAGCTTAATGCATGATGGAAATTCCCCAGCAGGCTTCAGCAATGGGCAGTAGGCTGTGGCGGGTATAATCAAATGCTGGGTATTTCTGCTTGGCCGTCTGTGGTGAGATAACATGTAAAAGGTTTAACCCAAGCTGTTCAGAACGATAAAACCCAACCAAATTAGTCTGTAAAGACCACAAAAATTGTTGAGAGTGAGCTAAAGCGTTCCTGTATGAAGTAAAGCAGGGTGGTGGGGACTTGATTTTTGAAATCTGAGAAACTTTATTCATGATTCCTCAATTGTGTTAAGTCACAAGCGTCATGATGTGATATTAGTTTCTGACTTGAGTAGTTTTGTAGATGCTGGCATTAAGTAAAAGAATTGATGTCATATTTTAGTTAGATGGACAGTCATGTTCCCACCCACTTTTGTTTTGTGACTCGTAAAAAGGAAAAGTTGTTAACATAGTAAAGTGGCATCTCTTCTTTTAGTTTGTGACCGTTTCACAGCACAGTTGTGTTTTTTTTTCCAGTCACAATATAGATGTCAGCTATAACCACACAAGCTGTGAATAAAGATATATTTAAGTTTCTTTTTTTTTTTTTACTGTCATATTTGTTGTATTTATGAAGCAACAAAACTCTCATGACTCAAGGTAACTGTTTGTTGATTGATTCTTTTTGCAAATCAGTGTATACCTTTATAATCAGACTTAGTGAGATGTAGAATCAAAGAGTAAAGGCAAAATCTCCGAATTGTTCAGTTTATTTGATAAGTAAAGCAAGCAGGAAACATTATTGGGTGTTAACAGATTTTTCCAGGTGTGCTGGCTTTTCTCTTCTCTGTTTTCATGCGAGAGTTGTTTGGCAGAAATAATACAAACATGATGAATTGAAAACAGAAAGTAAAAAAAAAAAAAAAAAAATGTAGGCATGATTTTCTTGAGCAGCCAGTACATTTTGCAGTTCACAGAGTGAAACAATGGTGTGATTTTTTGTTGTTGTGCCACTTTGGATTGACCAAAGAGCAACAACTCTTGCTAACTTGCGTGCATGAAATTGTTAGGCTGTGTTGGCTTCTTTGACAGCATGTAGATATGTAGAAGCAATGGACAGGGTTACAGAGCTCATATACCAGGGGGGGTGGGGGGGATCGAGAAAGCATGAATTAGTGCGTAAGTAGGCAGATGAAATAGTTCGGAAGAACCTCTTTTTACTGTAGCAAGTACAGGGTAACCATTCTGCTGTGTGGTGGCAGAAGAAAACTAATCACCTGTTAAACACTGTGCTCAAAATACATTCCTTTTCTTTGTTTTTACAAAGTACACCAGTAGCACCTTTAGGGTTAACAGGCAGTGATAATTCTTAGGCACAAATGTGCGTGTCTGATGCATAAACTTCCCATCTGATGCACTGGAATTCAGGCCAGTGCATCACAAAAATGTACCAAAATTTACCGTGACGCACTGATTTTCTCCTGTATGCATTACAACTCGTGAGCAGCACATCACGCAAAAGGGCTTTCATCTTGTCCGCCACGATCGAAGTTAAAAACGTAAATTTCCTTGACGTTTTAGAACGTTCTGAATCGATGAACACTTCCGCTTGAGAACTCTTTTCTACTGGAAACCAACAAGAGTCGCCAAAATAGACTAGGCCTATCCAGTCTATGATTGGACCAAAAGATAGGTGATCTAGCTAAGTGAGAAAGGCATGGAAAATCGTAGGAATTTTGGCTTTTCAGAATCAAAATCTGGCAGTTCAGCTGTGGCTTGTGGGTGATAATCCAGCGAATGGAACAAAAGTCAAATGATCTATGCAACTTGACCATTTCGGGTAATTAACATGGATCCATTGTGGATGTACGAATGTGTTGCTCACAGAGCAAGAATGGCCAGTCTACAGTTTCGTCGTAGGTTCCATCAGGCTTCCGATGATCATTGCATGGCAACTGGAATTTGGTCATACCATGAAATATTTCAACATTGAAGGAAATGGCTCGCTTAGCGGAAATTCTGTGATGATAATCAGAGAGGACATCCCACAAAATCAACTTTCACTGTTAAAACCCTGATAGTGTAGGTGCTCACATTTACTTATGTTAGTTGATTACACTGTAAAAGCACAGGAACACGAATATGAATAGATAATATTTAGCACTGTCTAGAATGTTTTATCAACTTTATTATAAACACCTCTTTTCTAATGTATTTCTATCTCGATAATGAACACCTCTTTTCTGATGTATTTCTATCCCTTTCTCTGTGCATTATGTGTGTGAGCCAGCGAGAACATGCTCGCGTGTGTGTTTTCACTACATTTTCTAGCAGTTATTAATGGTGACCCCCTGAATATTTTTGTAACCCCCTGAAAATTTGGAAATGAGTTTTTCGTACCGAGTCTGACCCCCTAATTTTTAGGAAATAATTATCACTGCCAGGTCTGGACAATGCTCAGGAAGACTGACTGTAGTGGTAATGCTAGGAGACTGCACTTACTGACAAGTATTTTATCTCCTCTCCAACGGTCTAGGTACCCCATCTGATGTGGGTAAGTTTTTCCCTGTTGTTCAGCCTGCTATCGATGCTGGCTGGAACCCCATTGACGCACGTTTTCAGAGTGAGTGTGCTGTTTGCACTTGAGCAGACTTCAACTGTTTGCAAGTTAATTCTTTTCCCATCCACTTTGCAAATTTTTTTTGAGTTGGTTTTGGTTGTTTAACAGTTGACTATTTGGCTGTGACCAGTTGGTGGTGGTTGGATCCCAGCCTGCGCAAGGATTGAAGGAACATGAAATCTTCCCTCAGTCCTCGCAGGCTTAGAGTAGCAATTATCAGCAGGTTGCAGCTGCTGTTCCTATTAACCAGTAATGGAGAGCTATGAGGTTGCTGTATGCATTCTTTACATTTTGTTTGCATGCTACAGAATTTGATGCTGAACCAACTGGAGCGTTTTTACTAAAACAGTTTTAAGTTTGATATGAAAAGTTTATCTTCATGAAGTCTCAACTTTTTTTTGTATCTTCCAGGACTTTGTTTTCTTTGTTCTGTTTTTTGTTTGTTTGACATTTTAATGCAAAAATGAACCTTAATTCATGTAATTATTGTGAATATGAGTATAATTTAGGTATGACTGGATATAAACTGTCTTTTAAAAGAAAAAGCTCTCGTCAGTATTTCAACAGTATGGCAAAAATTCAGTCTGTCAAGATGTAAAGGAACTTGAAATAGACACCCACTTAAATATACAAGCTATGAATGCCAAAGAATAGTTCACTATAGATAGATAGCAACTGTTACGAAGGGAATGTATATGCCATCTGTGTTATTTCCCATTTTGACGGATTGCTAAGGTAAGGTATGTATGTGCCACCTACATTATCTCCCATTTTAGCAGTCTGCTATGTGGGGAAAGTCATGAGCTCTGCTGGAGATGAATCTGTTGCATAGTTGAAGTGATACAGTGAAGATGCCAATTCTGTTGTTGGTGTTTTTTGTTTGTTTGTTTGTTTGTTTTGTTTTTTTTTAACCAGACAGTTTGAAATGAATTGTTTTTAACAGTGCCTGAGTTTTTGTTACTTTATGAACAAAATATTTTCTTTTATTTTTTGTTTAACTGAGATGTTCATTAAAAAGTCTGACCAAGTGAACACCATGCCTTTTGCAGATTAATTGGTTTTGATATAAGCGTCACATCAGTGTAAAGAAAAATAAACATTCATGTACAATACTGCTTTTTCAAAGTGCTATAGGATTTCAGATCAGTGTCATGCTGTCAGTAGAACAGCCTTCATGCACTTTTCGTATCAGATAAATAACACATGGTCATTGTGCAATTAGTTCCATGTTCACGTTTTTCTGATGACTCTACTTGAAAATTAACTGCCATCAAGATCATGATTTCATTGTTGATGGTAAACATGTTGTAGTGAAAGCCTTGATATCTGATCTAGTTGTCAGTTTGTAATATGCCTGTTAATGCTCATCGCTGGACTGATTTTTTACTGGCTATATTTGAGACTTCTTTTATGAGAGGAATGTACCATTTGTGGAACCTGCTCCTTAAAGCTGTTGCAAGCATGACCCAGACCAACCCTCCTCCCCATCACCCTCTGTCAGCCGCTACCACCTCTCCATCATCACTGTCCTCAGTCAGGAATTGTGTTACAGCATGATCATTTATATTAAGTAGGACATAAGAGCTATAGTATGGTCATTTATATCGAGTAGGACATAAGTTATTTCGGCCTGCTTTCATTTTTTTTTTTCATGTTCCTGTTGGGTTTTTTCTTGTTTTTTTTTCAGTGTCTGACTGTGCTGTAGTCATGACGAATTAAGCTGATCGTGTTCTTATATTAAAATTGAAATTCCCAACGTGTGAGGACATTTTGTGAGGTGCAGGGGATATAGAATGTGGAGTGACGAATGTGACTGAAGAATGTGGTGGGAATCAGAAATCATTCTGACTGGAAGGCCTGTCAGGAGAACGTGGACCTCAGCCAAGATCAAACATTTATCACAGCTTCATTAAACTCAACACACAGACTCACTAGCACATGCATGTACGCTCACATACTACACCCAAGGTACTATTTTAGCACATTTTCCATGTGAATAAGATTACATCACTTGCGGCATTTTTTAGCTGATGAAAGTTCTGATGATGAATTTGTGTTTCCCACAGACATGGGCTTCCAGAACAGTCCCGGAATGAATGCCTCCCGCAATTCCATCAACTCTCTGGCTTCCCTCAGTATGTCTGTGGCCGCTCGGCCCCCTGTCGCCAGTGACCAGCGCCTTAACAACAGAACAGGTAAATAGCACCCTAAAAGGAAAAAAAAACGGAAACTTGGTTGCTTTTTGTTTTTTAATTCCCTTTCATTCTGGAACCATGGTGGTGCATCGTTTGTCATAGGAACAAAAAACACACAGGTATCTAACCTCTCTTAGCTACAAGAAAAGCGTGTACAAGAACTCCATGTGTAGAGTTATTGAAGTAAGCACAAGTTGTCTATTCATCAGAAACTTTAACTGACTGCATCATTGGTACCAGCTTGACAAATTCATCAATCCTTTCAGTTGGAGCAAGGCTCAAGCGTGGATGACGGAGATAGTCATTGTTGATGTATGTGGATCACAATGTGTTAAGTATTAATCTTTGCAGTGCAGCAGACTGTTACTCCATATAAGGTGATTTCTATGTGTAGGGATGCCACTTTTCAGGCTCAGGCTGGATTTGGCCTGTAAAGAGTTTGAAAGATCACATCTCTGGTCTAGTGATATTTTGTGGTGTTCAGTTCAGGCCTGGATGAAATTCC
>CM065725.1:60623372-60683372 GCA_033310375.1 Conus canariensis
TGTTGAAGGGGGGAACTCTCTTCTGTCTGTCTGTGGTTGCCTGAGTACTGAGACATTTCTTTTCAAAGAAAATACTTAGTATTGAGGAGCTGTACCAGCTGATGTTCTGAGGGCCGAGAGGTGTACCCTCCCCCTAAGGCCTTTTCTCAACAGGATTCTGTATTATGCTATTTGGCCTCTGTGTGCTCAACAGTCTGTAGACAATGGTTTGAATGCTCTTGTGTGGGGCAAGATGTCATGTTTTAACACAACTTCAGCTTCATATACTGTACCATGCTAAAACCCCCATTTTTGTGTGTGTCGCTTGATGCATGTAACTAAAATGGTTGACACTTCAAATATAGATCAAACACTTCACTGTTTAACCCTTTCACTGGCAGTTTTGTAAACATAAGCAGCTGGCTTGATATTAATCCTGTAGAAATGTGAACAGTCAAGGGGCCTAAAGCTAGGTTGAAGAATTTTCTTTCTTTTGTTTTCCTTTTTTTTTTTTTTTTTTATTAATAAGCACTTTTACTTACTTTATTTGCTCAGAAAAGAAATGATAAAGACTGACAGACAAACGCATATATTGAATAAATACATGCACCATATTGTGACATGGTAATCAGTAGAATTTGTTCCCGAACATATTTTATTTATGAGCAGAGTACCTTCTCTATGTCTTATTGCATTTGAAAAGCATGTAAAAAAAAAAACTGGAAAGATGGAATTGAATTGTTTTAAAACGATTTTAATCATCCCACCCCCCAAAAAAACAAAAAGAAACCCTCAGTTTGGAAATGTCTGAAGAACAAAATGGTACCAATTTGGGAAACAAATGGGAGTATTATTGTCCATGCAGTCATGTAGAGAAATGGATGTATCTGTTCCAGATTGAAAGAATATCCCCAGTATTGTCAACATCTGGCTGCCATTCCTCACTTCCGAGAGTTCCCACAGCACATCATTGAGGTAGGACCAGGTTTGCTGTTCACGGGTTCAGAGACATCACCCTTTTTTTAACAGCATTATTCCAGAAAATGTAAGGAGTTGAGGGAGGACTGATCAGTTGAACATATCTCCTGTCTGTGCAAAGCTTGATGATGTAATTGAAACCATAATTTCATTGTTTATGGCGGTCATGTTGGGAAATGTTCTGAAATTGGAAGCATCCTGTTTTGAAACTGGGGGACCATTTTAAAGTTGTATTGATTCTAAAGTTTTGAATTTCCTGATACAGACGAACCAGGAAATGCTCGCTGCTCACTGAAAGACTTGGAGGAAAGTGTTAGATGCATTTTATCATCATCATCATCTTTATTTATTGTCCCCCCTCTCTCTCTATGCATCTTTTATTCCCTTCAAACCCTCTCCCTTACCCAGTCTCAAGCTGCCTACCCTCTCTGCATTTGTTAAATCATTCTTTCTTCTTGGCAGTACGTAGAGTACGGCACCCGGTCCCAGGAGCCGCCGCAGTCCCACTCAGACACGGGCCACATGGGCGTTGGCCCTCCTGCATCTATAAACCCTGCCCGAAGCACCCCCATGGATGTGGGGGGGATGGGTCCAGGGGTCATTCCCAGCAGCATGGGAAGCATTCCCCCTGCCTCCGCTCCCATGCTACCTCCCCCGACCCAGACCCCTGCCTCCTCTACCTCCACCCCGCAGACCCCTGTGCCATCAGCGCCGTCCGGGTCGGCTGGTGGAACCCCGGCCACCCCTGCCACAGGAAACAGAGGTCCTGCTTTTCCTAAGGTGAGTGAACTTGTTCAGGATGGTGGGGTAGCAGAGTTTTGCGTTCGGGGTGTTGTTGGGTTATCTACGTCATCACAACGTTGAATGTAGGATTCTTTTTGATGCAGTCTTCGTGACTTTATTTTTACCATACACCCTTAATTTTTTCTCTTTTTTTAAACCTTTTTTTTTTCCATTGTTCATTTCGCTTGTATTTTTCTATATTCAGTCCTCAACACTGTTGATCTCGGTCTCATTCTCTCTCTGTCTTTCTCTCTCTCTCTTCCCCCCATCCTCGCTCCCTCAAGTACGCTTCAGAAATTATTTGTTATGAAAATGTTTTAAAAATATTCTGATGACTTTGGTTATATATACATCTGACTGTGGATAATGTATTTACAGAACTACCCATGTGTAGTCTCTTTGTAGAGCTGTTTGATCCATGAGCTTTTTTTCTGCTTTTTTCCCCTGCTGAATGTGATGAACAGTGTACTTCATGGGTGCTAAGTGTTAAAAAAATGATTATGAGCGTTCATATACTAGCTTAAATCCAGAATGAGTGAGGGGCTTGAAGCATTTGAAAAAAAGAGGGGGGGTTAGGGGACTCCTAACAGAACAGGAACAAAAAGGTCTAGTGGTATCTGACCATTGACAAAATGATGTAAAGGTACTTGATTGTTAACAAAAAGATATTATAGTATGTGATTGCGACAAGTTTCAGGTAGAAATTGTTTTCCTCTCAGAATTGAATAGCGGAATTTTTGGGTTTTTTTTTAACATGGGAAAGAATATGTGTTAGATACACTGATTTTTGTTTCAAAATACCAAAAACCTATGTCATGAAATACTGAATAATTAGGGAAAAGGTAATTAACCCTCTTCTGTATGCGCTTACCTGTGCTTACTTAGGCCAAAAACCTACGGCAAGAGAAGTAACTCCATGATTTGAGCATAGTTACCCAGTTTAAAAATTAATTCAAAATAAAGGAAAGAAAATAATGAAATGAAAATAATTTCAAAAATTCCTGCGAATATATATGTAGCTATATCATAAGTTTGAAGAATGTCACATGAGCCATTTACTCAGGAAAAAAAAATCTTCTTCAGAAGTTTCTTCTGAATCGTTCATCATATCTGGAACCTCATACCAGTCGAAATCTAGGTCACTCTAAGCTTCATTACCCAGCACTTTCACTAAGTCTTACGCCGTAAATCCTACAAATCGCTGTATCTTCTTCACTAAATCCCATGATAGAACGGCAGAAATCAGGGTTAGCTATGGTGAAAAACAGCACTTCGACCACAAAACTTTAAAAATTCATACTCGAGAACTACGGCGTGCATCGACTCGCAGTTTTTAGCAAACGGAAGTGAATCGCTAAAGGAAAAACAAAGTCACCTTCTCGCGAGACTTCTTTTTCTACGAGAAACGTGGCGGCGTCCATTGTTGCCACATGTTTTACCGGGTGATAGTGGGCGCCTGTAAACAGCCACGCTGACCTTTACCAGGCGCTGGCGGGCGTGATGGGAAGAAGAGGGGTAATGATACTGATTTTTGTTTCAAAATACTGAAAACCTATGTCTTGAAATTCTGAATAATTAGGGAAAGGGTGAACGGGTCTGATGTATGCTTGTGTATGTAAAACGGTGTAGTGATCATGACTTCCTGTGCTGACAGCCGTCCATTGCATCAACGACCAACATCGATACATTGCTAGCCGGTCAAGGGAAGGAGGAGATCTGTGTCCCCCCTGAGTCTCTCCAGGACAAAGTGTTCTTCATCTTCAACAACTTGTCTCTGGCCAACATGAACCAGAAGGTCAGTAGTTAGGGACTGAAGATGGATGTGATTTTTGTTTGTTTTTTGAATGTTTATTATAGTTTTATTGTCCTTATGTTTTCTTTTTGCCTTGTTGTCTGTGTTTAGTGCCTTTTTGTTTATTTTTTTTTTTTTTTGTTCAAGACTTTCTCTTTGGGTTTGTGTGTGTTTGTGTCCCATTACCTGGAAATTTGTTTAATCTGTTTTAAACTGTTCTGGTATAAGAATGTGTAGTTTACATCCTTTGCTTAGGGGTACTACTACATTGGCTGAGAGAGGATATTGCATGTACTTAAATTTAAATATGTGTACTTAAATTAGTGTTGTGTAGCATAGGTGGAAGTTATTACTTCTGAGAAGGGGATTGAGTGGGGGGGGTGGGGGGGTTCTGTTTGCAACAACCAGGCATTTGGGGGAGGGGGGGGGTGTTAAAAGAAAGGGAAGGGGGGAGATTTGGTAGCTGTGCAGACTTAAGTCCCTTCCCAACGAATTGATGTCCTGCATATGTGTGGGCACATTTGAAAACACAGGAACACACACACACGGACACGCACACACACACATACACACGCACACACACACACACACACACACACACTTGCGGAAATATTTAACCCTTTTGGTAGCATGATAGGCCATTAAATACTGAAGGGATGAAAGACCAAAAATGACATTTGAAAAAGAAAAAAAATACAGATTTACTGGCAGGATGGATAACTTGAAGTGAAAAAAAAAATCAAGACTTGCTGGTGGGATGGATAACCAAAAATCAAGTTGGTAAAAAAAAAATCCAGAATTGATGATGGGATGGATAACAAAAGTGAAATTTGAAGGAAAAAAAAAGATTATCTGCTGTTAGACTATCCACAGAGATGGGATTTGGTTACGTTAGTGGTAGGATGTAAAAAAGAAAAAAAATTGCAGATGCAGAAGTCGCACCGATTAGAACCTTGGGACTTTTAAGCAGGAAGGGAAGGAACAGGACACTTTCAGTTTATCAGAAAGAACACATTCTTTAAAGCCCAGGCATTTTTCATCAGTGGTTCTGGCAGTGAAGTTTTGCCCTATGAAACAACCAGCCTCTGTTGTGAGGAATCTGTCTGGAATCCAGAAGAAAATAGGGCATGCTTAGTCTTTGTGCATCATTGCCGTTGACAGAGAAATTTCAGAGATGGGGTACAGATGGTGTCGTTTCTAGAACAACAGATGTGAACTGTTATGGTACAGTAAATATTTTCTGAAGAGTTGCATTGTTCAGTGACTTGAATGTCTGAAGATAGCCAACAATTTCCTGATTTGTTTGAAGATAGGCATTGATTTCCTGATTTGTCTGAAGATAATAACAATTTCCTGATTTGTTTCACGCCCAGTTGTAGAGTGAGCAAAAATGCTGTGCGTGTAAATTGAAGTCTTGAAGCATTTTTGCTCACTCTAGAAGAGGTTCACTGTACTTGTGAAGCATCTGTAACAAAGCTGTTCTCCTCCATGTTTGCTTACCTCTCCAGGGTGAAGAACTGAAGGAACACGTGGGCGAGGAGTACATCCCGTGGGTGTCGCAGTACCTGGTGATGAAGAGGGCCAGCATTGAACCCAACTTCCATGTCCTGTACTCCAACTTCATTGATGTGCTCAAGATCTTCCCGCTCAGCAGCATGGTGCTGAAGGAAACTTACCGCAATATCAAGGTCAGAGGGAGTGCAGCTGGGGTGAGGGGAGTGGGTTGTTCAGTCTCAGTGGATTGTTCTCAAGTGAATTGAGATGGATTGTGCCACCAACCTGCCTGCCCTCATGGTCCCCCCATCATCTCTCGCCTCCCTTTCCTCTTTGCGTCACTTCATGTGGGCCTCTTTCTCCAAGGCTGTTTTCCATTCCGTTTCCTTTTCTCTCTCACTGGTTTTTTTGTTTGTTGTTTTTTTCTCTCTCTTCCAGATCTTACCCTCTGCAATGTCTGTCCACATGCATATTCATTACCCAATCTCTCTGTGTCTCTATCCCATTCTTGCACCCAGTTAATCAGATCCATGACATGCACTTGAACACTGGACACTTGAAACACATTTTGTTCATGGATGTGTTTGCAACATGGGTTCCTCCCCAGACTTTCCTCCCCAAACTCGTCATCTCCATTCTCATCCTGCGTGGTGGTTGACGGAAGTTCTGTTACATGTCTGTTAAGGTGCTGCTGCAAAGTGACATCAAGGGCGTTGCCAACTTTTCTGATCGGTCCCTGCTGAAGAACCTGGGCCACTGGCTGGGAATGATGACTCTGGGGAAGAACAAACCCATCCTGTTGAACGTGAGTGTCATCAGCTTCAGATGATCAGTGAGGAAGAGGGTGAAAGTAATTGGTGTGTGCTCGGTGATCATCCTGTGGATTATGTGACTTCATGTTTTATTTGATTTTTTTTTTTTTTTTCGCGTGTTCTTTCTGGGCTTCGTTTTGTTTTGTCTTTTTTTTGCAATACCTTTTAAAAAAAATTTGAAAGTGGTTCTTGTTGACTGCATTTTTTTCATGTTAAAGTGAATAGTGCTTGCAGATAGGACTACGAGAGTGTGTTTGTGTGCATTTAAAGGTTCATTTCATGGTATGTGTCTTCTAAAGTAGTTTATGTGGGTGAAAGAGTTTGCCCATACTTGGATGCATGTGTACATGCAGAGTGAATAGCTGTGGTGAAATCCATTGATATTCTTCTCTGTTAGTCTCTAAATACTAGTTGAATTTGTATGATTACAGAAATCTTGCATCCTTGGTCCTAGTTTGCATTTGAAACAATTCTAGAAGTAAATTCATGTTGTAGATGTATGATGTATGCAGGATTTTTTTTTTTTTTCATTTGCAAGTTTTGTAGAAAGTTTCAGATGTTCTAAATGGATGGATGGTAAAGCTCACTCTCACCTTGTTTTTTGACAGGACATTGATCTAAAGTCGTTGGTGTATGAAGCCTACCACAAGGGAGCTCAGGAGTTGCTCTATGTTGTTCCATTCACTGCCAAGGTGCTGGAATCCTGCGCCAAAAGCAAGGTACAGCAAGGAGCGTGTGTGTGTGTGTGTGCCCCTCTCTCTCTCTCTCTCTCTCTCTCTCTGTTCTCTCTCGGTTCACTTCTCTTTCGCCCACACCTTTTGCTTCGCCCTTCCTTCTTTCATTTGACTCCTCCCCCCCTCCCCCCTTTTCTGTCTTCCCTGTTGCCTTTCTTCGTCTCTCCCACTCATTCTAATCTTGGCTGCCCGTGCCATGATTAAGAAACTGCAAGTTTATTTCATTTTTCAGTCCTGTTATTGTGCTGTTACCTGGATCACTGTCAGTCCTTCATTCTCCCCCCCCCCCCCCCCCATCACCACTCCACTACTAGTTTCTCTCCCTTTTCCTCCTCTCTTTTCACCTGCTCCCCTTCACTGCACTTCCTTCTTCCGCCTCTTCTTTTTTTCCACTCTTCTCTAGGCCACTGTTGCACAGGGCACCTGATCACAGGGGACCGATGGCTTTGTGCAGGTGTTCAAAGCCCCCAACCCCTGGACCATGGCCATCATGAACGTGCTGGCGGAGCTGCACCAGGAGCAGGAGCTGAAGCTGAACCTGAAGTTTGAAATAGAGGTGCTGTGCAAGACACTGGGCCTGGACATCAAAGACCTGGTGCCTGGCAACTACCTGAAGGACCCCAGCCGCATGGCCGTGCTGGAGGTGCAGGTGTGTTGCCTAGCGTCTGTCTCTGACCCTGCTCCTCCCCACCATCCTCACAGTCATAGAGAACAAACATTAATGGCCTTCCAGTTTGAAGAATGTGTGGTAGTGTTGATGTTAGTGTTGATGTGGTAGTGTTGATGTTATTTTGATTTTTATTCAAATTTTTATTTGACGGAGCGTTGGTCCAACTTTGACTTTGTCATCCTCAAAGGTGCTAGTCAGTTTCCAACTATGAGAATGTGGTATTGAAGGCCTGACACAGATTTCAATGTGAGTGTGTGTGTGCATGCTTTACTCTTGCTTGTGTACTGTTACATATGATGAAAATCCAAATTGTTTTTGTTCTAAATCATATAAATAAATGAATTATTCATATAGAAAAAAAAGCAACAACATGTTTGAAAGTTGAGATTAGCAAGTAAAATGTCCTATGGATAGTTATTTTATCAATAGAAAGAACCAATCTTTACTCGGGGCATCTGCAGATAAAATGAAGGTGAATACTTGTACTTCTGTCAGATTTTTCTTGGTGTTAGATTAAGAACAAATTGCAAGGCTTCTTGAAGTTGAGGCAGACACAGAATGTGCCGTGTTTGATCAAGTGTGAATCACGGTCTGCGTAAGTTTCAGCTTCACACTGCACAATGTTCAGGGTCATTCTGAAGTTTTTCAAGAATCGGCAGAGAACGTTTTTTTTTTTATAAATGAAATTTGGCGTCATATACTTTACCATGTCGGACCATAGCATTCAACGGCAGTTAGTCAGCTCTGCCAGGCCGAAGATTTTTGTGGCTAATGCAGTAATAAGACAGTCAGGTGACGCCGACCCTACATCCGCCATGCGCAGAAGGCCGAGGTGAGCTTGTTTACCTCATTCTTCTTCGGCCTGCCATCCAAGCAAGATAAGTCTTGTGCTCTGTCTCGCCTTTCTTCTGTCTTGTGTTCAGATTGCTGTGTGTTGCTTGCTTTGCTTATTCATATTGTGGCTTACGCTATAGACCCTGGGTACACTTGCCATGTGAGGCTTTGGTGGGCGAGGTATTCTTGTTTACGCTATTTCTTTTGCGCAATCGAGCTGCTTTCCTCTCGCGATTCCGCCATTGCCGGGTCGTGATCGAGTTTTGTCTTCCTCTTCCAAATTCTCTCCGGGGCTTTATTGTTTCGCCCTTGGTGACCCACAACCCATACCTCCCTCGTCCCCATCGGCCTTTTTGTTGCGACGCCCTCACTGCCCATCGGCATTTTCTTTACCTATCCATTTGCCTTGGCTCCGGTCCGCCATTTTCTTTCTCGAATGGCGGAAGTAGGGTAGGCATCACTTGACTGTCTTATTACTGTCTTATTACTGCATTAGCCACAAAAATCTTCGCCTGGCAGAGCTGACTAACTGCCGTTGAATGCTATGGTCTGACATGGTAAGTATACTAGCCAAACAGGGAGTATAAGAAAAACTCCCCATATAAGATAGAGACCATCTTGATCCATCTGCCAAATTATTGTAGATGTGAATATGAAAAACTTGAACATAACTAACTGAGAAACTGGGTTTGGGCTGCCAGTCAGGTTCATGATCCAGTCTTACTTTATTCCAGTTTAATTTGTGGACACTTTGCCTGCTGGACCCCTTAAAAAAATTTTCAGGCTTTTTTACCGTTTCAGGTCTCGTGTCCGGTAGTCAAGTCAGCATTAATATCTTCTTTTACCATTCTAGAAGGCTTAGCAGGCCTGCTCCGAGCAGATATGTTTGAGGGTGATGACCCTGGGTGTATACATCCCTTGTGCTCTGTCCCACAGTACCTGTCCAGGCCCCAGGTCGCTGCTCCAAAGGAACCAGAAGAACCCATCGTACCTCCACCTCCTCCCAGCATTGGTATCCCATACCCTGTCAATCAGGTAACAGTCCGCCACGCAGCATTTGCATTGTTAAGGAGACAAAACTAGGCAAATTTAAGTCGAGAAGATGAGGAGGAGGAGGTAAATCAAGGAAACTTAAGTCTAGACGATCATGAAACCCAAGAACCTTTAAGGTGTGTATGTATATATTTAAAGATCGGTGGAACTGAGGTGGAAAAATCTTTTTTTAATGAAAATGTTTTTTGTAGAACTGAGAGAATAGTCACTACTGATGTGAGTGAACATTGAAAATGCAGATAACTTGCACACCTGATTTGGATTTGGGTATGAAATTGGTTTAAAAAAAAAAGATTACAAGGTTACATTGAAGAAAGATATTACGTGTGTTCTTTTGGAAATTAAAGCAGGGCAATGTATAATTTTCTTTGTATAATCTGTCAGAAAGAAAGATGAGAGATTTGCTATATTGACTCAGCTTGAAAGATCACCTAACGCATGATTTATGCACATGACCAACCCTGTAATGAGGGTTATTTTCAGGTGCCTGTGTCCCTCCCACCGCCGGTACCCATGCCACCTCTACCACCCAACCTGAACACCAGCTTGCAGACATCCATGCCCCCACCCATGGCGCAGCAGCCACCAGGGCTGTCCTTTGACAGCATTAGCACCAGCTTCAACAACTTCCAGCAACAGCTCAAGTTCAACGAAAACGTAAGATTGAATTTGTAACTTGTTTCTACGGTCTTGGGTGCTGAGGGTGCTAAGGAGAAGTGGGTTTCATTCCAGTGTTAACCTGATGATGACTGTAATGCCCTGTATGGCTTGCCTGCCATATACAATTGAACTGTTACTCTGCCCTGTTCCGAGCATCCAGGGCAACCCTATCTTTGGTTCCCAGAGGAGGCATAAGGGAAGCAGTAAGAGTCAAGACTTGCTGTTTAATGACTTTATTTGGTTGGGGTTTTTTTTTTCTGAAATGGCTGATTGCTGTTATTTGCAAATGCGTCAGTTTGGCTCTGATAAATTGCTTTTTTAAATGCTTTTTGGTGGAAAAGCAGCTGAATTTTTGTGTGAAAGTTTGTGACAATAAAAATGCACAACAACAAAAATCCAAAAAGCAATTAAAAAAAAAAAAAGAAAATGTTGAGAACAGTATGTGTTGGTACAAAGTCACCATGCATGTACATGTGCACATATACGCAGACTCACTCACTCTCACACGCACACACACACACGAACACACACACACAACACACGCACACACACACACACACATACACACCTTACACGTTCACCAAAAATTGGTGCAAAATTTCTTGTGTTTCTGTCTTGAATTAGTTTGATGCCTGCCAAGAGAGGTGACTGTCGTTTAGTCCTGTAGATTACAGTGTGCATCCAATAACTGGTTAATCAATGGTAGGAAGTAAAATTTGTACAATACATCATAGTAATAAGTTATGTGTTTAGGAAATTCCTGCAGTGATAGCTTTGTTAAGAAAGAAGTCGCAAGGCTTGAGAGGAAATGTAACTGGTGAAAAAATACTAAATATTCTGGAATTGTCATCAGTTTGAAATTGAATTTATTTTTTTAACTGGTGAGTTGTTGGTGGAAATGGGGAATTAGAAAGTGACAGATGTATATAAATCATATTATATTATATATACTGGGTATTTATATAGCGCCTATCCTCGGTCACAGACCAAGCTCTAAGCGCTTTACAATAAACACACTACCTCACTCGCTTAACGGGCTGCCTACCCAGGTAGAGCCGGCCGAAGAGCAGCCTACTGGCGCTCATTCAGTCGTTTCCCGTACCATTCAAATATCAGTCATTCATTTTTCATTTATCTCATTTATTCCTCCAGTTTCTCACATAGGATGCATGAGATGTTTATACGTGTCCTCCATCTCCACCGGTACACGATGGCACACGACTACAGTAAGTGACAATTTTTGTGGCTTGGTAAGAAATACCAGGCGACTGTCTTCAATCTACATCAATTTTGCCAGGGCAGCGGGGAACCCCCCTGCTCTTTTCGATTTTCAACTGCCGTGGGTTCTTTAACATGTGCAGGGGGCCAGGAAGGCACACAGGTCCGACTCGCTTATAGTCCCCATCCGATGGACTTGACGTTCAGTTCGATTTGTCATTCAAAGTGGGAAAGAAAGGGCGAGAAAGGCAGGGCTCGAACCTGCGCACTTCTCACACGTTGGATTGGCAGGCGAACGTCTTAACCAATCTGCCACCTTTCTTCCTAAATCCTGGTTGGATTAGCCACAACGTGACACACAGTCACTTACCCTGCACCACACGACAGATGAAAACATGCAGCAAGGTTGCAGTTGGCAGGCACCATGTGTGAAGGCATGTATGTACCCACAAAGATCATGGATGTATGGGTTTGATTACAGCATCCTTTCCTGGCTGCACACCCTGGGCTGCTCACCGTGATCAGGTCCACTGTTGAGCGAACCATCACCGAGTTGACCGGCCCTGTTGTGGATCGTTCCATCAAGATCGCTCTTACCACTTGCGAACAGATTGTCAAGAAAGTGAGTGCATGTTAGTAGTGTGTTAACTTGAAAAGGGGAGAAAAAATTGTTTTTACTACAGGTTTTGAATCTTTTACCTAGTATATAACTGTGAAGATTTAAGTATCTGTCCACATTTCTGTGAAGATTTAAGTATTTGTCCATATTTCAGCTTATAGGCCCTCCCTGTGGGTGTTGGAAAGGCAGACTGAAGGGCAAGGGAAGCAAGGTGAAAAGAAAACAGAAAGGCAGAGTGGCTCAGTTCAGATCCAAAGTGGTCTGAATGCATCTGAAATTGCTTTGAATTGTGAGGGGGGAAGGATGAGGGGGAGGGGTGGACATGGAAGAGGAAAAGGAAGGAATTTGTGAGGTGTGCGTCTAAATACTAGTATATATTTAAATGTATGCGCGTGTGTGCGAGAGAGAATCATTGAAACGGGAAAGAAGTGTGAGGTAAGGGAAGGGATGGACACAGAAGGGGGGGGGGCGGGGGGGGGGGGGCGGGGGGGGGGGGGGGGGGGGGGGGGGGGGGGGGGGGGGGGGGGGACTGCATATGTAATGAAATAGTGCTTGAAAAGTAGATGCCCTGAAGTTGCTTGCAGGTACTTCAGGGGTACATGTGTCCAGGTGGGTGATGAGGATCTACCCATATGTTTTTTGTTTTTTTGGTACGACTGAAGGAGTCGACATGCAAAACTGCAGATAATTCAGCATGGGAAATCTGGAGCTAGTAAAATGTTGACCTGTTGGATCTGGGTTACTGAATTCCATAAATGATAAATGTTCTTTAAAAGGATGATGGAGGGCCTTCCTAAGTTACCCCATGTAAACTTTCATGTGCAGATCAGGATGTTCATAGGCTGGCAAGTGATGGAAGATTTTTCCAGAATCAAGTAAGAAAGATATATAACACTAAACCTTTTTTTTTTTCTTTTTCTTTTTTTTTAAGGATTTTGCCCTAGAACCAGATGAGAACCGCATGCGCAATGCGGCCCACTGCATGATGCGTAACATCACCTGCGGACTGGCGCTCATAACGGCGCGGGAACCTGTCCTGGCTCAGATCACCAGCAACCTGAAGACAGCCTTCAACAACAAACTAGGGGTAAGGGGTTTCTTGATGCTGCTGGTAGCAGTGACCGTTTTCTGTGCATGCATACTTAGTTAAAACAAAAGATTTAGATTAGGAAAATCTGTGTTTATAATGCAGGAACTCCAGATTTTTGTGTGCAGTAGATTGTGAAATGTTTTTTCTGTACAAAAGCAAGGCAGATTGTGTTTGTATTTGTGCGTGTGGATATGTAATGTGGAAAATACTACTCTGGATTGAACAGAAAACATAGTTGGAGGTAAAGTGTGCAAGTGGAATAATGAAAACATAACGAAAACGTGTTTCTCTAGTGCACATGTCACACGCAGGTTGGTCAGTAGTTGTGATAGATGTTTTTTTCTATAGTTCTTAAGTCAGAGCTCTTTTTTTTCTTCTTTTTTTAACCCTCTTGTACTCCTACTGGGAGTAGCAGTAGGCGCCTGTAGTTTCCATTGCGGGAGCTACTAGGATTTGTCGGTAGGAATTTTCCATCCCGCATTGACATCGCTTAACATACGCACGGTCGCAGACAGTAAACTAGGAAGACTCAGGCATGGTCCAATCATGTCTTGGCACTATTTTTGGGCGCTGGAACCGCGTGTTTTCATTGAGAAAAGGAAGGGAACAAAGTTAGTGACTTTGTGAATGAAACTGACCGACTTTCACAGTGGCTGCTTTCACGTCTGCTACGAACACGAAGAAATGGTCGACTACTGGCAAGAGGAGTTAGTTCAGATTACTGTTGAAGTGGAGAAGTTTGAAAGAGAGATGGAAAATGAAAGTGATGTTGATGTAGGTAGTGATGATGGAGAAGAAAGTGAGGAAAGTGACCCGGAGTACGATGTTTCGCTCGCCGCGCTGCAGACAACGTGGCATCTTGCGACGCGTGGCGTGGCAGAAGTGAGGCAGTTTCAGGAACCCACTGGACCTGCTCACACATTACCCGACACTGTTAGACCACTTGATTTTTTTCTTTTTGTTTGTACCTCTTTGTTTTTTTTAAGACTGCTGCCGATGAAACAAACAGGTATGCAAGACAAAAACAAGCTGCAAAGGGCGCACCTGACCCTCTTTGGTTCGATACCACACCTGAAGAAATGCGAGCCTGTCTTCGTTGATTATGTTGGGGGTAAAGCGTCAGCCATGTCGGTGGTGCTACTGGTCTAGTATAAGTGTTCTTTCTGTCAAGTGCCCCTTTGATGGTCTACGAATGGTGGTTTTCGTGACAATCACGGCCAAAAGATAGCCCAACAGTAATGCAGTGGTGATTGTTCCATTACCATCACTTCTTTTGTGGGATGAAAAGTAAAGGAAATGTCTGTTTTACACACTTATGTCTTTGGATTGACAGACTTAACTTTTTTTAAAGTAATTAAGATATTCTAGCACTACTTTAGCAACAAGTCTTGATCTTTGTTAACGTGTAACAGTCAGACAGCCTGGCATTTGTTTCTCTTTGTGTGAATGAGGATGATTTATGAGCAGTAAGGTTTTGTTCAGGATGCTTATGTATGAAGTTGGTTTTTTGTTTTTTTTTAAAGAAAGGGACAGGCAGATATGCTTGTTTCCAAAAATATACCAAACTAATTGATTTATTTATGATCATAGTGAATGACATTCTTGGTGGTGGTACCTGTCATACAGTTGGACGGTTACCTTCGATATTTTCAGCAAAACGCTGCCCCTAAAGAAGTGATTGACCAGGTGTGTTCCACTCTGGCCAATGAGATGGTGGACATTTGCACCGCCTTCATCCAGAAGACCGCTGTTGAAAAGGCTGGGCCAGAAACTGACAAACGACTGGCTCCTGTAAGTGATGTAGGCATGGGGTGTGTGTGCGTGTGCATGCACGCACATGTGTGTGTGGGGGGGAGGGGCGGAGCATGCTTTATTAACGGTTATCAGTCTCGGTGTAAGTGAAACACAACAGAGATAATTAAAACATCTGTATTACTTACTGCAACTTGTTGGACAGTGCTGGTATCGGTCTAATTGCCAACAGCTTTTGGTTAAATTGGTGTCTGTATCTATGTCTACATCTTTCTATATCTCTGTGTATGTATATGTATATATCTGTCTGTCAGTGTATCTGTCTACATGTATGTAGAGAGAGAGAGATTTTTATGTATGTATGTATGCTCAGGTTGAACTGGTGTAAAGAAAAAAAAGAAAAGGGATCATGCGCTTTGTGGACAGTTAAATGCATTTCGTTGCAATAGACATACTGCATTCCCTCCTTGCTTGTCTGTTGCAATAAATGAAATGATAAAACCTTGTCCCAAGGAGGCCATAGGTGCACGCCCACCCAGGAGATGGTTGTGAGGAGAGAGAAATGGTAAAAACATCTAACATACACTTATGAATGCTATTCTGTGTGCCACAGGCTCACTCCTCTCAGAAGTCTCTGGTCTTCTGAGCGTGACCTTTTTAACGGTCATCTGCTTTGGATCATTTGATGTTGTACTTTGTTTTTTTGTCAGAGTCCATGCAGGTCATCGAAAGCATGGAATGGAAAGGTTTAAAAGAACTGGACAGTCATGGAAATACCAGACCGGTTTATCTGTACAATTTCATTATAGTTTGAATATACAAAATGGCAAAAAAGCAGTAAATAGTGATGAATTTTTTTGTAAATCCTCGCTTACCTCTCCCCCCTTCCTCCCCTATCCATATCAAGCCATGCTTTTACAACAACAAAATGAAAGATTGCCCCCCCCCCCCCCCCCCCCCCCCCCCCCCCCCCCCATCTTCCCTGGTTTGATTAAAAAAAAAAAAAAAGGGAAAAAAATGTTGCCAGAATTGTGTACATCATTTTTGGAAAATATACTCATTTTGTTTGGAAAAATACATTAAAAGTATATTCATTTTGTTTGGAAAAATACATTAAAAGTATTTGGGGGTAAATGTGTAAATGGTATTCTGCGCACGGAAGTTATATAAGTAAAAATTATGCCATCTACAAACACAAATGCTTGGTGTGGTGTAGACATCACTGAAACAGTCATTTTGGTGATTTCAATAAGGTAGGAATAAATTTTATGTATGAAAACAGTGAATTTGCTGTCACACAATTTTCTCCAAGTGGCAGGGAAAAGTCGAGCTTTTTTTAACCTGTCAGCCTATAAAGACTGTGCTTTGTGCTTGTCACACGCACTGGAAGTGTTCCTTGCTTTCCCAATTTATTTACTTTGCAGATACACCATAACCGCAGGCAACAAATTATGCAAGATATGAGGCTTGTTTCTTAATCTGTGCAGGAATTTGACCTTCGTAAAGCAGCCCGTAACGAGAGTCGGCGGTACTGCGACCCACAGTGTCTGACCTATCAAGCAGAGAGGATGCCTGACCAGATCCGGTTAAAGGTCAGAAGTTCTGCTGCCTGTTGATGTCCTGGAAAATGTCTGTTTTCCTGTGTCACTGCTTCTGCCTGTCTGTGCCAATTCATTGTCTCTAGCTGCCTCTGTCTGTCCTGTGTCTTCCTTCCACCACCACCCCACCCCACCCCACACCCCTCACTCTTTTTCTTTCATTCTCTCTTTTCCTGTCTCTCTCCTACTCTGACTCTGAGCTTGTTTACAAATTTATAAATTCAGTAAGTTTTACTTTCCCCATAGGAGGTAGGGGTATGTGTGTGTGTGTGTGCAGGATTGCATGGGTTTGAAGCTTTGTCGTGGTCATAGGGCTTGTATGGCCATGTGATCCTGTAGATTTGATGTTACTTTGAATCATTGAGAATACTAAATGGTGCTAGGCCTTATAGCCAAGATGCTGTCTGGCCTAAGCACACTGTGGCACACTGTGGCAGAATTTGATGCCCAAGGTAGAATCTAGGTTGGACAGGCTTTGGGTCAAGGCCCAGACAAACGGTGACCTTTATTCTTTATCATTTTTCCACCGCGGGATCTGTTCTACTTTTAAGTCTCCATCAGATTGTCTTTTCTGCATTCTTCCTAATGCTTCAGTAGTCCGCCATCTTTTCCATATTATGCAATCTGGAGAAGAATAAGGAGAATGAGAAAGCGGCAATTCTCTGTGCATCTCATTTGCTTGGACCTCTCCTTGACAGGAGGTACAGGACATGAATACTGGCCCATGTGTGACATTTGGCCACCCCTTCCTGGTGTAAGGTTGCTTGACTTCATTGACAATCATGAATTTTGCAACCTCTTTGAAGTGCTGATTCTCTGTAATCTGAAATACTTTTTTAAGTTTTGATTTGGGTTTGTTAAATGCTCCGTTCTGTTCTCTGCAAAATACATCAAAAATATTCTTGACCTTTCTGTGTTTCCAGTTTTTGCCCATGACCTTTAACAACTGCTGTATTCATGGTCTGGAATAAAAGGCTTAATCCCTGTAGCATTCACCTCTCAGTTCATGACGGTTAGGCAGTATCAGGGAGATAGGGCTGAGGTACATGATTGTATTGTATATCCCTCCTGAAACCTAAAAGGAATCAAGACTGTGATTTCTTGACCCTAGTCTCATAGACTCCATGACATGACAAAGTTTTCATTTGATAAATGCTGTGTGGAAAACAGATCCAGTCAAAATCCATTTTGAGAACATTTGAATTAAAAATGGTTTATTGATGTCATACCTGGAATTGATTCTGATCACATGAAAGCCCTGAAATGGCCCGCTGCAGTTGCTTGGGCTATAACCAAACAGAATTATAATCACTTGAATCGAGTTTACTTGCTATTAAATTACTCATCTCACGCTACCACTTTCCTGACTCTCATTTGGCCTCTTGTACTTTCTCAAAAGAACACACACACGCAAAAAAAAAAAAAAAAAAGCATTAACAGAATTGGCAGTATACACCTATGAGTATGGACCAAAGCTTTTGCATTGGTCGTGTTGTTCCCTTTTCTTGTGCCATATACATAACTGCCAGTCTTTTGTATTTATTTGTTATTTTTAGATACCAGAATGAAATTACTATTCAGTATTTAACTAATTCTTTAAAAAAAGAAAAAAAAGAGAGGGAGAGAAAACATAGTGGAAGAAGGAGACGGCATAGGTTTGTTGCAGGTTCACGGATTCTAATCTGGGTACAGTATTCTATTTACATGTGTTTGGCGCCATTTTCCTTTACTGACTTGATGCTGTGTCAGCAGGTGACCTTCCCCCAGTGATATGATTTAAGACAGGTAGCAGTGTGTCCATAATCCCTCCTCGCCCGCTCTTACTTCCTGCCATACCCTGGATTGCTGATTACTTAAGATGGTAACGGTGCACGTGTACTGACAGCTACTTGTCTGTGACTATGGTTCAGGTGGGCTCTGTGACCAGCCAGCAGCTGGCCGTGTATGAGGAGTTTGCACGTCACCTGCCTGGCTTTGTACCTGCTTCCTATGAGTACATGCAGAACCTGTCCAAATCCATGGTAAGTGGATCCTGTTGACCTTTACCCAGTGACTGGGAAGGTCTGTTGACATGCAGCAAGGCCATTGTGGATGTGTGGAAGTATGCCCAGTGCCTGAAGTCAGTGTAGAGTTGTTAGTATGTTGGTTTAGGTCACTTGCTATTAAAGATTCTTCAGGCATGGATTTTGTACCCTTGATCGTGGTAATTCATACATAGGTTTGTTGGGAAGCATAGTTGTTGCCTCAGTTTCTGTGAGAGTGTTTGAGAAAAAATAGATTTCTGTATTAGCATTTATTACATCAGTGGTTTCTACTGTCTCCCATAGAAAGCGATGGCTTACTTCTGTAGCATCATTCTTGCAGTCATGATTTGCTCCACTGAGCGCTGCTCTTCTGTTTGTGTTGAAAATGTAGCATACCTGACAGTTACCCAGGTGAGTTGAGTCACTAAGGTGGGCATCAGGGCTCAGTCTGATGCCTCCTAACCTAAACTTGTAGGAGCTTGTGCTTGGTGTACCTTCAGTCGTGTCTTTATGGCAGGCATAATCACCATACTGGGATGTTGTGGAAGGAAGAAACTCTAGAAAGAGCTTGACAGCAGGTCTTGAGCAATGAAACCCAGCTCATACAGGTGTTTCAGCCCTAAACTCATTACATTCTAAGGGAGCAGGATCATGACTCCTAGTTACACCTCAACAGTAGGAAAGTTTTTTGTTTTTTTTTTTTACTATGCCATGCTTCAGACCTGCACATACTGAAGGCCAGGTTGTGTATTCTCGGTTTTGGACAGATGCCAGAGAAATAATCCCCAGTATGGTTTTACCTCAAAAAAGGAAGAAAAAGTAAAAAAAAATGAGAAAAATATAAAGAGATGAGAAAATACCCGAAGATGGATAGTGAATGCTGGCAAAAAGTCTCGCCAGTAGCAGAGGAAGCAGAAATAGGGGGGGAAAAAAAGGAAGCAGAAAGAAAAGAAATGAGAATTGCAAACAAAACACTGAAAACACTGAAAGCATTGCGGTCAAAAACTGCTCTCCTTCATACTTTTCCCTACACATCTTGGAAGACGTGAGTGAAATAGCGTGTCACTGTCAAACAGGATTGTACTTTTGGCTACGTTAGGTGGGTTGCTGAATTGACCCTTACTACACAAGAGGTTTTGTGTGTGTGTGTGTGTGTGTTTAAATCATTGTGATAATGCTGCAGAGCTCCTTTCACAAGATAGTAATGCGCGGGCACCACCCTGTGATGCTGCTGACAGGCAGCCTTTCTCTCTGTCTTACTCCAGCAGGCCCCACCCCCCCAGCAACCTCTCATGATGCCTCAGATGCCGCAGCCGCCCAACGTCCCTCCCCCTCAGTTTGCCCCCGACGAGGTGACCCTGATTTACGAGCGCATCGTTCGGGACCTGGAGCAGCACCTTCAGGTCGTGTCCATCATGCCTCAGACTTCCATGACAGTGCAGCTGCACTCCCTGCTGGAGACGGCCACTCAGACACGCAACTCGCGTGAACCTCGGGCAGCAGCCATCTTACTGCAGAAGGTGAGGCTGGGAGGAGAGAGTTCTGTGGAGGGACAGCAAGATGTGGGTGAATGGAAGTGGGGGGGGGGGGGGGGGGTAGCAGATGCTTGTGCGAGGAATGATTGCTGCCCTGTGTACTGCGGTCCAAGCGTTTGTTTGTCTTTATAACTTCGCACTTTTTTGTTTCTGAGGTACAATCCTGATGTGCTCGCAGAGCGCAGTCAAAATGACCAAAGTCGGGGGTATTGTTCCGACAGTCAATCAGACCCATTTCGCTCTGTGGTGTGACATGCTCTGTGGGGGGGGGGGAACATGGAGCAGTTCTGGGCTGGCTGAAACTGCTGCATAGCAGGCAGTCAAGCACACTGAACAAGCTGGGCAAACTGTTACTGCTGCAGAGCAAGCAAACAAACTGCTGACAGTGGTTTTGCATTTGGTTTTTCTTTTCCCATATTGAATTCTATATTCCAAAACATGTAGCTGAAATCTTTTATTCACATTATCATCATGTTCTTTAACATCTTGTTTATTACTCGTGTGACAGGGAGTTGGCGGGATGTTTACAAGAACTTTTGACAGGATTGTTCCTAATCAGTTCATAGTACTGTCTTATGGATTAAAGAAAGAAAAAAAAAGGAAGGAAGGTGGGGGTGGAAGGGAAGGACTTTTTTTTTTTTTAAAGAAATGTAGTTTCATTGCTGTTTTCCAATCTTTACATCACCAAAAAGGTCTCTGGTGGATTCCTGGCCATTAGATTTTCCAGTATAAAGGAACTGCTTTCACCCTTTGAAATCAGAATGTAAAACTGGTGTTGAGTGAAATCCAAATGTAACACTGGTGTTGAAAGGGGATAAAGCCACACCAAGAGATGTGAGAGTAAGTTCTGAGGTATATTGATAGTGGAAAGAGTTGGTGGGAGAGGTTGACTGCAAGTGGTTCCCTGATTCCCAGTAGGAAATAACACCTGTAGTAGAAAAGTGTGACAGAATCCAACACTCACATACAGACTGTAGAAAAGTGTGACAGATTCTAACACTCACATACAGACTGTAGAAAAGTGTGACAGATTCTAACACTCGCATACAGACTGCAGAAAAGTGTGACAGATTCTAACACTCACGTACAGACTGTAGAAGAGTGTGACAGATTATAACACTCGCATACAGACTGTAGAAGAGTGTGACAGATTCTAACACTGGCATACAGACTGTAGAAAAGTGTGACCGATTCTAACACTGGCATACAGACTGTAGAAAAGTGTGACCGATTCTAACACTGGCATACAGACTGTAGAAAAGTGACAGATTCTAACACTGGCATACAGACGCAAATAGCAAGGTTAAAACTGCAGTCTTGGAAAGAAACGTGCCATCGAAATGGAATGAAATTTGAAGCACTAAGAACACCTCATCTGTTATTACTTCCTAGACGAGGATAAAAGTAGCATGTTGATATGATTTTAAGGCTCCTATACAAGGACAAAACTAATAATGTTTGCATCATTGTAGGTCTTTGTTTTGTTTCTTTATTGAGGAATGTGTTGATTTTTGCACAGTGATGTGCAAGTGTATTCATCGCTTCCAGGCTTTCTCATGAGATTTTCTCAAACAAGAACCTTGTTTATTTAAATGAAAAATAACTTCTCTTTTCTGTGACTGAGGCTTTGTTATTCACCAGGCTGTGGAAGGGTTGGTGGAACACTACATCCCTTCAGCCATCACGTCAGAACAGCAGGAACTGCTGCTGCGATTCCGTGAATGCCATCTCATGGTGCTCAAGGGACTTGCCGACGCTCGCGCTCTAGGCCCAGGTTGGGCGCCCAAAGAGATCACACGGTAATTGGAGGTTTTACAGTCTCGACTCTCAAACTTTGTTGTGCCTGAAACTTCACCTAGTATAGCTTTGACTGCCAGCTTTGCTTGTGTTCACACCTTGTCCTGTGGGGAGAAGGGAGGGGTGGGTTGGGGAGGATGGTGTAAAAGGGCTTTCTTGTGGTTCTTTGCTGTTGTTTTCTGTTCATAATTGTGTTCAAAGGTGATTCAAGACTGTGTGAATTTTACACCGCACAAAATAGCACAAAAGCAAATCTTTGAGTTTGTGAAAACATGCATGTCTTCAAAATGGTTTAAGTTTCTGTATAGGAATGTAACGGATATGGAAATTTCATACAGGTATGTACAGAACTGCACAGAAACTAAGCCAGTATGTGCCCTACAGATTCTAGCGCAGGTAATGTCTGATGAAATAGATGTGAAAGTGGATGGTTCTGTGTCATGGCCCTGAGTGTAGTAGATCTCGGGGTCGCTGTGTATGAGAAGCACGGGCCAGCCCAGACCTGGTTCAGGGGCAAAAGACAGGAGGACAGGTTAAAAGGCTTGTCCTGTTCTCTGTGGGACTCTCGGTGTCTTGAACGGCGAAGGCTTGTGGACAGATACCTGATCATGCTGGGGCGAGAGGAGTCCAAGTACAACCTTGAGGCTGTGGAGACTCTGATGCGCAGTGGGCTGATGAACACTGGCCAGTGTGACATCTACCTGTCCAACGTGCTGGAAAACGCCTCCTCCTCCGTCATCAGCTTCGTCATGCAAGTCATGCAGCGTATCTGTGCTGATGACAAGAACAGTCCTCACAGCTTCACGGAGGTGAGATCAGCATTATACACTTGGTTGGTGAGAGAGAGTGGATTGGGAATGCTTTCTGGAACTAAAATCTTGATGGCACTCCTTGTCGGTTGTTGATGTTGAGACAACTTCAGAAGGGGGTGGGGGGGGGGGGGAGGGGGAAGGCGGACTGCATAAGGGGCATCACAGTACCACACCTGTGGAAAGGTCGAGTCTCCAGAAAGAAAAATCTTTGTCAGTAAGTAGAGCTTGGTTGCGGGGAAATACGGGTGGGAGAGGTGGTTGGTACTGGAACTGGAACGGAATAGGATGGAGATGGGGTGGGGAGGACCTGGATAAGGGGGCATAAGTAATAGGAGTCTGTCATGGGGGGGGGGGGGGGGGGGGATCTTTGTCAGTTTACAGAGCAAGGTTGCTGGGAAATGCAGAGAAAAGAGGATAATGATTCATCTCTGTTATACAATTTTTTTTCTTGTGTGTGATATTTGAGTTTTTTTTGTTTGTTTTTTAACTTTTTTGCCTGTCATAGGAACAAGTTTAGGGGGAAAAAATAAAATCAGCTGATATGTTAATAATGTAAATGATAGAAGCAGAGCAACTAAAACTTTGTTCCATACATTTCTCAAAGACCTGGAAAAATTGTCCAGCCCAAAATTGTTGTCATTTTACATTGACACCTTGAGGGGAGCAGGCAGGCATAGAACTATTCCAAAGTTGTCAGAGGTGTGGAATGTGGAGTTCTCTCTAGACAGAAACACTTGGTCAGCCTGGGTCTATAAACCCAACAGTTACTGTGTGGGATAGTAGGTAGTGTCTTGCGTATGTTAGATCAGAACATGCTCCACTCTTGGTTGGTGAGAGAGAGTGGATTGGGAATGCTTTCTGGAAATAAATTCTTATGGCACTCCTTGTAGGTAGTTGTTGCTCCCCACAAACGACCGGTGCATTGCAGCAGGTTGGCTGGTCTGATTATGACCCAGTATTGATCAGCCACCTGTGGATTGCTATGTGCAACAGGATGAGTGAGCACGGATACCACTGTGATGGGCCCAGAATGAGGGGAGGAGGGGAGGGATGGTGTATAGAAATATGGAAAACAGGGCCCCCCCACCCCCCACCCACCCACCCCAAAAAATAAAGAAGTTTCTGACATGCTGATGGTGGATTTCTTACAGAATGACTTCCCCCAGACCGTGGACATCCTCAACAATCTGGCAGCAAGATCCCGACAGTCACCTGAAGGGTAGGGTGCATGCACTTTTACCAGGGGTTGCATGGGGGTAGGCTTGAAGCCTGAGGGAGGCAACTTTCATAAAAGATCCCAACTGGAAGTCTGCCTCAAGAAAGCGCTGTGTGAGGAAAAAAAAAAAAAAAAAAATGGCACAGCAGTTTACATTGAGATTGTAGCAGTGAGAGTTCCCATGATTTAGAACGTATGTTGGGCAGGGAACTGATATCCCACATGCACCCATGTTTTTTTTTTCTTTCTTTTTTTTTCTTTTTTTTTTTTTTTTACAGCTGCTTTCATGATGAACCACATCTTGTCTGTGTGGATGAGTGATGCTGTTACATTGGTGTGGTTTCTATCATTGTCGCTTGCAGTGATGAGCAGTATGTGTGTGGATTTATGTCTGTTGGTCTGTCTCATCTGTGGATGAGAGTAAGTGGTCTCTGCTTTGGTGTGGTTCCGTTTTTGTTTTGCTTCAGTGATAAGCTTGTGAGATGGTGATGTGCTGTGTGTATTTGTCTGCACCACATGTTATGTGCATTGTGTGATGCAAGTTTAAAATTGAAACAGTTTTTCGAGAAGTACATTTACAGGTGAACAAGGGTTTTCGTCTCAGGAGCTTGAGTGAGTGAGTGTGAAGTACAGGCAGTGCACTCCTCAGTGAAAGTGAAAAAAGGAGAGTGAGGTGGGGGGGGGGGGGGGGGGGGGTCCGTATTGCAGAACCAGTATTTCACAGAGTTCATGCTGACACTTTCCAAGCAAGGTAACTCATGCAGCAGGGGAAAGAGTTTCCATTTGCATACGGCATGTCTGTCATTGTTAGGAACTGCAAAATGTTTGGAGGGATAGGACATTTGGTGATATTGACGTATGGATTAAAAAAAGGTGGCATGGATGTGTAGTCCATAAACATGATATTGAGAAACTGAGGATACTGGACAAGGCCTGCTAGGTTTCTGCAAACTGGGTTGAAATTACTTCCAAATCTGGCATCCCTGTTATACATCATGAAATCATGTTTGTGTGTCCATAAGTGGCAGTGACACAGTTATCTCATTTAATATTTCTGTACCAAAAAGATGTTAATGAATTATTAAGTTATTGCAAAGTCCTTGCCTTCTGAGGACTTCTCATGCCCCCAGACATCCAAAAGGGGTGCTCTCCCTTGACACTACCAGGGGAGGCCAGTGTACTCCCCCAAGCAGTCCTCCCGGTACTTTTTTCCCATGAAATTCACTCTTGCCTGATGCCAGGTGCGAACAGTCTGGTGAAATAAAGTTCGGTTTTGGTTTGTGCTCTCTCTCTCTCTCTCTCTCTCTCTCTCCATTTTAGTCATCCAACAGATACCAAACAGCATATGGGAAAAACAGAATATGATTTCTCCAGTTTTGGGAAAGGGGGTGGGAAGCAAAATCCGCAAACAAACTTAAGCATTTTTTTACATGTGCAGGTTGGAAGGCCTGATGACCAACCTGCGCATGCCGGCAGCAGACGGCTCAAACATGTCCATCACTAGCAGCGGGCCTGGCAACGCCTCGACCATGATGCAGTCGGGCATTACACAGGCGCGGGAGTTTGACGACCCGCCAGGCCTGCATGAAAAAACAGAGTACCTGCTGCGGGAGTGGGTCAACATGTACCACTCCCCAGCGGCAGGCCGGGACAGCACCAAGGCCTTCACCCATTTTGTGCAACAGGTGAGTATTCATAGGAAGTGAACTGTTGAAGAAAGGGGAGGGGAAGGATGGAGAGAGAATGGTGGGGTAGGTGTTGCTGGAGGAGAAAAGTGGAGGTGTGAAAAGGTGGACATGGATGGTGAGAGGGAGCGATCACAGGGAGGGTGGGAGGGGTGGTTGTGCTTTTAAAATTTGTTTTAGCGTAGTGTATGGCATCATGTCATGTGCAAGCTACAGCCGGATCGCTAGCTCTGTTCACAGCTTTATTTTTCCGTCCTGAATGAGACACTTAGTGAAAGGGCAAACAAACAAGGCTTTACACATTTGTAATCCAATATTTTTGTTGCTGTAGTCTGAGCAGAGGCATGTATCAAACTTGTGTACCACTTAACTATGGAAAATTAACTTCCCAGAAAGTGATGTCATTTTTGCACAATATTGTGTGTGTGGTCATTGTTCTAATATTGCCTGACCACTTGCGTACAAGCTTTCATGCCGCATCTACATTATCTACAAGAAAATAAACCCAGTCGAGTTTGGTATTAAAAGAATTGTTGGGAATTCGCGAATTCAGTGATCTCAATAGCGCAGATATATTACATTTTTCATGACAACTGATTATCAAACCTATAGCCCCACTTGTAATGGCTGCTCAACCATGCCGAACACATTGCTGCCAGACCAGCTATGCACAGATGACATTCAGTTGGCCGAATACAGTGCGGTTAGCTGGCTGGTGGGGAGCGGCCTGCAGAAAACACCCCTTTCCCTCACCTGCATTCACAGCTTGGCCTCTGCAGCTGTAAACTCCCCTGCGACTCAAAACTAAGTAACTTGCTCTGAACAGCCGTGTGTTCTCCAGTGTGTAAGGCTGTCACAAAATCGGGCGTTGAGGCTGGCTTTCAGGCCTGTGCATCTTTTTCACAAAATGTGCTCTTACTACACATTATTTCCAGAAAAGTACACCCTAAAGAAATGAGAGTTTGGGTATATGAAGACAAGCATCTCTTTGGTTGTTTTTCTTTTACATTTAAACCATTTGCTGTGAAATTTCTAAAGTGGCAAGCTGTTGTAAATAGACTGACTGGTGAATATGGATAGAAAAAAAATGTGGGACATAGACTGAATATGGATAGAAAAAAATGTGGGCAGCATGTCCATTCATTATCCCCAGTCATTGTGGAATTTCTCATAGGTGTGGGCGAATCCCTCATTGCACTGTCATTACACATTATCTTCCGTCCCTCAGACTGACACTTCCATGACCTGTTTATTTGTGGCGGTGTGTTGCAGATGCACCAGCAGGGGATCCTGAAGACCGACGACCTCATCACCCGCTTCTTCCGGCTGTGCACGGAGATGTGCGTGGATCTGTGTTACCGCGCCCTGGGTGAGCAGTCCCACTCGCCCACCCTGGTGCGGGCCAAGTGCTTCCACACGCTCGATGCCTTTGTGCGGCTGATTGCCTTGCTGGTCAAACATTCTGGTGACAACAGCAACACTGTCACCAAAATTAACTTGCTCAACAAGGTTAGCGTCTTGACCTTCTCCAGCTGTGGGGAAGGGGGCTGGGGAAGGTGTGTCTGTGAAATGGATTACACTTGTCTGGATTTATCTCTCTCATTTCTTAATTATTACACTTATACTGCTGAGTGTGGATTTTGGTTTTAAGTGGATTTTAATTTTTAAAAGTTCAAGAAAAGTTTTTTTAAAAATGACTTTTCTTGCGGAAATGCTGTCCAGCCATATAAATGCAGATAATTTGTATTGAATAGTTTTCAGAAAGAAATTATTCGGGGCCATCTATTGTACAGTGTCAGACTTTAGCAAGAAACAGCCAGTAAAGCACAGCTCAGACATTCAGTCCAAAGTGGCCATTACTGAGGTACAGTGCATCATTGGATTTGATAATTAGTATGGCGCTTATTTTTTTAACAGTGCACTTTTTGTGTTCTGGAGATTCAGCAGGTGCAAATGAAGATATGTTTGGATATAAACTCCCACTCCCAACCACCCACCCTCTTTGCCCCGTCATAATAACTTGTGGTGTCCCTGTCAACGCCTGCATGTCCAACCAGTGTTTTGATTGGTGCATAGGTCCTGGGTATAGTGGCGGGCGTGCTTCTTCAAGACCATGAGGTGCGTTACACCGAATTCCAGCAGCTGCCATATCATCGAATCTTCATCATGCTGTTCATCGAACTGAACGCCCCAGAGCCCATCTTGGAAGGCATTAACTACCAAGTGCTGGCAGCTTTCTGGTGGGTGGAATTGCTGTGGGAAGGGTAGGAGAGGACGGTGTAAGATCTACTAAGTTTGTTGTTGTGATAAGTATGAGGGCTAGCGCCTTCCATTTTAATGGAGGAAACGAACACCATCACCACAACCCCTTCCCAAAGAAAGGAATGTGAAAGGGAGGGATTGTGATGTGGAGTACTGTGGTTTGAAGGAATAACTCTTCTGTTGGATTTGCCTGTATGCTACCCCATGACTGTTTTCATTACTCTCTCTCTTAGCAAAAGCACGATCAGGAACAAAATATGGGTTATGACGGATCAAGAAGAAAATGATAGTATGTAATACACATGTATTCCATGAGGCAAACTACTCATTGAATTTTACTTTTTTTTTTTAATAGAAAATTGGGGTTATGTAGTTTTTTCTATTAGCTGCTTTGTATTTAGGCTTTCAATGGTTGATTTTTCCTATGGTGGGTGTACACACATAAGTAGGCATGCGCTGGAGGAGGGGAGGGGATGTGGGGGTTTTTTTTTTGTTGTTTTTGCTTTTTCCCTGAAAGTTGCCTAAGATATTACGTGTATGTGAATTGGTTCCTGCAGATATTTTTCATATTTTCACAAATGATAAGTATGCGTCAGTTTATTCCTTTGGTCTTTCATTAAGAGTGATGTTCAGTGGAGTGTGTGTAAATAAATGTGTGTGCACTTTGCACAGATTTATTGGTTAACACGGAGTTCTTGTTGGTCTTGAATCTCCTTGGATTTTGAAAATGCTCATCAGGGCCTTAAGACCTTGAAAATTAAGGAATCCTATCACATTTGTGAAAACAAGTTTTGCGATGGGAAGTAATAGAGAAAACCTAATATTCATAATTCCATAGAGTATGTTTGCAACGAACAGGTTCAGCAGATCAAGCAATTCAAGGGAAGTTATAAAAACTGGATAGGAGGAGGTGGACTAGAAAGTGTGCTTTTGTGGCATTCTTTCACCGTTTAAAGATCTCATGGGTCTTGTGTGCTTTCCAGTCCATTAATCCATTACTCTTTCATTCTGGAAAATTCTAGAAAATTATGTGGATTTAGCCATTAGTAGTTGTTTGCATCCTGATACTTGATGCTGTCATTTTTTTTTTCAATACCATTTTTTTTCTGCTTGTGACAGCCAAGTGTTCCATATTCTGCGGCCCACCAAAGCTCCAGCCTTTGCCTTTGCCTGGATGGAACTGATATCACACCGAGTGTTCATTGGTCGTCTCCTGGCCCTGACGCCAGGGCAGAGGGTAAGAGGAAAAATGGCACAATGGTGTGACCAGTATTTCAACCTGAAGAGGGAAATCTCTTGGTTTTTCTCAGTAGTTTTTTCCATTTTTCTTTCAGTTTGTCTCGCTTCATTTCTGGTAACAAATTGAACAATTTTTTCCTTACCTAACTTTCCATGAAATCTTTTAGAAAATAGGGGGCAGAAGAAGCTCGGTTGGTAGAGCGCTGGACTGGAGATCCATTGAT
This sequence comes from Conus canariensis, assembly GCA_033310375.1. Lineage (NCBI taxonomy): Eukaryota > Metazoa > Mollusca > Gastropoda > Neogastropoda > Conidae > Conus > Conus canariensis. Next base: position 60,652,233 of record CM065725.1, read on the forward strand.
CCTGGGTTGCAGGTTCAAATTTCTTCTGGGCGGTTTCGATACAGGGGAATTTTTTTCTCTCTGAGCTGACATTGGTTCTGACTCCTTGTCCTGAAAAGCTTTACGAATGAGACTGTAAATGGAGTCTCTGTGTGTGAACACAGACATAACATCTTAGATTCGCATAAAATGCCCCCATTACCAATTTTTCGGAAGAGAAGGCCAGTTTGGCTGTTGGTGTAGATGACGGCTACACATGTAGCATGTACCTTTCATTACAAAAATTAATCAAATGGGAAGGCAGAGACTACCGTCTTGATTACAGTTCAGCGTCATCCGCTGAATTGAAGAGTTTCTGCGAGTGCTGCTCCAATTGCCTGACTATAACTGTACAGATGTATGTTTGTTTGTTTACTCAAAGAACTGGTCCATACCAGACTAGACTTTGAAAAATGTGGACCACAATTCTGTCTCCTCATCTGGGACCTCAGACTAAACTCTATAGCGCTGTATTCTCTTTGTCAGTGGTTATCATGAAATAAAGGAAATGTGCATCATGTGTGGCTTTTTATGCCTGGCTTACTTGGTGGCTGATATCCCACCTAGTTCCCAGTAACCACATGATAAGGCTCTCTGAGGACTTACAGCTCTACAGCAAGAAAATCCTGGGTCCGCCTGCGTACGGGTTAGTTACCACAAACCGGGAGCACAAGGCCTCTTAGAGGGTGTTGATTTTGGACATCAAGTCGTCGTATATATAGCCTAGCCAACCATGGAGACCAGACCAGGACTTGACATTGGTATCAGAAAAACAGTACTGATACAAATAATGCTATTAAGAAAAAATTCCGTTATGTTGACAATGCTGTGATGATTTCAAACCCCATACCCAGCGAGTGTTTGACCCGAGTTCCTTTCTCCAGGGCTGGGGAATGTACGCGCAGCTGATGATGGGACTATTCAAGTTCCTGGCTCCCTTCCTGCGCAACGCAGAGCTCAACAAGTCCACCCAGCTCCTGTACAAGGTCAGTGTTTGCCACAGGGACAGTGGAGGGGTGTGTCTTGTGTTACTCCTTGCTGTGGAGTGTTTGCACTGCCTTGAAACCTGTGCTAGACTTGGCAGACAGGGCATGTTTGATAACATTCTCAAGGCTTTGTAAACTGTCATGGTAATCAAGGACAAGCATTGCCAAGTGGGGCTTTGTGCACAAGAGGTTACAATGATGGCAAATACAAAGCTTAAGTGTGTGAGAGTGGAGGAGTTTATGTATGTATATGACTTGAGCGGGGCTGAAAATTACTAATTCTTTGTAACTTGTTGCAGACGAATTCCAAGGTAACTTGTAACAGCAGAGTGTCACCCTGTGTTGACCTCCAACAGACCTGTTTACCTGTACGATTGACATATTGTACACAAGTTTATTACAAAGTGAGGTGACTGCAGGCAGAGATCTGAACAAATTTCAGAAGTAATTCTTGTGACTCCACTGAACAATATGGCCAAACGAATCGCACAAGTTTGGCAAAAATATGATGAAATAAAAATATGAGATATATTCACAGATTTTGCGAGGTGTACATTTAATATAAAGAAATCGGTTCATTATAGATGTTTCTGAAGGATTCTTTTTATGTTGTTTCCTAACCCATCAGTATTTCTATTTTTGTGTACTGTATGATATCAAATTATATTTTAAAAAGTCCTTTTCCTTTTTTTTCTTTTAAGTCATCTGTTTTGGCGTTGAAAAGGTCTTTCTATCACATGTACAGGGCACGCTGCGTGTACTGTTGGTGTTGCTGCATGACTTCCCTGAGTTCCTTTGCGACTACCACTATACCTTCTGCGATGTCATCCCACCAAACTGCATCCAGATGCGTAACCTGATCCTCAGCGCCTTCCCCCGCAACATGCGTCTGCCAGACCCCTTCACCCCCAACCTGAAGGTGGACAGTCTGCCAGACATTGCACAGGCTCCAAGGATCCTCAGCAACTACGTCAACATCATCCAGCCGCAGTCCTTCAGGAAGGTGAGTGATGAGTGCGGAAGGAGAGAGGGAGCAGGGGGCTGCGTGTGGTGGGAGGTTCTGAGGATCTTCAAAGAGTGAAAGATTGTCTTTTTACATGAGGCACAGCATGAAAATGAATGTGTATAGATTTGGCTTTTTCTGTTTTATTTCTTTGGAGGAGAAGTTCAATGGGTGCAGCATGGAGTGAGTAGTGGTAGGTGGGAGATGTGTATTATCCATTGCATCTTTTTTAAGGTTTTGGCAGCTATGTGTTCCTTGGCTTCAACATCTACAGAGGCAGATGTAAACAGAGGTTTTTTTGGGTTTTTTTGTAAGTCTTTATCAAAGGATAGCAGTTTGTGATAAAGAGACTAATGGCGCCTCAAACTTCTGCCCCAGGGATTCATTGACCAGTGTCATTGTTCCAGTCACAGCAAAACTGTGGTAGGGTGAAGGCTTGAGATGTTCGCAGTCCTCGGTTCAGGTCAGGTTGTTCGTAGCCCAGGAATTCTCAGCATTTTGCACAGACCTTAGATACATCCAGCCAGCACTACTTTTTACTTGGCCATTTCCGATAAGCCTTGTTTACTGAAAGGGTAAGGTTGTGGTTACTGTCAGGCATATGCTGTTGACGTAGAAATGATAGAAAAAGCTGTAGTCCTGGGTGAACATGCCTGTGCTAGTATGGCAGAGTGTTGCCCCAGCAGTCCACACACACACACACACACACACACACACACACACACAGCTGTTGATTTTGATGTCATACATTGTTTCAAATCTAAACGCATGCAAGGCAGACCATACTTGAGGTCTGTGCATATTTCATCCCCGTCAGTTTGCCATGCAGTGGAGAGAACTTCATACTGCAGTGTGTGATGGGCGTCTGTTGATGACTTTGTCTAGGGAGGAGGTTCTGTGAGAAAAATTATCATGTTGTGTCTGTGACAGGATCTTGATTCCTACCTGAAGACGCGGTCTCCTATTACTTTCCTCTCAGATCTCAAGAGCAACTTGCAGGTATGTGTCTTTGGTAGTGTGTATGTGTGTGTGTGTGTGTGTGTTGGTTTAGGTGGGTTGGAAGACATTTACATGTTGTTGTTTTTTGTTTGTCTCAACAAAATGAGGCCATGGATCCCTTTGAAAGATCCCCTTAAAACCTGCTTGAAAGAGATTGAAAAACAAGTCTTGGTGGTCAGGTTGAAAAGAAAAAACACCTAGTGTTTATCTGTATGAATGAATAAATGTCCACAGCAGACCCCCACATGAGAGACATTACAGGGAATTGAAATATGGATAGGCTAAATAAGGAAGTCAAAGAGAAAATCGATCGAAGAGAAATTTAGACAAAGATTATAGCCTTAAGTTAAAAGTGTCTCTTAGGGTGGTCCATCAGTTTTGGAATGGACAGGGGTGGGGAGGATACCTGTTTTAACTGTTTAAGCTTTGAGGTGTCCTGTATAGTTCACCATTTTCCTTTCAAAATTCCATGGATTGATGTTTCTCCAAAAGCAGCTGTATGAAGCCTGTTTGATCGTCAAACTTGTTGCCTAGGGAAGAGTGTTGAGCTCCATGCATTTGAAGCTTTATGTGCGTTGACATTGTGACATTGACTTTCGCATTGACCGTGTGTGCAGTCCTCAGAGGCCGGTAGCCACTACAACATACCCCTGGTGAATGCCCTTGTGCTGTACGTGGGCACGCAGGCCATCCAGCATGTCAGCTCCAAGGGACAGACACCTAGCATGACCACCATTGGACCCTCCCCCCACATGGACATCTTCCAGAACCTGGCGGTCAATCTGGACACAGAGGGTATGTACATGTGCCTGGTAGTCAGCTGGGATCCTGGTCAGGTGAAAGTGTCAGCCTCCTTGTTAGGGAGGGAAATATTCTTCTCCTTATGTTGTGCTTCATTCTTTGATTTTTCTTTTTGCATCGAACTTTGTATCACAGTGAACTCTTGCAAGCGATGTCACTTGATTACTCTGCCTTGCGAAATTGACTTTAAAGGCATTTGTAAGTATGTGGGTTGAGATTGATTCTAGAAGTGTCTGCATTCTTGTTTTGTGTGCGTGTTTCGGAATATTATTGGGTTTTCAGAATTGCTGTCGGGTAGATTGTATAAAATTGAACCCTATCTTTGTGTGTGTGTGCATGCAGGTCGCTACTTGTTCCTGACAGCCATCTCCAACCAGCTGCGATATCCAAACAGCCATACGCACTACTTCAGCTGTTGTCTGCTCCACCTCTTTGCTCAGGCCCACACTGAGGCTGTGAAAGAGCAGATCACCAGGTATGCCAAATCCTCTTTTTCTATGTTTTGTTTTTTAATCACAGGAAAAAAGGTCGGGGATAAGAGAATGAAAATGAGGCTAGGTATTTTATTTGGGCTTCATACATCTACTTCCTTCATATTTCTTCTGCTACCGCATTGTGTTTTGTTTTACCATTTTGTATCGAATTAGATCTAACGAATGGCTCAGGAGACAGCACAAAAAGTGTTACACACAGCAGGCTTGATGACAAGACTGAAGTGACTTGAAGTACTATTAATTACTTGTCACAGTCTTCTCAGCATGATCAGTATTTTACCTTTCAAGTTGAAAAAAAGATCATCTTCCCAATTGTCTTTATTAGTCTGATTTGCAAACAACGGATAACAGGCACTGTATTCTTCAGATGATTATGTGCATTTCAGTGGCAGTTGTGGCATAAAAATCATGGAATGCGTACCGCTAGCAAGTTGCAACCACGTCGCCTGATTCTACTCCTTGAATTCAGTTGCAATGATTTGGGTAGTTCTCACTCGCAGTTTTTGTCTGCAAGTTTTTGATCATGCATTGCATGCAGAGACAGTAGCACAGGTTATTGTTTCCAGTTACATGTATATGTGTGGGAGTGAGCAAGATGCTGTAAACCTGATTGGACAGATATTCATCCAGTAGTAATGGGTGGTTTGTGGGGTTAGTACCTACTCAGGATGACTTTAAAAAAAAAAAAAAAAATTTAAGGATCCTAATAATGTGGCAGTGGTAGCTTTTGTTTGTTTTTAGACTACACAGTGGCTAGGCTACAGTGGTAGAAACTGCCTTATCCAGTCATGCATGTGGACTATGCAGGTGAAAAATGTCAGTGGAGCTTTAACTGAAGCTGCTCTGTGGCACAGAAAGGCAGATGTCTCATCCTGTACCAGTGCATTTTTTTTTCCGTTCTTTCTGCGTACGCAGGCTGATACTCCTGAGGACACCTGCCTGTATAGACAGGCAGTGGAGTTTTGTGTGTATGACCGTTTTTTTTTATCCCGCCATTAAGTCAGCCATACTCCCATCTTTGGGGAAGGTGCATGCTATGTGTAATGTGTCATCCATACCAACAGCCAAACCATACCAACAGCCAAACTGGCCTTCTCTTCCGAAAGTTGGTGATGGGATTTTACGTGTCTGCAAGATGATGTGCGTGCGTTCACACACGGAACCTCGGTTTATCATCTCATTCAAAGGACTGTATGGGGAATGGAGTCAGAACCAATGGTAACTCCGAGGGAAAAATCCCCCTGCACCGAAATTCGAACCCGCAACCCCAGGATCACAAGTCTGGCACTCTACCAACTGAGCTATTCCGGCCCCCGTACCAGTGCATATGATCTTCCTTTTCTCAGATGTTCCACTCTTTGATCATTTTGATTCATGTCCTGTTTGTTAACTCTTAGTTCTGAATTTGTTTTAAGTGATTGTAACATAAATACTATCTCCAGTACTGCCCCCAACATGCTTGATTTCCCTTGGTATATAAGTGCAACATTGGTAAAGTTACATAATACTTGAGTTCCCTTGGTATGTAGGTGTGTCATTGGTGAAGTGAGGGAACAGTGATATGCCTATGATGTGCAGGGTGCTGCTGGAGCGGCTGATTGTTAACCGGCCTCACCCCTGGGGGCTCCTCATCACCTTCATCGAGCTGATCAAAAACCCCACCTTCAAGTTCTGGCAACATGACTTCGTGCACTGTGCCCCTGAGATCGAAAAGTAAGTTGTGAGAATGGAACACAGCATTAACCCATCAGTGATCGGCCGCAACTGGATTTATGACCGCTGAGTATTGCTCACAGACAGGCCATGCATAGAGTCATTGTAGTTGTTTAACCCTTTCATCGCCAGACATTCTATTTTGCATAAATCCCCATCGCCAGCCATTTTTCAGAAAATCTCTTATTTCATACCAGCATGTGTGAAATGCGGATGTCTCTGGAACTAAGCAACCAATTCTCATGCTGTTTTTTTGGAAATGGAGGAAATAAACTGTACTTTTGTTAAATTATAGAATGTTAGTAATAGTTGGACAACAACAATTTCAAATTTTTGGTAAGTTCAAGTGCAAAAAATATGCAAAATAAAAAATTGAATGCTATCTTTAGTATCAACATAAAAAAGAAGAAAGCATGCAATCAGACTGAACAAAGAAGGAAAAATACTCCACTCACAAAATGAAGACCAGAAAGTATGTAATATCCAACAGAAAAATGAAAAAAAAAAAAAAACAGCAATAAATCAACATACCCCAACAGCAGAAAAAGAGCTGGAAGAGGTCCACAGGTTGAAAATCATCCTTGTTCACCAGCACACCTGAAACAACATTCAGAGGAATAATTAGTGATATGACTAATGAGGTTATGCAGAAAAGAAACCACACACACACACACACACACACACACACACACACACACCAAACTGCTTACACCCCACTGGCACACACATGGAAGAAAGAAAAAGAGAAGGGAACACCACACACACACACACACACATGCGCGCGCACACACACATGCACATGCACATACATCCCTTTCACTCTCACTGTTCAAAGCAATATTTTCTATGAAAACATTCACTTGCCTGTGGGTCTCTATAACCTGGAGAGCAATTCTGCTAGGGCCTATGAGTGCAGCCCACCACTCCAACTCGTCTCTGCAGCAGAGCTCTGACACGTGTCAGTCAGCCACGCCCCCTTCAACCTCGATTCATGGCAAGCTAGCTGGGCTTGCAGTTCGTTCATTATTTCGTGGCTGCTAGTCGCTCCCTACAAGGCCTCTCTCACTGTGTGATAGGCACTAAAAGTTGGCCCAGAGCCAGCAACACTAAGCTTGTGCAAGGGCCTCTGTGTGTGTTGTGTGTGTGCGACGCACTGAGCACTGCTCAGACACTTGCCACACCTCCAACAGTCGGCCACTGTGATAATTCGGTCAAGCCCCCGCTTTCATGTAGGGCCAAATGATTGCTGCTCACAATCTGGGTGTTCTTTATCTTATTCAGTATCAACTGACCGTCTTTTCAATATTTCCAGCACCTGATCTGTGGTAAATGCACAGAGGTTGAGTACATGAAGTGCTTGGTTGTGACGTCATAGTGAATGGAAAAACAGTTGGAATAAATTGATAAAGAACACTTAACTGAACAGTGCTCTGATGAAGTAAATGGCTGTGAGCACAAGTCAGGGAATCGGATCACCCAACTATAACATTTCTTTCTGGTTTTCTGTCTCATCAGATTAGAGAGTGAGAATATCGGGAGTTAGGTAACCCTAGTTGGTCGCCTTTTGGCGACATCGGCGGTGACACACATTGTGGCCAAATGGCGACGTCGGCGGTGTAAGGGTTAATGACCAGGACTCGAAGCACTAACTTCAAGGTCCTAATCCATACACATTTTTAAAGATTAAGATTTTGCTCATATATGAATGAGTTGTTCACCGTGTTGAATAATGTGTTTATGTATGCAACATTATGTCCCAGTATGTGTGTGTGTGTGGGCGCGTGCGTGCGTGTGTGCATGTTTATGACTTGTGAACGCAGAATTGTGTGTGTGAGTGCGTGTGCATGTGAATGAGTGTGTGTGTCCTGCATATATTTTTAGATGTTGAATTGTTTAAACTTGTAAAGCGCCCTGTAGCCTACGTTGTTAGGATGAGCGCTCAAGAAATTGTCATTATTATTATTATTAAGATGGGCGTTGAATGAAAACGCCCATCTTGCTTCGAATTGGATGAAGATAAGTGATTGCTTGTTCCTTTTCATTGCGTTGACTGTTCTGTATCTTGCCTGAAGAAGACCTGAGAGGTCAAAATGCGTCATGTTTTGTTTTGTGATTCATTTGTCTCTGTTTTTCGGTGGAGCTTTATAAATAATTTTCAAAATTTGTTTAGATTTCCGCCTGCAGTCACCTCACTTTGCAACTAGTCCTAATCCATAATTCTAACCACTGGGTTTTGGCTCCATGCTGCACATGAAAGGTCACTTCTCTTCAGATGAGGGCCAAGTGTTTATGTTGGAAGAGGTGTTATGAAAGGCATACATGTGACAGAATGCCTGGTACAGTTACTGAGTGAAGCTGAAAAACGGTTTTGGCCTTTGAAACTGACCATGGTAAACAGTGAACAAGACGGAGAATTAGGTCATCATCATCTTTGAAACTGACCATGGTAAACAGTGAACAAGACGGAGAATTAGGGCATCATCTTCTTTGAAACGGACCATGGTAAACGGTGAACAAGACGGAGAATTAGGGCATCATATTGATCTTACTTTCAAAAAGTAGTACTAAATGAATTAGAAAATAGGTTGGAACAATTGGCAGAAGTACAGACCATGGTTTGTTTTTTGTTGGGTTTTTTTTTTTTTATAATAAGAAGGAAAGAATTTGTGCCAAGATTGCTGATGAAGCAGCTTTGAAAGTACTTTGCATTGTGAGAAACTATGTCTGCTGTGTAGGTATCCCTCTACCGTTTGCCATGTGATGGTAGGTGAAAATGGAGCCCTTTCCCTCTGCCTTTACAAAAATTTGGAAGATATCCCTCTCCCTTCTCCCCCACCCATTCCCCTTGCTTTTACAAACATGTGGAACATGTGTATGCACTCTTTGTAGAAAATGCCCTCGATTTAGTTGAAAGGTGCATCAGCAGCAGTTGCAGAGAAACAGGTCTCTAAATCAGTAGGACAAAACTCACGATGTTGTCTCTGAACTCTGAGCCTGGAGAGATCTCTTGAGGTATCTTCAGAACTCCTGGGTACGTGTGCAGTTTCCAGCAATACAGCATATGCATTTGGAGTCTCATTAGTATTGACATTGGAAGCTGACATGCATGAGGGATAGATTGATAAGCATTAGACTAGAGAAGAACCAAAAGTCCATGTAAGATGCACCTGTGCTATCTGTCTATACTGAAAGGCAGTTAATGAGCATGCTGAAAGTCAGTTGATAAGGTTGAAACACTGAAAAAGACCAGATGGGTGCACAGCATGTAGACCTGGAGCTCTTGGTGTGCCTTTCAGTCGTTATGTATTCAGACATAGGGTATTTGACTTCTCCAGAACGGCAAGGCGTGTCCAGTGTTTAGATGATTGCTTCACCTTGAAAACGAACATGTACAGGTGTTGCTAGAAATGGGAAAGAGGCATCAAAATCTGTGACCACTACTGCGGTTATTATGACTCACAGCTCTGATATTCAACGTGCGTGGTGTTGTTTTTATTCCGTACACAGGACTAAGATATCATTATGATGGGTATTTAAGATTGAAGTGACAGGCATTGTCCTTACTCCCATAGATATAGTTATGATGAGTGTTTAACAATGAAGTGACAATTGCAGCCCGTCGGGCATATCAAACGGCTTGAAATGGGCAGTTCCTGTAGTTGAAAGCATTGAAGGAGTTGGAAATGGGCACTCTTTACCGCTGAATAGGGAGTGACGGGCAACCTCCAGTCGCAAGCACCTTAAGACCCTGAATGCCTTTTTCAAGAACTGCATAATCTCTGAAGATGTTAGGCTCACAGAGAGAACTTTTTCATTGAGAACTCATTTTTATGTTTGTTCGGAGGGAGGGGTGGGTTGTTTTCAGTATAAAATAAGATTGCACTACTGAGGTGGATATCAGTTCATTTGTGACAGTAATTACTTCACAAAGATTAGTCTTTTGCTTTATGTGTGAATGATGACCATTTCTCCTCTCCAACATAATACACTCACAATATTCTTCATTCAGTGGAGTCAGTGCTTGTGCAGGTTATTCGAAAGTGTTGCCCGATCATGCACCCTGAAGACACCAGCCTCCATGCGTGAGCCAGAGACAGCCGAGGTGCATTAGAAGACGGTAGCCCAGAGACCTTCAAAGCAGTGTGTGTGTCCTGCGTCACCCCTACCTCATGGCCAACTGAACCTCTGTTTTCTCCCCTCTGCCTTGCGGACTACAAGTGGATCCAGACTTCAAGTGTGTGCGTGTGTGTGCATATTTTTTAGTGTGTGTGTGTGTGAGTGAGAATGTGTTTTAGGGCATGAGCTCTTGGCATGCATGAACTTGGATTTTATGTCTGCCAGGGGGACTACCCCAACCTATGTAATACAGTATGTTTGAGATAACAGCATTAGGTGGTTCTTCCAGTCCAGATCTACTGGCTGACTGTGTCGTTTTTGTCAGTTAAAGGGGGGAACATTTCGGATGATTTGTGTGGTGTTACTCATCTCTCATTCTTTCTCACCCCTCCCTCACCACCACCATTAATCCAAAATAGCATAAGTCTTCAAATGGAGTGTAAAACAGAAGAAAATGAGGCATTTGTTATGATTGGTTGGATAGCGAAGATGTGTAGAAAATAGGCAGAAGTGAGGATTGAGGTGTAATTGAGTAGGATAGCAGAAAGTTAGTGATACAGTTTTAAAAGTGATTAGAACAGATGAACGTGGAAGTTCAGAGGGTATGTGGAAAATAGATGATGGTATGGAGTGCATATAAGTATTAAAGGATAATGAAAGGTGTATAAAGCTGATGAACGAAGGAAGTGAATTCTTTATGAATGCCCAGGATTGGGAGTATTTCAAGGGATCAATAAATAACAGTATGATAGTTTCATTGTCATGGGTAATATTTGTTTAGGCTTCTGTTCAGATTCATTTGGAAGAATTTCATCTTGAAAAATCTTTGCACCTCCCATCCACCACCCCCTGTATATGTTTCTGATTGGAACATGTACAAAGGTGATAATTCAGATTGAAGCAAAGCAAGAATGGGTCCGAGATGGAAATGAAAGAAATCAGCAGACAGTGTTTTTAAAGAAGCTTTTAAAATGTGTGTTAATCTTTTCTGAAACAGCGTGCTGCAGATTGTGATTAAGGTTCCACAGTGTGAAACAAATTCTCATTATTTAGCGGAAGGTAGAACCGAAGAAATTAGAATAGGTCCAGTTTCTTAAGATTAAATGGCATGAGTATGGAAGAAGACTGGCAGCAAATTTTGTAAATAAGAAAACATTGAGGAAAAAAAAAAAGAAAAATGAACATTAAATGGCACAAGCTGTTGGTAGTGTTGCAGACTGTAGGCTGGGAGATTTGAGGGTTCACTTCGCATCAGAGCCATTGATCTGTGTGATTTTTCAGCCCCAGTGAACTCATGTCCAGTGTTTGCTGTAGGCTCAAATGGGAAGATCAGAACCACACAGTCGTGTTTCAACCAGTTCTTGGCTGCGTCTTTGAGAGTGGTGCTTAGATGTCATTGCAGATGTCTAGACCTCTGGGGTCAGGTTGATACATGCTGGGGTATATATTGATAAAGTAAGAGTAGAGTACAGGCTTGTTATTTAGTTTACTGACCAGAATGGTACTCCATAACAGCTGGTTAATGAGTGGTGGGATAGATATTAATAAAGTAGGAGTGGGGTCCTGTTATTTAGTTTACTGACCAGAATGGTACTCCATAACAGCTGGTTAATGAGTGGTGGGATAAATATTAATAAAGTAGGAGTAGAGTCCTGTTATTTAGTTTACTGACCAGAATGGTACTCCATAACAGCTGGTTAATGAATGCTGGGATGTATATGAATCAAGTAAGAGTAGAGTACAGCCCTGTTATTTAGTTTATGACCAGAATAGTACTGCATAGCAGCATCTTCATCATCCTCATCTCATCAGTTAGCATAGGAAAGTCTCTTGAGTCTGTGACTCTTCATGCCCTGCTCTCATGTTGACCTCGGTTCCGATTTCCTCTTCATGTCTATGTCCTTGGTGAGTACATGTCACAGTCAGCGGTACTGGCAGATTCACAGGGATTGTCACTGGATGGACAGGGTGGCATCCTCAAGAGGGAGATGGACATCGCCTTTAGTTCCACAACTTGGCGGTTATAGTCGTCAGTAGGTGGGCTTGAGTGGTAGTGGTCTGTGTATTGGATCAGAACAGGACTCGCTGAATACCGCCAAAGTGACTGCAGCGGTGCAGTATGTTCTCTGGTGGGTTGCCCTGTGGTGACTTAACATTGACTGCTCCTTGTGGGTTGCTGGTGCATGGGCTGCAGTGGGACAAGCCAGGGTGTGGCTGTGAACATGGATCCAGAATGAGAGGCGTGGGAGTACTGCAACAGAAGTGGTACAGGTGATGAGACAGGGGGAAAAGTGAACGTGAATAAGATTAGGTTTAATGCAACAGAAGTGGTACAGGTGATGAGGCAGGGGAAAAGTGAACGTGAATAAGATTAGGTTTAATGCAACAGAAGTGGTGCAGGTGATGAGACAGGGGAAAAAGTGAACATGAATAAGATTAGGTTTAAGAGGAATGAAAAAAAAAGGCAGCAAATGTGTGCAAATTTCAAACAGCATGATGCATAACCGAGCAGCAGCGTGGTGTTGAATATGAAAAACAAAAGGATAGCCCAGATCTCAGTGGACACTGTTGAGCTGACTAGCTAATCCACTGGAAGCTCAACATTGTCTCCTGGGTTTGGTTAGGGATTCCCCCCCCCCCCCCCCTCCAGTGTCGACTGATGAGGGCATGTTTGAAGATTTTAACCCACAAGTTCAGCCACCTTTTATCAGACTGCCCCTGGATCTCTGAATGTGTGGACAGGTTTTGAGTTTTGTCTGTGTGTATGTAAGAGTTAGTTTACACTGTTTCATGTGTGTGAGACAAGAATGCTGAGGTGATGTGTATGTGCAAATTGAGCTGATCAGTTGTATGTGTGTGTTTCAACACTGCTCAGGGTGAATGAGCGATTTTTTTTTTTTTTTCCAGTTGTATGAACGCAGCTGTGATGAGAATTGTCCATGGACATGTGAAGAGTGATTTTGTGTGTGTGTGTGTGCACATGTGGAGTAGCTGGGACACATTGGACTTTGAGTGATTCAGGTTTATGCACATCGAGTGAGTTGAGACTTCCGCTAGCTCACAACTTGTTTGAGAAACCATGCGCCATGAGTTCCAGACCTCCTCACAGCCGAGCAAGACCAGTGTGAGTGCGTCACAACTCGTAAAGAACTGGCCATTTTTTTTTTGTTTGAAGTAGTGCAAGTTCCTGAATGCTGACGTGTGTTTGTTATGATTTTCTACCATAGTTCATTAGTAATTCCATATTTTTTTTTATAGGTATCGATTGCTTACACTGTTCACTTTCTCGGTTCAGGCTTTTAGTTGGAAATGGGATCTGTCACATGGGCTGAAAGGAAATGGTATTCTCTCCTGACAAAAGGAACACTGAAAACTGACATTGGCAACAGTGAGAAGTACAACTGCATGTGGCAACAGTAGTGAATATAAATGCATAGTAATTGGTGGCAGCAGAGAGGATGGCACAGATGTGTGCTGTTCCTCCATTGCTGGGTTCTGCAGTGTGTTGTGTTTTTTTAATTTTCCTTTTTGTTGTGTATGGTTCTTCGTCTGCCTCTCTTTTACACCTGGCTGGTTACGATGATATGTGAGGCTTGATTTTTTTTTTTTTTTTTTTTTTTTTTTGGCAACAAAGAAAACGAAACACAGATGTGTTCTTTTTCCTCTTTCTTTCTTTCTTTTTTTTTTTTTAATGTGAAAATGGTTTAAAACAACAAATTTAAGATTCTCTCCTGTGCTGTGACAATGCAAACAGATTTAATAGAAAATGTGCGAAGTGGTTTATCCTCCAAGGGTGGAACACGGAGTATAAGTCTCATACCTGACATCATAATGCGACTTGTTCTTATTCTGATTTCTTTTTTACTATGCTTCAGTGTCCTTCTCTTTTTGAATTGTGAAGTAAACTTACCTTGTCCTCCACACCCTTCCCTCCCAAAAGCCACCCCTTCCCCATGTCTTGTACAACAACACTTCTGTACAGGGAAGCCTGTCTTGTGACTTTTTCTCCAGTCAGTTATATGTTGCATGGTTTCAAAAAGAGATGATTTCTTCAACGTTTTATATAGACTATTTCTAAGTGTGTTCTTGGTTTGTGTATAATGGGAATAGCTGCCATGGGTGAATGGTAGACAATCTGATGCCTTTTGAATTGGTAATATTTGTATGGACTTGTTTGGGACCCTGTTTCCCCCCTTATTTCTGCTTATAATATTTGTTCTTTGGTGTATTTGGGTATTTTTTCTAGAAGAGGAGGCATGTTTAAATGCCTTTTAATGTTGCCACGTTTCGTCTGTTGGCGTTCCAACAGTGAGAAAACCATTTCCTTTCCTTGCCCTATGTTCTGCCATGTAGAGGTGTTTTTTTTTTTAACGTCAGTTGTTTAGTCATGCATTTACACCATGTGTTTCGCTAGTGCAGCTGTTGCAAACGTCAGCAAAAAGTCACAATGGAGAGCCAGGGACTCTCGCAATGCAGATAGCTGCTTCCATGCCTCATGGAAGTTTAGCGCTAATAACTTTGTTTCCATCTCTCCCTTTAGTTCAGCCTTTTTTGTTATTTTTGTCTGTCTTTACTGTCATCTACTGTTTTTTTCTGCTTTGATGGATCATTTTGTTCTGGAAACTCTTTTTTACTTTTTGTTCTTCTGGGTACAATTTATGATGTGCTAGCTTTGTTGTTGAAGTCTGGTGACTAGGTGGTGAAAATTATGCGCACTGTCCAAAGTGGACACTGGTGGTCCATGCTACAGTGTCTGTTGTTTACCCATATGCTCTTTTTAGTTTTTTACATATTTTGTTTTGGTGACATTCAAATGATTTTCATATTGTTTTAAAAACATCTCTTTTTTTCTAATCAGGGAGTGAGAAATGAAGGAGAACTGAATGCCTGCCACTCCCGGCACAGTCCAGTTTCATGTGGCATAAGACGTCAACAGTTGAGCTACCATGTCATGTACTGTTCTGTTGGTTTGTGTGTCTTTCAGGACGAAACCTCTCCTTAGTCTGACTGGTTCAGGATACGATGTTTTGACCTGTATGAGTTGGACAGCCTGGAAAACAGTTGGTGTGGTTGACTGAAATTTTGTCCAAAGAAAAAAGTAAAATGGCAATACAGGCTTTGTTATTCAACACAATCTTTTTTTTTAAATCATGGTAATGAGAAGAAAAAAAAAAGAAAAAAAAAAAAGGAAGCACCGGGAAAAAACTTGAAAATTTGAAATAGGGAAAATATTAAACTTTGTGTGATATGATGGTGTTTTCATTAAATTGCGTATTAAGTGTTCTGTGCCTGGCATACTAGTCATTCCTTTCAACTACAAAGGCTGGTGCTGTAATATTGTTATAATCAGCTTCAAATGGTTGTGTAGATAATGTCAGCAGTGTACGGTTCTGTTTGTGCACTCTTGTGACTTAAAAAGACGAAAACCAATTTCCCCCAAATGCGTAATGGCTTTGTCGGCAGTCTGGTATACACATTGAGGAAAACTATGTGTACATATTGTCCGAATGGGTTTTTTTTTGTTTTGTTTTGTTTGTTTTTTTGGATTATTTGATGTATTGGTTGCAAAAATGTTTATTTTTCGCAAACAAAGGTATTCACATACACACACGTGCATGCATACATGCACACGCTCACACACACACACACACACACACACAAACCCCTTCTGACACTGTATAACACTTGCTGTTCTCTACCAACCATTTAGATTGTTTAGTTCATCCGAAGATACAGAGGAAAGAGGATTGGCGCCACGTCTGGCTGTACCAGTGTTTGCCTTTGTCAGAGCCCTGTTGGCTCCTGCAGGTCACTAACTAGAGGAGAGAATTGTTCAGTGGGCTGGCCTGCCCCCTCAGGTGACCACATATGCCAGCTTCTTGTCTGCTGTTCAGCAAGGGCGGCCTACTGCCTGCATGCAGTCTTTGTCCGCTTGCAATCCACCGTGTTTCACACTAGCTGCGGTGAAGTATGGTGGACAGCCAGCCACGTCGTGAAGGTGAGGCAGATGCAGAGCCAGTCAAATGAGGAAGTGATTCATGCCTTCAGTGATCTCAGTGGAACTCCAGTGAGCAGAGTCGAGAGTACTTGTCCTGTTCCCTCTGTGCCTGGTTCATCGGGATGATAAGAATTGAGTTGAACTCTCAGAAAATTCCATTGTGATTTCAGTTTGACTGTCAGTTGGCTACTACCATGGCAGTCAATGGGCAGACCTTTGTAAGTGGAATTTTTTTTTTTTTTTAATTGCTGCTAACAGAGCTTTGCATTTATCACATTAACTCTACCATGACATTTCAACTGGACATGCCTGAATGGTTTGAAAAAGATATCTCCACCCTTAGAAAACAGTGGTCTTTCCATAGTAAAATGTTTTTGTTTTTTACTGTTTGACATACTGGTGAAAATGCTCAATGCTGCTTTGCAGTTTGAAAACGGAACTGTTTGATTGAAGTTATTGTTACATTTGATCTTGACATTAATATTGAGAACATCAACATGTGAGGAGGCTGCGATTGGCTCGTTTCACATCAGTTGTTTAGCAGACAAAATGGAAGTGTACTCAACAAGAAACTTCATGTGTCTTTTTGTTTTTTGTAAATATTGTTTGCTTTTTCTTGTGTGTGGCGAGTTACTCCATCTACAAGTGTGTTACGAGAGAGAGAGAAAAACAGAGCGTGTGGTCTTAGGCAAGGGTGTGATGCCGACGCAGAAACTGAATTGACAAATTGACTTCATTTCTCAGGCTGTGTACCTGCAAGTGCTGCATGTAGGTACATGAGCAAGGACCTATAGTAGTTTGTTTCTGACCAGACATTGGCAAAGGAATGAGGTGTGTATATAGTGGGCACCCCTGTACAGGGGGTTGTGATGTACATTTGTGGGACAGGGCGTGGCTTTGTGTGGTTGTTTTTCTGTGTATATAATCTACTGACGGCGCAGAATCGGGCCTTTTGCAGTTGTTCAGACGACAGCTGTGATGGCAGTGTATTCTGTGTCGACGTTGGTGGAGAGGTCTTTGTGTTGCCTGCCTCTCAACCTATCTTCACCCAGCCAGGTGTAAATGTGTGTGTGTATGTGTGTTCATTGAGCAAGAGATTGGAGAGGAGTCATTAGGAAAAAAAACAACAACAAAAAAAAAAAACAAAGAAAAGAAAGAGGGCCTTCTGTTCCTTATGCCATCTTCATGCTTCAGGGAACATGGCGGTCTGGAATGGGAAAGGCTTTCTTTCAGAATGGCATGTATGTTACTTCAGAGTCAACTGCTTGGTCAAGTCTTTGGCTTTGCATCAATAAAGAATTAGCCAAAAAGCAGCGGCTCAGATGGGATTTTCATTATCACAGGTTATTTCCATGTAGTTCATCTGTTGAAAATGTGCGTATCAATGTAAATAAAAATTATTTTACGGTTTTGAAATTATTTTGACTTGAGAGTGTTTTATGTTGACTGGTTTAGAGTATTGTGAGAGTGAAGGTGTGATTGGAAAGGTGTGAAGGCTCAAAACAGTGATGTAAAAGATTTCATTAACTCGCCTGTCGAGATAATTGCCATTGTTCCGCTCTCAATCGCATCATCACAGACAAGCTTTTCTGAAAACGTTAGGAGAGAAGGGAGCTAAGTCTTACCTCACAATGTCTCGATGTTCACTGTGAGTGGCTGACTTCCCTTCACACTTTTTTTTTTTTTTTTTTTTTTCCAAAAGAAATAATCTTATGAGCTTTTTTTTTTTTCAAAGTTGAAGGTCGTATAAGATGAATGTGTGGATGGTTAAAGGTCATAAAGCACAAAATGAGAAATTCGCTTTGAATTACAAATGATAAGAAATTTTGATGCACATGTAACCCATATTCTTGCCCCGAGTTCCTACTTACTGGATGACATGTTTGCCTGCCTGCCATACACTGTAACGCCAAGCTGCCTGTACACACGTGTGTTATGGCTTACTTCACTATATCAACCATCTCTTCCTTACCAACACACATGCTTCATGTAAAACTTATTTCAAGAGGTATGTTTCATAATCATTGTTATTCATCTATGGACTTGAATGAATTTGCCTGGGAGAGTGGGAGGGGGAGCCATAAAACAAAACATAAGGAAAACATACATGCAGGAAAAACAAAACAAAAGAACATGGAAAACATACATGCAGGGAAAAAAACAAAACAAAAGAACATGGAAAACATACATGCAGGAAAAACAAAACAAAAAAGAACATGGAAAACATACATGCAGGAAAAAACAAAACAAAAAAGAACATGGAAAACATACATGCAGGAAAAACAAAACAAAAAAGAACATGGAAAACGTACATGCAGGAAAAAACAAAACAAAAAAGAACATGGAAAACATACATGCAGGAAAAACAAAACAAAAAAGAACATGGAAAACATACATGCAGGAAAAACAAAACAAAAAAGAACATGGAAAACATACATGCAGGAAAAACAAAACAAAAAAGAACATGGAAAACATACATGCAGGAAAAACAAAAAAAAGAACATGGAAAACATACATGCAGGAAAAACAAAACAAAAGAACATGGAAAACATACATGCAAGAAAAACAAAACAAAAGAACATGGAAAACATACATGCAGGAAAAACAAAACAAAAGAACATGGAAAACGTACATGCAGGAAACATTGAAAAAAAAATGGCACTCTGTCCCACAGCTAATACAGATCAGCATGACCAAGCACTAAGTGTCACATGACCAAGTATCTTCTTCCTATCTTTAATTAAATTTAAAAAAAAAAAAAGGCTGTAATTCTTCCTACAGCCACACAAGATTTGCCGGCTTGATGGAAAAAAAATATATTGAACTGAAATAAACAGCAAACAGGAGAAACATTAACCCCATGGCAATACAGTTGATAGTTTTTGTAATACACAATTGGGTAATAGTACATCCATGTCAGAAGAATAAATCCGACATACTCCCAACGTTAAGTATAGATGATTTATGATGGGACTTGATAGATTTCATGAAAGAGAGCAGAGCGTGAGTTAAAGTAGGGCCTTTTTGGTTCAAAAATCCGTCGCCAGTCTCTTCAGTGTTCGTGTTGACAACCGCAGCTCATCAATCTCGCCATTAATCCCCAGTGGTAATGAAAGTGCTGAACAACGATAACGTTATGTTCAACAGAAAGGAAAAAAAGAAGAACGAGACGAGCTGTCCTGCAGCAAGGCACAAATCCAGTACCCTCCGATCCATTTTCTGCATGGTCCATTGACTGTAGAGTAAGACTGTTGTTTTCCTTCCCCATTGGCGTTTTGTCCACCGTGAGATATTTGGAAGTATTTTCCTGTTTAACCTTTGAATCGTATCGTGCATGCAACTGCTCGTTCATTGGATTCACCCATGAAAAGTCAAAGTATCCAGAAAACAATCAATCGTCCTGCGTGTGTTGGTGAAAGGGCGTGTCATCATTCAAGGTGGAACATTTTCATGTGTGGTGTTTAGATCCCCGTTGGTTGTGTCCATTGGTGTGTGTGTGTGTGTGTGTGTGTGTGTGTGTGTGAATCTGTGCACCTTTGTATATGCGTTTAAGATCACAGCATGTATGTGTATCTCTGTGTGTATGTTCACATCTCGAGAAGTAAATTGTGTGTCATGGCGCTTGAGTGTGCAGATTGACTGCGTTCATGCTGTTTGTGTGTGCGCGTGCGCTTAAGACATGAAATAGAGAGAAAAAGCTTATGCATTAACCCCTGGTCTTTTAACTCTTGTTAAAGGAGGGAATCGATTGTGAGAAAGATCAATCAAATCAATGAATGAAAATTAATATCTGAGGAGGCCTTTCCCTGCGCAAGCGCAAAAAGCGTCCACTCTCACTTCCCTATCGGTTTCTGGCATGGAAACTAAAACATTGTTTTACTGCAAGATTAATAAACGAAAACACACTGACCCGATTTTCCATGCAGAAACCTGGATTTGGAGTTAAAAACCTTTGAATCTTTAAAAAACCGTGTAAGTGGGAGCTGAGATTGGTTATAAGCAAAATATTAAACTCTTTACTGACGGCATTATTTGAACCGTACATACTTAGGCCTACCGTGTGTGTGTGCCTGTGTGAGAGTGTGTGTGTGTCTGTCTGTCTGTGTGTGTATGAGTGTGCGTCTTGTGTGTGTGTGTGTGTGTGTGTGTGTGTGTGAAGCGCTTGCTACAGAACTAGAGAGGCGTTGGCGCTACACAGAGGTCAGCAAGTCGGTCAGTGGATGCCGTGTCATGTGACACAAATCATTATGCATTGCTTCTTCCTCCCTGGGGCACTGTTAGTGCCGAGCCTTGCCCTGGGCTTTCTCTTCGTAATGTCAGATCGTTGTTTCACGTCCCCCGAGCAGATGCTCTCTCTCTCTCTCTCTCTCTCTCTCTCACGTCAAATGCGGAAGAAACATAAACGACATCTCAATCGAGTTTACAACATGAAACTTTAAAGGACCTTGGAACCCGAATTTTAGCTGTTCGGCCCCCCCCCCCCCCCCCCCCCCCCCCCCCCCCATTTTCGCTATAAGATCGAAGATTATTCCTTACATCTTACATCAAAGTTAGCTGCATAATGTGTTCTTTAGATCAAATTTAGCTGCAAAATGTATTCCTTAGATCAAAGTTCGCTGCATGATCTATTCCTTAGATCAAAGTTCGCTGCATAATGTATTCCTTAGATCAAAGTTAGCCGCATAATGTATTCTATTAGATCAAAGTTAGCTGCATAATGTATTCTATTAGATCAAAGTTAGCCGCATAATGTATTCTTTTAGATCAAAGTTAGCTGCATAATGTATTCTATTAGATCAAAGTTAGCTGCATAATGTATTCTATTAGATCAAAGTTAGCCGCATAATGTATTCTATTAGATCAAAGTTAGCTGCATAATGTATTCTATTAGATCAAAGTTCGCTGCATAATCTATTCCTTAGATAAAAGTTCGCTGCATAATGTATTCCTTAGATCAAAGTTAGCCGCATAATGTATTCTATTAGATCAAAGTTAGCTGCATAATGTATTCTATTAGATCAAAGTTAGCTGCATAATGTATTCTATTAGATCAAAGTTAGCTGCATAATGTATTCTATTAGATCAAAGTTCGCTGCAAAGTATCTAGATCAAGTTCGCTGCATATGATCCTTAGATCAAAGTTACCGTATATGTATTCTTTAGATCAAATTTAGCTGCATAATGTATTCCCTAGATCAAAGTTAGCTGCATAATGTATTCCTTAGATCAAAGTTAGCTGCATAATGTATTCCTTAGATCAAAGTTAGCTGCATAATGTATTCCTTAGATCAAATGTAACTGCATAATGTATTCCCTAGATCAAAGTTAGCTGCATAATGTATTCCTTAGATGAAAGCTTGCTGCATAATGTATTCTTAAGATCAAAGTTAGCCACATAATGTATTCTTTAGATCAAATTTAGCTGCATAATGTATTCCTTAGATCAAAGTTAGCTGCATAATGTATTCCTTGGATCAAATGTAACTGCATAATGTATTCCTTAGAAGTTAGCTGTATAATGTATTCCTTAGGTGCATATGTATTCCTTAGATGCATAAGGTATTCCTCAGATCAAAGTTAGCTGCATAATGTATTCTTTAGATCAAAGTTAGCCGCATAATGTATTCCTTAGCTACATATTGTATTCCTTAGATCAAAGTTAGCTGCATGATGTATTCCTTAGATCAAAGTTAGCTGCATAATGTATTATTTAGATCAAAGTTAGCTGCATAATGCATTATTTAGATCAAAGTTAGCTGCATGATGTATTCCTTAGATCAAAGTTAGCTGCATAATGTATTATTTAGATCAAAGTTAGCTGCATAATGCATTATTTCGATCAAAGTTAGCTGCATAATGTATTCCTTAGATCAAAATTCGCTGCATAATGTATTATTTAGATCAAAGTTAGCTGCATAATGTATTCCTTAGATCAAAGTTAAATGCATAATGTATTCCTTCACGCACTTATCGCTGCAACGAGGACAAACAAAAATGTTTCCATCTGCTGCCCCACTTTTCCTCTGCTATGTCGAGTTCTCGTAGAACTTTGCTGATTTTCTCATACGATGCACGTGACATAAGAAAAGGAAGCAGAACACGAAAATGCAATCGACATCGGATGTAAAATGAAAAAAGAAAATAATAGAAAAGAGAAAAAGAAGACATTGAGCTATAGTCGTATCTAGGAAGGCAGGCTTTAGGGACTGCTATCATTTTGGTGTTTAGAGACGGAGTGGCGGAGGAGAGGGGGGGTGGGGGCGGAGGAAGGGCTGTGTTATCTGACTCAGAATTTGATCACGCGGGACTAACTTTCACAGATGGAAAATTGTTGATGTTGAGTGTTTAAATTGATAGAAAAATTAGAAATTTCCAGACAGTATTTTATATCAGCGACAGAAGCGAGCCAAGCCACAGAGAAGTGGCACAGTATTGAGATCGATCTGTACTTCTGCATTTACGTCAGGAAGGACAAAGAGCTGACAAAGACCAGGCGTCAGGCGAGACAACCAATGGCTGCAACTTCTGTTGGAAAACTCTTTCACTTCTACTTAAGTTGGTTGGTGGTACATGTATGTTTTCACTCGGACATGTATGTTCGGCAGTCTACAAGAAAAATGAAACCAACAGCTTTTATAATGCGATCACTAATGAAAGGGGGGAAAAAAGAATCCAGACATGAGTTTTCGAACTTCTTTTTTAGTCTAGCTTTTTTTTTCAGGGACGTTTGAGCCTCTCTCTCTCTCTCTCTCTCTCTCCTCTGCTTGCCATCAACTATGTATCAGTATCAGTTCATCTCTCTAGTCCTTCTGTGCTTGTGTATTGATAATGATGATACACAAAGGAGGAACAGGTCGATGGTCTTTGCTCGAGCGTAACACTTGGTGGCACCTGTTCCCAGTCGAGTTGCACGTGCAAAGAGATTTCACGCGTCCCATCACACGACGCCATGATGACCTTTCTACTTGGTTTGTGCACGTGCACGATAGAGTTTTATTAGTATCCTAGCACGTGCATTGTGCTAAGATGCACTTTTATGGCTCCCTCCTCCCCATCGGTCCCTCAGTTTTCAGCAGTGCTGTTCCAAGGGGCTTTCTGTACGTCACAGCAGAACGAAAAGACCACGTCACTCCTGACAAAGAGGGTCATTTAAGCGCATGTGCCTCTGTTTAACAATTCACCATCACCACCACCACCACCACCACCATCATCATCATCATCTTCTTCTTCTTCTTCTCCTATCCCGGAGTCTTGCATCTTCTTCTATCCCGGAGTCGTGAAGACCTTTGGGGCGCCACAGAAGACTTGGCAACCAGCTTTCTCCATTCCTCCCGGTTCCATGACGCTCGAAGGCAGTTGCTTCGAGTGAGGCCAGTCCACGCACTGGTGTTGTCCACCCATCTTTTGATCTGTCTTCCTCTCCATCTGCCTCCTCGCACTGTTTTAACCAGGGGCGTTATCAAAAATTTAAGTCGATCCATGTATCATGTATCACATATTATGCAAACACAATGTCTAAATAGTTTTAAGAAACATGGATGCAAAGGCAACTCTCTCCTCTCCTTCTCCTCTCTCTCTCTCTTCTCTCTCTCTCTTCTCCACACACACACACACACACACACACACAGAGGGAGAGAGGAGAGTTCATATTTGTTCAGCTTCACTACAAACCCAAGTGGGACATTACTGTCATTATTTCCTCTGTCTTCCAGACAGACGGTCACAGAGCCTCCCCCGGCGAGAGTTGCTCGTTAATGACGCATCACCGGCCATCATTATGTTATCTGCTCTTCTTCATCACTTGAATGTCTTCATACTACAAGGGGATTTAGAAAGATGTGGATTCACACTTTTCAAATGAACAAACAAATCTAGTTGCAAAGTGAGACGACTGCAGGCGGAAATATAAACAAATCTTAAATAAATGTTAGCGAACCGTCAAGAGAAACGTGGACAAACGAGTCACAAGACAAAACACGACGCGTTTCGACCTCTTAGGTCTTCTTCAGGCAAGACACAAACAAATAGGACAATGACAAACAAAAAACAGTACACAGTAAACAAGTGGGGTAACTTTTGCTCCCATAAGCTAGTGAAGAATTTTCATATCTGTAATATATATTTTCTTAATTTCATGTTCCCAGTTTCTCATCTTTAAACTCCCCCCCCCCCCCCCCCCCCCCTCCTTAAGTCCAAATCTTTGCCAAGTCATTACTATGAAGACAATTGAGTTTGTTGGCCTGCGCTTGTTTTTTCCCCCACTATTGGATTGTTCGTCTATGCATTTGTCTGACTTTATTCATGTTTAAATGGCTGTGCCAGTCTTGAATAAAAGTTACTCTGTGTTAGGTTTTCTTATGGGAGCAAAAGTTACCCCACTTGTTTACTGTTTATTGTTTACTGTTCCCTGCCTCATTTCATTTCAAAAAAAACAGTACGCAAAAGTCACAAGTTTTACAAAACAGATTAACTGATGATTCCAACAGTGGTCGAAAGATATACAGAACACCTTTACGTAGACAATATCTCGTACATAAACACCCCCTCCCCCCCCTCCCCCCCCCCCCCCCCCCCCCCCCGCCTTTTTTTCTCAACTTATTATAAATAAAGAGCATGTAGCAATGAAATCGTACATAGACTTACAGAAATGGCATGAAACTAAATGCAAGTTACATAGTGGAATATTTCAAATCAAAGCATTCAGTCTTATCTAACAATCTTTTCACTGTTTCTTGAAAAAGACTCTGTCAACTTTTTCTTCTGGAGTTCTGTTACAGTCTGAGACTACATAAAAGCGTTGCATTCTACACTTCCTTTCATAATACTGATCCTACCTTCAACCAGGCCCGAGAAATACAGACTCCGGCAGTGTTGTTCTGGAAAGAATTTGAACAACACATTCAGAGACGCATCCACTAAGAGGATGAAACTCGACCGTGTGGTTCCAATCTTCTCTTCTCATTTGAGCCCGTAGTGCACTCAACACCGGGTCGGTAAGACCTATAGCCAGAGGCTGAAAAGTGTCACAAATGCCTCTGATGAGACTGAAACCCACGACCCCTTGGCTCGCAGGCCTACTATGGCGGCTGGTAAAGATAAATGTTGCTGGTGAAGGTAAATTTATCTACTATATCTGACGGAACATGCTCTTCTTCTTCTTCTTTTTCTTCTTATTCTTCTTTCAATGAACATCTAGAATAATTTCTTTTCGACTGGCAGAATTTTTGGGTGAAGAAAGCGAGATTGAAGAAGACTGCAGCGTCACTGGCAACACGCTAGACTACTAACAAATGTGCAAAACCCAGCGCTAATTTAACTTTCAATACAACACAGACAGAAGTTTTCGACAGGTATGTCGTCTTCAGACATTACGAACAACAGACATTAGAAAAATAGAAACACACACACACACACACACACACACACACACACACACACACACACACACACACGCACGCACGCACGCACGCACACACACTCACACACTCACGCACACACACACACACACACACACCACACACCACACACACTCACTCACACACACACACACACACACACACACACACACACACACACACACACACACACACACGCACGCACGCACGCACGCACGCACACACACTCACACACTCACGCACACACACACACACCACACACACTCACTCACTCACACACACACACACACACACACACACACACACACACACACACACACACACACACACACACACACACACACACACACACACACACACACCCTATCTCGCAGTCAGCATGGAAATGACAGTGCATGGGCGAGGATTGTGAAACGAGGACAGTCTGGGACTGCATTCATGTCTACTCTAATGAATAAAACCCCGATTAGTCCTGCCTTGGTTCATGCCCACGTCATCATGTTCTTAACCACGTGGTCCATACACATCTAATCGTTATTGTCACATTTTCATACTGATTTAATTTTTTTTTTTTTTTAAATTTTTATTATTATTAATTTTTTTTTTTTTGACGGTGATTAGGCTTCTTCTTCTTCTTCCTAAAATACTGGTTCACTCAAAAACGAGTAGGTCACCAGCGCGCATGTTAAAAAGTAAAATAAAATAACATAAAATAGTGCGACTCAGTCTGTTGGCCTCTGAAGCAAATTTGGCATCAAGGGGTCGCACTCGATAGTCAAGAAGTTAAAAGCAATGGCCAGATTCAGGCCCAGGTAACTATAAAATATCTGGGGAAGTTAAGATAAAAAAAATCGTCAAAATGCAGATCTCAAAACTGTCGTATCAATTTGCTTTTTAAATGAAACTGCATTTGTGGCAATCTTGATGGCACCCGGCAGTGAGTTCCACAGCCGTACAGAACTAGGATAAAATGAATGTAAGTGGCTGTCAATATTTGATGCAGGTATGGTATAACATTGACCGCCACTCCTGGTGCTACTTTTATTCAATACTAGTTGTTCTATTGGAATATCAATTAGTTTAGCTCTGCCTTTGAAGAAGATATTAAGTTTGATAAAAGCTCTTCTCTCTTCTAAGGGTTTCCATTCTAATTTCCTCATGTTCTTCCTAGTATTCCCCTTTTCTCTGATATGGTTCCCTGTTACGAACCGTGTTGCTCTCTTCTGAATCTTTTCGAGGTTATCAATGTCCTTTAGATGGTAAGGATCCCAGACTGAGCAACCATATTCCAGTACTGGTCTAACCAGTGTTTTGTAGCGGTCGTCTTTAACCTTTTGGGGGCAGTCGTTGATATTCCTGTATAAGAAAGCTAAGATGTTATTTGCTTTCTTACATACTAAATTGTAATGTTCTTTCCATTTGAGACGACTATCTATAATCACGCCCAAATATTTAGCAGCATTGGTTTCTTTAAGAATAGTATTATGAATAGAATATTCTGATCTAGTTGGTGAGCGTTTATTACATATACGCAACACTTGGCACTTCTGGGGATGAAATTCCATTTTCCAAGTTCTTTCCCACTCTTGTAAACCGTTTAGATCTTCTTGTAGAATGCGTGTATCATTCTTGCTTCTGATTGTTCTATATACTAAGCTGTCATCTGCAAAAAGCCTTATAGTAGTTCCAGGTGAGAGATTTCTACTTATGTCATTTATATAAATTAAGAAAAACAAGGGCCCTAGAACAGTTCCCTGTGGTACACCTGACAAGACTGGTTTACAATGGGATGATGACCCTTCCACAACAACTTTCTGCGTTCTCCCAACGAGGAATGATCTAGCCCATTTTAGCAAAGAACTGCCAATGCCGATGTGTTCTAATTTAAGCAGCAGGCCCTCATGGTCAACCTTATCAAAGGCTTTAGAAAAGTCTAATAAAATTGCATCTATTTGCTGTCTGTTGTTAAGACAGTTATTAGAATCATTGAGAGTTGTTATAAGTTGAGTCTCACAGCTCCTTTGCTGTCTAAAGCCATGCTGGGCGTTTTTAAGAAGTCATATTTGTCAAGATGATCCATTATGCTACTATATATTATGTGTTTAAGTAGTTTTGCTGATATGGATGTAAGAGATACAGGTCTATAGTTCTCTGCTTTTGTTTTGTCACCCTTTTTGAATAAAGGAACAATGCTCGCATCTCGCCACTCGTCAGGTATTACTCCCTGGTCCAGTGAAGCTTGGTAAAGTAGTTGGTATACCTCACTCAATTCACTGGCACATAATTTTAAGAGCTTGCCAGGAACGCCATCAGGACCAGTAGCTTTGTTTTCATGATGTTGGTCAGTAACTTAAATACTCCTGCTTTGTTTACTTTGATGTTTTGCATTTCAGGGAGTTTATCACCATCCTTTAGTCTAACGTTAATTAAAGGCTTGGGATTTGAGAAAACCGAACAAAACTGCTTGTTTAGTAAATTTGCTTTCCCTTCAGGGTCTTGTATTAGGTTATTCTGGTTGTTTCTCAGGTCCGGAATCCCAATGTTGTCCTGTCTCTTACTCCTTATGTAAGACCATAATTTCTTGTTTTGATGATCACCTTCTGAAATCATCGAATTAACATAATTGGAGTGAGCAAGCCTGCATTCTCTCTGACACCTTCTCTTAATATGTTTATTCCTAATCAGTAATCTTTCTGAATTAGGGTGTAGTTTCAATTTCTTAAAGAAACGATGTTTCCTTCTCAACAAACGTTTAGTTTTTGTATTAATCCATGGCTGGTGGTTCTTGCTTGAAGTTATTTTAGTAGGTATGTTGTCATCCATAATAAATTCCAAGTTAGTTTTTATACACTTCCAAAGGTCATTGACATTATCTTTAACACTATGAGACCTCAAAAAGAAGACAACTGAAATCATGAGTATCCCTGCGTAATTTTGTTAAGTCTGCTTGGTTTCAGAGTCTGATGGTACGTTTAGGGGGTTTTCTTCGAAAGGGTTGAAAATTGCTCTCCAAGAGAATTATGTCATGATCACCCAGGCCTGCAATTAATTCCTGATTGCCTAAAGCGCCTGGACAATTGCTAAAAAATAAATCCAAAAATGCATTGCCACGTGTTGGTATTTCAACTGACTGCACCAATCCAAGGTCTTTGGTGGTATAAAAACAACAACAACTGAGAATTAATATTTTTATTGTATTGATTACCAAGTATGGCATCTTCATGCCAATCAATATCTGGTAAGTTGAAGTCTCCACCAATCCATAATATTGCCTTCCTATTGGCCAAAACAATGTCAGAAATGTCTCTGCAAATAGACGAACACACATTTTCACCTGAGTCTGGGGGTCTGTATACTGATCCAACAATGACAGGTCTCTTATTCTTAAAATTAATCCTACAAAATAAACTTTCACTTATCCTATACACATGTAACTCGAACAGTAAAACATTACGGTCAGTTTGGGAAATGCATCGAGGTGTGAACGCTAAGAATCTGGTCCTAATTGCATTTATTTTTGTTTCTCCGACAATAAAGAAGGATGATTTACTAAGTCAAGATACGCCCCACTGCATGCCTGCGAAGAAAGATCACACACACAGATATATATATATATATATATATATATAATATATATATATATATATATATATAAAGTTAGAATGTACGCCAGAAGTTGTGTGATGCTCTGCCTTGCGGGATTTACACAACTAAGACTGACGACAAGACCGACAACGGTAAAAATACGTGGTGGTGGCATACTCACACAGAAATTCCGATGTAGGCCCACATTTGAAAAAAAAAAAAAAAAAAAAAAAAAATTGTTGTCTCTTTTCTTTTGGGCACAATAATG
Organism: Conus canariensis; assembly: GCA_033310375.1. Taxonomy (NCBI): domain Eukaryota; kingdom Metazoa; phylum Mollusca; class Gastropoda; order Neogastropoda; family Conidae; genus Conus; species Conus canariensis. The sequence goes on from CM065725.1 coordinate 60,681,609, forward strand.
TATACATTGCTCGCAGGGTATATGCTTACACACAAAAGAATTCTTGTGTAGCGTATATTCAACATAAAAACCCGTTTATAATGACGTCTGGCTTGTTAATGTCGTTGCTGAATTGTCTTCACTTTCTTCTCTTTCATCAAATCAGTCGTGATTTAGCCCCGTTTTGGATAAGCACAGTATCCCTTAAACACCATTTCGAGGCATTACGTTATTTTAGTCTATTGAAATGTTGTTCTCTGCAGACTATCTTTAAGGGTAAAACTGTGGCGGCGATTGCATCTTGAATCCTGACCGTGACTGTCAGACTGAAGCCAGCCGTAGCACCGTGAACTGCTTCACTTCTGCTAAATAGGCTCCATGTAGCCTACGTAAAAGATTAAATAAAAAACAAAGAAAGAAAAAAAGTTCAGATCCTCTGGTTCAAACCGCAGCTTTTTCAGTGGCTTTTCCGAACATGTTTCCTTGAGAAGTATGTTCGTGCACACTTCAATGTGTTGTGTTCCCAGTTAAAAGAGTATCAGCAAATTCCTTTTCGACAGCGGTTTATCGTTTTTAATTTCATTTACTCAACCTACCATCCAGATGATTTAATTCAGTAACTGTTGCTCAGTTTTCCCCATACCCACAGAAAATTAACAAGTGATTGCATGGTGGAACAGTTACCTCGAAACTCATGTTGCTTGCTGCACACGTTCACACAGCACACGCGTAGACAAAACTTAAGTACTAAAGAAGACAAATAAACAAACAAACAACCCTCATCTCTAGCGTGCGAACTTCGACAAAATTAATGCTGTGTTGGATAGGCCTTTGCATGCACAGTTATTGTCTGTGCATCCCCCCCCCCCCCCCCCACTCCCTGCCCCCGTTCTTTCTTTATTTTCCCTTTTTACCCTGGTTCATTTCACCAACTTGCAACAACCAGCTGTTCGGTAGTTTTCACCTCTTTGTGATTTCGCTGAAGGCCCGATCCAATATTTTGGATTTTAGGCGGAAGTGTGTTGAGTTGTGAACTTGGTGATCCAAGAGCAGGTGTGATGTTAACGTTTGGGACACACAGATACATGTACACGCCGCTGGACCGAAAAGCGACACGTTTTTAAATTCTTCTTTGTCGCTATTCGAACTTGAAAGAGTGAGAATCTAGACACAGCAGGTAAGTCATCCCCGTAAAAATCTCACTGTTGTATGTTATCTGCTGACTGAACGTCCACTTTGCCATGCTCGAAGGGGAAGTTGATCGTCTTGGAAGTGGAAGAAGTACACTGTACAATTACGGGAACTGTGTTACTGCTAGACAGTTAATAACTTTCTGTTGTGACACATGGGTGGCTGATGTGTCAGAATCTGATGTCATAATATTTTTCAGCCTTGCTGGTCGCTTTAAGTGTATGAATCAATTCCGATATCACGTCTGTTAGGATATGTACGTACAGTTATAGATTATATCTTGTGCTAGAAAAGAGGTCGTAAAGAGAACACGGACACTTAAGAGAAAAAAAAAGGTTCCAAAGTGCAATTTAGTTAGTGTCATCCTCTTTTGCAGTCCCCACAAATACAAGGTGACCATCATACTTTCTCTTTCAGTTTCATTCTGTAAACACAAACACACATACCCACACCCATTCCCTCTCACACACACACATCACTTATTGTCATATACAATGACACAGACACACAGAGACGCGCGCACACACACACACACACACACACACACACACACACGCACGCACGCACGCACGCACGCATGCATGCATACACGCA
>CM065725.1:60685872-60720872 GCA_033310375.1 Conus canariensis
GACCATCAGAGTTAGTTCTCTTGAATGGTAACTAGACCATCAGAGTTAGTTCTCTTGAATGGTAACTAGACCATCAGAGTTAGTTCTCTTGAAGGGATAATTTCTTTCATAGCACAGTTGAAGTAAATATTGTAATTGAGTGATAAGTTGCAGACATATTGGCTTGAATTTCATTTCAGTGAAAGTCCGTAAATACAGATAATTGAACACAGCTTGATGTTAACTATTGACTGCTGTGTCTGACTTGGCGAAAAAAAAAATCTCTCAGATATGGTGTCAATTTGACAAGAAATGTTTTGATCATTTTCGAGAGTAATTGGTCCAGCATCCTTGTCCGAGGCTGAGATGAATCCCTGCATATCATATCATACCATGTCGTGTCATGCTATCTCAGCTTTACTGTGAAGAGGATTAACATTGGTAGAGCAGTCACCAGGTGATTATTGCTGTGTGTGTTCATCCCAAGTCTGTGAATTCTATACAGGATTATTGCAGTTTAAGACTGTCAGCCTGCCTCGAACAGCCTAAGCCTGTTCTCAGTTGATTCAAGGTAGACGATTATGGGTTGGGTGGGGTTACACTTAAGGGATTCTGGTACCCCCTTTTTGTCCTAGTCCTCATTACAAGTGTGTGTGTGTGTGTGTGTGTGTGTGTGGTGTGTGTGTGTGTGTGTGTGTGTGAGTGAGTGATAATTATCATTTTTGCCTCCCCCTCAACCTCCTTCCCCTCTCCATAGCCTAAGCCTACCCCCAATCTGATCCCCCCCCCCCTTCCCAAACCTCATGTGAGCATGTCTTTCTCTCTGTCTCTCCCTCTCCCTCTTTGCTTATAATCCTCTGTCCCTCCCTCTGTCTCTCTCTCTCTCTGTCTCTGTAATTGTCTGTGTCTGTCTGGCTATCTGGCTGTTTCTCTCTCTCTCTCTCTCTCTCTCCTTTTTCTCTGTCTGCCTGTCTCTGTCTCTTTCTCCCTCTCCCTCTTTGTCAGTAGTCATCTCGGCCTGTCTCTCTGTCTGTCTGTTCTTCCATGTCTCTGCCTTCCCCATTCCCGCCCCTCTTTGTGACTCTCCCACTTACCCCACCATATGTTTTTATGTCTGTTTTTTTCTTCTGTGTCTGTCTGCCTCTCCTTGGCCCTTCACATCTGTCTGTCTCTGTGCTGGTATCCCCCTCCTCCCGTCCTCTCTCACACACATACACATGTATGTGTGTGCATACGTGCACACACATGCACACACACACACACACATGCACGCACGCACGCACGCACACATGCACACACACACACACGCACAGACAGAGGGAGACACTTGTTGAAATGATATGTATGAAAGTAAGCATGAATTAAAAGATTGAAAAAGAGTCATGGGGAATATGCTATGAATGTATAAAGCATTCATTACCATTATCTTAAAAGATATGCCTTCACCGGTTTGTCTATTCCATTCACTTGTAGGCACAACAGTAACTGGACAGCGAGAAGGTCTGCAGTGTACACACACACACACACACACACACACACACATGCATTCACACTCACACACACACACACACACACACACACACACACACACACACACACACACACATGTGCGAATGCATGCACACAAACACACTGTACTGTTAACTTTTCGTATGTGTGGCATTGTATGTTTTAATTTTATTGCAGAATGGCTAGCTAAAACTAAATTCTTTTATCTTTATGTCTCTGTCTCATTTCAGCTACTAAAATAATTTGCAGTTGAGAAATTCAAACTTCTGCTGCTTTTTTTTTTTCATTTTACCTTGAACCCCTCTCCCCTCTCCTCTCCCCCTCTCCTTCCTCCCCTATATTTTGCTTGCTGTATGTATTCACTATTTGTCAATCTCTCAGTGTATTTATAATTTAATATTGTTGATGTAGAGCTGCTTTTGAAATTATGAGGCATGCTTTTGTTCAGAAACTGAAAGTATTCAAATATTCAGATAATCCTCTTTTTAGAAATTGATTCATTCATCTACTTTGTTATAATGTGTGTGTGTGTAGTGTGTGTGTGTGTGTGTGTGTGTGTGTGTGTGTGTGTGTGTGTGAGTTAGAGAGTTTATAAATGAAACCAAACATTGACACAGTTTGCTTTTCTGTTTTTCTGTTTTTTTGTTTTTTTTGTTGTTGTGTGTGTTATTGTTAGTAATAGTTTATCAGTTCAGGTGGAAACTAAGAAAAAAGAATTAGAAGGGAATTGGGTACTTTGGAGAGCGTAAACCTGCACCATGGTTAAACAGATCTTGGATAGAAACAGATCTTGGATAGATAGATCTGCCCATTTACCTAGATCTGAAAAAAAATGTAAGGGAAGAATGGTGTTCACTTTGAAATGGAGAGAAAAAAATGGGGTCGTTTGGAATGCTTTCACTTTATTATCTATTTCTTTCAAACTTCAGAGAGATCAGTTCAATTCAAGAGTGAGGAAAAAAAATTGTCAAGGGAAGTAATGATATTTTAGTAGTTAGGGATAGAAAGGGTTACTTCCCATGCACTTGAAAAAATATGACGAGTACGTCATGCCAATGTTATATTCCTCGAAAGTTTTAAAATTCCATGGAAAATGTATTTAGCTGATTATTATCAGTTGTTGTTTTTTTTTTTTACAGTAACTTTACAACTTCGTTACAGTTACTACCCTGAGTTAATGCTGATTTGAGAACAAGTAATAATCTTGTTGAATCTGTTTCTCCCGTTCGCAAAGTGCGATGTAGATTGAGATTACCAAAATGGCTGTGCATTCTAGCATGACGTCAGAGGAAGATACAACCGTCTGACATCTACGTGCATGGTTTGTAATGTGTGTGACTTATGGTTTAATTCGCTTTCTGGTTTGTGTACTTATTTTTCATGTGGATTGCTGTGGGGGGAAAAAGGACTGTGGTAATTGTTTGTAACAATAACTTGTAATTGAGTTAAGCAGTATAGTTCGTTCTCCATGTTCTCACAATCCCTCGCCTCCGTCCCCCACCGTCAGCATCCCATTCTCTTTCCCGGACGTTTCCTCAGGGTTTTTTTTTTTTTTTTTTTTTTTTTTTTGCGCATTTCACTCAGCCTTTGCTGTCTGCCCTCCCCCGCCCCCTCACGACCCTTTTTCTAAAATTGTTTTTATTTCAAAACAAAACACTTGTCGGCAATCTGCTTTGTGGTTTATTTATTAAAATTCCTTTGAGTTCAGCCCGTGGCAGTGTTTGGGTGCACACAACCGACACACACACTTCCCCGTCCTTACACCCCTCCTTCACCTCCAACCTTCCTCTCATGCACGAGGGGATCCCCAAACAAGAAAACATCTCAATGTCAGTTTTGCTGGTCGACCGGGCCGGGCCGGGGCAGATCGGGGCGGGCCGGGACCAAGCATCGACGGGGAGAGGCCGGGGCCGCCGTTCAGGAGAGAACAAAGAGCAGGAGAATGGGAAGGTTAATTGGGAATTTCCCGATCAATAGCTTGTATTGGTGGGGAGAGGGATGGGGGCGGAACCAACCGAGTGTGGTGTATGTCAGGGGGCGGATGGGGTGGGTTGGAGGGGGGGGGGGTTGCCCCCCTACCTACCACCTGTCACTGTGTGGCATGAGTGGCCTTTGGTTGCCACAGGGAAGGAGGGTCTGCGGGTGCAGGGACATTTTTTTTTATTTGTTGAAATATCATTTCACAGCCTTTTCAGCGTGCCTCAAGTGGATGGCAGAATGAGCTTGCTGCAGTCTGTTCAAGATTTTTTTTTCTTCATTTGAGAGAGAGAGACAGAACACCATCCGTTGGTAGTTTATCTGAATAAAGAATCACAATGTTTCCTCCCCCCACCCCCCTCCCATCCACTCACCCACATTCCCTGCCACACCCGACCCACAATGCACAAATGAACGCGTATACGCTTGCGTACACACGCTCTCTCTCTCTCTCTCTCTCTCTCTCTCTCTCTCTCTCTCTCTGTCTCTCTCTCTCTCTCTCATGCACGCACGCGCGCGCACACACACACGCACGCACGCACGTGCACATTCACGCATACGCGCACACACACTCACTCTTAAAGAAGATGATTTCAAGTTTTGTTGTTGTTCTTTTGGGGATAAACCCAGGTGGCAGATTGACTGGATTTTGTTTTCATTTGTGGCCAAAAAAAAAAAAAAGTATTTAAAAATTCTCCCAGTATGTAGATATCTTGGCCATATTGATTGTCGGTGGGGGAAGGGTTGCGGTGGTTTTGGGGAGGATTGGAAGAAAGTTCATAGAGTAGGACTGAATTCAGATTAAGCTATTCATCGTTTTTTGTTAATAATTAAATGCATTTTACTTTAGAAAAGGTAGATTCAGCTCTCTTGATTTTTTTTTCCCGAAAAAAATTGATTCTCCCGCCAAGATAGTACGCAGATATGCTCAATCTCTAGCAAGCAGAAACACACACACACACACACACACACACACACACACACACACACACACACACACACACACATGCACGCACACACGCAGAGAAACACACAAACGCGCGCTTACACACGCACGCACGCACGCATGGAAACACGCTCATGACACACAAGACATGCAAATCTCTCTCTCTCTCTCTCTCTCTCTCTCTCTCGCATACACACACGCACCACACACACACACACACACTAACACTAACACACACACACACACACACACACACACACACACACACACACACACACACGCACACACACACTAGCACGTATAACACAAGTACACAAATGTACACACAAATTACACACACAGACGTTAACTGACACACACGAAGTCACACACAGACACACACACACAGACAACACACACACACACACACACACACACACACAGGGGGAAGGGAGAGAGAGACACAGAGAGGTTTATTATGACAGAAGGCAATCCATAATTATGTAGACATTGCTAGCCAACGACTAAAGCCCCTGTCACACTATGCGAGCCTGTCGCTCAAGAGCGCTCGCCTGTCGACACTTGTCAAGTGTGATCACTTAGGTAGGTGAGCACTAGAGCAAAATGCCCAATAGGAGGAGCTGACAGCAAATATGAGTATGAGAAGTTGTTCATGCTCAACTTTTCAGACAGTAAACTCACGGAACGAATGTGATCAGCCCATCTTAGCAAGGTGTGAAAGTCGTATATTGCATAACGTACTATCTCCCGTGGGCATGATTTTTCGTTTGTAGTGTTCTTTCCCAACTTCGAAAATTCGTCCTCTCAGATTCTCTGTCAAATACGAAATCTTCTACTTAGCATTTCGCACTCTTCACTCCAAAATTAGTCCCAAGCCCTCGATTTGCAGTGAATAAACAATATAGATAGTTGTAAAGGAATTTCCAAAAGAATGAGCTCGAGCCTCAAGGTGAGAACTGTCGAAGTGAGGAATGAGTTCTGCATCAGAATCTCGTGACATACGGTTTTCCCTGTGAACTGGCCTGGATGTGACCTCAAGGGCGAAGAGACGGAAAGAGGAAGCGCAAAAACTTTTTTTTTTTTTTTTTTTTTTTGACCTCGTGCTGGAGCGAGAGGCTCGCCTAGGGTGACAAGAGCTTTAGTTTGTTGTAGTGGGCCTCAGGGTCTTGATCTTGGCAATGAGTTCAGTAACTGGTGTAGCTGTTTCGGTCCATTTTTTTCCCCCCAAGCTTATAATATTCGCTTTAACCCCCACCCCCACCGTCCGACCAACACTCCCGCCCCCCACCTAATTGCTCCGCTTCTCTCATTCTCTGTCTGTCTGTCTGCCTGCCTGTCTGTCTGTCTGTCTGTCTGTCTCCCTCTGTGATTTGTAACACATGAAAACAAGTCTGTAACTCTCTCTCTCTCTCTCTCTCTCTCACCTCTCTCTCTCTCTCTCTCTCTCTCTCTCTCCTCTCTCTCCTCTCTCTCTCTCTCTCTTAATTCTGATAGACCGTACTTTTGCTGTCCGCAGCGCAAAGTTGACATCGAAACTGAAACTGTCCCATCCATTGTGAATCTCTCTCTCTGTCTCTGTCTGTCCTGGCTGTCTGTCTGTCTGTCTGTCTGTCTGTCTTCTGTCTGTCTCTCTCTCTCTCTCTCTGTCGTCTCTCTCTCTCTCTTCTCTCTCTCTCTCTCCTCGTCTTTTCTCTCTCTCTTTTCTCTCTCTCTCTCTCTCTCTCTCTCTGTTCACGTTTACTCCCCTTTTGCGATAAAAGGTAGTGAGTGTGTATGTTTTAATTCCTGGTGTCAGCGCCTCATACGCATTAAAAGAAAAATGGGGATGGGCAGGATGGGGATGAAGGGAAGCATTACACACAAATTCATGACATGTTCACAACGAACAGTGCAGCGTGTTCCAAGCTATATTGAGTCATGACTAGAAAAATCAAATCCCTTTGCACAGCAGCCTGTGGACAATCTCCGTCCGTCTGTCTCTCTGTCTCTCTCTGTCTCTGTCTCTGTCTCTCTCTCTCTCTCTCTCTCTCTCTCTCTCTCTCTCTCTCTCTCTCTCTCTCTTTCGTCAGTTACTGAAATAAAACTGAAAGCATGATTAAAGATTGTAACTTGGCTAAATTACATTAGTTAGGTGCCGTGTGTACGTGGAATGGGTCGTGGTGGTGGTGGTGGTGGGAGGCGCGCGCGCGTGTGTGTGTATGTGTGTGCGTGTATGTGTGTGCGTGTATGTGTGTGTGTGTGGAGAGAGAGAGAGAGAGAGAGAGAGAGAGAGAGAGAGCCGTTGTCAGTTTTATTTTTTTGTTTATTGGAATTGTTTTCTGGCTTTCCCCCATTTCTTGTTGCAGTAATGAAAGGCCCGTCTCACATAATAACTGCCATCCGTTTCCATTTCACATAAAAACGAAAAGCCCCGTGATCATAATGACAGTGGTTTAATTGCCTCACATAAAACCCGAACGTGATCGCCCCCTTCTTCTCTCTCCTCCCTCACCCCCCCCCCCCCCCCCCCCCATCCTCCTATCCTTTCTCCCTTCCCGTTTCTCCCCCTTCCCCATCAGCTTGACCCATCATCTCCACCCCCCCCCCCCCCCCCCCCCTTTCCGTCTCTTAACCTTACTATCCCTCCGCTTGTCCTGGTGGCTTGCACTGACTTTGTGGTAAAAAAAAAAAAAAAGGGGGGGGGGTGTTGGGTGAGGGGGGTGGAGGGAGGGCGGTGTAGGGTGGGGATAGGAGAGGGCGGGGGGAGGGGGGTGGAGTGGGGAGAAAGAGGGGAGTTAATATGGAAGAGATGGATGAGATGGGAAGTAACTCTATGGGGATGGTTTGGGTTTCCTTCCGCTGACTGGTTGGGACAGTCACAAATTGCCGCTTTAAATGCTTGTGTCTTTGCCCCCCTCTCCTCGAAAGCCCCCTTCAACACCCCCCTCCCACTCCTCGCCCCAGCACCCTCCCCTCGCCGTTTTCTGCCTTCCTGTCTGTCTGTTGGTCTTTCATTCCCTCTGCGTCTCTCTCTCTGTCTGTCTGTCTCCCTCTGCGTCTCTCTGTCTCTGTCTGTCTGTCTTGTCTGTCTGTCTCAGACATTGCAACCTTGTTCCCACCAAGCTCAGTTTACGCCAGTGTCATGTGCATCGGTATCATCATGTTTATCATTATCACCGTCGTCATTACCAACTTTGAAAGAACATTATTATTATTATATCATTATTATCGATTATCGGTATCAGGGTTTCTGGTCACACAGTCTGTCTTAATCGCTTTTTCTCTTCTTCTTGCGTCAGAATTTCGTTGTCTGTAGTTTTGAAGTTGGTATTTACGCTAGAATGTTCCTTTCCGTAGTTCATAGTTTCTGTTACTGTTGCTTATTGCTGGCCGCATGCGATCATCCACCAAGAATCGGTTCGCTTGTCATCAGACGGTCGTTTTTAGTTGTTGTCGGTTGTTGTTGTTGTTGTTGTTGTTGTTTTGTGTGCACGTTTGTTTCAGAATCTTACAGACGTGTAATGCTTTTTTCTTAAAAGTGAAAACTGTCAAAAGATTGTGCGCGTACTTTCTAAGCTATTGGTCTTAGAAGACGATACCCCGTTTGACACGCCACTTCACAAAAAAAAAAAAAAAAGAAAAGAAAATCAGCAAATATCTTCAATCAGAAACTTCAGCATGATTGAAATGGGTGCCTTTCAGACTGCTGTCCCTTAACACGAAAAGCATTATACAGGTAGTACTAGTTTCCTGTCTGAGTCTTAGTTTCAGACAGCATCCCTTAACACGGTGTGAAGAGCATTATACAGGTAGTACTAGTTTCCTGTCTGAGTCTTAGTTTCAGACAGCATCCCTTAACACGAGTGAAGAGCATTATACAGGTAGTACAGTTTCCTGTCTGAGTCTTAGTTTCAGACAGCATCCCTTAACACGCGTGAACAGCATTATACAGGTAGTACCAGTTTCCAGTCTGAGTCTTAGTTTCAGACAGCATCCCTTAACACGTGTGAACAGCATTATACAGGTAGTACTAGTTTCCTGTCTGAGTCTTAGTTTCAGACAGCATCCCTTAACACGACGTGAACAGCATTATACAGGTAGTACCAGTTTCCAGTCTGAGTCTTAGTTTCAGACAGCATCCCTTAACACGGTGTGAAGAGCATTATACAGGTAGTACTAGTTTCCTGTCTGAGTCTTAGTTTCAGACAGCATCCCTTAACACGGTGTGAAGAACATTATACAGGTAGTACTAGTTTCCTGTCTGAGTCTTAGTTTCAGACAGCATCCCTTAACACGGTGTGAAGACATTATACAGGTAGTACTAGTTTCCTGTCTGAGTCTTAGTTTCAGACAGCATCCCTTAACACGGTGTGAAGAACATTATACAGGTAGTACTAGTTTCCTGTCTGAGTCTTAGTTTCAGACGCATCCTTAACACGTGGATCGCGAGCATCTATACAGGGATACTATTTTCCTGTGCTGAGTCTTAGTTCCGTTATAAACCCGAATGGACTCGTCCTGCGATCCTATCCTATCTAATTTCCTCTGCTACAGCAGCCCATAAGCGACGAGTAACGATTCGCTGGTTCTTCTTCTTCTAAGTTTCCACCCTCTATGATAACCTTAGATCCATGACCACCAGGGCTCTTTCAGTGCTGTCACTGCTTGGGGATGTCCTGTCCAGCAACAAAGAAAAGAGGGGAAAAAAAGATTAAAAAGAAAAGCAAAGAAAGAAGAAAAGGAAAGAAAGGAAGGTCAATTACTTGGTACGTATTTACACCGAATTCATGGCACGTGAACTAATCTGTGGCCATCCTTAATACTAGGCGGTGCTGAAAGTGCCAGGCATTGGCTGAATTTGTCGCCTGTTGTTTACTAAAACAAGGTTTTGAAAAAAGAAAAAAATCATGGGATGAAAGTTCCGAAAGCAAAAAAAAAAAAAAAAAAAAAGAAAGAAAGAAAAGAAAAAAAAAGGCCCTGTAGGCAAACAGACACTGCTGAACGGACGGCTAGTGTAGTCCACTGTGGGCAGTCTGAATATTTTCACAACTTAGGTGCCAGATTACAAGCTGGGAACGCTCGAAAATTTTCCAGAGAAAAAGGTGTACAGACGAGCTAAAACAAAGACAGACGCATGGATCACTTAGGCAGAAGACGGGTGATATTTAAAAGAGGATAGATATGCATGGTCATAGTGAATGAAATAAAAGAGAGAGAGAGAGCGTGAGAGAAAGAGAAAGAGAGAGAGAGAGAGAGAAGAAGAAGAAAAAAAATCTCTAAGGATAGACTTTCCAGGAGGCAGGGAGACCGTTTAAACTAAAAGGACCCCATTCATTCCTATGGGGAGATTTTGTAGTTTAGGGTCACAAATATGTTCAGTCAAACGGATTGTGTAATATAAGTATATTGTTATGTTATTAATATTTTGTTGTTGTTGTTGTTGATGTTTAGATAGTTAATGTTATTTGTTTATCTATTTATGACACCACGTTCCGACACCCCAAACAGCTGTATGAGATCAACAATGTATACTTTTGCACACCTGCTTTCAAGACATACTGTACACTTTCGTCCTACTCAATCCCACCCGGCCCCACCCCAACTCCAACCGTCTTACCCCTATCTAGTGCAGCGGGATGGACAGTATGAGATAATATGGGATTGCTTGAGAAGATACCTATACTTTCAATTTTGATTTTGCTTGAAAGGGTATTGTGCTCGTTAAGCAGGCTTTCTAAAATTGAAGTAATGAATACGCTCTCAAGCTTAACGTACAAACTGGTCCGAGTCGTGATTGCCTCAAACCGCGATCAAACTCACGAGACCTTAAAAAAGAAGAGGTAAACGTCAAAGAGTGTTAAGACACCCACCCAGTAAATAAGCCCCCAAGATTCGGCCACAAGAAATCAAAGGAGATTCTACAAGCTTCGGAACGGAGTTGTCCACCTTGCTGATTATGAGAACAAGCAGCGTGGAACGCGGGATCGGGAGAGGAAAGGACAGGGCGGAATGAGCGGGGTGGGGCGAAGAACACCAGAGGCGGGATGCGAGAGCGCCCGTTTGCCGAGGGGTCCGAACGGATTATGTGGAAGTGGCTGCCATTGAAGCGACAAGCCGCCAGGGAGATCAGCATGCAGAAGCACTCGATGGCACTTCCGATGGCAGTCGGTGCGACAGGCCAGTTCTAAAACAAAGCGGTAGAGGTTTCCTTTTACTATAATTGCTGTTATTGTTCCTGCGCGTGCGTCAGTAGTCTCAGTCTGTGTCACACTGGTCGGCAGTGGCTCGGTCCATGCGCGCGCGCGCATACACACACACACACACACACACACACACACACACACACACACACACACACACACAAAACAAGCACGCACGCACGCACGCACGCACGCACACACACAGCGCAATATTTTTTTTTAATATATATACATACAACAGCTTTTAGTCATTCTCGTGATTTACTTTTAAAAAAAAAATCAAGTAACACTGTCAGCGCAATGATAGTATTACTATCCAACTGTGTATCCTTCATACAACACCGGAGGCCTTGCATACTGGAATGTTTGATTGTAACACTTGAGGCCTTGCATACTGGAATGTTTGATTGTCGCTGCAGTTGAACCTGTCAGCTGTTTCATGTTTTGCTGCCTTAACCTATTTTTGGGGTGGGGTGGGGTGGGGGGAGGAGGTGTTGTTTTTGCAGAGTTACAGTTCATCGTATCTCTCTAGTAGTTACCGACAGTCCTGGAAAAAAAAATGCTCACGTTTTGGAACGTTCCACGTGTCCGCTGTCTATCAGCAACACACACCACTATTGACCTTGAAAGGCGAAAATAAACGGAAGGAAAACGAGCCAGTTCTGAAGTTGAAGGCGGGAGAAGCCTCAGTCTTGGGAGTTACACAGGGGAACTTCCCCACGTCATCATCATACCCATGGCTGCTATCAGACCGAAAGCCGGCCTCATGGACTGTCCTGTAGGTTCCATTCCTGGAACACCAGAAGAGACCGAGGGGAGTCTGGATAAAGACCATGCAGGACCTCGTTGAGGAAGGGAAAGAAACACACTACGTTCGTTTCGCAAGTTCTTCAGATCAGGCAAGCAGATTTTTTTCAGGCCACTATGGGCTAAGATCGAGCATAGCTCCAAAGGACAAGACACGGCTGAAATGGCTGAACGTGCTGCTGCTTTTGATGGTATGGGAACTGTAATTTTATAGCACCGCTAGATCACCAAGAAAACTAAACACTGGGAGGAGGTCCACGGCACATCAGGGACAGCAAAAAAAAAAAAAAAAAAAAAAAAAAAGGCGCCCCAGAACTCTCGTATGGAGAAAAAGACATTGACGAGATGGGCAGAACATTGACAAGACTATCGGAACATTGACAAGACAGGAGAACATTGACAAGATGGGCACAACATTGTCAAGATGGGCAACAACATTGTCAAGATGGGCACAACATTGTCAAGATGGGCACAACATTGTCAAGATAGGCAGAACATTGTCAAGATGGGAGGGACATTGACAAGATGGGCACAACATTGTCAAGATGGGAGGGACATTGACAAGATGGGTACAACATAGACAAGATGGGCGAAACGTTGACAACATGAGCATACCATTGACAAGATGGGCATAACACTGACAAAATGGGCGTAACATGGGCGTAACATTGACAAGATGGGCACACCATTGACAAGATGGGCACACTATTGACAAGATGGGCACACCATTGGGAAGATGGACACAACATTGGCACGATGGACACAACCTTGGCAAGATGGACACAACACTGGCAAGATGGGCATAGCATTGGCAAGATGGTCACAACATTGGCAAAGTGGACAGAACATGGACAAGATGGACACAACATTCACAAGATGGGCAGAGCAGAATAGTGAAGTGTAGAGCAGACCTTGCCCCGACCTTCCCAACACAGGAGGAAGATCTTCAGACACGGTTCCCTGTCGTGCTGGGAAGTTCACAAAGAAGTTGGGAAGACACACACTCGCCCACCTCGCCCCCACAAAACCTTCAAAGAACAGCTCCTCCCGACATGGATGGAATTTAGGTGAACAATAATAATAATAACAATGAAAACTTATATAGCGCCTATTCTCGTCTAGAGACCAAGCTCTAAGCGCTTTACAATCCACTCTCGTTTACACAACGGGCTGCCTACCTGGGTAGTGCCGACTGAAGAGCTGCCAGCTGGCGCTTCATTCAGTCGTTTCCCGTGTCATCCAGTCAGTATCGTTCAATATTGTTCACTCAGTTTCCTTACTTCCTTCATTCTTTCCATTTCTCACGCAGGGTGCATGCTATGTGTAACGTGTCATCCATACCAACGGCCAAACTGGCCTACTCTTCCGAAAGTTGGTGATGGGATTTTACGTGTGTGCAAGATGTTATGCGTGCGTTTCACACACGGAACCTCGGTTTACAGTCTCATTCGAAGGACTATGGGAAAAGGAGTCAGAAACAATGTTAACTCGGAGGGGGAAAATCCCCCTGTGCCGAAACGGCCCGGCGGAGATTCGAACCCGCAACCCCAGGATCACCAAGATTACGAGTCCGGCGCTCTACCAACTGAGCTGTTCTGGCTTCCTGGTGGAACGCTGGAGAGGAAACGGACGCACATAGCGGACGTGCAGACTTTGGGACCGGACATGGTTGGGGATGGATTTCGGGTAACACCGCCGTGCAGGACTGGAGGAAGGTTGAAGTCGTTTGTATCGTGGAGAAAGGAAAGCTTAGCGACTGTGATAACCAGAGGGGAGTATGACTCTGTTGTCCATGCCGTCGAAGGTGTTCCGTCAGGTGATAGGGAAGCAGATGACCTGACGCAGGACATCCGAAACTCCGCAAGGGGGCAGGCGAGGTTTTGGGACCTTAAGCGGCATGTGCGCAGAGAACCTGCTACTATTACTTCCAGTGGCCACTGCTGATATTGCTGGTACTGTTAGTGCTGCTGTTGGTATTCAATTTCCACCACCACCTGCACCACCCGCTGCCGTCACAGCTGTTGGAAGAGAAAATGTTATGCTAGCATCAGACATGAACATCTGAGATCTTTCAAAGAAACACGATCAGAACACTCACGCATGCGCTCGTAGAGAGAGAGAGAGACAGAGACAGACAGAGACAGACAGAGACAGACAGAGACAGACAGACAGACAGACAGACAGAACTGAACTGAGAGGGTGAAGACATAAGGGAGTGTAGGGGAGAAGGATCAGAATATAGTTGAAACGAACTGGGGAAAAAAAAAAGCAACGATAAGAAAACAAGAACTGCCCCCTCCCCTTAGCCCCCACCCCTCCACCCACGCACACGCACTCAGTCCACACACACACACACACACACACACACACACACACACACACACACACACACACACACACACCCCACGCACGCACACCCACCCATCCCTCCACCCCTCATCCCCCTCCCCCTCCCCCATCCCCCTACCCCCCCCCCCCCCCCCCCCAAGAAAAAAGACCAAAGAGCATACTAGTTTTGATCAGAAGATGGGGAAAGAGACACCAGCATGTAAAATGGCAATTCGTTTCGCCTCATTCATCCAGCACAATAACGGCCATAAAAGCGGCTATCCACAATCGGTTAGTTCGCCTCCACCCCCACCCCCACCCCAAACCCCCCGAACCCCCACCCCACCCCACCCCCACCCCCTATCATATGTTTCTTCACCTTCTTCTTGCCCCTAACTCGTTCAATGCCAAGTCAGTCACCAGGCAGACTAAGGAAGGAAGGGGGTAAGGGGTATTGGGTGAAAGGGGCGAGATACGGGGATGGGGGTGGGGTGGGTGGGTGGGGGGGGGGCTTCTTTTTATGATGTTAGCAAATTACCAAATTATGGCGCCGTCGTTGTGGTTTAATGGAGAGCATTCCATTGTGCAGGGAGAGGGGCAGATTCAAGGGTAGCGTCGTTGGGAACAGATGTTTCTCAGTGTCTCGTGTGTGTGTGTGTGTGTGTGTGTGTGTGTGTGTGTTGGTTGTGTGTGTGTGTGTGTGTGTGAGAGAGAGAAGAGAGAGAGAGAGAGAGAGAGAGACATCCCTCTCAAATCTGGTTTGTATCTATTTACACATATAGATAAAAGAGATGAAGATGGACATGGGTGCATGCGCAAGCAAGCAAGCGCACTCACCCACACACAACAACACACGCACGCACGCACGCATGCACGCACACGCCGCACACACACACACACACACCACACACACACACACACACACACACACACAAATGGGAGGGGCAGGGACAATATAAAACTCTTTACCGGGTGTGCTCTAGATTTACGTGGAGAGCGTGTCTTGATTTAGGCATTTTAGCATCAGTCCAATATCGAGTCACTTTTAACCCCGACCACGCTGCTAGTTACACACAAGAAGGATTTTGCGTTAAAGCCAGTGGTTTGAATTAAGGACCGGAAACAGTAGCTTGCATCACGGACAGGGGGCCGGAATAGCTCAGTTGGTAGAGCGCCGGACTCGTGATCCTGGGGTTGCGGGTTCGAATTTGGATACAGAGGGATTTTCCCCTTGGAGTTAACATTGGTTCTGACTCCATTCCCCATACAGTCCTTCGAATGAGACTGTAAACCGAGGTTCCGTGTGTCAACGCACGCACAACATCTTGCATACACGTCACCAACTTTCGGAAGAGAAGGCCAGTTTGGCCGTTGGTATGGATGACACGTTACACATAGCATGCACCCTCCCCGAAGATGGAGTATGGCTGCCTTAATGGCGGGATAAAGAACGGTCATTCACACAAAACTCCACTGTATATACAGACAGTGTATAGACAGGCAGTGTCCGCGGAAATATCAGCCTGCGTACGCAGAAAGAAAGAAAGAAAGAAATCGCGGATAGAAAGCGGCTAGAGTTCTGGAGATGAAAAAAAAAAAAAATGATGCGCTTCGCCCAAGGACGATGGTAGAGTAAACAGGCATCACTAGAATCAGCAAGGGACAACAGAAAGAGCAACAGACATACAACAGTGACGTGAAACACAGGACAGTGCATAGTGTTAAGAACATGTGAAAGTTATGCGAAGTATCTGATGACAGTGAATAGAGTTACAGACATAAAAGAAATATGAATCACCGAGGGTTAATGGGAAGAGTTAAGGACGACATAAACGTTCCGTGCTTCACCTGAGAACAGTGAGTAGAATGAACGAATTATGAATGTAGCGTGAATCACAATTGGACATTGTGAGGACATGCATATATATGTAGTGTGCTTTACAAAAGACCAGTGGGCTTAGTACAGGGCATATGAAGTTACGTGCATCATTCAAGGACAATTGGGACAGTCATAGAGACATAACTGCTAAAGACAAATGGTAGTGTTAAGGACCGATAAATGCAGCATGAATCGGGTCAGTGGGGAAAGTTAGGTGTTAAAAAGTGGATCACTGAGGGACAATGGAAAGAGGGAAGGACAAATAAGCATGCATGAGTCACACGATGATGGGATTATATTATGATTATAATGAATACTTATATAGCGCCTATTCTCGGCTAGAGACCAAGCTCTAAGCGCTTTACAATCCACACTCGTTTACACAACGGGCTGCCTACCTGGGTAGTGCCGACTTAAGAGCTGCCAGCTAGCGCTTCATTCAGTCATTTCCCGTGTCATCCAGTCCATATCATTCAATATCGTTCTCTCAGTTTCCTTACTTTCTTCATTCTTTCCATTTCTCACGCAGGTTGCATGCTATGTGTAACGTGTCATCCATACCAACGGCCAAACTGGCCTACTCTTCCGAAAGTTGGTGATGGGATTTTACGTGTGTGCAAGATGTTGTGCATGCGTGCACACACGGAACCTCGGTTTATAGTCTCATTCGAAGGACTGCATGGGAAATGGAGTCAGAACCAATGTTAACTCGGAGGGAAAAATCCCCCTGTACCGAAACGGCCCGGCGGAGATTCGAACCCGCAACCCCAGGATCACCAAGATCTGGGGTCCGGCGCTCTACCAACTGAGCTATTCCGGGTATATTTGAGGACATAGTAAACGTCACATGTAAAATCGAAGGACAGTAAACAGAGTGTAGGATATGTAAACGAAACATAAATCACAGGTCAGTGGGTAGTTTAGGAGATGTCAATTGATGTGTCCGAGGAACAGTGGGAAAGTTGAGCCCTTATGAAAATAACATGCATCGCGGGACAGCGGGTAGAGTCAAGGTCAAAGAAAGACATGCGTATGGCAGGTCATTGAGTACAGTTATTATTATTATGATTATCATTTTTATCATCATCATCATTATCATCATCATCATCATCATTGTTGTCGTCGTCACCGTCGTTGTTTCATCATCATCATCATCATCATCATCATCATCATCATCATCATCGTCATCGTCACTACCGTCGTCATCTCCACTGAAAGACAGTTTGACGGAATAAAGACGTGTAAAAATAGTATTCCCCCGCGAAAGACAGTTTGGCTGAATAAAAGACGTGTAAAAATAGTATTCCCCCGCCGAAAGACAGTTTGGCTGAATAAAAGACGTGTAAAAATAGTATTCCTCCGCCGAAAGACAGTTTGGCTGAATAAAAGACGTGTAAAAATAGTATTCCTCCGCCGAAAGACAGTTTGGCTGAATAAAAGACGTGTAAAAATAGTACTCCTCGCCGAAAGACAGTTTGGCTGAATAAAAGACGTGTAAAAATAGTATCCTCCGCGAAAGACAGTTGCGAATAAAAGACCGTGTAAAAAGTATTCTCCGCCGAAAGACAGTTTGGCTGAATAAAAGACGTGTAAAAATAGTATTCCTCCGCCGAAAGACAGTTTGGCTGAATAAAAGACGTGTAAAAATAGTACTCCTGCGCCGAACGATAGTTTGACAGAATAAACGACGTGTAAAAGTGATCTTCCTCCGCCGAAAGACAGTGGAACAGAATTGAAGACGTGTTAAACTAACGTTGTTCCTCCGAAGAACAGTTGGATAGTTAAACATGTGTGAAAGTAAAATTGCCCCGCCAAAGTACAGTTGGATCGAGCTAAAGACGAGTAAAAATAACATTAAACAAGGACAGTGGATGGTGTGCAAGGCGTGTGAAATTGAAACATGTCAATCGGTAAAGACACATAAAAGAAACTTAAACCACATGACAGTAGATGGAGGAGGTGAAGAAACGTGAAACAAAGCATAAATCATAAGACAATCGCTAGAGTTAGAGACATGTAGAAGAAAAAATGTGAATCATGCTAAGTGATCGCTTTAGAGACATGTAAACAAAACGTGAATCACAGGACACTTGAGGACATGAAAACATACAAAAGTGATACTCACCGCTTAAGGACAAAGGATAGATTTATTTAGAGACGAGTAAAAAGTAGCGTGCAGCCGCCGACAGACAATGGTCAGAGTTAAGGATATGTAAAAAAAAATTGTGAATTGCAAGACAATGGGTAGAGCCAAGGATGTGAAAATCAGTGCATACACTACCAAAGGACAATGTTTACAGTGAAGGACGTGTAAAAATTGTATGACTCGCTGTACACATCGGTAGAGTTAAGGAGATGTAAAAATGATGTAGATTAGAATTACAGTATGATGGTTAAAGGCGTGGAACAGCACTATGCATCGGCTTTTGCGAATGACAATGGACAGAATGAAGGACACGTGAAAATAACATGCACCGACAAAAGACAACGATAGAGCTAAGGAAAAGTGAGTTTAACGTTCACCGTCGAAAGATAATGGATAGAATTAAAGATATTTGACAGCAACGTGCACAGGCGAGGGGCAACAAATACGGTTAAGACTTGTAAATGTAACGTGCACTGACGAAGGACTAGGAAGAAAGATAGAAACGTGTGAAGGTAATGTGCACTGATGAAGGACAGCGAGTAAAATTAAAGACATGTAAAAGTAACGTGCACTGGCGAAAGACAATGAGTGAAGTTAAAGACATGTTAAGCTAAGTAATGTGTACTGGCGAAGGACAACGAATGAAATTAAAGACGTGCACTGGCGATGGACTATTTGTACAGTTAGGGATATGTAAAAGTAACGTGCACCGAGTGCACTGAATAAAGACATGTGAAAGTAGGTACACTTTATGAAAACATTATATCCTGCATGTGTGTCAGTGGGCAGATCTCCGAATGGTTCCAAATGTAAAGGGGGAGTCGACAAGGAAACCTTTTATCCCCCTATTTGTTTGTTTGAGGTGTGAAAATGCTGGGTATAATGACCGTTAGGAAAATAGATAGATAAATGAATAAATAAGTGAATGATTAAATAAGTAATGAATATGTAAATGAATAAATTGATAAATAAATAAAGGAACTACAATAAACAAAGTGCAACAAAAATGGTCTTAGTACACTGATGATGTGGAGCTCCTGCTGGAAGGAGAGAAAAAAATCTTTCGAAGCTTGTTAAGATGTTCTTGATAGTTTTGTTAGTGTTTCAAATCTCCGTTTGAATAATGGAAAGATGGGTATTAATTGGTATGGGAAGTAAGAAAAACTCATTTGTTCGTGATATTGATTGTTTGGAAATGGAACTGGACACAACCAAAATTTCGAATGTTATGAATATGGTTTGCAAACTATTTGAAAGAATGTTTGAATATGAATTATTCAGATAGATTAACTGATACTTAATGTTTATTCAAGGTATAAGTAAAATGTCAGCTGATACCACTAGGTAGAATAGAAATTAGGGGAAAAAAAACAACTTTATTCTTTCCAAACTGACTTATTGCCAAATCCTCTACTTAATGTATATTCAAGGTATAAGTAAAATGTCAGCTGACACCACTAGGTAGAATAGAAATTAGGGGGAAAAAACAACTTTATTCTTTCCAAACTGACTTATTGCCAAATCCTCCTTTTTTCCTTTTTTTCAAACTTGCCAACGGATTGTTTTAAATCTGTCTGAAGTGCAAAGGCAGACAAAGTTAGCACAAAGTCTTTACATAAAGGTATTGGAAAAGGGGGTGTTGGCCTTCTATAGGTGAAAACTTCTGTCTGGCTTGTAGAATTATCTTGGCTTCAGAAAGCTAAAAATTCAGCTCACGAAATGGGGGGTGGGGGGGGGGGGGGGGGGGGGGGGGGGGGGGTTCGGGGGAGAGAAATCTCATAATTTCTCAGGGTGGCTGCTTATCAAATATGGTCCAGAATGTATTTGGTGTTTCATCAAATATTATATACTGTTGACCTTCACGGTTATAGGATGTATCTGTACAAAAAACTTCTGTTCAACTATTTGTAGAGCCAGTGTGTTTTAACAAGCGCGTTATACACAACACCCCCAGAAGACTCGATAGTTAAAATATATGTTGCCTTGCACAATTTTTGGACGGTGATCGAAGATTTTTTGTCTTCTGATATACGTATATTAATCATATAGACAAATATGGTGTAATATTGATTTTTTTCAATTTTGCAGGATTCAGGTTTTCAGTCCACGTCTACACACACACACACACACACACACACACACACACACACACACACACACACACATCCCCACCCCACCCCCCCTCTCTTTTGTGTATATAAGGGATACAGATTTTACTGTGATGTATCAGTTGTAAATAAGAAGAGATGAAAGTGTTGTGACCGTGGGAATAAAAGATGTTCGAGCTTCTCGATGGGAAATCATGTTGTTAGCTGCGGCACACGAGATAAATGACGTAAAATAAAATGGTTTCAGCTGAGAATAAGATATACTGATGCTTAAGTACACGTTAACTTAAAAAAAAAGAACTTGGAGAAAACGCAGCAACAAAGGTTGTTTCTGCAGCCTGTGCGAAAACAGATCCCATAATAATGTTCTAGAACATGATTAATGATTTGATGAAAGACATGCAAAGGACTGGCGTCTGACAGAGTCGCTTGTTCTACTAGGTCTGTACGTGAGCATCCCTTTTTGAGAACACCCTTTATTTCATTACACGTGTGCAGCGGCAACGGGTATCGGGTAAAGACGTGTGCAAATGACGTGCATCGACGAAGACCAGTGGATGAAGACGTTAAAGTGACACGCCGGACGAAACAAAGACGTGTAGAAGTAACATGCAACGCCGAATAGTCAGTCACATGTAAAAACACGCGTAAAACACATGAGAATGGGGTAGAGTGAAAAACATGTCAAAGTAAATGTAATCGCTGAAGGACAGTTGAGTAAGGGACGGTCAACGGCGAAAGACAAGGGATAGAATTAAAGCCATGCAAAAGAAACATGCACCCGCAAAGGACAGTGGATAGATAAAACCATGTAAAAGTAATGCGCACCAGCAAAGGACATTGGATAGATAAAGCCATGTAAAAGTAACATGCACCATCAAAGGACAGTGGAAAGATAAAGACATGCAAAAGTAACGTGCACCGGCACACAATAAAGACATGCAAAAGTAACGTGCACCAGCATAGGACAATGGATAGATAAAGACATGTAAAAGTAATGTGCAGCAGCAAAGGACAATGGATGGACAATGGATAGATAAAGACATGTAAAAGTAATGTGCAGCAGCAAAGGACAATGGATGGACAATGGATAGATAAAGACATGCAAAACTGATGTGCACCGGTAAAGGATAATGGATAAAGACACGTCAAAGTAACGTGCACCAGCAAAGGAAAATGGATAGCCCAAAGACATGCAAAATGTAACGTGCACCAAGCAAAGGAAAATGGATAGACAAAGACATGCAAAAGTAACGTCCCCTAGCAAAGGACAGTGGATAGACAAAGACATGCAAAAGTAACGTGCACCAGCAAAGGAAAATGGATAGACAAAGACATGCAAAAGTAACGTGCACCAGCAAAGGAAAATGGATAGACAAAGGCATGCAAAAGTAACGTGCACCACGCAAAGGAAAATGGATAGACAAAGACATGCAAGAGTAACGTACACCAGCAAAGGACGATGGATAGACAAAGACATGCAAAAGTAACGTGCACCAGCCAAGGACAATGGGTAGACAAAGACATGCAAAAGTAACGTGCACCAGCCAAGGACAATAGATAGACAAAGACATGCAAAAGTAACGTGCACCAGCAAAGGACAATGGATAGACAAAAGACATGCAGAAGTAACGTGCACCAGCAGTCAAAAAGTAATGAGCAGTAGCGAAGGACAAGGGATAGATAAAGCCATGTGAAAGTAACGAGCACCAGCAAAGGACAGTAGACAGATAAAGCCCTGTAAAAGTAAAGTGCACCAGCAAAGGACAGTGGATAGATCAAAGCCATGTGAAAGTAACGAACACCAGCAAAGGTCGGTAGACAGATTAAGCCCTGTAAAAGTAAAGTGCACCAGCAAAGGACAGTGGATAGGAAAGACACGCCAAAGTAACGTCCACCATGGAAAGACGGCAGATACGGGTAAAGAACACGTAAACCAATCGTCAATCGCGTGTCAAAGGGTCGAGCTGAAGTCATGTGACAGTAATAACGTGCAGCTATAGCACCGTAGGACAATGGCAGGCGCGTGAATCACGGGAACAGTGGTGAGGCAGTGGTCCTGGGGGGGGGGGGGGGGGGGGGGGGGGGGGATAGGGGAGGAGGAGTGGTATTATTGATCGGAGGATGCTGGAGGAAGGCAGCTGCCTCACTGTCATACCCGTCTTTGTGTGGAGGGTCTGCTCTGCAGATTGACGGCCTTTACTTTTGATGGGAGTTCCACGTGAATCGCGAGAGAGAGAGAGAGAGAGAGAGAGAGAGAGAGAGAGAGAGATTCAGATTCAGATGTTTTATTCATGTATAGGCCATTGCCCCACATGAAGGGGAGTAATTGAACAATCATTTCACATAAGGTTTGTTATATACCAATTATAAGGTTAAGGATAGTATTTTACGAGACAGACAGAGACGGAGAGAGAGAGGAGAGAGAGAGAGAGAGAGAGAGAGGAGAGAGAGAGAGATACACTGGATGGAAGGAGAGACGTTTGGTGAAGATGCACCTCCTCTGTGTGTGTGTGTGTGTGTGTGTGTGTGTGTGTGTGTGTGTGTGTGTGTGTGTACGCGCGCGCGCGCGCGTGTGTATGTGTCATAAATTTCATTAAGTTCTTTCATGGGATGGGAGACGGAAAGGCGTTTGGTGAGGCCTCGTGTGTGTGTGTGTGTGTGTGTGTGTGTGTGTGTGTGTGTGTGTGTGTGTGTTCAATTTAACCCATCCTCACGAATAGTGATATTAAGCGAGTGTGTCTAATAATATGTAACCCTCTGTCTCTGTCTCTGTCTCTTTCTCTCTCTCCTCTCTCTCTCTCTCTCTCTCTCTCTCTCTCTCTCCGCAGATTATTTAGTAATTAAGCAGTGGCTCCGTAGCCACAAGTAAGAGGAGATATTCTGTTCGCGGATAGAAACTGAAGGAACCAAATAAAGGAAGAGAACTGAATGACAGAAAGAAGCTTATTAACCATTAGACGTCCTTCTGTCAATGGATTATCTTCTCGTACCTGCTGCTACGTAGCCATTGCCTGTTGGTGAAGGTCATACTGCCTAAGAAGTGGGTAGATGTATTACAGACCACCACGTGACCTGCCATGTAAGGTAATGCAACTCTTTTGACGGATCGTTTTGCTTGTTAATGTGTGAATATTCGAGTATGAGAGTTTGTGAGTGTTGGAAACACGTTGTCCCGTTCCCGAGGCCTGCATTAAAAACTTGTTAGATACGATCAAAGATGTGGAGTGGAGAGGATCAATATCCCCCCCCCCCCCACCCCCACCCCCACCCAGCAGTATTACTCGCCTTTGTTAAGAGTCCCGTTTGCCAGCGCAGGTCAGTGGCCACTCAGGGGGAGAGAATTGTTCAGTTGGCTGGGCTGGGCTGTCGGGTTTGCCTCGACCACGTGTTGTCGGCTGTTCGGCGAGGCTAGCCTACTGCCTGCACGTTGCCTTTGCCCACACGTGAATCGCCCTCTGTGTGTGTGTGTGTGTGTGTGTGTGTGTGTGTGTGTGTGTGTGTGTGCGCGCGCGCGCTTCAGAGTCGGACACTTTGACACTGTGAGGGGCTAAGTATAGTCAGCAGCTAGTCGACCCGTGAACAGGAAGCGGACAGGCAGCCAGTCAGATCAACAGGAAGTAGTGAATGCCTTCAGTGTATGCGGTGGCACTCCACCAGTCTTAAGGCCAGGACACTGATCCTGCCCTGTCTACGTCTTTGATGCGATGAAATGTTGTTATGCAGGAGTTGATGTTGACCATCATGGCAGGAAGCGTTCATCGTAACACCCTACATTTTCTAAACCTGAGACGTAGCACAGTTGCCTACGAGACGAGGTGAATAGATAATCTCCCCGAGGTAATCGCCTCACCGTCCGGAACACACTCGATAACCTGACGTATCCACCTGAGGGTGCGTATACTGGATGACCCCTGTACCCCTCCCTCTTCCTCCCTCCTGTATATCCCTCCTCCCAGCCCTTTTCCCTCCCCCCCCCCCCTTTTTTTTTTTAACCTGAGTTTTAAACCAGGAGGAAAACAAATAAAACGACGACAAGACATGTTGCTTATAGTCCAGCCGACCACTCAGGCCCGATCATTACACACGAAGACATGGAGTATCTGTATGCTTCGTTGTTTCGTTCGTTCGTGAGAGAGAGAGAGAGAGAGAGAGAGAGAGAGAGAGAGAGAGAGAGAGAGAGATGGATGGGGAGCCAAAACAGCTCTTGTCTTCACAACACATTCTTCCTCCCCTCCTACCCCCCCCCCCCCCCCCCCCATCCCCACATCTCTCTGTCCCTTAATTATTACTTCGCCTTCAACACTCCTTTCCCCGTCCGTGCGCCCCCCCTCCCCCTCCCTCCCTCTCCCTCCCTCCCTCCAGCACTCCTTCCACTCCATCCTGATGGGAAAGATCAATCAGAGATACCAGCCAGCACGTGGGGTTGTGGTGATTTGATCTTTCATCTGCGAGAGATGAAACGAACGAAAAATGGGTGGACAGGAGAGGTATCCTGTGGTCCACGGGACATAAAATCCAAGTAGAGAAAAGCAACAATCATCTCGCTTCTTCCTCCGCATGTCCCCTCCCCCCCGCCCCCTCTCCCCCCCCCTCCCCTCCCCCCTCCCTCCACCCTCTTCCACCTTCATCCCTTCCACCAGACCTCAACATCTCCACCTCGCCCTCACCCGCCCTTGCCCCGCCCCTCACTCCCATTTAATCACAGGCCAACTCATCAGCTATAAAGTATGGGGAACATCACGGGTCGGGGATGTTGACACGTCGAGTATGGTGCCTCAGTGGCGTTATAAACCACCTTAAAAAGAAAGGAGACTAAAAAAAAAAAAAAAAAAAAGGAACAGTATACGCGTGCCAAAAATTGAAAGGATTCTGTTCTACTGCTGGTTGAATTTGTAACTGGAAAGACTGGATGTGGACAGATTGGGAAGATGAATTTTCTGTCTGGTTGTACTTTTTTTTTTTTTTTTTTTCAGTGTGGGGGTTGGAGCAGCCCAAATTTCATACCGAGAGATCAGTTGCTTTGAGAAAGTTATACCATATGATACAAGAATGTTGGATACGATAGAGTACACAAATGAGGCAAACAGACCTCAATACGTGACAGTGCAGTGAGGTACTGAACGTTTCAGTACAACTCGGTGCAGCACAACGAGCTTCGACATAGTGCAGTCTCAACTCAGTGGATTGTAACGGGTCTTCTTAATACAGCAGTCTTCAACACAGTTCAACCTTTACCGTGCTTCCTGGGTTTTCCATGACCCAGTGACTCAATACAAACACCACATCTTATGAACGGATAGAGCTATGCTCACGAAATCTTAGGAGTTCCTCAACGATCTTAATAACCGTTGGTCACTGAAATTTCGTGTATGGGCACAATCAGATATCAGTGTAATTAGTCGCGGTACCCCCAGGACCTATATATTTTAATGGGTCGCACATGATCCACGCCATCGGGTGAGGAATGTGTGGGTCTTGGGCGACCCGCACGATCGGGGCCTGTGTAGTCAAAAGTGTCATCTGGTGAAGATTAAGACGACAAGATTTAACACAGAATAGCTTAACTCAACACTGTTCAACACAACGAGCGTCAATGCAGCTAAATTCAACACAATACAGCACAGCACAACGAGACTGGAGTGTGGACGCTATGCAGCCAGATTCAACAGGGTATACAGTTCGACGAACCTCACTACAAACTCGGCTCAACACAGTCAGCAGTACAGCGAGATAGCTAAACTTAACGTGTGGAAAGAGTCACAGCACAGGCGAGCTCAAAGCAGCACAACACAATGGGCCTGAACATGATACAGCCTAAATCACCACAACATAAGACAACGAGCCTCGACTGAGAGCCAGGCTCAACACCAATGTAACACAACGACCCGCAACTCGGGTACGCGCGCCAACTCCAACACAAAAGAGCAGCAACGCAGCGAGCCTGAATGCAGCAAAACTCAACGCAACGCATCGCAAATGCAATATAACGAACCTCTGGTCAATGCAGCCAAGAAACATAACTCATTTTGGTCACTGCAGCCAAGAAACATAATTCACTCTGGTCAGCCAATAAACATGATTCACTTTGGTCAATGCAGCCAAGAAACATAATTCACTCTGGTCACTGCAGCCAAGAAACATAATTCACTCTGGTAACTGCAGCCAATAAACATAATTCACTCTGGTCAGCCAATAAACATGATTCACTCTGGTCAATGCAGCCAAGAAACATGATTCACTCTGGTCACTGCAGCCAAGAAACACGATTCACTCTGGTCAGTGCAGCCAAGAAACATAATTCACTCTGGTCACTGCAGCCAAGAAACATAATTCACTCTGGTCACTGCAGCCAAGAAACATAATTCACTCTGGTCAGCCAATAAACATGATTCACTCTGGTCAATGCAGCCAATAAACATAATTCACTCTGGTCACTGCAGCCAAGAAACATAATTCACTCTGGTCACTGCAGCCAAGAAACATAATTCACTCTGGTCACTGCAGCCAATAAACATAATTAACTCTGGTCAATACAGCCAATAAACATTCACTCTGGTCAATGCACCAATAAACATAATGAACTCTGGTCAATACAGCCAATAAACATTCACTCTGGTCAATGCACCAATAAACATAATGAACTATGGTCAGTGCAGCCAACAAACATAATGAACTCTGGTCAATGCAGCCAATAAACACCATTCACTCTGGTCAATGCAGCCAGTAAACATTCACTCTGGTCAGTGCAGCAAACATTCACTCTGGTCAGTGCAGCCAATAAGCATTCACTCTGGTCAATGCAGCCAATAAACATCATTCACTCTGGTCAATGCAGCCAATAAACATCATTCACTCTGGTCACCGCAGCCAGTAAACATCATTCACTCTGGTCACTGCAGCCAACAAACATAATTCAATGCACTGCAAAGAGTCTCGGTGCAGTCAAACCTCAGCGCTACAAACCTCGACACAGTACGACAAAACTGACCACATGGCTATGTCATACCAGTCTCTGTAGTCCCAGAACTCAGAAACGCCACGAACCTAAACACAACCACATCCAAACTGAAGTGCTAGGAAAGGCAAAAAGACCCTCGACAGAATACAGTCAACCTCAACAAAAATGCAATGCAAGGGGACATAAACACAAGGGAACAGACGCCACCTATGCAAGGCAGTATCACCTATCGTCTGTCCCGGGTCTTGGAGACCGTTTGGGCGCCACAGAAGACTTCGCAACCAGCTTCCCACCACTCAGTATACCAGTATACCGCAAAACAAAATAAAGTGTAACGCAGTATAAAACAATACAAATAAAGCATATGGTAACTTTCATTTATTTGGGATTGAATATTCTCCCGTACACATGTACATGAACGTGAAGAGAGGGGTTGGGGTGGCGATTGGAGGAGGGGGGGGGGGGGCAGCCAGAGAAAGGGGAAGGGAGAGGACCAAAAAAAAAAATGAGAGCAAGAGAAAGGAGGGGGGGGGGGGGGGGGGACACGTTCGAACAACAGCGGTGTTTTCTTTGAAGCCCTCGTTGATCTTCCTGTACTAGATCAGATCCAATGACTCGTCATTAGGAAGGAAGAGGTCCTTGGTAAGATGACCACGGTGGTCAGTGGTAATGATAAGCAGACTGGACCCCGCGCTGATTCAAAGGAGCCTTGCCCTGTGGTCATCCGGGGGTAATTAAATGGGAGGGGCTGGGGCCTGGACGTGAACCGGGAAGCGCGGACATCGTTCTGTGATTAGTGTGGGCTTCTGTAGCGCTGCTGCTGCTGCTGCTGCTGATGGTGGTCATGATGATGATGATGATGGTGATGGTCAAGATGATGATGGTCATGATGATGATGGTGATGGTTGCTGGTAGGGCTCCGATGACTTCGGTTCCATGTCGTTGTCAAGGTGAGAGTGTGGGAAGGAAGGCGGTAGGGAGGGGGCGGGGGGGGGAGGGTAGGGGAGAAAGAGGGAGGGAGAGAGAGAGATTGAGGGGGGGAAGAGAGAGAGAAGAGAGAGAGAGTGTACATGTGACTGAAGAGCTAGAATTGGAAAAATGAGATTTGGGGTGAGAAGAAGAAGAAGAGAGAGAGAGAGAGAGAGAACAGGTTTACTGAAAACATAGAATTTATAATGATGATTTTGTGGTACGGATGCTCTGTGTGTGTATCCGTCTGTCCTGTCTTTCTGCTCGTGTGTGTCTGTGTCTGTGTGCGTTCGCGCGCGCGTGCGGGTAGGCGCGGGCACACAGGCGCTTGTAAATATATACATGGAAGAAGGAGAGGGGAGAGGGTGGGGGAGGGAGGCGAGCAGGAAAGGAGGATGGGGAAGGGGCGGGAGTTGGTTAATGTAGGAGAAAGCTCGCAAAGATGAATTGCCATCCTGGTCACATTCATGACTGTGGTCACGTGCGTACCAATTTTCGGTCAGTCCGCATGGCTGAGAGAGAAAGACAAGAGACAGACAGAGATTGTAGATAATACCACTGATGAGAGAGAGAGAGAAAGAGAGAGAGAGAGAGAGAGAGGGATTATACCACTGTGAAGAGAGAGAGAGAGAGGTTGCAGATGATACCACAGAGAGACTGTGACACTGACAATTTTATTGCCATTAGCAAAAAGCCCTGTTGGCAAGCTGAAAGAGAGAGAGAGAGACAGAGAGAGAGTTTGCAGATAAAGATTGCAGATTATACCACTGATGAGAGAGAGAGAGAGTGTGTGTGTGTGTGTGAGCGCGCGCATGTGTGTGTGTGTGTGTGTGTGAGAGAGAGAGAGAGAGAGATAGAGAGAGAGAACTTGCAGGTAATACCACTAATGTGTCGACCACAGATGAGAGAGAGAGCGAGAGAGAGAGAGATTATACCACTGTGAAGAGAGAGAGAGGTTGCAGATGATACCACAGAGAGACTGTGACACTGACAATTTTATTGCCAGTAGCAAAAAGCCCTGTTGGCAAGCTGAAAGAGAGAGAGAGAGAGAGAGAGAGAGAGAGAGAGTTTGCAGATAAAGATTGCAGATTATACCACTGATGAGAGAGAGAGAGTGTGTGTGTGAGCGCGCGCATGTGTGTGTGTGTGGTGTGTGAGAGAGAGAGAGAGAGAGAGAGAGAGAGAGAACTTGCAGGTAATACCACTAATGTGTCGACCACAGATGAGAGAGAGAGAGAGAGAGGGGGGGGGGAGAGAACTTGCAGTAATACCACTAATGTGTCGACCACAGCTGAGAGAGAGAGAGAGAGAGAGAAAGAACTGGCAGGTAATAGCCACTGATGTATGGGCCAGGGCAGTGTTAACAATGCCTTTCCGTGGCAAGAGGACCGACTAGTCGTCGTCACCGGTCCCTCTTCATGTCGGAAATGGCTGGCGGCCCGGAAGAGCGCTCGGCGGTGCCACGGTGGATGAAAGTCTGAGGACACGGTGTTTAGCGACTCAAACCTCCTGTCTGGGTTGGGTGAATGGGTGATTTGAGTTTTGAAATCAGGGGGCTTTTTTCATTGTTGTTGTTGTTGTCATTTCTGGGAGATGAGGGGGTGGCGTGGGGAGAACACGGTGGGTAGGTGTGTGAGGGAGGTGGAGGTGTGTGTTTTTGTGTTTGTTTGCGAGCTCTCTGTCTCACTTTGAGTTGTGTGTGTGTGTGTGTGTGTGTGTGTGTGTGTGTGTGAGAGAGAGAGAGAGAGTGTGTGTGTGTGTGTGTGTGTGTGTGTGTGTGTGTGTGCACGTGTGAGTGGAAGAGAGACAGATAGACAGACAGCAAGAAAATGTTGTGTGTGTGTGTGTGCGTGTGTGCGCACACACACATGCACGCTTATGTGTATGTGTGTCAATGGTGAGGAGTGAGAGAGCTGTTGTGTGACAGACTGATTATACAGATAGTTCAACGGATCCGCTAATGTTTCCGTCAGAAGACAAAACTCATTGTCTGCAGCTCTCTTTGCTGCTAATGTCTCAAACGGTCGGGCCGGGAGAGCGCTTTGTGGCGCTACGCGTGCATGGAAGTGGCGGACATTAGAAAAGCATTTGATCTGAGTGATGTGAGTTTTCCGCCATGTGAGGGCTAATTCGATCACTGTGTGATTGGGCTTGGGGCTTTGTGTGGCCGTGCATATGGGTTCTTTTGAAGTGGAGGTTTAGAGTTGGATCAAAGGCAGGGGGTGGTGTGTGTGTGTTGTGTGTGTGTGTGTGTGTGTGTGTTGTGTGTGTTTGATATGCATGTGTTTATCACAGAGAGAGAGACAGACAGAGAGAGGGGTATCGATCAAGGAAGGGAGGGACAGCAGCAAAGGGAGGGAGTAGGGGGGAGGGGGATGCTTATTGTCATAGAAGATGATTAGCCAATGTGACCATTGACCATCAGTGATGATGACCTGATTCATTCGAATTGTCTGTAAGTCTGAATGGCTGGCTGGCTGCCTGCCTCTTTCTCTCTGTGGCTGTCTGTCTTTGTCTCATTCTCTGTGCGTCCATTTGTTTTTCTCTGTCTCTCTACCTGCCTTGATTTCGATGTGTGTTTGTGTGGGTGTGGGTGTGCATGTGAGAAAGAAGAGAGAGAGAGATGGAGAGAGAGAGAGAGAGAGAGATGGAGAGAGAGAGAGAGAGAGAGGGAATGCTTTTAGTCGCATCTAGATGAATAACAGATCATTCAGATGCGTCGACCATGGCAGTGTTAATAGTGGCAATTCTCACAGGAAGCAGAATGGTCATCACCAGCTGCGTGTACTGCTGGTAAAGGCTGGGGGAAAGGGGAGGGGGGGAGGGTGCGGAAGTTTGTGAGTGTGTATGTATGTGTGTGTGTTTGTGTGTCAGTGTGTGTAAAAAAAGAATGGGAGCAAGAGTATGTGTGTGTGTGCGCGTGTGCGCGCCCACGAGCGTGTGAGGTGTGTGCATATTGTGTGTGTGTGTGTGTGTGTGAGAGAGAGAGGGGTACGTGTGAGTGAATAGGTGTTAGGCGTTTTGTGTGTGTGTGTGTGCGTGCATGTATGTGCACGTGCAAGCATGTCTGTACATGGGAGAACAAAGGAGAGCTGTTGTGTGACAGACTGATTATACAGATGATTCAACGGATCCGCTAATGTTTCCGTCAGAAGACAAAACTCATTGTCTGCAGCTTTCTTTGCTGCAAATGTCCCAAACGGCCAGGCCGGGAGAGCGCTTTGTGGCGCTACGGGTGAATGGAAGTGTCGGACATTGGAAAAGCATTTGATCTGAGTGATGTGAGTCCATGTGAGTTTTCCGCCATGTGAGGGCTAATTCGATCACTGTGTGATTGGGCTTGGGGGCTTTGTGTGGCCGTGCATATGGTTTCTTTTGAAGTGGAGGTTTAGAGTTGGATCAAAGGCAGGGGATGGAGAGAGAGAGAGAGAGGTGTGTGTGTGTGTGTGTGTGGTAATGGTGTGTATGTACGTGTGTGCATGAGCGCATGCACCGAACAGATGAAAGCTCTGGCTTTAGACAGTCGCTTACAAATAATCGTTTCGGTGATTTGTGATAATAGCGTCAGTAAGCGAATTTTCATGGACCAGATGGAATACCGCTGTTTGTTGGCAATTATCAGTTTCTTTTTTTTCTCATTGTGTTTCACGTCAGTGAGATCACATCTGTTTACTAATTTCCGTTAAGCTTCAAAAGCAATTATACACACGTAAACTGTCAAAGTCCGTGGAACCAATCAAAGGGATATAGATGGTACCAAAAAAAGAAGAAAGAAAAAAAAGGACGTCAGAGGGAAAAAGGAGGTAAAGTAAAGAAAGAATCTGAGTAAGTGTTATTGTCCGTTATTTTTTTTTTTTTAACCTGAAGTATAATTACCCATTTCTTCAAAGCTGTTTTTGTATCTGTTATTTACATTTTGCTATGATCATTAAAAAAAAAAAAAACGAAAAAAAAGGATACTGCTCTATGCAGTACAATTACGTGAAGGTAAACGTGGTTAAGAATTCCATTTGCCTGCGCCAC
Organism: Conus canariensis; assembly: GCA_033310375.1. Taxonomy (NCBI): domain Eukaryota; kingdom Metazoa; phylum Mollusca; class Gastropoda; order Neogastropoda; family Conidae; genus Conus; species Conus canariensis. The sequence goes on from CM065725.1 coordinate 60,717,684, forward strand.
TACGCCCCCCCCCCCCCCCCTTCCCCCTCCTTACCTCCCTCTTCTGCCGTGCACCCCACCCGCCATGCACCCCACCCCCATCCTGCAACCAGACTTTCTTCTGTCCATACTTTTCTGTTTCTGTTGTTTGTTTGCTCTTGGTTGTTGGTTTTTTTTTGTTTATTGGTTTGTTTCCTCAAACCGTAATGGATGTTCGTAATGGTGAGATGACGGTCCTTCGTGATAAGGATACGGATGGACAGAAAAGATCCTTCTCGTTGCTGTCTTCATGTATATGTGTCCTGTACGCAATGCGTGTATGCTTGTGTGTTTCCCCTGCTTGTTTATGAGATCAGCGCAGACTGAAATACTGGTGATGGCATGATTCGTCTGTATCATATTGAAAGATATGTTTGTAAAACAGAAGCAGTGTGAGAGAGGAAGAAAGGACAGATGGAGGACGGAAAGGAGAACGAGAAACAAAGGAGGAGATGAAGGAAGACATAGAGAAAGAAAATAGAGAAGAAGAATGTCACAAGCTAGACAGAAACCACCCGAAAATGACGTAAACGGCGTGCAAACTCTTCATGGTTTTGTTACTGTCTTCTTGGTCTTTCTCAGAATATCCCATCATCATCATCATCATCATTTAATCATCATTCAACATCATCACCATCATTATCATCATCATTTAACATCATTCAGCATCCTCACCATCATCATCATCATCATTTAATCATCATTCAATATCATCACCATCATTATCATCATCATCATCATTCAACATCATCACCATCATCATCATCATCACCATCATCATCACCAGCAGCAACAATAACACCGCCCTCAACAGCAAACATAACCAAAACAAAGCAACCCCCCTCCCCCCCCCCCCCCCCCCCCCCCCCCCCCCCCCCCCGCACACAGTCTAATATTAAATGTCCCCAACGGAGCAAGCAAACAAAAAGACAGCAAGAGGGTTTTGATCGTCAACACCAGCGTGCATATTGTGTTGCCCGTGAAGGCTGCGGTGGCACGATTAGCTGGGATGACACCAGATGTAATTTCCGGCACGGTATTGTTTTGTAACTAGGGTAACGCGACTTCAGGAGAGACTTTTCTTTGCTTCTGCCTCATTTCTTTTTTTTTTTTTTTTTTTTTTTTTCCTGTCTTAATATCTCTGCCTCTTCTTGCCCTCTTTGTCTTTCCTTCTAGTCTGTCTCCCTTCCTGTCTCCCGTTCTTACTCCCCCCCCCCCCTCTCTCTCTCTCTCTCTCTCTCTCTCTTTCTGAGAGTCATTGTCTCTGACTCATGTTGAGTGCTGGATGCTGTTGATCTCTCTCTCTCTCTCTCTCTCTCCTCTCTCCTCTCTCTCTCTCTCTCTCTCTCTCTCTGTATATGCATATGTGCATGCTTGTGTCATTTGTCTCCCCTTTTTGTATTCCCATCCCACGCCATGTACACTCACTATAACACCCCCTTCTACCGAGCCCTGTATAATTCCACCCCTTCACCATCCCCTCAGTGATCTCCCGTGACACTCTGCCTTCCTCAAGTAGATGACTGATCTGATCACCAACCCAACACAGGCACTCCGTCATTAACGAACGCCGCAGTCCATCGAAATAAGCAAATAAATGAATGAATCGATACAGGAGAACAAAACTGTTTGCTTTTAACCGTCATAGAAACTGCTCGGAAGACACTGAACGAAAATGTCGATGAAAATAAAAATGGGGAGAAAAAAAGGGGGTGGGGGAAGGGTTAAGGGGATAATGATAATGATGATAATAATAATAGTGGAAGTAATTATAATGGTGATGGTGGAAAATAATGATGATGATGGTGATGATGATTAACAATGTGGGGTAAATAAGCTGGGACACAAAAGAGTACGATGATGAAAAAACTGTACTGATGCTTCTCCGTAAACAAAAACAAAAAAAACAAAACAAAACAACAAAAAAAACCAGAAAAAAAGAAGAAAAAAAAAAGAAAAAAAAGAAAAGAGAAAAAGAAAAAAAAAACTGCTTAGACATCCTTTTTCAGACACCGTTCAGTCCAATGGTTCTTCTAGTTCCTTTTCACCAGCTTGTTCGCACTCTCGGGGCCACTCGTACCTCATACTGAACTCTCAACCACCACATGTGCGAAGTAGCGGCCTACAGTTAGTCTTAATCGCCAGCTTCCCTCTGCTGAAGCAGCCGAGACTTTAAATACGCTACCTTCGTCATTTCCAGAATAGACTATTGTCATGCCCTACATTCTGGCATCCCCAAGTATCTTCTTGATGGAATTCAGAAAGTCCAAAACAACGCAGCTGGCATGACTTTCAGTCACGTAAGATTCGAACTTGCGTCTCGGTTCCTCTCTTCAATCACTGGCTCCTCATCACTGACAGAATAGGTTATAAATTTCTCACTTCGATGTTTCGGTTCTCTCTTGAACAGCACCTAGCTGGATGTCTGGACTTCACATAGAAACTCCCGTTTTGCCAGCTGCGCTCTTCCCTCTTGACACAAGACTCCTGACAATTCTCTCTTTCAGAACACAGAGCCTTGATGACAGATCTTTTACCAGCCAAACCCCAGCTGTCTGGAACTGATCTACTGTTCATTTTCAGGCGCTTAGATTATTCCCCCCCCCCCCCCCCCCCCTTTTTTTTTTTTGTGGCCAGTTTCAAGCTTAAAACCTTGTTTTTTCGTCAAAATTGTTTCTGTTATCGCTCCCCGAAACACGAATGTCTGAGTTGTTTGGTTGTGTGAAACAATAGTGTGTGTGTGTGTGTGTGTGTGTGTGGTGTGTGTGTGTGTGTGTGTGTGTGTGTGAGAGAGATAGAGTGCGAGAGAGATAGAGAGAGAGAGAGAGAGAGAGAAGTATGCGTGCGTGTGATCTTCAGTGGATGTCTTTTTCTGGGTCTAGCTGTGTTTCATTTTCGATTGGGCTGCATGTTTGTATTGAGCGTCTTGGAATGATTGTCTCTTTTTTGTGCGTTTTATTATTTATTGTTTTAACTGGTCAGCTGTCTTGATTAATTGTTATATTCCTTACTTTTGTGAACACTGCGAGCAGTATTCTTGATGCTTGTGCAGACATATTTCCATTATTATTGATTAATTATTTCAGTGTTGTTGTTGTTGTTGTTCTTAATATCACTAACCTTTCCCTTCTTATTAAGGTTGTGACAGTGTTTTGAAAGAAATTGAGGACA
>CM065725.1:60723372-60728372 GCA_033310375.1 Conus canariensis
CAAAAATGTGAGATTAGAATGATGAAAGAGGGGTAACTAAACAAAACTGGTAGATTTTTCATAATAGACCTCCTCTCCTCTCTCTCTCTCTCTTCTCTCTCCTCTCGTCCTCTCTCTCTCTCTCTCTCTCTCCTCTCTCTCTCTTCCTCTCTCTCTCCTCTCTGTCTCTCTGTCTCTCTCCCTCTCTCTCTCTCTGCTCTCTCTCTTCCCTTCCTCTCACCTCTTCCTCACTCTCTCATGTGTAAAAAAGAATGTTCCTTTGACATCAGTAATTTGTATACTTGTTTATTCTATTGTTGAGCCTGATCTAGGTGCATCAGGTGCTTCCACAGGATCAGTCTTATGGTCTGTAGTTGAAAGATTAAACCCTTTGCACTTAAGAAATTGGGGACTAAATTTTTGGCCACTAAGTCTCTGATATGGTCTCAGACACTTCATACGAAAAATTCAACCCTGGGACAATCGAGATGGTCTTTGACTTGGTCTTTGGCTCCACCCACACATCAGACCCTGAACCAGGTGTGGTTTAAAAAAAAAAAAAAAAAGAATTTTGGAGACAGGGTGATTTCTGTCCGTTTTATAAACAAAGGATACAAAACGAATCAATGTCTATAAAAGAAAAGAAAAGGTATGATAATTTCTCAACCAAAAGGAGAGAAGCCGCGAGAATTCTTGAAGAACTGGAAACTTACTTAATTGAAAAAGTAACTTGCACTGTTTTTTTTTTTTTTTTTTTTTTTTTTTTAACTCCTAAATGAGGTCGTTCGGGTTTCATATAAGGCAGACACGCAAGCGATAATTCAAGAACAATTGTGATTTAATTCACTGTTTAGTGGTGAATTGCTTTCATAGTTTTTTTTTCCCCTTTTTTGTCATTTCTGTGGATTTTGAGAAAGCTTTTGATTATGTCAAATGGTCACATGAGCTTAGGTTTGCATACTTTCGTTTCCGGGCAAGAACATTCAATAGATATATTTTCATGGGAAGATAAAGTCTATAGTAACCTTGAACAGGAAAGCATCTTCAAGTTTTTCTTTGGAAGAGGTTTTCAGCAAGGGGATCCTACATCCCCGTATTTGTTTGATCTGTGGGAAGTACGTACTAGCGATCAAAATGAGATAAATCAGGATATCAAAGGCGTATGAATAGGAGATACAAAATTTAAGATAAATTAGTTTGCAGACAACACCATCTTTACATCAAAATATAAGTAGTATAAGAGCTAAGTCATGTGAAAATTTGTTTGTAAACCTTTATGAATTTGAGCGAGTATCTGGATTTGAACTAAATTCTGAAAAAAAATGAGATTTTTGGACTAGGTAATAATTCCCCACACATTCCACCCCCTCCCCCCCGCCATGTATCTCATTCAAGGAGATATAGCAAAATAATAATATCATTCACACATACAGCAGCCCCTCTTATAACACGACAATGAAATTCACGCAGGCAAGTAATAGGTTATCGAAAACTATTTGCTTTTTAAAAAAATTAAAAAAAAAAAAATTATGTCAATTTTGTAAATATATATCCATCTACTATGATATCTCACCATCGGTAATAGTCGATCATTGAAACAGGACAGCAGAATTATCATGATCAAGTTTCATATGTCGTTTAGATCAAGCACGATAGTTAAGTCTCGCATATCGACCATCGGTTATATCATCCATGAGTATTTCATCCATTGTAGTCAGTCATGATCACTTACCTATTATACAACGTTTATCAATATCGCTCATCATTCATTGACTGTCATCAGTCATTCGTCGTCAATCTTTGGTGGTCAGCTTCAGTTGTTAATCATCATCCGTTTCTTGTTTTCAGTCGGACTAGTCAATCATCATTGCTCGCCAGCCATCATCAAGCATCCTCCATCATTGATCATATTTATCTTCAATCAGTGATCGGTCATCCCGCTCAGCTCTTCATTAAACATCGTGATTCCCAATCAGTTCTCATCGATCATCTGTCATCATCAATTATTATTCATCTATGTTTGCGCATAGCCCATTCATCGTCTTTCATCAGTCAACTGAGGTATTAGCTAATGTGCTGGTTTCGTCCGTTACAGCTGTATAAAACACCCCCCCCCCCCCCCCCCCTCCCCAGTTCTTCCTCTTGCATGTGAATTGCTTTGAAAGATAGTTTACAGAAATCGTGAGTTGTTTCCTAGATGTTTCCTCGTCACACAACATTGTTTAGGAGCACACACACACACACACACACACACACACACACACACACACACACACACACACACACACACACACACAGAGAGAGAGAGAGAGAGAGAGAGGAGAGAAGACGAGGAGGAGAGAAGAGAGAGAAGAGAGAGAGAGAGAGAGGAGGAGAGGAGGAAGACGAGGAGGAGAAGGCAGGCTGGATTACCCTACCTATCCGTGTCTCCAGCAGTTCGCTAGATGTGACATGAAGCTTTAGGCAGCACTATTATCTATCCGAGTATTCCATTCAACTCACAAAAGAGTGACTTGAAAATTTAAGCGAGGCTGTTTTTGCGCGAAGAAAATGATCTGATGTGCAGTACATTTTTTTTTCTTTCCTTCTTTCTTTCTTTCATTTTTTTTTTTTTTTTTTTTTTTTTTTCGAAAGAGCCACAATGCTCTCTGTCCCCAATCCGCCCCTCCGCTCCATCCCCATACGTCGTCCTTCAGTAAGAAATAGCCGAGCAAACGGTTTTATGGCAACACTGGCACCCTGTCCCAAAGAGTAAACATTCCCTCGAAGGATACTTAGCGTGTCAGAGGATGTTATTGTCTATGACGCACCTGTCGAGAGGGGGGAAAAGAAAGAAAATTACGAAAACGAGTGGTACATGATTGGGAAAATGCTTCATTCTGATTTCTGCGGGCTATACCTTACTGACAATATCCGTCTATTTATCAATCTGTCTATATCTATCTATCTATCTACCTATCTTTGCATCCATCTATCTGTCTATCGATTTGTTTATTTATCCATCCATTTACACACACACACACACGCGCGCGCGCGCGCGCACACACACACACACACGCACGCATGCACGCACGTACGCGCGCGCGCACACACACGCACTTTTTTTTGTTGTTGCACCGAAGCTAGGAGTGGATTACAAACGAAAAGAATCAGAGGCTGGGTATCTCCTTCTTCATCTCTTTGTGTTAGTCGAAATAAATAGATGAATATATATATATATATTATATATATATATATATATATATATGCCTTCCGTTTGCGTGAAAAGGATGATGCAAACTTCAGGGGCCGTTCCAATGACAGTGCCTGGGGAAAAAAATGACGTGCGTACATTGAAAAAAAAAAAGGGGGGGGGGGGGGGGGGGGGGGATGTCGACCAGTGAGTACTCTGTATGCTTCAAATTTCCACCGAAATGGACCAGCTAGCGGCAGCTTTTTCGTCCTGTGTAGAACTCATCAGGATTCTCTCTCTCTCTCTCTCTCTCTCTCTCTCTCTCTCTCTCTCCCCTCCTCTCTCTCTCTCTCTCTCGCTCTCTCTCTCTCCCTCTCTCGCTCTCTCTCTCCCCTCTCTTGCTCTCTCTCTCTCTCTCTCTCTCTCTCCTCACATACACACGCACGCACGGACGCACGCGCGCACGCACGCATTCACATACATCTATATCTATCTGTCAGTCAATACGTCTATCTATCTATCTATCTATTCTATCTATTACTATCTATCTATCCTACCATCTATCTATCTATCTGTGTGCATGTGCATGCGTGTGTGTGTGTGTGTGTGTGTGTGTGTGTGTGTGTGTGTGTGCGCGCGCAGCGCGCGCGCGCACGAACCCATGACATGTACATCTCAAAATGCAAAGATTTCAACGTTGAAATTTTTAAGAGGGATCAAACTAGGCCAGCTTTGAGACAAACACAAAGCTGTTCAAAATGCCTTACATTTTAACATGGCGATCTTTAGACCGTCACTGCTTGGTCGCCGGATTACATCAGACCAATTAGCGTATTAGAAGTTTAACAAGAACAAAAAAGAATGGAAAGATTTTTTCTCACCTGTATTTTACGAAGAAAAGGTGGGGGAGGGGATTTTGCTGTGTGGATTGTTCGTGGAACAAGAGACTTGGAGAGTCTAGAGCGTTTGTGATGTATCTGTCTCTCTGTCTGTCCCTGTCTGTCTGTCCCTGTCTGTCTGTCTGTCTGTCTCTCCCTCCCTCTCTCCCTCCCCCCCCCCTACCCTCCCTACTCTCTCTCTCTCTTGTCATTTCAGATGCTCACTAGCTATCCATTTGTCTATCTCTCAGAATCTATTTTTGTTTTTGTGTTCGTTCATACGTGTGACTGTACTTCTGCGTGCGCAGAATGCACGATTTTGGGTGTGTGACTATGTGTCGGGGTGTGCACATGCAATGTTTATGCGTGAATGTATATTTTGTGTGATAAATTTCATTTTGTAAAGAAATGCACCAAATATAACGACATTAGAAATCAGTTTATACCAAGAACATTTACATGTATAAAGTCCGGTTTTAACTATTGTCGCTTGCTCTGTGGTGGTAAAAAAAAAAAAAAAAAAAAGTGTTGCTAAACTTAGCGAAGTTTCTGAAACTTAGTAAAGTTGCGTATTCAGTGTGTTAATCATCGGGAAAATTTGTGGATGCTTGATGTGTTTTGTTTACATTTGTTTGATTTGTTTCACATCCTCCATGCCCCAAAAGGGGTCACAGGGTTAAAATCTTTGAATCTTTGTGGGTTTTGGAGTGTGGATAGGAAGAGGCGCGCGCACGTGAGTATGTGAGTATGTGAGGGAGGAGGAGACAGTAGGAGGTCGCGCGCGCGCGCGCGTGCGTGCGTGCATGTGCGTCGCTGTGCGTGCGGTGCGTGTGCGTGTGTGGTGGTGTGGTGGTGGTGTGTGTGGTGTGTGTGTGTGTGTGTGTGTGTGTGTGTGTGTGTGTGTGAAAGCTGGACAGTTCCGTTTCTCGATTTTGCATGGCTCTGTTGTTACATTGTTAACCGTTGACTTT
>CM065725.1:60735872-60738372 GCA_033310375.1 Conus canariensis
CTGCGTTGTATGTATGTGTCAAGTCTCAGGTCCACAGATTTGAACATTGAGTAAGGAGGAAATGGTCTGGATAAAACAAAATTGACTGTTTCGTCCCCGGTGAATGGCTGTTTCCAGTCTTCGAACATTCGCAGTTGGAGGATCAGTTGACTTAACGTGTATATATAGCGACTTGTGTGTGTGTGTGTGGTGTGTGTGTGTGTGTGTGTGTGTGTGTGTGTGTGTGTGTGTGTGTGGTTTTGGGGGGGGGGGGGAGAAAGAAAGAAAATACAATTTTGACGTCTGTCAGTTTCAAATCTTGGATAAACCGGCGTGTTTACTGCGAATTTTGATATTTGTAACGGTCGGCAAATTCATTTGGGTCTGAAGAAAATAGAATAGTTGATTCAAGTTTTGCTTAATCGTCAGAGTTTTTCTTTCTTTTCCTCTCTCTCCCTCCTCTCCTCTCTCTCTCTCTCTCATCGTCTCCTCTCTCTCTCCTCTTTTCTTTCTCTTTCTTTCTGTTTTTTTTTTTATTGTTGTTGCGAACGTCGCGTTTCATGCTGAGCGACTTGTGCTTGATCTTCGAATCGACACAGAAGTGCGGGTGAATCTTCGCGTCTGTTCTCGGATAGCGCCACCGTGGTGGTGGTGGTGGTGGTGGTGTGGTGTTAAAGTCTACCTGTGGATGCAAGAGGACCGTGTTTCCTAGGGGAACAGTCGTAATAAACAGCGGGATAAAGACGTGGAGACCAGCAGTCAGCTGGTGGGGGGGGGCCGGGGCTGGTCAGTAGTAGCGGGCTGGTCAGCCATCGTCAGAGGTTGTGTTTTGTGTGTGGTGGACCAGTGGTGACCAAAAAACGCTGCCTTGTTTCTCTGGTCTGAAGGAGAGAGGGAGAGAGACTCGGGAGAGAAACAGACAGAGAGACAGAGAGAGAGAGAAGGAGAGGAGGAGGCCGGCCTACTGGTGGCGCCAGCATGTCGTTCTACCAGACACGTTCCCGGACCGGACTGTTGAAGAACTGCCCGGAGTCCGGCGCGTCCTCGACCTGCCAGGAGGAAGGCTACGCCAAGGTGAATGACGTAACGTGACGTACTGCGTGTTGGGGGGAGAGTGTCGGCTGCTGTGCCGGTTTTTTTTTTTTTTTTTTTTGTTTTTCGTTCTGTTTGCTGGAGGATTTGGAAGCTGCCTCCCCTCCATCCCATCCCCTTCCCCTCCCCCCTCCCCCGACCCCGCCCAACCCTACTTCCCATTACCTCCATCTTCTGCCCCCCCCCCCCCCCTTCTCCACCTCTTCCCCCTCCACCCCATCTCTCTTTTGTTTGTCTGTCTGTCTGCCTGTTACCGTTGTGATTCTGTTGGTGTAGTGTGAGACAGAGCCCCTCCTCCGCTGTGGTGGGCTCTTTTGTCGTGATCTGTTGACCGGATGGGGGACACTGACCTTGAATGTCACTGAATCAGCCTGCCTGCCTGTCTTCCTTTCTTTCATTCACAGCTTTTTTTTTTTTCTTTTGTCCTTTCTTTTGCTTCTTCCAAGCGTCCTTTCTTTCTTTAGTTTTTTGTTTGTTTGTTTGTTTTTGTTTGTTTGTTTGTTTTTTGCGTCCTTTTTCATGTTTGATTTTTGTCTTTACTTTTTATTTACTTCTTAGTGTCATCTTCTTTTCTTTCTTTCTCCTTTAATGCAGTGTCTTTGAGCGCACTGGTGTCGTTACCGTTTTTCAGTGTTCTTATCACCTCAGTGTCATCATCTTGTAGGCTTTTGTGATTCGGTAATACAGGATTAGAGTTAAAAAAAAAAAAAAAAAAAAAAAAAAAACTAATGTACAGGTGCGACAGCTGAGGCACATGTGATGGTAAGTCGTCTAACACAATAACATCGTATCAAGAAAAAAAAAAAAAAAAAAAGTTATCTAAAACATGAATAGTCAAGTGTCAGATATACTGCATATTGCACATCATCACCGTAGACACAGTATGATTGATTCAAACTGATATGTAACAAAGACATTCGAGAGTCAAATCAGGCGATAAATGTACGATGTTCATGCATGGAAATGTCACGTGCGCATGGCACATACGCTCACCCATTGTACGCGTATACGTATATGCAGAATGACGAAGCATTCCACACATTGCACACTCAATGTATCCTTTGCCATAAATGAAGCTAATGTGCAGAACTGAGACAACAGATACATATATCGAGTATTTTGTAATAGTATGTTCTCACAGATATCATAAAGGTCCTCGTACTCGCACACACGCGCGCACTCTCTCTCTCTCTCTCTCTCTCTCTCTCTCTCTCTCTCTCCTCTCCACACACACACACACCACCTCTCTCTCTCTCTCTCTCTCTCTCTCTCTCTCTCTCTCTCTCTCTCTCTCTCTCTCTCTCCCTTCTCACGTACGCACGCACGCACGTACGTACGCAGCTGTTCCTAAATTTGCGCTTCAAATGATCTTTTTTAACCCCCCAAACTTTGAGTACATGTAACCGTCCTAGTTTTGTGTGTGTGTGTG
>CM065725.1:60745872-60768372 GCA_033310375.1 Conus canariensis
TCTTCGTAAATCTCTCTCTCTCCCTCTCTCTCTCTCTCTCTCTCCTCTCCCTCCTCTCCTCCCCTCCCTGTATCTCTCTCTCTCCCCTCTCTTCTCTCTCTCTCTCTCTCTCTCTCTCCTCTCTCTCTCTCTCTCTCTCTCTCTTTCTCGTCCGTCCTACTCGTCTGTCGGTCCGTGAAGCGTGTTGAGTCAAAGCGGTATAGTACGCCCGCCCGTTCTTGTGTGGGTGGATAGTGCATTTAGGGGGCGCCCGCCAAGGTTGGATTTGAACAGGACCTTGTTCCTTTTTTGTTTCCACGTCAGACGCAGAATGGTGGAGAGAAAGAGAGAGCGAGAGAGAGGAGAGAGAGAGAGAGAGAGGAGAGGAGAGGGAGGGAGGGAGGGAGGGAGGCAGGAAGGAAAGGGAGTAGGGGAGAGAAAGTTACGCCGCTGTGTCTTGAGTGAGTCACGGGTGGGCGACCTTTCCGGCTTCCTTCTTTTCTTTACTTTCATTTCATTTTCTCTCTCTTCTCTCTCTCTCTCTCTCTCTCTCTCTCTCTCTCTCTCTCTCTCTCTCTCTCTCCACTGTCTCTCTTACTCTTATCTCTCTGTCTCCGTTTCTCTCTCCTCTCTCTCTCTCTCTCTCTCTCTCTCTCTCTCTCTCTCTCTCTCTCTCTGTTGTCTCAGTCACACGCTCCCAAATCTCACTCTCTCTCTCTGTCTGTTCTCTCTCTCTCTCTCTTTCTCTATCTCTCTGTCTCTGTCTCTTTCTCTCTGTCACACGCTCCCATCTATCCCTCTGTCTCTCGTTCTTTCTCCCCCCCCCCCCCCCCGCCCCCTCTTCCTCCCTTCCTTCTCCCTTCCTTCTTCCCTCCCTCCCTCCCCCCCTCCTCCATCCGCCCTCTTACTGTCTCTCCGTGTCTCGGTGTCTTCCTCCCCCCCCCCCCCCCCAGCACCCCTCTCCTCCGCGGCGGTCTCTCATTCTCTGTCTTCGGTGAACTGAGAGAAAGGAATTGGGTTAATAAGGTAGGAGAAGGGAGGAGGTATTTGTGATGCTGAACAGGCTGGCGTGTGTGTATCATATGGGGAGCGCTCTCCTCTCTCTCTCTCTCTCCTCTCTGTCTCTCTCTCTGCTCTCTCTCTCTCTCTCTCTCTTCTCTCTCTCTCTCTCTATCTCTGTCACACGCTCCCATCTCTCTCTCTCTCTCTCTCTCTCTCTCTCTCTCTCTCTCTCTCTCTCTCTCTCTCTCTTCTCTCTCTCTCTTCCTGTTGTCACACGCTCCCATTTATCTTTCTGTCTCTCGCTCTCTCCCCCTCTCTCTCTCTCTCTCTCCCTCCCTCCCTCTCTCACCTTCCTTCTTCCCTCTCTCCCTCCCTCCCTCCCCATCTCACTCTCTCTCTCTCTCTGTGTGCCTCGGTCTCTTTTTCCCTTCCCACACCCCTCTCCTCTGCGGCGGTCTCTCATTCTCTCTCTTCGGTGAACTGAGAGAAGGAATTGGGTTAAAAAGGTAGGAGAGGGGAGGAGGTATTTGTGATACTGAATAGGCTGGCGTGTGTGTATTATAAATCATGGGTGCCCCCCCTCCCCCCTCTCTCTCTCTCTCTCTCTCTGTGCGTGCGTGCGTGCATATGTGTGTGGTGTGTGCGTGTGTGTGCGTGTTGTGTGTGTGTGTGTGTGTGTGTGTGTGTGTGTGTGTGTGGTGATAGGTGTGCTTTTGCAGATGAATTCCAGTTTATCCTGGACCATCATTTCGACATTCTCGGATTTTAGAAAGAAACATACACCCAATAGATATGTCCATCCCAAATTAATGTTTAATCTTAAGTTTCGCAGCTTCTTGCCCGCTGGTAAAAATCGTCCCGCTAAGATGAGCCAAACATCCCTTTCAGTAAAAGGAGATAACAGTATCTGGTTTGCTGTTTGCTAATGGACTTTTTCGATTGCCGTGTTATTGTTGGTTTTTTTGTGTTTTTTTTGTGTGTGTGACAGAAATGTATTTTCACACCCCTTACAGATCCGTTTAACTATGTGAGCCTTTCCTTTTCTTTTTTCTTACACGTGACGTTGGTTAAGTGTTATGGAACTCGTATCCTCCTTGTCTTAATTTGGGTGAAAAGATTAATTAAACTTGAAACATGTTTGTGAGTATGTGTGTGCGAGCGCGCGCGCGTATGCGTGCGTGCGTGGTGCGTGTGTGCGTGCGTGTGTGTGTGTGTGTCTGTGCGCGTGCGCGTGTGTGAGAGACATGTGTGTATGTGTTGTGTGTGTGTGGTGTGTGTGTGTGTGTGTGTGTGTGTGTGTGTGAGAGAGAGAGAGAGAGAGAAAGAGAGAGAGAGAGAGGGAGAGCACGCGCGCGAGTGCGCTGGCGCATGTGTGTGTGTGTGTGTGTGTATGTGTGAGTGACTGAGAGAGAGAGGTGGAGGGGGGGGGGGAGGGGGGGGTGTGTGGGGTGGGGGGCGCAGACACTTTTTACTGTCATCACTCACGGTGATGTTCATGAATGATGATGTAAAGTAAGCCCACACATGTAGGCACCAACCTGCTTTTCAGCCCCTATAGTGATGGGCAATCAATATACCGCCACTACCACCCCTCCCCTCCATCCCAGTCACCCCCCTCTCCCCCCCCCCCTCCCCCTTCCATCTTCCCTTCATTTCCTCGCCCTTTCCATCCCCCTCCCAAATCAACAACAACAATAAGCAGCAGCATCAACAACAACAACAACAATAATTATAGTACAAAAAGCTATGAAAGGGAAACCGACAACTAATGCACATTTATGAGCGCATGTGGGCAGAGGTGTGGAGAAAGAAAGATGGAGGGCGGGGGGGGGGGGGGGGGGGGGCGAAGGAGGGAAGAGGAGGGGAGGAAAGGTTGGGATGCGGATGGGCGGGGGGGGGGGGGGTTGGGGGGGGGGGGGTTGGGAGTTTCCATCTGACGATAATTGCTGCGAACATTGTCCGTCACCTCTGTCGTGTGATGTACTGTGGTACCAATATTCCGGGATGGCCGCTGTGCTGACCCCTACCGTCGCGCGCGACATGCGGGAGAGAAAGAGAAGAGAGAGAGGGAGGGGGGAGGGAGAGAGAGAGAGAGAGAGAGAGGGGGGGGGAGAGAGAGAGAGGGGTGGGGGGTGAGAGAAGAAGAGAGAGAGGAGAGACAAAGGGGGAGAAGGGAGGGAAAAGGGGAAGGAAGAGACAGAGGGGTAGAGAGACAGACAGACGACAGACAAAGGCGAGAGAGATAGAGAGAGAGATATATATATAGAAAGAGTGAATGAATGATAGTTTATTCATATAGGTCTCAGTCCCTTATGGCAGGTACATCATGCAAAACTATAGAGATAGAGAAAGAGAGACAGGGAGAGAGAGAGAGAGAGAGAGAGAGGAGAGAGAGAGAGAGAGAGAGAGAGAGAGAGCAGAGAGAAACATAACATAGAGAGAGAGAGGGAAAGAGAGAGATCGGATGTGCGGGGGTTGGTGAGGTCGATGGGAACGCTTCGTCACTCGCGGTCGTGTCTTTTAGCGTGGTGTGTGGTGGAACAGCAGACAAGAGGCTGGCTCTGAGGATGATGGGGGTGCCAGTGGGAGGTAGTGGTGGTGATTGGGAAATGATGATGATGATGGTGGTGATGGTGATTTGGTGGTGAGGATGGCAGTGATGATGATGATGATGATGATGATCGTCCCATGTCTGTCGCCTTGGTATTTATGTATTAATGGAGAGTGGCCTTGGTGGTATTGATTGGTGGTAATTATGAGTTGATGGTGGTGGTGGTGGTGGTGGTGATAACAGTATAGTGGTGACGATGTTGATAATGATGATCATTGTCGGATGATTGATGATAATGTTAACAATTTGATGATGATGATTTTGATGCTGGCGATGATGATAGTGGTAACGATGAAAACGGTGATGTTGACGATGATGATCATGATGAAGAAGAAGAAGAAGAAGGAGGAGGAGAAGAAGAGAAGAAGAAGAAGAAGAGAAGAAGAAGAGAAGAAGATGATGATGTGATGATGATGATGATGATGTTGACGATGATGATTATGAGATGAAGAGAAGAGAAGAAGAAGAAGAAGAAGATGATGATGATGATAGTGATGATGATAATGATTATGATGACGACGACGACGATGACGATAATGATGGATAATGATGATGATGACGACGACGACGACGACGACGACGACGACACCGTTGTTGTTGAACGACGGCCTTCGTACTTTTTGGCATGAGAACCACCAGATTCGGAGTGTTGTTCTTTTGTTTTCTACAAATGTCTTCTTTCCTCTTCCCACTTTCTGCATGTGGACCTGTCAACGACTGTGCTGCTGCCCTTGTGACCGGGAATCGGCGGCTCCTGGTTCTCAGAGAACAGCGTGAATGGGAATGTCAGAGTTTATTCAGTATAGGCCAAGGCCCCTTATGAAGGGGGGGGGGGGGGGGGGGCACATTCAGAAAACATTATTCACAATACTTAATGCAGCTGCTGAGCATTAGCAATCGTAGTAGAGAAAACGAATATCAAATTAGAAACACCGGGCACAATAGGATGTATGTCAGATGGACATGCTAAGATGTTGCGGGTATCTGGTATTTTCTGAGCTTTAGAAACATTATTGTGCGAGACTGGACATAGTATTTTCCTTTCCTGATGACAAAAGCCAAATCTGTTTAAATTTACATGGGTCACTGTAATACTTTGGCTTGATAAGTTTTTTTTTTTTCTCCCCCTAATTGATAAGGGTTTCCCCCCTAATATCCCCTAGACATGGACAACAAACAAAATAAGAAGTGAATTTAATCTTCTTTAGCCAGATGGCATTGTCGGCAACCAACTGTATTCTCTCTTGAGACCATAGAAGAGAGAGAGAGAGAGAGAGAGAGAGAGAGAGAGAGAGAGAACGAACGAACGAACGAATTTTATTTTCAGAGGGTAGTGGAGTAAGCATAACTCCTTTTTTTTACATCCAGCCCTCCGGGGCCAAAAGAAAAGAAAAGAAAGAAAAAAAAATACAAATTCTGAAATATGATAATACCAAATGAAACAAAACTCATGAACAAGAGGGAACACAGACAGAAGGGGTGGGAGATGGTGGGGGGGTGTGTGTGTGGGGGGGGGGGGCATTAGAGGAGAGAGAGAGAGAGAGAGAGAGTTAAATAAAGAGAGAGAGAAGGGAGGAGAGAAAGAGGGAGGAAGGGGGAGGGAGAGAGAGAGAGAGAGAGAGTGTGTGTGTGTGTGTGGTGTGTGTGTGTGTAATGATCGTTAAAGCTGGTCGGGGCCAAGTCAGTTCAGGTTGCAGACGCTCGGGGAGGGGAGCTCAAATTTCACACAGAAACCTGCTGTGATATGATAAGATGATATTGTTACACAATACAGGCAGCGCAATACGATGCAACACGATACTATTATGATACAGTGCAATGCAGTATATAGTGCTATGTTATGCAACACACCACAGTACAATCCAATTCTGCTGCTGCCCTTTCTAATTCTGCAGCAACCACAGCTAAAAGAAAATGATGTATTTGCTGCTTCTTCTGCCACTGATGATATAACTGACGACGACTATTGCTGCTGCGCTGCTGCTGTATACTGCTGCAGCTGCCGTTGCTATGATGACTGTAGCTACAAACTTATCGTTACTGCTGCTACAGCTACTAGAATCATGTTTGTGCAGCCGTCACCATTCCGACGCTGCTACCAGAGCAACTACAGTTATTGCTGCTGCTACTGCTGCTGACTATTTTATTCGGTTGCTGAGGCCACAGTTACTGAATTACAAACGCTGTTCCCACGGTTACGGCTGCTACTGTCACAGCTACGGCCGCTACAGCCACTACGCTGTTGCGATTGCTGTACGCTACGATTTTCATCACGTTCATATTATGGGGCCGGGACAGCTCGTAATCTTGGTGATCATAGAGTCTCAGGTTCTACTCTCCGCTGGGCTGTTTCTGTCCAGGGGGATTTTTCTCTCGGAGTTAACATTGGTTCTGACTCCGTTTCCCATGAAAGTCCTTCGAATGAGACTATAAACCGAGGTTCCGTGTGTGAAACGCACGCGCACATCTTGCACGCACGTAAAATCCCATCGCCAACTTTCGGAAGAGAAAGGCCAGTTTGGCGGTTGGTATGGATGACACGTTACACATAGCATGCACCCTGCGTAAAAATGGAAAGAGTGAAGGAGGGAAACTGAGTGAATGAGACTGACTGAATGACACGGGAAACGACTGAATGAAGCGCCGGCAGGCAGCTCTTCAGTCGGCTCTACCCCGGTAGGCAGCCCGTTGTGTGAAACGACAGTGTGGATTGTAAAGCGCGTAGAGCTTGGTATCTAATAGCCGAGGATAGGCGCTATATAAGTACTCAATAATAATAATAATATAATAAATGATGATAATAGTAATAATAATAATAAAACACTGCTGCTGTGTCTGCCGCTGTTTTAACTGCTGTGACAATCGCCGCTGCTGTAGCTGGTGCAATAGATGTTGTTGTAGTTGTTGTTGCTGCTGCTGCTGCTGCTGCTGCTGCTGCAGCTGCTGGGGCTGGAAGCGTTAACTCCTCTGCTGCGACCATCACACTGCCACCACCACTGAACTGCTACCCGTGGTGCGTGATGGGGCGGGCGAGGTGAATTGCCGTGGCCAGAGCCGTTAGTTTTCCATCGTATTGGTGCCCGCTGCCTTTGATGGAAGCCGGCGTGTCGTGCCTGGCCCCCATTACACGTCGCCCGGTGAGGCACCACTCAAACACGGCTTTGGTCTCTGTGATTCTTCTGTCCCCCTCCCCCCCCTCTCCCCCGCTCCCCCGCTCCCCCGCTCCCCCATCCCCTGGTCCCATCCCTCCCTTCCTCTGTAGTTGTTGTTGTCGTCGTAGTACCCTCTACCCTTTCAGTCTCTGTCACTGTCTATCAGCCTGTCGCTTTGTTTTTTACTCTTTCTGTCATTTCCTGCTCTCTCCTTTTTTTTTTTTTTTTTTTTTAATGATGTTGTCTTTTAACACGCCGCCCCTCTAAAGTCCTCTCTCTCTCTCTCTCTCTCTCTCTCTCTCTCTCTCTCTCTCTCTCTCTCTCTCTCTCTCTCTCTCTCTCCCCTTAAAATATATCATGACAAAAGTTCAGATTAGGTATTTCTGATCTTTCTGTTCATTATTATCGTTATAAGAAGCATAACAAACTTGAACTGACATGTCCGCTTTGTAAATGTCCCGAAGAAAATAAAGTTCATTTTGTGTTGTGCTGCCCCGCTGTAAGTGACCTGAGGAATCAGTTCATTCATCAAAAATATTGTAGACATCCTTCTTCATTTCGACTTTCATTACTAATGGCATCTACAAATGAAACTACTGTAATAATAATAATAATGAATACTTATATAGCGCCTATTCTCGGCTAGAGACCAAGCTCTAAGCGCTTTACAATCCACACTCGTTTGCACGACGGGCTGCCTACCTGGGTAGTGCCGACTGAAGAGCTGCCAGCTGGCGCTTCATTCAGTCGTTTCCCGTGTCATCCAGTCAATATCGTTCAATATCGATCACTCAGTATCCTTGCTTCCTTCATTCTTTCAATTTCTCACGCAGGGTGCATGCTATGTGTAACGTGTCATCCATACCAACGGCCAAACTGGCCTTCTCTTCCGAAAGTTGGTGATGGGATTTTACGTGTGTGCAAGATATTATGCGTGCGTTCACACACGGAACCTCGGTTTATAGTCTCATTCGAAGGACTGTATGGGAGATGGAGTCAGAACCAATGTTAACTCCGAGGGAAAAATCCCCCCGTACCGAAACGCCCCAGCGCAGATTCGAACCCGCAACCCCAGGATCACCAAGATTACGAGTCCGGCGCTCTACCAACTGAGCTATTACGGCTCCTGTAAAACGTTTTGCTATTTTCTTGTACAAGGCATTTAAAATTCGAAGTACAGCATGTAGTTAGGCATTGGTTGTTGTATGTTGTTTAATATCGAGTATGCTTTTAATTGTGGATGACTAGAAATTTGATGATTTGCTTATTTCTGTCTGAAACGATTTGATCTCAACACCCCCTTCATTAGGGGCCATGGCCTGTATGAATAAAACATCCGTATCCGTATCCGTATCCGTATCTCTCTCTCTCTCTCTCTCTCTCTCTCTCTCTCTCTCTCTCTCTCTCTCACCATCCTCTCCCCATCCCAACAAACGCACTCCGGCCTCTGTCTAACACTCTGTCTGTTTGTCTGTCTGTCTGTCTGTCTGTCTGTCTGTCTGTCTGTCTGTCTGTCTGTCTGTCTGGTGTGTTGTTGCAGCAATCGGTGTTATCGCTGAATGGAATCTACAATAATTGTTGATGTCAAATCACTAGCTGTGTGGTTGTTTCGGCTTGTGCAAAGCGTGCATGGGGCATACCACGCATCATGGACAATTGATTATCATGCCTTTTAAACACATGATTATATAATATTCTCTCTCTCTCTCTCTCTCTCTCTCTCTCCCCTCTTCTCTCTCTCTCTCTCTTTTCTCTCTGTCTGTCTCTGCCTCTCTCTGTCTCTCCCTCTGAGTTTCATACGCATTAGCATTCAGATTCTCTAACTTCTTCGTTATTCTTTTATAGTCTTTCCTTGTTAGAACTTTATTCTCAGTGTTTTTGATGTGTCTCTGAAGTTCATTGTCAATATGTCAAATGTTGCATTTGGATTCCATCTCTTCTGAAGGGGCTGTGGCCTATGCTGAATGAAACATTTTTTCCATTCCCATTTCTTTGCCTGTCTGTCTGTCTGTCTGTCTGTTGCCTGTCTGTCTGTCTGTCTGTCCGTCTGTCTGTCTGTCTGTCTGTCTGTCTCTCTCTCTCTCTCACACACACACACACACACATATCCCCTTCTCCTCCCCAGCATCCCCCCCCCCCCCACACACACACACACACCTCCCCCGCCATTTCTTATACTTACAGTACAGCTATGGACGGATTGCGTTCTGGTGATTGAAGGGAGATTGTATGCTTTCCGTTAACCGCGTTAGGTTTGATTGAGGGATAGGTTTACCTTGCAGATGAGATTGCTTCTGTTTCCCCTTCACTGGAGTTATCGTGTCTCCCCCCCCCCCCCCCCAGCACCCCCCTCCCCGTCCCCCTGACCCCTCCAGCTCCCCGCCCCCTTCCCACGCCATCCGGCTTTTCCCTCTTCTCCCCCCCCCCCCCCATAGCATACCCCTTCTCCCTCACATCATTCCTCTATGATTTGTTTTGTGGGTATATATGTAGGCAGAAGAAGAATGGTTCATTTCAGGGTGAAACTGTCTAGACTGGTCGTTCTAAACTGTTTGTCAGAATGTATCTGTCTTCTACTGTTGTTGTTTGTTCGTTGTTGTTTTTTTAACGTCTCTCTCTCTCTCTCTCTCTCTCTCTCTCTCTCTCTCTCTCTCTCTGTTTACAGGCTGGAGGCCTAGCATTAAAACATTTCTCTCTCTCTCTCTCTCTCTCTCTCTCTCTCTCTCTCTCTCTCTCTCTCTCTTTACAGGCTGGAGGCCTAACATTAACACATTGTCTCTCTCTCTCTCTCTCTCTCTCTCTCTCTCTCTCTCTCTCTCTCTCTCTCTCTCGGTCGGTCTTTTTCTGTCGCTAGTCTCAGTCTGTCTTCTTTCTCTCAGTCTCTCTGTCTGTCTGCCTCTCTCTCTCTTTCTTTCTTTCTTTCTCTCTCTCTCTCTCTCTCTCTCTCTCTCTCTCTCTCTCTCTCTCTCTCTCTCTCTCTCTTCCTGGATACCAAACTCGTTTGTTTTTGTTGTTTTTTTTTGTATGAAGGTGTGTGTATGTAAAATGTGTTGTTTTCCACTCTTCCTCCCTCCTGTCCTGTGTACACTCTTTATTCCTTTCCCCTTTCCTCCAGTGACTGACGTCTTTGTTCTTTTCATTCAACTTTATCTTTCTGCAGAGTTCGTCTAAAATTGGTCTTCTGTAAAGTTGACTCGGGGTCTTTGGGGACCTGCATTTGTATCGCGATTTAACAGTCTCTGCGTTCTTGAAAATTCATTCCTTCACGTGTGAAATCACTTACTTTATTGACGGTTTTTTTGTTTGTTTGTTTGTTGTTTTTTTTTTGTTTTTTTTTTGTTTCTTGATTGAAGGCAAGATGTTAAAAAAGGACATATTGTGCTTATTCTTTTCCCTTATTGAAAAAGATTCGTCCGTTCTCTTTCTGTCTCTGTCTGTCTGTCTCTGCCTCTTTTCTCTCTCTCTCTCTCTCTCTCTCTCTCTCTCTCTCTCTCTGTCTGTCTCACCCTGTCTCTGTCTCTCTTTCTGTTTCTGTCTGTCTGTCTGCCTGCCTGTCTGTCTGTCTAACTGTCTGTCATTCTGCCTGTCTCACTCTCTCACTGTCTGTCCGTCTGTCTGCCCCCCCCCCCTCTCTCTCTCTCTCTCTCTCTCTCTGTCCCTCTGTCTGTCTCACTGTCTCATTCTCTCTCTCTCTCTCTCTCTCTCTCTCTCTCTCTCTCTCTCTCTCTCTCTCTCTCTTCTCGCCCTCCTTCGCCCCACGCTTCCTCTCTCTCTCTCTCTCTCTCTCTCTCTCTCTCTCTCTCTCTCTCTCTCTCTCTCTCTGCGCTTGTTTTCGCCGGGACCTGTTATCTCACCGGTACCATCTCGGTGTTGATGGACGGATGGGTTTGCCATGCAAATTCATATTGTTTCCCTTTCCGGACTGATACACCCTTGACCCCTCCCCCCTCCCCCTCCCCTTCCCCTTCCTTCCCTTCCTTCCCCCTTCGCATTTCGCCGCCACTATTACCTCCCCTGGCCCTCTCCATCACATTCTTAAAAAATCTATTTTTATTTTTTTATTTTTTTTGCTCTCTCTCTCTCTCTCTCTCTCTCTCTCTCTCTCTCGCTCGCTCGCTCGCTCGCTCTCTCTGTCATCAGATTCAGTGATGTTTTGGGGGAAGGAAATTAATCCGCTGTCGGCATGAGATGTAAAGGGAGATGTACACGATTAGCCCGCTGCCCGCGTGTGTCCTGTCTGTTTCTGCTAACGCCGTTGTCGCTTTGTTCCTCCGCGTGCTTCTTCTTCTGTCTCTCTCTCTCTCTTCTTTCTCTTTGTTTCTGGAAATCCTGTGTTTCATCACTTAGCTTCTTGCTGTCTCTGTTTGACTGTCTGTCTGTCCGTCCGTCCGTCCGTCTCTCTCTCTCTCTCCCTCTCTCTTTCTCTCTCTCTCTTTCTCTTTCTCTCTAATAAAATGCGCAAATGATAACTGTAAAATTGAGCTAATGCTTCAGGATGAACTCTCTGTCTCTGCCTGTCTGTCTGTCTGTCTGTCTGTCTGTCTGTCTGTCTGTCTCTGTCTCTCTCTCTCTCTCTCTCTCTCTCTCTCTCTGGATCTTTGTGTCCCTGTTTTTCAGTCAGCTTCTCTTTGTCTGTCTCTGTCTGTTTCTCTCTGTCTGTCTGTCTGTCCTCTCTCTCTCTCTCTCTCACTCTCTCTCTCTCTCTCTCTCTCTCTCTATTTCTGTTCTCTGTTTCTGTCTCTCAGTGGCTGTGTGTGTGTGCGCGCGCGCACGCGCGTGCGCGTGCATATCTGTGTGTGTGTTTGCGCATTCGCGCGCGTGCGAGTGTGTGTGTGTGTGTGTGTGTGTGTGTGTGTGTGTGTTGTGTGTTGCGCGCGCGCGCGCTCGTGCGCTCGTGTGCGTGTGTGTGTGTGTGTGTGTGTGTGTGTGTGTGTGACAGCGTTACAAGACAGCAATCGATAGCGGGCGCGAGTCATTGAAGGGGTATTGTGTGTCTTCAGTACCCCAGCAGTCCTGATGATGGGATGGGTTTGCCATGCAAATGAAATGGCTCCTGTGTCATCACTGCCGCATCACTCACTCAGTCCTCTCAGCCTCTCTTCCCCCCATCTCACAGACCCCCCCCCCTTCCTCTTCCTCCGACTCCCCCCCTCCCCTTCCTCACCCCCCCCCCCCCCCTGTCTCCCTCCCCCCACCCCTCTGTCTTCTGTCTGTCCTCTGCCTCTTGCATTGCATCCGTCATCCCTCTGAGAAAGTGTGTGGTGGAGGGCATAGTGGGTTAGCAGTGAGAGAGATGGGGGAAGGGCGCTTCGGGTGAAAGCCTGCTTTACTTGTGCTTAGTTGCTTATTGCTCTATCTGTTCTGTTCGGTCGATGTAGTCGACCTGTCTCTCTTTTTTTTTATTTTTTTTTTTACTATGTCTCTGTCTCTGCCTGTCTGTCTGTCTGCCTGTTTGCCTGTATGGCTGGCTGGCTGCCAGTCAGTCTGTTGTCTGTCTGCCTGGCCGGCTGGCTGGTTGTCTCTCCCTCCCCCTCTCTCTCTCTGCTCTCTCTCTCTCTCTCTCTTCTCTCTCCCTCTCTCTCTCTGTCTCTCTCTCTCTCTCTGTCTCTCTCTGTCTCTCTGTCTCTCTCTCTGTCTCTGTCTCTCTCTGTCTCTCTCTCTCTCTGTCTCTGTCTCTCTACCTCTCTCTCTTTTCTCTCTCTCTCTCTCTCTCTCTCTTCTCTCTCTCTCTCTCTGATGCCGTTGTCTTCTTTCTTATCCCTCTTCTTCTTCTCCCCACGTTCACCCCCCTTTTTTTTCCATGTATACGCTAGCTTGAGGTCCTATTGTCTCATCTTTCTGCATCTTGCTCTCTCAGTCTTTTCTTTTTCTTTTTATCTTCATCCCCCCTTCCCCCTTCAGCCCCCCTTCTCCTCTCTCTCTCTCTCTCTTTTCTCTCTTGTCCTCTTTCTCTTTCTGTCCTCCTCTCTCTCGCTCTCATCCTCTCTCTCTCTCTGTCTCTTTCTCTCTCTCTTTCTGTCCTCTCTCTCTCTCTCTCTCTCTCTCTCTCTCTCTCTCTCTCTTTCTCTTTCTGTCCTCTCTCTCTCTCGCTCTCATCCTCTCTCCCTGTCTGTCTCTTTCTCTCTCTCTTTCTGTCCTCTCTCGCTCTCGGCTCTTCTCTTCTCTCTCTCTCTCTCTCTCTCTCTTGTCTCTTTCTCTTTCTGTCCTCCTCTCTCTCGCTCTCATCCTCTCTCTCTCTGTTTTCTTTCTCTCTCTCTTTCTGTCCTTTTCTCTCTCTCTCTGTCTCTCTCTCTCTCTCTCCCTTCTCTCTCTCTCCCTCCCTTCTCTCTCTCCGTCTGCTTCCCTCCTTACCCTTCCTCCCTACCTCTCCACAGCCCTCTCTCCCCGCCCCCCCCCCCCCCCCCTCTCTTCTCTCCCCTCCCCCCCTCCACCCCCACCCCCAACCCAACCAAGCTCTTTTTTCTCTTTTTTTTTGATCGGCTCAATATTTAGTTAAGATCAGACAGATCAGCGTCTCGACACTGTGAAAGGAAGGAATGGGTTTGTCGAAGGCAAAGGGATGGGTTTGTCATGTAAATCAGATTGACAGCTATGATTGTTTTGGGTTTGTTTGTTTGTTTGTTTTTTTTTTGGGGGGGGGGGGTGTCTCCCCCACCCCACCCCAGCCCCACCCTCACTCCCCACCCCTTCCCCAGACTCTCCACCCCCTGTCCTCTCTTCTGTCCATCCCTTCTGTTTCTTCTGTTCACCACCACTCCTCTACCTCGTCTCCTGTCTTCTGCATTCCTTACCCCCAGACCCTCCCCCCCCCCTCATTTTTTTTCTTCTCCCTTCTCCACCCCCACCCCCTCCTATCCCCCCCCCCCCCCCCCCCCCCCCCCCCCCCCCCCCAGTCCATCTCGTCTCTCTTTTATCTGATGAAGGCTGGGGAAATAAAACGCTCTGGTGACGAGACGGGGTAGGGTGGGGGTGGGGGGAGGTGAAGGGGGGGGGGGAAAATGTGCATTGTTATGTCCATCTCTTTTGTGGGTTTCCCTGTCTGTCTGTCTTTGTTTGTCTGTCTGTCTGTCTGCCGGGCCTTTTGTCTGTCTGTCTGTTTCGGCGTCTGCAACGGGAGGTGTGTCATCATGTACTATGCACGTCAAACTCTTGCAAGCTGCGACCAGTCAGTTCAAATGAAAGAATAAAAAAAGGGTAGTTAATTGTGGTTTGATAGTGAGTGTTAGTGTGTGAATATGTTAACAAGATCATTTGTAGTGTAATCGGATGTGTGAATGCTTTGGGTTTGGCGAGACCCAAATTATCCGATTAACCCAACTTGATAATAATTATGCTCCTCCTCTCTTTCTGTCTGTCTCTGACCAGTCTCTCTCTCCTCTTCTCTCTCTCTCTCTCTCTCCTCTTAGTCTCTCTCTCCTCTGTCTCTCCTTCTGTCTCTCTCTTTCTTTTCTCATCTTCCTTTCTCTGTCTGTTGTTTTTTCTCTCTCTCTCTCTCTCTCTCTCTCTCTGTCTCTCTCTCTCTTTCTCTCTCTCTCTCTCCCCACCTCTCCCCCCCTCCCTCCCCCACTCCCTCTGTAGGCGTTTGCCGCCTGCTCCCTTCCGCCTGCCTTTTCTGCCGTCTCCGTCAGCCGTCTGTCTGTCTGTCTGTCGTCAGTCGCATCTTTGGGCCCCTTTTCTTACGTACCACTTACCGCATGGAAAGGGGTGCTATGCAAATTAATTGCTTTTTCTTTTCAGACCCCAACCCCCCTTTCCCCCCCCCTTCCCACCCCACACACACACAACACCCACACAACACCACACAACCACACACACCAAAACCCCCACACACCCCTACACACACACACACACACACACACACCACACACACACACATCATCATCATCATCATCATCTCCCTTTTCTCTTGTTTAAAACGCTCCAAGTCCACCTTCCTCTTCCCCCCCCCCTTTCGTCTCCCCCCCCCCCCCCACACACACACACACACACACACACACACCACACACCCACACAATTTTTTCCCCTCTGTTGTGCCGGGTCTGTCTTCAAGTTTTCCCCCTTTTTGTCCCCTGGGGGGCTGTCTTTACAAGTTCCCCCCCCTTCTTTTTCCCCTTGTTTGTCTTTTTCCAAATTTTTTCCCCCCTTTTGTCCCTTTCCCCCCCGTTTTTAAAAGTTTCCCCGCTTTTTTTGGGGGCCTTTTTCCTTTTTTTCCCCCTTTTTAATTTTTCCCTTTTTTCTTTTGTTCTGTCTGTCTTTACAAGTTCCCCCCTCTGTTGTGCCTGCTGTCTGTTTTTAAAGGGGTTCCCCCTCTTTGTGCCCTGTCGTCTTTATAATTCCCCCCTTTTTTTTTTTTGCCCTTTTTTCCTGCCTTTTTTTATAATTTCCCCTCTGTTTATCTGTCGTCTTTACAAGTTCTCCCCCCTTTTTGGGGGGGGGTTTTTTTGTTTTTTCCCTTTATTTTTTCCCCCTTTCTCCCCCCTTTTGTTGTGCCTGTCTGTTTTTTTATAAGTTCCCCCCAAAACTTTTTGGGGTCTGCCCTGTTTTGTTTTTAAAAATTTTCCCCTCTGTTTGCCTGTCTTTTTTTAAAATTTCCCCTTCCCCCTCTGTTGTGTCGGGTTTTTTTTTCCTTTTTTCCCTTTTTAAAGTTCTCCCCTTTTTTGGGGTGCCTTTTTTCCCCTGTCTTTAAAATTTTTTTCCCCTCTTGTGCCGGTCTTTTTTTTTAAAAAAGTTCTTCCTCTTTTTGTGCGGTCTGCCCCTTTTTAAAATTTCCCCTCCCCCCCTGGGTTTTCTGTCTGTCTTTATAAGTTTCCCCCTGGGCCCCTGTCCCCCCTCTCTTTATAAGTTCCCCCTCTGTTGTAATCTGTCGTTTTTAAAAATTTCCCCCCGGGGTGTCCCCCCTGTCTTCTTATAAGTTCCCCTTTTTTTGCCCCCTGTCTGTCTTTATAATTTCCCCCCCTTTTTTTGTGCCTGTCTCTCTTTATAATTTTCCCCCTCTGTTTTTTCTTTTTTTTTTAAAATTTTTTTTCCCCCCCCTCTTTGTGTCCCCGGTTTTTTTATAAGTTCCCCTCTGTTGCCCCCTGTCTGTTTTTATAAGGTCTCCCCCCCTTTTTCCTTTTTTTTCCCCCTTGGGGTCTTTTTTTTAAATAAGTTCTCCCCGGGGGTTGTTGTCTGTCTGTTTTTAAAAATTTTTCCCCCCTCGGTTGCCCCCTTTTCTGTCCTTTAAAAGTTCCCCCCCCCTTTTTTTTCCCCCGTCTCTCTTATAAGTTCTCCCTCTTTTGTGCCCCCCTTTTCCTTTTATAATTCCCCCTCTTTGTGTCTGTTTTTTTTTTATAATTCCCCCCCTTTTGTGTCTTCTGCTTTATAAGTTTCCCCCATTTGTGTTTTTTCCCCCTTTTTTTAAAAAAGGTTCTCCCCTCTGTTGTGCCTGTTTTTTTAAAAATTTTTCTCCCCTCTTTTGGGGCGGCTTCTTTATAAGTTCTCCCCCCCTTTTGTGTCCTGTCCCTTTTTATAATTTCCCCCTCTTTGTGCTTCTGTTTTTAAAATTTTTTTCCCCCCCCCTTGTTGGGTCTGGTCTTCTTTATTTTTTCCCCCCTTTTTTCCCCCCCTTTTTTTCTCCCCCTGTTGGGTCCTTCTGCCCTTTTTATAAGTTCCCCCCCCCTTTTTGCCCTTTTTTCCCCCTTTTTCCCTTTTATAATTCCCCCCCCCTTTTTTTGGGGCCCCTTTCCCCCTTTTATAATTTTCCCCCTCTGTTTGCCTGTTTTTTTTTAAAATTTTCTCCCCCCCCGTTTTTTCTGTCTGTCTCTTTAAAATTTTTTCCCCCCCCTTGGCTGTTTTTTTCCCCTTTTGTCGCCCCCTTTATAATTCCCCCCCTTTTGTTTTGCCTGTTGTCTTTTTTAAAAAAAAGGGGGTTCCCCCCCCTCTGTTGTGCCTGTTGTTTTAAAAAATTTTTTCCCCCTCTGTTGTGCCCGGCCCGGGTCTTTTTTTAAAAATGCTCCCCTTTTTTTGGGGGTCCTGTCTGTTTTTTTTTTTTTGGTTGCCCCCAAATTTGGGGGGTTTTCCCTTTACACCCAAAAACCCCCTTTTCCCCCCCGGGGGGTTTCCCCAAAAACAATTGTTTCCCCTTTTTTGGGGGGAAAAAATTTTGGGTCCGGGGGGGGGGGGGTTAGGGGGGGGGTTTTCCCCCCCCAAAAACCTTTCGGCCCCCTTTTGGTTCCCCCCGGGGGAAAATTTTTTTTTTCCCTTTTGGGGGAATTTTTTGGGGAAGGGGGAAAAGGGGGGGTTTTTTGGGGGGCTGGCCGATCTTAAGCTTTTGGTTTTTCCCCATCCCCCCCCCCCCCCCCACCCCCCCCCCCCGGGGGCCCTCTCTCCCCGGGGGCCTGTTTTCCCCCTCCTCTCTCCCCTCCCCTTTTTCTTTTTTTCACCCCTTCGCCCCCTTTTCTTTTTCCCCCCCCTCTTTTTTTCCCCCAATTCCCCCTTTTTTTTTTTTTCCCCTTTTTTTCCCCCCTTTTTTTTGGGGTTTTTGTCGTCTTTTGGCCCCCCCTTCGCTCCTTTCCCCCCCCCTTCCCCCCGCTCCCCCCCCTCTCGCTCCCTCTCTCTCTCTCCCCTTTCCCCCCCTCTCCCTCTTTTTTGGTCCCTCCCCCTTTTCTCTCTCTTTCTCCTCTCTCCCTCCCCCCCCCCCCTTTTTTTTCCCCCACTCTCGCCCCTTTCCCTCCCCCTTTCTCTCCCCCTTTTTTCCCCTTTTTTCCTTTTCCCCCTTTCTCTTTTTTTTGTCTCCCCCCCCCCCCTCTCCCCCCTTTTTCCCCCTCCTCTCCCTTTTTTTCTCTCTCTTTCTCCCCCCTCCTCTCTCTTTTTCCCCCCCCTTTTCCCCTTTTTCCCCCCCCTCTCTCCCCCCCCCTTTTTCCCCCCTTTTTCTCTCCCTCTCTCCCCCCTTTTCCCCCCCTTTTCCCTTTTTCCTTCCCCCCTCTCTCCCCTTTTTCCCCCTTTTTTCCCCCTTTCTCTTTTTTCTCTTTCTCTCTCTTTCCCCCCTCTCCCCTCTCCTCTTTTCCCCCTTCCCCCCCTCCCCCCTTTTTCTCCTCTTCCCTCTTTTTCCCCCTCCCCCTCTCTCCCCTTTTTTCCCCCCCTCCTTTTTTTCCCCGTCTCCCCTTTTTTTTTTGTCCTTTTTTCCCCCCCCTCTCTCTCTGTGTCTCTGTTTACTTTTCTCTCGGGGGCCCCTCTTTTTCTCTGTCTCTCTTTTTTCTCCCCCCCCCTCTCCTCCCCCTCTAAATTCCCCCCCTCACCCTTTACCCCACCCCCCCCCCCTTTTTTTTTTTTCCCCCACCCTCTCTACCTCTGCCCCTTTTTTCCCCCCCCCCCCCCCCACAAAACACACCCACACTCCCCCTCCCTCCCCCGCTTTCCAGAAAATGGCCAAAAATTTACGTTTCCCCGTAAAAAAAATCTTTTTCCTCCCCCCCTTTTTCCCCCCTTTTCCCCACTCAGCAAACAACCCCCCCCAAACTGGCTGAGGGGGGGTTTTTAGACGAAGGGAAAATGGCATGGGGATTGGGGGCGGGGTTTGGGTTAGGGAGGGGATTAACTACCCCCGTGAACTTTTTGCCGAACTACGCTTTTTTTAAAAAGCGGTTCGCATACACCACCCCCCACGCCACGCACGCCCCCCGGCCCCACCCCCCATCCCCCCAAAACACCCCCCACCCCCCCCCCCCGCGGGGAAAAAATTTACCTATTTACAACCCCCCAAAAAGGGGGTTTTTAAAAGAGGAAACACGTCCCCCCTTCCCCCCAAAAACACATAAAACCCCCCCAAAGGGCAACGTCTGGAACCCCCCCACAAGAAAAAAAAGGGGTTTTTGGGGGAGGGTTGTTACAAAACCCCACAAAAAGACCCGGGGGCCTGCCCGCCGAAACCCTTTTCCCCCCACTTTTTCCCCGCGCCGCCCTTTCCCCCACCCCCCACCTCCCCCCCCGGGCCCCACTCCCAAAACCCCCCCCCAAAAAATTCCGTTTTGCAACAAAATAAATTTAAAACCCCCCTCCCCCCCTCCCCCCCCCCCCCCCCCCCCAACCCCCCCTTTCTCCCCCACACAAAAGGAAATAAAGGGGGACCAGGGAAAAAAAGGGCCTTTTCCCCCCCCCTTTTCCTTTTTTTCCCCCCCTCCCCTTTTTCTCCCCCCCCCCCCCTTTTTTCCCTGTTGGCCCCGTCTCCCTCCTCCCCCCTTTTTCCTTTTCTCACAAAAAAACACACAATCCCCCCCCCCCCACACACACACCCCCCACCCCCCAACAAAACCCCCCAAAAAAAACCCCCAACCCCCCCCCCCCCCCCCCCTCCCCACCACACAAAACACACACACCCCACACCCCCAAAAAACACACACTACACCCCCCAAACACCCCCCCCCACACCACACCACACACACAACACACACCACACACCCCCCACACACAACCCCCCACACTACACCCCCCCCCACACACACACACACACACACCAAAAAACCCCACACACACACACACACCCCCCAAAAACCCCCACACAACACTCCACCACACACCACCCCGGGCGCACACACACAACACAAACAACTACACACACACAACACACCCCCCACACACGGGGGCCCAGTTTTGGGGAGGGTGAAAGGGGAAGGGGGGATTTTGGGGGGGGGGGTTTTTTTGGGGGTGGGGGTGGGGGCGCCCGCGCCCCGCCGCGCGAAAAAGAGAGCGACGAAAGAAAGATGAGGGGGGGAAGTGGGGGGGGGGGAGGGAGAATCTAAAATACAACAGAAAACGTAATTGGGGGGTTTCCCAGGGGGGTTTGGGTTTTTAAAAGGCGCCCTAGAAGCTTCCCCTTTTGAAAAGGAAAAAAAAAAAAAAAAAAAAGGAAAGCAAAAAAAAGGGGGCCGCCAGAAAACCGGGGGCGCGCCCCCCTTTTTAAAATTTCCCTTTTTTTCTTTTCCTCAAGGCAAATCGATGTCTTCGGGGCCCAAAAAAGCTACTAGTTTTTTTTTTCTCTCTTTATCTTTCCATTCTCTTTGAAGTTGACAGTTGCCTTTCACCACCCCCTCTTCTACCCTTCTCTCTCTCTCTCTCTCTCTTCTCTCTCTCTCTCTCTCTCTCTCTCTCTCTCTTCCCCCTCTCTCCCTCTCTCTCTCATCTCTCTCTCTCTGTCTCTCGTCTCTGTCTCTGTCTCTCTCTCTGTCTCTCTCTCTCTCTTCTCTCTCGTCTCTCCTCTCTCTCCTCTCTCTCTCTCTCTCTCTCTCTCTTCTCTCTCTCTCTCTCTCTCTCTCTCTGGCACAGTAAATCGTCATGAGGGGATGCGCGTATTCACACCGAATTGAACTTGATGGGTTTGTTGTAGAGAGTTTGAAGAGTAGAAGAAGGAAGGAAAGAAAGGGAAAGTGAATGAAAGAAGAAGAAAAAAGGAAGGAAAAGGAAAAAAGAAAAAGGAGAAAAAATAAGAAGAAGGAAGGAGAAAGGAGGAAAGAGAAGAGAAGGAAGAAAGAGAAATAAGGAAAAGAAGAAAGGAAGGGAAAGAAAGAAGGAATAGGGAAAGAAGAAGAAAAAGGAAAGAAGGAAGGAAAGAAAGAAGGAAAAAAATAAGGGAGGAAAAAAGAAGAAAAAGGAAGAAAGAAAGAAGGAAAGAAAGAAGGAAGAAAGAAAGAAGGAAATGTAAGGAAGGAAGGAAAGAAGAAGGAAAGAAAAGAAGGAAATAAGAAGGAAAAAGGAAGGAAGGAAAGAAGGAAGGAAGAAAGAAAGGAAGGAAAGAAGAGGAAGAAGAAAGAAGGAAATAATAAGGAAGGAAGAAAGAAGAAGGAAAGAAGAAGAAATAAGAAGGAAAGAAGGAAAGAAGGAAGGAAAAAAGAAGAAAGAAGAAAGGAAAGAAGAAGGAAAGAAAGAAGGAAGAAAAAAAAAGGGAAATAAGGAAGGAAGGAAAGAAAGAAAGAAAGAAAGAAGGAAATAAAAAGGGAAGAAGGACGAAATAAGGAAGAAGGAAGGAAGAAAGAAAGAAAGAAAGAAAGAAAGAAAGAAGGATATAACGAAGGAAATAAGAAAGGAAGGAAGGAAGGAAAGAAATAAGGAAGGAAATAAGAAAGGAAGAAGGAAAGGAAAGAAAGAACGAAGACAAGACAGACAAGACAAGAAAGACAGACAGGTACAGCACAGGGGGGAGGGAGAGGAGGGGAGGGAGAAGGTAGGAAGGAATAAGAAAAGGAAGAGAGGGAGGTAGAAAAAAAGAGGGAGGACGAAGAAAGCCGAGGGAGAGAGGGAGGAATGAAGGAGGGGGAGAAGGAACGGATGTGAAGGAGTAAGGAACCGAGGGATGGGGGCCCGGGGGGGGGGGGGGGGGGGAGGGGGAGGGGGGGGGGGGGGGGGAAGCAGAGGAAACGAGAAGTGGAAGAGGAAAAGAAGGGATGAAAAAAAAAAGGAAGAAAATACAAATGAATGCATTTCATTCTGTCATTCTAACTTTTCATGAACAGCAAGCACATCAATGCTTAAGTCTCTGGCCGGTGCCAGTTAAAAAAAATCCCTTTGTAGTTGACAACCGTAATCCCCGCTTTCCCCTCGCTCCCCTTCATATAGTTGACAATCTTATCCCACTTTCCCCTGCCCCCCCCCCCCACCCCCACCCCCACCCCACGCCACCTCCCCCCCCCCCCTTTGCAACCCCCACCCCTCCATCCCCGCCCTTCCCTTTACTCCTTCCCTCCTCTCCCTGAGCAAAGCAAATCATCATGAGGAGAGAGAAAAAAAAAAGAAAAAAGAATGGATGAGGTGGAGGGTGGTGGTGGTGGTGGTGGTCGTAGTTTATTCACATGGACCTGATTTTACCGCGCCGGTCTTTTAAGGGAGGGAGGGAGGAGGAGAAAGGAAGAATGGTCAAAGAAGAAAAGGAAAATGATTTTTTCCCTTTAAGTTGACAATTGTACGTCCCCCCTCCCCCCCCCCCCCCCCCCCCCTCTCTCCCCCGTACCGTCCTGGTTGTTGTCTCGCACAGAATGGAGATGAGAAAGGAAGGAATTAAGTTAAGAGGAAGGAGGGGATGAGAAAGGCAGTGAGGAGTGGAGGTGGGGGGGGGGGGGTGGGGTGGAAAGAGGAAAAGATGGGGGAGAGACGGGCAGTGAGGAAGAAAGGAATGAAGCGAGGAGGAAGGGAGGAAGAGGAAGGAAAGAACGAAGGCAAGGCAAGGAGGGAGGATGAGGGAAGAAGGAATGCCGTGAGGATGGAGGGGAGGATTGATGGAGGGGGAAGGACATCAGTTGGGGGAGGAGGGGGAGGAAAGGAGGGAGGGAGGAAGGAAGAAAAGGGATAAGGGAAGAAAGGAAGAATGAAATGAATTGGGAGGGAGGATGAGGGACGAAGGAATGAAAATAATGAGCTGGGAGGGAGGATACAGAATGAAGCAAGGAGGGAGGGAGGGGGAGGAAGGAAGGAAGGAAGGTGAGGAACGAAGGAATGAAAATAATGAGCTGGGGGGAGGATACAGAATGAAGCAAGGAAGGAGGGAGGGTGAGGAAGGAAGGAAAGGGGAAGGAAGATGAGGAAGAAAGGAATAAATGAATTTCGAGGGAGGGTGGAGGAGGGAAGGGGATAAGGAAAGAAGAAATTAAATGATTGGGAGGGATGATGAGGAAGGAAGGAATGAAATGATTTGGGGGGGGGGGGGGGAGGATTAGGAAGGAAGGAAGCAAGGATTGAGGGAGGATGAGAGAGAGGAGGAATTAAATGAGTTGGGAGGGAAAATTAGGAAGG
>CM065725.1:60775872-60783372 GCA_033310375.1 Conus canariensis
TTGTTTTTGTTTTTTGTTTTTTTTTGTTTTTTTTTCTTCTTTTTAAATGATTTTCGCGCGCAGGCAGCTCAGAAGAAGAGTTATCGACCCGAAATCACAATCAAGGCGAGCTCTGCGATTGCGATGACCGCATAAAAGCGGCCAGCCCAAAGTGTTTGTAGTTGTGAAAACGTCCACTAGGCGGGAGCCATTATTTCTGGCAAATTGCCTCCCTTGGTTGTCCCGGGGGGAGCCGGGGCCCCATGCATAATGGATGCACTGATGGCCGCTCATCCGTAATGAATGGTTGTCAGAGTTGTTGTAGCCTTGGCCTTGTCCATTCAACAACCACCTTCCCCCCCCCCCCCCCCCCCCCCCCCCCCCCACACACCCACCCTCCGCCTCCACCCTCCATCCCTACCCATCTTCCGCCCTCCCCCCTTCTCCTCTCCCTCCGTCCTTTCTCTCCCCCCCCCTTTCCTTCTTTCCTTACCCCCTCCCCCTCCCCTTCCCTCGTCCCTTTCCCACCTCCCGCTCATCCCCCAGTACTCTCATCTCCACAGAGGAATGAGGTGTAAATGTAGTCACCGGTAGTGATAATTATTATTATATCTGCTGCAGTTCTGTTTTGGATGGCTGGCAGTTGTTCTTTTGGTGTGTGTCCTCTCGTGGGAGGAGTGTTTTGTCACTGAGGCTGAGTGAGGGTGGTTGGTTGTCTGGTAGTGTTGTGACTTGCTCTTGTCGTGTTGGTTGTCGCGAAGTTGTAGACACTTCTTGGCGATGTATATTGCTTGTGAGTGTTCTTGTGTCCGTAGGCGTATTCTTGTCACTGACTGGAGGAGATGTCTGTTACTGTGTGTTCTCGTGTGTGTGTGTGTGTGTGTGTGTGTGTGTGTGTGTGTGTGAGAGAGAGAGAGAGAGAGAGAGAGAGAGAGAGAGTTTTCTTTCTCTTGTTGTTGCTTGTAAGTTATTCCTCGGCGTGTTTTGTCACGAACGGAAAGATCGGTTACTGTTCTTGTGCGTCCCTAAATAAAGATTTGTCGTTCGTGTGTTTTGTGCTCTTGTTGTAAGTTTTTCTTGTGCGTCCCTAAATAAAGATGGGTCGTTCGTTTTGTGTGTGTAGAAAAAAAAAAAAAGAAGGAATGTAACATTGTGATATTTATCCATGGAGTATATGCCTGTAACGTTTCTGTTCTCGAAATAAACTGCAGAATGTATAAAGCAGGGTTGCTGGAGAATCCTGATAGATGCAGACAACATAGTTCATCACAGCAGAATGTATGAAGGAGGGTTGCTGGAGAATCCTGATAGATGCAGACAACATAGTTCATCACAGCAGAATGTATGAAGGAGGGTTGCTGGAGAATCCTGATAGATGCAGACAACATAGTTCATCGCAGCAGAATGTATAAAGGAGGGTTGCTGGAGAATCCTGATAGATGCAGACAACATAGTTCATCGCAGCAGAACGTATAAAGGAGGGTTGTCGGAGAATCCTGATAGATGCAGACAACATAGTTCATCACAGCAGAATGTATAAAGGAGGGTTGCTGGAGAATCCTGATAGATGCAGACAACATAGTTCATCACAGCAGAATGTATAAAGGAGAGTTGCTGGAGAATCCTGATAGATGCAGACAACATAGTTCATCGCAGCAGAATGTATACTTTCTTTCTTTCTGCGTACGCAGGCTGATACTCCTGCGGACACTGCCCCCATGGGCCGGCCTTCTCGTGGCGGGGGTGTTTCTTGACCAACCTGTGCCCACCCCTTTTTCTTGTCTTTTCTACTGTTCTGCCTACCGTGTCTTTCGCTACCTCTTTTCACCCATAAAGTCTCCCCACATCATCTGCCGCTTCTATGTCGTCTTGTTTCTTCCTTCCCGGTTCTTCAATCTGTTCTTTCATCTATTTTTTCCAGTCTTCCTTTTCAATGCTTCTTTTTCTGAGACCTATCGGAGTGGTGGCCCTAAGTCACTCGCAATCTAAGGTGCTGACACTGGCCGAAAGATGAATGGCTCTGCGTTAGTGAGTCGCTACAGCAGTCCTGTCTGGTTTTGTGGGACGGTATCAGGCAGACGGACGTCCTACGAGTTCATCTTCGCATGTCCTTCATAGGGCCATCCATTGTCCCTTCCCTAGCACGGCAGCTCTCCTAGGGTGACTGTTGAATTCCTGCCATCATTGAGCCTACGCCTTATGAGCAATCAAAACAGTCATTCCAAACGTCTGAGGGAATATGATTCGGATTCTGAGGAAGAAGTCACGTTTGTGGCTAAGCAGAAGGAAATGTGGCTGAGATTCCTGGTAGTGGATGGCTTCCAGGGTCTCAGTGCATTTCTGTTTCAGAAATGGTTGGAGGGTGTATCAAAGTCTTACTCAGAAGTAAAAAAACAAAAAGACGGGACATACCTTGTAAAATGCCCGACCGAACGTTCATCGTCCCAGCTTAAAAAGGCAGATGGTACGAAGGCAAAGTTCGGAAGCAGGGAGGTCTTGGTTAAGGTCTCCGGCCATCGTACGTTGAACTCCTGCAAGGGAGTGATACGTTGCGGTGGTTCAAGACACCTTAGAGATGTCTTGAAAGACGCCTCAGAGGCTGAACTGAAGGATTATTTGGCGGAGCAGGGAGTTTTGGATGTGCGGCGTCTTTCCGCTTTCCGAAAAGGAGAAAGGATGCCCACATTTACCTATATCCTGACGTTTGGCATGGCACAGATTCCAGTAGATGTGAAAATCTTCTACGAAAATGTCAAGGTGGATGTCTTCATTCCTTCACCCATGCGCTGTTTTAAATGTCAGAAATTCGGACACACAAAGGACAGGTGCAGGGCCACCTCAGAAGTCTGTAAAAGATGTGGCAAAGAAGCTCATGACACTAGTGTCGCATGTGACGCCTCCTGCGTCAATTGTTCCGGGAAGCACGAATCCAGCTCCAAAGATTGCCCTCAGTGGAAATTGGAGTCTGAGATTCAAAGGGTACGAGTGTCTGAGTGTTTGACATTTCTTGACGCAAAAAGGAAAGTCCTTCAGGAAAATCCTTCTGGCAAAAGCTACTCATCTGTATTGACATCAAAGCCAAAGATGATAGATCAGGCAAGCCAAGCAGATCTGTGCCCTTGTGCATGTTCAAAGCCATTAAACAAGTCAGCTTCATCCAATCAGACTTCAGCTGTGTCAAAAGATTCCGCTGTTTCTGCGTCAGTTGTCACACCTGTACCAACAGTATCTTTGTCGAGTTCAGTTTCTGAGGGTGCTACGAAGTCGAGCAAAAGTGATGATTTGAGGAGAGATTCAACTGGGGTTTCTCCACAAAAGAACAAGTTATCGGGTGGTTCGAAGGGTGCTGGTGGTGTAAGACACCCATCACAGGCTAAGCCTGATCCCCCACCCAAACCACCTAACAAGTACGAGAAACAGAAAAAGATTTCAGATCGCCTTAAAAAAGGCGAAGCTTCTTTTTCTAGCTCCAACAGGTTTCGGGTACTGTCTGGGGAAGAGATGTCTGATTCAATGACCTGATTTTTTTTTTTTAAACGCTGCATTTGATGTATTGTTCTTTTACATTTTACCTTATTTTAACCTTTTTTATGAGTATTCTCCAGTGGAATATAAGAGGGTTGAGGAGTAATTATGATGATTTGCTCCTATTATGTAAAAGTTTTTCTCCCAATATTATTGCTTTGCAAGAGCATCAGATTCAGCAGCCGATTCCCATTAGAAACTATGCTTGTTTATCTAAATATCCTAATCAAACTCAGGTGGTGTATGCCTTTATATTCATAATTCTCTACCTGCAGCAGAAATTCCATTGAACACTTCTTTACAAGCTGTGGCAGCAACTGTTTCTGGTAATAACACTTTTTCTGTATGTTCCATTTATCTTCCTCCTTCTGAAAATGTTTCCAAACAAGACCTTGAGAACCTTATTGAGCAATTACCATCACCGCTCCTTCTCCTCGGAGACTTTAATGCCCATTCTCCCGTTTGGGGTGATCCGCGTTCGGATAATAGAGGACAGACGATTGAGAGCCTCATTTCCGAACATCAACTATGTATTTTGAATAACGATCAACCAACCTTTGTTCATGCTACGTATGGAACTTCCTCAGCTATTGACTTATCTCTCTGTTCTCCCTCTCTACTTTTAGATTACAAATGGGAACCTCATGAAGATTTATGCGGCAGTGACCATTTCCCCATTTTTATTAGAAAGTTTGGCTACATCTGACGATGAGACATCAAAATGTTGGAATTTGAAACATGCTAATTGGGCCTTGTTTGAACTTCAGTGCAAGACCAAAATAACTACAGTTATTCTTTCTCAGTCAGATCCTATGGACACCTTTACTTCTATCCTGATGGACATAGCGTCTGATTGTATTCCTAAATCTGTGATAGATAAAAAAAAAAACCTCCTAAAGTGCCTTGGTTTAATAATGAGTGCAAAGAAGCTATTAGAAATCGCAGGAAAGCGCTTAGAAAATTCCGAAAACATCCGACGGAAGAAAATCGAATTGAGTATAAAAGACTAAAAGCTAAAGCGAAGTATATTATCAAAGATGTAAAAAGAACTCGTGGCGTAACTTTTGTTCCTCCTTAAATTCTCAACATCATCTGCCCGAGTATGGAAATCCATCAAAAGAATCAAAGGGAAAAGATCTTCTGGTTTGAGACACCTGAAAAATCAATGGGAAACCAATTTTGGATAGAAAAGACATAGCAAACCTCTTGGCCTCTTCCATCTCTCAAAATTCATCTTCTAACCATTATTCCAGTAAATTTCAAAAAATTAAAGTAGAATCAGAGAAACACCATCCTCAATTTTTATCTGACAATTCTGAGGACTATAATGCTCTATTTTCACAGTGGGAATTAGACCAATCCATCCACAAGTCTAACAATTCAGCAGTTGGCCCAGATGAGGTTCATTATGAAATGCTTCGTCATCTTCCAGCGGAAAGTCGTTCTATTCTTCTTCAGATTTATAACGGTATTTGGGAATCGGGAAGTTTTCCCGAAAAATGGAAGGAAGCTATTATTGTACCCATCCCTAAACCAGGTAAGGACAACTCGGATCCGAATAACTACCGTCCTATAGCGTTGACAAGTTGTCTTTGTAAAACTATGGAAAGGATGGTCTCGGCGCGTCTCTTGTGGACGCTAGAGGATAAGGGTTTATTGGCCAATATTCAATGTGGCTTTCGTAAGAAAAGGTGTACTATAGACCATCTTGTACGTTTGGAATCTTTTGTGCGAGAAGCCTTCGCTCGCAAACAGCATGTTATCTCTATATTTTTTGACTTGGAGAAAGCATATGACACCACCTGGAGGTACGGCATTCTGAGAGACCTTTTCAACATGGAGTTTAGGGGCAGGATCCCCGTTTTTATTGAACATTTTTTACAGGATCGTTGTTTCCGTGTGCGTTCAGGATCAGTTGTGTCAGACTTCTTTGTTCAAGAACAGGGAGTGCCCCAGGGAAGCATTTTATCTCCCTTGTTGTTTTGTATCAAAATTAACAATATCGTTGAGTCTGTTGTAAAAGGTGCCGATGCTTCTTTGTTTGTAGATGACTTCTCCCTTGCGATTAGAGGGAAGTTTTTACCTTCAGTAGAACGTCAGCTTCAGCTATGTGTCAAGAACATCCAAGAGTGGGTTGAAGAGAATGGTTTTAAATTTTCACAGTCCAAGACTGTGTGTATGCATTTTACGAAACTTAGAGGCCCTTTTGGAGAGCCGGACATTAAGATTTCTGGTGAACCGATCAAAGTTGTGCATGAAGCCAGATTTTTAGGCGTGATTTTTGATGAGAAGCTCACGTTTTTACCTCACATTAGAGATTTGAGGGCAAGGTGTTTTAAAACTTTAGATATATTAAAGGTGGTTGGTCGCTCCGATTGGGGCGCGGACAAATTTACTCTGTTAAACCTTTATCGAGCTCTAGTGAGATCAAAGCTCGATTACGGTTGCCAGGTGTACGGGTCAGCTGCAAAGTCTTCCTTGAAGCTATTGGACACAGTTCATCATCAAGGTCTACGGATAGCTCTTGGTGCTTTTAGAACTCGCCAATCTCTAGTTTGTATGCGGAGGCTCATGAACCATCTTTAAACCTCCGTCGTACTAAACTCAGTATGAATTATTATTTAAAGTTGAAGGCTTCCCAGAGAATCCAGCCTACTCTTGTGTTTTTGAGCCTCCACCTGCCAGCCTGTTTGAGGCATCTACGTTGACCCCTCCTTTTGGCCAGAGAGTAAAGGACTATTTTGAAGAGGCTAACATAAATTTAGTGGATGTTGATGACCTTACTGTTGCCGGTGTCCCGCCATGGAGACTGTTAACTCCACAAATAGATTTTTCTCTCTCTCTGCTTATAAGAAAGAAAACAATAATCCAGAGATTTATAAACATTTGTTTTTAGAAAAGAAAGAGAAACATAAACATCGAACATTTCTCTATACGGATGGTTCCAAATGGAAAGAAAGTTGCTGCAGCATCGACATCTGCCTCGGGCCATTCTCATTCTTTTCGTCTGAAAGATCATTCTTCTATTTTTTACTGCAGAATTAGAAGCACTATACTTAGCTTTAAAGACTGGCAAAGTTCAACTCGAAAGTCTTTTGTTATAGTAGTTGACTCTCTCTCAGCTTTACAAGCTCTTAAATCGTCAACTTGTGACCATCTTAAGTTAATATCCATTTTTAGAACTTTTAACCGAACTCCCTGTAGATAAAAGTTGTGTTTTTGGTGGGTCCCTAGCCACTGCGGTATTACGGGCAATGAGATAGCGGACAGACAAGCAAAGAAAGCGTTAAATGATCCTGTCAAGCGATCCCATCGGTTACCATATCCGGATCTTAAACAGCTAATAAATAAGTTTGTAAAGAAACGTTGGCAAGATGGATTGGAATTTGGAATCAGAAAACAAACTTCATGAGATAAATGCCAGACTTGTCTGAATGGTTGCCTTCGGTTTTGCAAAAACAGGAAAGAAGAATATGTCTTAAGTAACTGCATATTGGACATAGTTATGTTACTCATTCTTTCCTCTTAAAGGGAGAAGATCGACCCCATTGTTTTGCATGCGATTGTGTATACACTCTTAAGCATGTGTTGACTGAGTGTGATGATCTCAGTGAGATCAGAGGAAAATATTTTGATAAAATGTCACTTAGTGAGCTTTTTAGAAATGTGCAAGTACCTGTGATATTTCATTTTTAAGAGATGTGAACATGTTTATAAGATTTAGTTGTTGTTTTTTACATTTTAAGGTTGCAGATTGCATATGTGTTTGTATAACTCAAGTCACGTAATGACCCTCATGTATAGCTCTGATATCACCTCTTTATGGTGGAAAGGGCTTGTCCTTTATAACTATCTATCTATCTATCCTGCGGACACTGCCTGTCCAGATATTAGTGGAGTTTTGTGTGTATGACCGTTTTTATCCTGCCATCAAGGCAGCCATACTCCATCTTCGGTGAAGGTGCATACTATGTGTAACGTGTCATCCATACCAAC
>CM065725.1:60788372-60790872 GCA_033310375.1 Conus canariensis
ATCTGGCGACGCAGTATGACATTTGTTTTTACCGTATACTGTTAGCATAATAATTGATGTGATATGATATGATATAGTATAATGGAATGTAGTAAAATGTTATCTGAAATAATATAATTGAATATAATGATAATTTCACTGCATGTGATTCTCGACGTTTATAAATCGCTGGTAATCATGATACACTGATTTAAGTATGTGCACGCAGAAGGTGAGATCGATGCCCAAATCAATACGAGCGTTTGTGGTAACGTTAAGATCTGCAGAAGAACGAAGGAGGAGGGATAGGAACCAGATGAGCATAGAAGAAAGGAGGGAAACCTTACGATACATCTGGCAGCCGAGTGGTCGCAGCGTTGAAACCTCGATCCAAAGCTGTCCAAGAGGTCCGGGGGGTCGAATCCTGCCAGGTCTTGCCGGGTTAAGGCTGAAGATGCTCCTCATGTCGCGGGCTGTCGATGTGATTAGAATCCTGGGGTGTGGCTGTTTATGATGCCGCTGAAACGAGAGTCATGGGCTCATGGGACGTGAAGCTTAAATATAATTGAAGAAAAAGAAAAGAACAGAAGCCAGGGTGATATTATACGCGGAGTTCAGTTAAAACGTAGTGATGATCTGTGGAGGAGGAAGAAAAAAAAAAGAGGTATGAGACTGAGGAACTAAAAACCTTGTTAAAGAAAGAGATTGCCTGAAAATTTCAGAAGGAAAACAAGTATTAAAGAAGGAGAATTCAGTCTGAGTGCAGCCATTGGGAATATTAGAGGGGGGGGGGGGGGGGGGGTAAAAAAAAGAAAAAAAAAAACCGTAACGTTGTGCACTTGATCCAATGAAATGTGGTGAGTGCCCCCTTTACCCCCCCTGCCCCCCCCCCCCCCCCTCCCACACACACACACACCCGCTCTTCTCCCGATCTAACAGGTCAACAGACATGCTAGAGAAGTTGACACTACTAGCACGTGCGCAATAACTTGCCCTCCTCTTCAGATGAGGAACCTCGCCACGAGTTGAACACTCTCAGCTTTGGGGTAGAATCTGCCTCCGAACTGAACGAACGAACGAATTTTATTTTAAGAGGGTAGTGGACTAAGCATGAATGCTTTTTTTTACATCCAGCCCTCTTGACGTAGTATGGCTGCCTACCTACCTGACCGCAAGGCGAGTGAGAAACCACTCAACAGGTGGGAAGAGACCTGGGCGCGGGAAGGAGTGACCGTGGGAAATGGAGGTTCATTGGCACGGAAGAGGAATGCTGGTCATGGCATATTGTCACGTCTGTCTGTCTCTCATCGTTCCCCATCGTCATCCCCTAACTCCCTCCTCCTTCCCCCTCCTCCTCCTCCTCCTCATAGAGCTTCTCTCTCTCTCTCTCTCTCTCTCTCTCTCTCTCTCTCTCTTCGGTCTCTCTCTCTCTCGGTCTCTCTCTCTCTCGGTCTCTCTCTGTTTCTGTGTGTGTCTCTCTCTGTCAGTCTGTCTGTCTGTCTGTCTCTCTCTCTCTCTCTCTCTCCTCTCTCTCTCTCTCTCTCTCTCTCTCTCTCTCTCTCTCTCTCTCTCTCTCTTCGCTGACAGTGAAAATGCGGCGTCCTTTTATGGTCAATTTTGGTTTATGAGCGTTTCATCGGCCCTGCGGCGCGATGACATTCGAATTGATGTCTGGCCCATCTTCGTTTTTTTACAGCCGTCACCCCTTTATGGCATTGCACCGGGAAGGAGGGTCAGGACTGAGGGGTACATGTAGAGAGGAGGTCGGGGGGTGGGGGTGGGGGTGGGGGTGGGGATTCGGAGGATGGGGGCAGGGTGGGGAGAAGGCAATGTAAGAGACACTTTACGGGAGACACTTGTCCGAACCGGCTCCCCCCCCCCCCCCCACCCCCAACCACCACCACCCCCTTCCCCCCCCCCCCCCTTTCCCCTTCCCTCCTTCGGGTTGCCAGGGCCAATCACCAAATGTCTCTGAAATTTTGGAACGTGTTGCAAGCCGTGAGTGAGAGTGAATTTGGTGGGTTGGGGGGGAGGGGAGGGGGGGGGGGGGGGGCTTTTTTTGTGTGGTAAATTGGTTTTTGCATGCCCAACTATACACGTGCACAACATACGGCTAACGCATTTTCAAAAAGAAAAAAAAAAAGCCCTTACAGAAGCCCCCTTTTGGGCGGTGTAGTGCGAGTTGGATACGTCGTTCGCTCCATGACCAAATCATTGAACCCTTCTTTTCGTTTGCCAGCATCATGTAGCCATTGCCCCCCCCCCCCCCCCCTCCCCCTCCTGCTCTCCAATGGGGAGGTGAAAAATTGATATTCATTAATTTCCCTCCCCACACCCTCCATTTTTTCTACACTTTTTTTTTTTTTTCACTTTTGTTGTTGTTAAGGTGGGCCCTCCATCCTTTTCTTTTTTTTTCTCACTTTTTTTTTCTCCTCTCACAGGTCTCGCGCGCATCATGCGAGTCTGTACGTTCTGTTACTAATGGACAACGCTCTGGTGAGACTTTTTTTTTTAGTGGTTT
>CM065725.1:60802792-60805292 GCA_033310375.1 Conus canariensis
GGTTGGGCATGGGTGTATATGGGTACAGCATCCTTATAGTTGTCAGATGAATTGTAAAGGTTGGGTATGGGTGTATATGGGTACAGCATCCTTATAGTTATCAGATGCATTGTAAAGGTTGGGCATGGGTGTATATGGGTACAGCATCCTTATAGTTGTCAGTTGAATTGTAAAGGTTGGGTATGGGTATAGATGAGTACAGCATCCTTATTGTTGTCAGTTGAATTGTAAAGGTTGGGTATGGGTGTATTTGGGTACAACATCCTTATAGTTGTCAGATGAATTGTAAAGGTTGGGTATGGGTGTA
This sequence comes from Conus canariensis, assembly GCA_033310375.1. Lineage (NCBI taxonomy): Eukaryota > Metazoa > Mollusca > Gastropoda > Neogastropoda > Conidae > Conus > Conus canariensis. The sequence continues at coordinate 60,803,100 of CM065725.1, forward strand.
TTTGGGTACAACATCCTTATAGTTGTCAGATGAACTGTAAAGGTTGGGTATGGGTATGTATGGGTACAGCATCCTTATAGTTGTCAGATGAACTGTAAAGGTTGGGTATGGGTATGTATGGGTACAGCATCCTTATAGTTGTCAGATGAACTGTAAAGGTTGGGTATGGGTGTATGTGGGTACAGCATCCTTATAGTTGTCAGATGAACTGCAAAGGTTGGGTATGGGTGTATATGGGTACAGCATCCTTATAGTTGTCAGATGAATTGTAAAGGTTGGGTATGGGTATGCATGGGTACAGCATCCTTATAGAACTTTTGTCAGATGAATGGTAAAGGTTGGATATGGGTGTATATTGGTACACATGCTGCCACTGCTGTCTTTCAAAGACCGTCCTCTGTTGCGGTGATGGAGTGAGGGTGGGTGAGGCCTCTTTCTTCTCCCTCTCTCCTTCCTTCCCCACCTCCTCGCTCCCTCCCTCCCCACTTCTCTCTCTCTCTCTCTCTCTCTCTCTCTCTCTCTCTCTCTCTCTCTCTCTCTCTCTCTCTCTCTCTCTCCACCTCTGTCTGTCTGTCTCTTTCTCTTTCTCCCTCTCTGCCCTACGCATCCATACCCCCTTCTGCACCCCCTTTCATTCTCTTTCCAGTACTGCCCCCCCCCCCTTTCCCTATCACCAAACTTGGGCCTCTCCCCCACCCCCACCCCCTCCTGCCCCCACCTCCACTGATTTTAATTTTGTTATCTGCTGATTTTCAAACCCTGTGCTGACAGGTTCTCCACAAGGTTTTTTTTTTTTTTTTTTTTTCAAAAATGTTTAACACATTTCGACTCCTGTTTTCTTCCTCTAAGGCTGTCAACAACTAGGCGTTGTTCAAAAACAAACTACTGGTTTGCATGTGAAAGGTACGTACATGCTGGAGTACAGACACAAGAAATTGGGTTCAGAAGAACTTTTTCGTTAATCACAGCTGAAATATATACATTTTCTACTGGCTATGGTTGTGCAACATGTCAGACACCAGGCCTAAACGGCATGTTAACACTGCTTACAAGACTCGGACCACAAGGAATGGTTGTATCCTGTAATGCAGCTGATTTGTGTCAGTGGATTCAGACATGTTTGACGGCAGCAGCGAAATGTTTGCGATATCAGTGTTTCATCTCATTTTTGCAATGATTTTTTTTATTTTTTTAGATCACTGTTTGCAAATGTCCCGTGATAAACTTGAATCTAAAGATTATTTTAAATTTTACACAACTTCAGCTCTCATAAATAGCATCCGGGGCGTAGGTCCGCTCGACAGTAAACAACTTGAAATGCAGCTGCTTCAGCCAGACATTGGAAAGACAGAAAGTATCTGAACTGCAGTGTTGTCAGATGTTGCGTTTCTCCAAAATTTAGATGTAGTTTGTTTTTTTTCTTCTCCAGTTCATGTGCGAAAACTGCTGTATAGTCTAAAGGATGTTGCACCTAGGTGTTTGCAGTGTGCTGTTTGTAAGCACCGTGTCAAAGATCTACTCTGTGTGTTGATTGTCTATAGGGCTTACAACCTTTTCAGAAAAAAAAGAGAATGTTTGCCCACAAAGTAAATGGTAGTATTGACGTTTTGATGACTTGCGAAGAAATATGTCATCTATCTCAAGTGTTTTTGTTGTTGTTGTTGGTGGTGGTGGTGGTGGTGGTGGTGGTGTGTTTATCATTTCAAATGAAATCAGACAGTTGAAAGAAAGAGCCACCTAAACGACTGGAAAGCGGAGAAATTCAGTCTAAAAAGTTTAAGCAGCTGCTTTAAGTGTGTCTGTCAAATGAGTATTCATCTACTGTTGTATTTATAGGTGCTAAACTGTATAGAATCGTGTGTTTGACCCACTGGAAACATTTAACATTTTGTCTTCATCTGCTGTCGTATTTATAGGTGCTAAACTGTATAGAATCGTGTGTTTGACCCACTGGAAACACTTAACATTTTGTCTTCATCTACCGTTTTATTTATAGGTGTTAAACTGTGTATGATCGTGTGTTTGACCCACTTGAAATGAACATTTTGTGTTCTCGAATAGTTGTCTTTGTCATTGTTCTTCTCTCTGTCTCCCCCCCCCCCCCCCCCCCCCCCCCCCCCCCCCGCCCCGCCCCCTTTGCCTTCTTCTTCCTATTCACTATTCACGTCCCCCTGCCTCTCTATCTTTGTCATT
>CM065725.1:60810292-60835292 GCA_033310375.1 Conus canariensis
AGGATCACATACAATAGCAAGAAGGATCACATCACAACAGCAAGAAGGATCACTTCACAACAGCAAGAAGGATCACATACACCAGCAAAAAGGATCACTTCACAACAGCAAGAAAGATTATATCACAACAGCAAGAAGGATCACATACAATAGCAAGAAGGATCACATACAATAGCAAGAAGGATCACATACAATAGCAAGAAGGATTATATCACAACAGCAAGAAGGATCACATACAATAGCAAGAAGGATTATATCACAACAGCAAGAAGGATCACATACAATAGCAAGAAGGATCACATACAACAGCAAGAAGGATCACATACACCAGCAAGAAGGATTACATCACAACAGCAAGAAGGATCACATACAATAGCAAGAAGGATCACATACACCAGCAAGAAAGATCACATACAATAGCAAGAAAGATCACATATACCAGCAAGAAGGATTACATCACAACAGCAAGAAGGATCACATACAATAGCAAGAAGGATCACATACACCAGCAAGAAGGATCACATACAATAGCAAGAAGGATCACATCACAACAGCAAGAAGGATCACTTCACAACAGCAAGAAGGATCACATACACCAGCAAAAAGGATCACTTCACAACAGCAAGAAAGATTACATCACAACAGCAAGAAGGATCACTTCACAACAGCAAGAAGGATCACTTCACAACAGCAAGAAGGATCACATACACCAGCAAGAAGGATCACTTCACAACAGCAAGAAGGATCACATACACCAGCAAGAAGGATCACTTCACAACAGCAAGAAGGATCACATACAATAGCAAGAAGGATCACATACAACAGCAAGAAGGATCACATGCAACAGCAAGAAGGATCACAGAAGTGATGGGGAATGTATTAAATGTATGCTATCAGTCTCTTGCTGTGGCTACAACAGCAGGTGGCTGCAGTAACATTAATTAAAATAAATGGAAAGAAAGAAGAAAAAAAAAAATCAGCTCGTGCGATCATGTACATCATTTTTGAGGGTGTGTGTGAGACAGTACAGTATCAATCACGTTCACCAGATTTTTTCTCCTGATGTTAAAATGTTACCTGGTAACAATGAAAATAAATTAACAAATAAATAGGTATTGAAAAGAAAAACAAAGTTAAGAATAAAGAGAAAAACAAAGTAAGAGATAATCTGTGTTGAGTGCATCATCTTTTGGGGCAAGGGAAGGCGGGGGGGGGGGGGGGGGGGGGGGGGGGGGGGGGGGGGGGGGGGGGGGGGGGGGGGGGGGGGGGGCGGAGTTGAGAAGGGAGAAGGATGGGGGTTGTAGGGTAGGAACTATTTATTTGCTGCCATGTTATAACATTATTGTGTCTATCCACTGACGAAATATGGGGCATCACGTGTAGACTGTAAAAAACTACATTGATTGTGTTGTTGTTGTTGTTGTTGTTGTTGTGTTTGTGGTTGACCGATGTGGAGCAGCTGGCAGGGAAACAGGAAGAACTGAAGAGGAGCAAGACAGAGCTTGGCTTGAAAGCCCAGGTGACAGGGGTCTCTCAAAAAGGCTGTCTCCCCCACCGCCCTCCCCTCCACCTTCTCCACTACAAAGTAGCCCCCCCAGCAAAGATGCCTTCCTTTTAAAGGCTTATTTTGCAGCAAAGACCCTCCCCCCTCCACCCCCACTCCCCAGTAAAGATCCTTTCCCAGTGAAGACCCTGTTTCAGTAAAAATCCTCTCTTAAGTAGGCTCTTTACAGTGAATATCCTATTCTTATAAAAGTCGTGCTTCTAGTAAAGACACCCCCCCCCCTCCCCCTTCCCCTTCCGGTAAAGATCCCTTCCAGTCAAGACCAGCTCTCAGTAACAATCCCTTTCCAGAAAGGACCCCTTCCTGGCATAGATCCCTTCCAAGGAAAGGTCCTCATAACGACCTCCTCCCAGGAAAGACTGCCTCCTGAGATAGACTCTGTCCTGGTAAAGACTCCCTCCCAGTAAAACCCCCTCCTAATAAAGACCCCCTCCTAACGAAGACCCCCTCCTTAGAAAGACCCCCTCCTTATAAAGACCCCCTCCTAAGGAAGACCCCCTTCCAGTAAAGACCCCCTACTAATAAAGACCCCCTCCTAGTAAAAACCCCCTCCAAGTAAACACTCTTGACAGAGTAAAGACCCCTTCCATATAAAAGCCTCCCTCCTAGTAAGAACCCTCTCCCAGTAAAGGTCCCCTCCCAGGATAGGTCTTTTCCCAGTAAAGGTCCCCTCCCAGTAGAGGTCTTTTCCCAGTAAAGGTCCCCTCCCAGTAGAGGTCCCCTCCCAGTAAAGGTCCCCTCCCAGTATAGGTCTTTTCCCAGTGAAGGTCCCCTCCCAGTATAGGTCCCCTCCCAGTATAGTCTTTTCCCAGTAAAGGTCCCCTCCCAGTATAGGTCTTTTCCCACTAAAGGTCCCCTCCCAGTATAGGTCTTTTCCCAGTAAAGGTCCCCTCCCAGTATAGGTCCCCTCCCAGTAAAGGTCCCCTCCCAGTATAGGTCCCCTCCCAGTAAAGGTCCCCTCCCAGTATAGGTCTCCTCCCAGTATAGGTCCCCTCCCAGTATAGGTCCCCTCCCAGTATAGGTCATCTCCCAGTAAAGGCCCCCTCCCAGCAAAGGCCCCCTCCCAGTATAGGTCCCCTCCCAGTAAAGGTCCCCTCCCAGTAAAGGTCCCCTCCCAGTGAAGGTCCCCTCCCAGTGAAGGTCCTCTCCCAGTATAGGTCCCCTCCCAGTGAAGGTCCCCTCCCAGTATAGGTCCCCTCCCAGTAAAGGTCCCCTCCCAGTATAGGTCTCCTCCCAGTATAGGTCCCCTCCCAGTATAGGTCCCCTCCCAGTATAGGTCATCTCCCAGTAAAGGCCCCCTCCCAGCAAAGGCCCCCTCCCAGTATAAGGTCCCCTCCCAGTAAAGGTCCCCTCCCAGTAAAGGTCCCCTCCCAGTGAAGGTCCCCTCCCAGTGAAGGTCCTCTCCCAGTATAGGTCCCTCCCAGTGAAGGTCCCCTCCCAGTATAGGTCCCCTCCCAGTAAAGGCCCCCTCCCTCCCAGTAACGGTTCCCTCCCTCCCAGTAAAGGTCCCCTCCCAGTAAAGGTCCCCACCTAGTAAAGGTCCCCTCGTAGTATAGGTCCCCTCCCAGTAAAGGTCCCCTCCCAGTAAAGGTCCCCTCCCAGTGAAGGTCCCCTCCCAGTGAAGGTCCTCTCCCAGTATAGGTCCCCTCCCAGTGAAGGTCCCCTCCCAGTATAGGTCCCCTCCCAGTAAAGGCCCCCTCCCTCCCAGTAACGGTTCCCTCCCTCCCAGTAAAGGTCCCCTCCCAGTAAAGGTCCCCACCTAGTAAAGGTCCCCTCGTAGTATAGGTCCCCTCCCAGTATAGGTCCCGTCCCAGTAAAGGCCAACCTCATATAAAAGACTCCATCCCAGTAAATTCATCTCATCATCATCTCATTCCCATGACTTAAGTGGTTGTAGCGGGGGGGGGGGGGGGTGGGGGGGGGGGACACGAGGGGCATCCCCCATGTTCTTCGTGTCCAGGTAAATACCCCATCCTAGTAAAGACCCCCTCCCAATTAAGATCCCTTCCATGTCATGGCCCTCTTCTAATAAAGAGCCCCTCTCAGTAAATGCCCCCTTCCAGTAAATATCCCTTCCCAGTAAAGATCCTCTCCTAGTAAAAAGACCCCCTAGAAATAGTGAACCCCCCCCCACCCCCCCCCCCCCCAGTGACCCCCCCCCCCCCCCCCCCCCCCCCCCCACTCCCAACGCCCAAGTCAAGATCCCTTCCCAGTAAAGAGATTCTCCTTTCAAAGAGTTCGAAGATTCTTCTTCCATAGCATTTTTCTCTTTTTCTGCACAAAGGTTTACCCCCCCCCCCTCCCCTCCCCCCCCCCCCTCCCAACACCTCCTCCTGGTGAAGATTTCAGAACCTTGACAAAGATTTCCTTGTTTTTTCTGGAACAATTCGATGTCCCAAACTCTCCTCGATTTACCTTCCGACAAAGACTGCCTCTCTTCCAAAGCCTTCCAATATTTTTTAAAGGGATTTTGTGATGGCTATCGTTTCAGCTTCCCTTGTCCTGTCAGAGTTAACAAGGCACGACGACGAGCACTGACGCAGATCTGTCCCGGAAACCACTTAAAACTAACCCATGAACTGATCGAAGAAACGCTTTGCTGATAGATTTTTTTTTCTTCCCATGATTCAGGCCGGTGTCAGCGTACTCGCTTTTTTCCGCGACACCCAGTCGGCCATCAAGGACAGAACCCCAGCGCCAGTTTTGGAGAAGTGTCGAGGATCGTGGCCTCCATGTGGGATGGTCTGGATCCCACCCAGAAAGAGGTGAGGGAGGGGAAAAGAAAAAAAAAAAAAAGGGGGGGGGTTGAGGGGTGCGAGGGAGGTGGGTGGCTGGGGTGGGTGGGGGGAGGAAGATGGAGGTGGGGAGAGAGGGGAAAGGGGGAGAGAAGGGTTTCTGCTGAGGAATACTTTCTGTTGGGGGGGGGGGGGTGGAGGAGCAGGATGGGTGTTGGGTTGTGCGTTGTGCTTCTGCGTACGCAGGCTGATACTCCTGCGGACACTCCCTGTATAGACAGGCAACTATTAAACCCATCTGCCCAACAAAGGGAGTGGAGTTTTGTGTGTATGATCATTTTTTATCCCACCATTAAGGCAGCCATACTCCAGCTTCAGGGAAGGTGTATGCTATGTGTAACGTGTCATCCATATCAACGGCCAAACTGGCCTTCTCTTCCAAAAGTTGGTGATGGGATTTTATGTGTGTGCAAGATGTTATGCATGCGTTCACACACAGAACCTGGATTTATAGTCTCATTCGAAGGACTGTATGGGAAATGGAGTCAGAGCCAATGTTAACACCGAGGGAAAAATCCCTCTGTACCGAAACTGCTCGGCGGAGATTCGAACCCGGAACCCCAAGATTACAAGTCCGGCGCTCTACCTCTGAGCTATTCCGGCCCCCTGTGCGTTGTGCAAACTGCTGTGGGTGGGGAAGTGGTATGTTTGTGTAGATGTGTAAGCACAGGTTATGATGTGCTTGTGTGTGTGAGTTCAATGAGCGAGTGTGCACATTAAACTATGTGTATGTGCATGTGGAAGTGAGAGAGAGAGAGAGAAGAGGGATGTGCGTGTTTGTGTCTTTGTGTGTGGACATAATCATGTTTATGTGAATGTGTGTGTGTGGATATATGTTCTTACTTCCAGTCAACATGCGTGTTTGTATCTCAGGATCATAACGATCTCACTTTGCATGATTTGTTTTTGCTGCCCACCTGTTTTTCGTTTTCACAGTTATCAAAATGTTGTGGTTCTCTAAAAAAGAAGAGAGAGAGAGAGAGATGGGGACAGGGAGAGAGAGAGAGAGATGGAGACAAATTTGATATTTAAAGTTTTCTTATGCTTTTTCTTTTTTTTTTTTTTTTTGGCACCATTACTTTTTTTTTTCAAGGCAGAGGTGGTATGATGGGCACACTGAGTTCTCAAAGCTGTATTTATTGATGAAGGCTTTTATGTAGGTCCCCTTCCCCCCTCTCCTTTCCCTCTCAGATGTTTGTACCATATTCACTGCACACAAAGGGGTGTGGTTTATTGATGGTGTGTACCATATTCACTGCACACAAAGGGGTGTGTTTTGTTGAGGGTGTGTACCATATTCACTGCACACAAAGGGGTGTGGTTTGTTGAGGGTGTGTACCATATTCACTGCTCACAAAGGGGTGTGGTTTATTGATGGTGTGTACCATATTCACTGCACACAAAGGGGTGTGTTTTGTTGAGGGTGTGTACCATATTCACTGCACACAAAGGGGTGTGGTTTATTGATGGTGTGTACCATATTCACTGCACACAAAGGGGTGTGTTTTGTTGAGGGTGTGTACCATATTCACTGCACACAAAGGGGTGTGTTTTGTTGAGGGTGTGTACCATATTCACTGCACACAAAGGGGTGTGGTTTGTTGATGGTGTGTACCATATTCACTGCACACAAAGGGGTGTGTTTTGTTGAGGGTGTGTACCATATTCACTGCACACAAAGGGGTGTGTTTTGTTGAGGGTGTGTACCATATTCACTGCACACAAAGGGGTGTGTTTTGTTGAGGGTGTGTACCATATTCACTGCACACAAAGGGGTGTGTTTTGTTGAGGGTGTGTACCATATTCACTGCACACAAAGGGGTGTGGTTTGTTGATGGTGTGTACCATATTCACTGCACACAAAGGGGTGTGGTTTATTGATGGTGTGTACCATATTCACTGCACACAAAGGGGTGTGTTTTGTTGATGGTGTGTACCATATTCACTGCACACAAAGGGGTGTGTTTTGTTGATGGTGTGTACCATATTCACTGCACACAAAGGGGTGTGGTTTGTTGATGGTGTGTACCATATTCACTGCACACAAAGGGGTGTGGTTTGTTGATGGTGTGTACCATATTCACTGCACACAAAGGGGTGTGTTTTGTTGATGGTGTGTACCATATTCACTGCACACAAAGGGGTGTGGTTTGTTGAGGGTGTGTACCATATTCACTGCACACAAAGGGGTGTGGTTTGTTGATGGTGTGTACCATATTCACTGCACACAAAGGGGTGTGTTTTGTTGAGGGTGTGTACCATATTCACTGCACACAAAGGGGTGTGGTTTGTTGATGGTGTGTACCATATTCACTGCACACAAAGGGGTGTGTTTTGTTGAGGGTGTGTACCATATTCACTGCACACAAAGGGGTGTGGTTTGTTGATGGTGTGTACCATATTCACTGCACACAAAGGGGTGTGTTTTGTTGATGGTGTAATGGGGCAATGATTGCAGGTGTACAAGAAGTGAACCTCAGATGTTTGTACCATATTCACTGCACACAAAGGGGTGTATTTTATTGATGGTGTGTACCATATTCACTGCACACAAAGGGGTGTGGTTTATTGATGGTGTAATGGGGCAATGATTGCAGGTGTACAAGAAGCGAACTGAGGTGGCCAAAAAGGAATACCTCAAACAGCTGGCCGCTTACAGAGCAAGCCAGGTGTCACAGGTGAGATCGTCTCTTGCTTATGTCATTCATTCATTCCTTTATCAATTTATCTATTTATTTATTCATTTATTTATTCACTCATTTATTTACTTATTTATTTTGTGCTGTTTCATCATACATACCTGCTCTGTGGCTTTACATCCACACAGCTCATTCTGCCCCTCCCCTCACGCATAGCTACACTCACAGGATCATCCTGATGAAGCTCCGGTAGCAGCGCTCGACAGGGAGCTATCATCATCAAGTTGGCGCAAGACATGTTATTTTGTAATGGTTATTTCACTTCTCTTCATTAAATCTCAGTGAAACGATATATAACATGAGAGATGCGGATATGGGTGATTCATTCATGATAGGCCATGGCCCTTCTGAAGGGGGCTGGAGTAGAGATTGACAAAAGTGATATTACAAAGCGTATATAACAAAATGAAAACAGCACATAATCAAGAACATGCTGTGGGTCCGGATTTTAATTAAAAACTTTGTGTACGTACAAGGCAAACTTATTGACAGCATCCTCTTTTGTGCAAACCATGAGGAAGATGAGTCTAAACAGAGATGGTTGTCTATAGGATCTAGGAGGAATAAACTCATCTGTAAGACCATTCAAGGCAGTATACTGCAATACAAGATGAACTTCATTTTCACATGTGTTTTCACACAATGGACAAGGAGGATCAGAATTGCAATTTTACTTTTAACAAAAATGATGAACGAAGAGAGAGAGAGAGAGAGAGAGAGAATTATGAAGATGTTCATGAATTAAAAAACAGATTTTTTTCTCTGTATAAACTGATCTTAATGTGGACTTGATGTACAGGCATTACAGTTAAATCACACACACACACACACACACACACACACCCCCTTCCAATAAAGGTGCTCTCTCTTCTTTTTTTTTTTTTTTTTTTTTTTTTACTGAAGACTGGTTCCTCTGGAACATTCTTCTTTTAGCTGAGGTACATTTCTGTCCAAATCAAAACTCCATCCCACCAGCTGCCATGGCACTGTGATAAGTGTTGCATGTTTGAGAACTGGGAGGTCAAGGGTTCAAGTCTGGTTGGAGGCATTTGTTTGTGGGATTTGTCTCCCCTGGCAAGCTCTTACCAAGAGGTGGATGTACTATGGGCTTGAAAAAGGAAGACCGGAACCGCACAGTTGAGTTTCATCTGTTAACTCTTTCATACCTGCAATCCGGTTTGCAGAAATCCTACCCTTCCTTCCTGCAGCCTGGAAAACCAGGCAGCACAAAATCCCTCCTTTCCCTCCTGGAGCCTGGAAAATCGGTTCTCGCGGTAAGTGCTTTGAACTTCGCGTGAGTCGCGTCATCGGTACACATCATGACCGGGTCGCTCACGCGGCAGTGTTTATGAATGGAATGGATGCCAGACAGCCCCTACAGAGTAGGAAAGTGATCACCACTGTATTCTGGCCGGTTTGCTACTGCATACGTGGCAGTTCTCACTGTACACTTCTTTTTTTCTCTCTCTAAATCCAGGAATGAAGGGAATACTCGTATTATAAGAATCTAGGAACAAGAGGAAGTAATGGTTCATAGAAAAGTAGGAATGAAAGAGTTAATGGATGCATCTCTGAGAATGCTGCTTGAATTTCCAGACCAACACCCCAGGTGTCTGCATCTCTAGGGCCTGGTCAACGCTAGATATGTTATGAAAGATGTAGAGTACAGTACTGTCCTGTGGTCTCAGACCAGAATGGATTTCCGTAGCCTTAACCCCATCATCCTCATCCGCATTGATCATCACATAAAAGTCTCAAATTCTGTGGCCCTTCACGCCCTCAAGTGTCAGTGCCCTCTTCACAGCCACGCTGGTGGCGGGTATGTGTCAGATTCATCATCAAAGTCAGCAAAGTTCATGGGGTCATTGGATGGACATGATGGTGGTGCCCTCCGCAAGGGGTTGGGGGGGTTGGGGGGAACGATCGTTCACATTTGCTCTGCATCCAGCAGTTATCATCATGAGAAATGGGCAGAGTAGCCGGTGTCCTGTGTATACTGGATGGGAACAAGCTCAACTGAACAGCAACATGATGACTCAGCAGCAGTGCAGTGTCTCCTCTGGTTGGCTGCCTCATAGTAATGATAGAAGTAATATCAGTCAAGAGAAATGGACCTTGCAGACAGATAACAAACTATTTAAAATCCGTCCAAACCTGAAAGAGTTTTTACCATGTTCCAGCGGTGGCCGTAAAGACGAAACAGTCTTGTGCCGCTTGCACACAGGCCACTCATTTCATACCCATTCTTATCTTTTAAAAGGTGAAGAAGCTCCGTGGTGCATTCCATGTCATGTTCCACTCACAGTGAAACATATTCTTTTAGATTGTTAGGATTTGCACGATGTGAGACTTAAACACTTCACAGCAGACTCCATGAAAACCCTGTTCAGAGATGTCCCACCTGACGTGATCTTTGAATTTTTAAAAGAGATTAATATTTTTCATCTGATCTCAGATTTTACGGAAGAAAGATTTTTAACGAAGTTTCTGGTATGCTTTTAGTAGATGTATTTTAAACAGATGTGTGAAAGTTTTCTTTTTTGGTATTTTTTTTTGGATAACTTGTGAGTTGATTTTAACGTGGTGACAGCCCTGATATGGTTCTTTGCGGTTGGCTGGGCTATAACTATAAGCAACATTACCTTACCTTACCTAATAACAGTTGGTAGAAAGCTGTGGAAATGATCAGTGAGTAAAAGCTAACGGTGCTATTGGAGTAGGGCGAGGGTGGTGATGACAGTAATGATGCTGATGATAGTGATGGCAATAACAATGGCAGTAGTTATGATAAACCTCGTATTATCAATAACAGTAATAGTAGGCGGAAAGTTATGATAAACATACTAATATCAATAACAGTAATAGTAGGCGGAAAGTTGTGATAAATATAGTAATAGTAATAACAGTAATAGTAGGCGGAAAGTTATGATAAATATAGTAATAGTAATAACAGTAATAGTAGGTGGAAAGTTATGATAAACATAGTAATAGTAATAACAGTAATAGTAGGCGGAAAGTGATGATAAACATAGTAATAGTAATAACAGTAATAGTAGGTGGAAAGTTTTGATAAATATAGTAATAGTAATAACAGTAATAGTAGGTGGAAAGTTGTGATAAATATAGTAATAGTAATAACAGTAATAGTAGGCGGAAAGTTATGATAAATATAGTAATAGTAATAACAGTAATAGTAGGCGGAAAGTTATGATAAATATAGTAATAGTAATAACAGTAATATAGGCGGAAAGTTATGATAAATATAGTAATAGTAATAACAGTAATAGTAGGCGGAAAGTTATGATAAATATAGTAATAGTAATAACAGTAATCGTAGGCAGAAAGTTGTGATAAATATAGTAATAGTAATAACAGTAATCGTAGGCAGAAAGTTATGATAAATATAGTAATAGTAATAACAGTAATAGTAGGCGGAAAGTTATGATAAACACAGTAATAGTAATAACAGCAATAGTAGGCGGAAAGTTGTGATAAATATAGTAATAGTAATAACAGTAATCGTAGGCAGAAAGTTATGATAAATACAGTAATAGTAATAACAGTAATAGTAGGTGGAAAGTTGTGATAAATATAGTAATAGTAATAACAGTAATAGTAGGCGGAAAGTTATGATAAATATAGTAATAGTAATAACAGTAATAGTAGGTGGAAAGTTATGATAAACATAGTAATAGTAATAACAGTAATAGTAGGGGAAAGTGATGATAAACATAGTAATAGTAATAACAGTAATAGTAGGTGGAAAGTTATGATAAATATAGTAATAGTAATAACAGTAATAGTAGGCGGAAAGTTATGATAAATATAGTAATAGTAATAACAGTAATATTAGGCGGAAAGTTATGATAAATATAGTAATAGTAATAACAGTAATAGTAGGCGGAAAGTTATGATAAATATAGTAATAGTAATAACAGTAATATAGGCGGAAAGTTATGATAAATATAGTAATAGTAATAACAGTAATAGTAGGCGGAAAGTTATGATAAATATAGTAATAGTAATAACAGTAATCGTAGGCGGAAATTTGTGATAAATATAGTAATAGTAATAACAGTAATCGTAGGCAGAAAGTTATGATAAATATAGTAATAGTAATAACAGTAATAGTAGGCGGAAAGTTATGATAAACACAGTAATAGTAATAACAGCAATAGTAGGCGGAAAGTTATGATAAACACAGTAATAGTAATAACAGTAATCGTAGGCGGAAAGTTATGATAAATATAGTAATAGTAATAACAGTAATCGTAGGCGGAAAGTTGTGATAAATATAGTAATAGTAATAACAGTAATAGTAGGCAGAAAGTTATGATAAATATAGTAATAGTAATAACAGTAATAGTAGGTGGAAAGTTATGATAAATATAGTAATAGTAATAACAGTAATAGTAGGTGGAAAGTTATGATAAATATGGTAATAGTAATAACAGTAATAGTAGGCGGAAAGTTATGATAAATATGGTAATAGTAATAACAGTAATAGTAGGCGGAAAGTTATGATAAATATGTAATAGTAATAACAGTAATCGTAGGCGGAAAGTTATGAATAAATATAGTAATAGTAATAACAGTAATCGTAGGCAGAAAGTTGTGATAAATATAGTAATAGTAATAACAGTAATAGTAGGCGGAAAGGAACAGAAAGGGTCAGTGTGTGAAAGGCTGTCTGACAGCGCTGTTGGAACGTTTTCATTGTCTTGGCTGTTGTGTGTCTTGCCTGAAGAAGACCAAAGAGGTTGAAACGCGTCGTGTTTTGTCTTGTGATTTGTCTTGTCTCTTTCGTTCGGCGGAACAGACACTTTTCTGTTAAGTTTGTTTCAGTTTCCACCGGCACTCGTTTCACTTTGAAACTGCCTCATGCTGGACTTGGTATCTATTGTCCACTGTGGATTGTGGTTCCAGGGGCTGTGTGGAGATGAGCCTGGGTGTAGCTGTGTAAGTGGGGGAGCCGGCACGAGCGACAGGGAAATAATGCCACTTGCTGGGCGTGGAATTTTGGGAAATGAGATTGGAGAGGATAAAAATCTCACACACACACACACACACACACACACACTGTTGTACCACCGAAGACCCAGGTTTTAACCTGTCTCCGACTTGATTGCCCAAACAAACTCAGCCCTTGTAACCGGGCCGGGCTGCCCTTGAACAAACAACAGAATAGCCGAACAAACAGTTGTGAAGGAAATTGTAGAAGGGAGATAAGCAAGGAAACATAGTTGAAACAAAGCAATTCTGACGTGGTGGAGGATTTGGGCCTCACAGCTGTTCAGGTTTCTGTACTCAGGTGCGCTGGCCATCTTGTTACGAGTTTCTCACAAGCTGTGCGGAATGACATCGGCAGATGAAGTGGGATAGATCTTCCTTTCTTGATGAATAGATTATGCATTAACATTCTTTTTTTTTCTGATAGACACATATCACAGTGGTGAATAGTGTGAACAACAAACAGTTTTAAATGAACAGCTGTATTGATGAATATCATCTTTACCTTTGGGGTATTTTGCAGTCTGCAGCAGAAGAGGCAAGTGTTCCGACAGCAGTGGAAAAATCCCCTTCTCCTCCCAGCATTCAGAATGTGACCATCAGCCCTCCCCCCACCCAACCCCCAGTCACCGCCGCCGGCAGGCACGGCATGCAGCAGCAGCATATGCAACAGCAGCAACAGATGCAGCAGCAGCAGATGCATCAGCAGCAACAGATGCAAATACAGCAGGTTTGGGGTTTTGTTTATCTGCAGGTTAAGATTTTTGGAGAAACGGTGTGTGTGTGTCAGTGTGTGGTTGGATGTTGTCATCTGTGTGTGTGTGTGTCTTTCATTTAATGTCTATCCGCTATTCGTGATATTAGACAACAACAACAACAAAAAAGTGAATGTGTACGGAAGTAATTGCAAGCGTGCACATAATGTGTGCATGTGTATATGTATGGGTGCGCATGCACGCGAATATTGTGTTGTGTGTGTGTGTGTGTGGTGTGTGGTGTGTGTGTGTGTGTGTGTGTGTGTGTGTGTGTGTGTGAGTATGTAAGTGTGTGTGTGTGTGTGTGTGAGTATGTGTGCCTGTGTGTGTGAGTGAGAGAGTTGTGGATGTGTAAGTGTGTGAATATCTTTACACAAGTCATAAGTGAAGATTAACATAAAACAAAATACTTATAACCAACAACTACCAGTTAAAGTCAAAACGCATGAAAGTAGTTAAAAAAAAATCCTTTGCTTCCCCCACCTCCCCCCCCCATCCCCACCATATATTATCCACCCCCCCCCCCCCTCCTTTCTTCTCCCCTGCAAATAAAGTTAATAAAAATATTATTAGTATTTTCCAATATGGGTGTGTTCTAAGTGTACAAAGAATTCATACGTTAAAGCTGGTGACTCAAAAATGGCTGCACAGTATTTTGCTTCAATACTGGAATGATTTTTTTCATATCACTGCATGAAACAATATATCAACTGGAGTAATTTTGTTTCCACATACGCAAACTACGTATTTTACATATTTTGTTTTAAATGCATTAAGTTTCCACCTGTACATTAATGACTAATTTTCTATTAAAGTTAAAATTCTCTTTGATTCTTTTAATATCAAACTGTTCTTTACAGACGTGATCTACCATACTACATTCGAAAGCTTTCCAGATATGCGACTTAACTAAGTTACACTGTTCATGTACTGATAAGGGGAAATCAACGAATTCTGAATCAAAACTATTTTTGGCTCCACGTTTAGCTGCCCTGTCTACTTTTTCATTATAATGAAAAGAACAATGTGAAGGAATCCAACAAAAAGCTACATGGGTTCCTCTGGCCATTAACATGTGTATCTTACAACTTATCTCTATGATCATTTCAGGTCTTGTGTGCAATTGAAAAACTTTTAATGCCTGTTGAGCTGATTAGAATCAACACAGAACAGAATTTGAAATATTGTTTTTGGAAAGTTTAAAAGGTAATTTAAAGCCAGGAGTATCACTGTTAATTCTGCTGTAAATATGGATTTGTTAATTCCAATATAAAATGATTTCTCTGCTCTTAAGTCTGGTATGAAGAATGCACAAACTGTTTGTTTATCAATGCACGAACCGTCTGTGTATATTTTCAAATAATTTGAATAGTTCTTTTCAACATGGCATTTGATATAGCTTGCTAACATGTTTATGTTTTCATCTTTTTTCATATTAGTATGTTCAGTATCAAAATGTGCTTTATTAAGCTCCCATGGTGGTATAGGAGAAAATAACAGTCTAATGGATAGAGCATCGTTATCGATTGAAACTCCAGAATCAGTAATACTTTTTGACGTGTAGGTTGCCAGTGTTTTTTGAGAAGCTATAGATTTTGCTCTTTTAGGAAAATCAATATCTAACCTCATTTCTATTTCAGATCTAATGTGCGTTTTATTAGTTGTACTCTTGATAACAAATTTACAACACACTAACTCTCTGTATTCATCTAAGGGCAGCATCTGCGCTTCGTAATACGTACGAGAAGATGATGCATGCACCGGAAGGCCAAGTGCTAATTTCAGTGCCTTGCATTCAATACTTTCAAGCTTTTTCAATAGGTATTTGGGAGCGCTAAAGATTACTTCTTGGGCATATGTTATTTTCGACCTCATTAAAGATTTACATAGAGTTATCAATGTAGATGAATTCTGTCCCCATTTTTCTTTAGAAATGATTTTAAGGAAATTTAATGTTTTCCTCGCCTTTTCAATCTGAGCGTTCCATGATAGTTTAGATGTGAAATGGACTCCTAGGAATTTAACTTCTGTCACGTATTTAAGAGGTGTTTCGCCCAATGTAAAAACAGGCAGTTTTTCTGGATTATTACCACTATTGAAAAGAATTATATTTGTTTTTTCAACAGATAAGTTCAATCCATTTAACTTTATGTATTCTGCCATCCTATTTAGTTCGTCTTGATAGATCTTTCTGATGAAATTATATCACGCTGTGGAGTTTTCTTTTTAAGAGTTACTTCCATCCACATCCATATGTCGTCTGCATATTGAACGAGAACTACCTTTTTAGATAACTTATTTGGCAAATCATGCAATAGCAATGAGAAAAGAAGCGGAGCTAACACTGACCCTTGGGGGATTCCCATTGATAAAGTTCTGCTGGTGGAATATGTTTTTCCTACTCTTGTTTGTATTACCCTATCTTTCAGAAAGCATTTAACATAATTGTATACATTTCCTGATAGTCCAATATTATTAAGTTTGTTTAATAGCTGTGAATGCCACACTTGATCGTAAGCCTTGGTTATGTCAAAAAATGTAGCCAGGACACATTTACGTCTTGCAAATTGTTTCATAATATTTGTTGATAATTTCACTTATTTCTGTAATAGATCGCCCTTTATGAAAGCCAGCTTGATTAATAGGAATGATGTCATTTTTTTCACAATAATGTGCTATAGTCTATTCAAAACAATTCTTTCTGATAGTTTACAGATGTGTGATGTTAGTGCTATAGGTCTGTAATTTTTAGGATCACTAGAAGACTTTCCTTGTTTATGAACTGGTACAACAATTGTCTGTTTCCATATTTTGGGCATGTTGCTACTGTTCCAGCAAGTACTTAGCAAAGCATGAAGAAAAACTACAAGATTTTCAGGTAAATTCTTTAGCATCTGATTAGGTACTGCATCTAAACCAGCTGATGATTTCCTTACTGGAATGGCTCTAATGGCTTCTTTAACTTCTTGTACAGTTATAGGAGCATTAATGTTTATGCTATTATCTGGTGGTGGATCATCATATGTTATATTACTTTCTTCTTTTTCTCTGCAAGTTCGGTCAGTGTTTGTTAGACCCTCAGGGCGGCTGACATCAGCGAATAGGTTTACAAAAACTTCTGCTTTCTCTCAGCAGTGGGTAGATTGTTGTTATCTATTTTTATGGGATACTGTATGTGTGTGTGTGTGTGTGTGTGTGTGCATGTGTGTGTGCAGATGCATGCATTTAATTGTGATATGCACGGTAATGGACTTTTGTTTGTGTTCACTTGGCATTGCTACTCTCATCACAAAATCCCAGTCAAAAATGTTTCTGTCCCTGCTGTATGTCATGTTTGCTGAATTTTGTGTAACTAGATCTTGTTTTCAAAGCGTTGTTGAGAATTGGTAGGTGGACATTAGAAGTCTTTTGATGTATGTTGTACATTTGTCCCTGGAGCCAGGTTTCTCTCTCGCCCATCCCAAAGATGTTGGAGGGAAAAGGGGGACAATTCATGTAATGTGATCAACAGTGCTGCTCATACCTCTAACTCGTATTTATGCTAAGTTTTGTGATCTTTTGTATCTGTACCTTAAGATACCTTAAGTATGTTGCCTATAATGATGGGTTTGGATTATCTTTTCAAATGTAAATCAAATAATGATTCAACATATAGCATTCATTGCATGCAATTTTTCTCTGTCGGAATTGTTGTGCAGTTTTATACTCACACATTGCTGTGTGGTTTCATACAGGCACACTACGATACAGTGCACCATGCATATATTCCCATACAATGTCATACACACATGCGTTGGTATTTAATTTAACGTGCATACATAACCATGCAATTTCATGCATACACATTGTCATGCAGTCTCACACAAACACACACACACACACACACACACACACACACACACACACACACACACACACACACACACACTGCTTTGCTGACAGTTTTGAGAACAGAAATGTCGAATGTTAAACCAGCTTTTTGTCGGCCTTCCAGTCATTCAGGTCACCATAATATTTCACACAAAAATTTTTTTCCTTTGTCTTTACCTGTTACAATAGGGTTTGTCAGCTGTTCCTCACATCTGGTTGTATTATTGATCATTTCAGACGATCTCCCAACCCATGATGCACCAGTCCCCCCCACAGTACAGCAATGCGGCGGTGTGCCAGGGCGACATGACGGCGCCGTCTTATCAGGCCAACCTGTCTCCCCACCAACAGCCTCAGCTGGACCCTGTGCTGTCGGCCGCCCACGACAGCGGCCTGTTCCCCCCCAACTCCATGCACCAGGTAAATGGGGGAGGGGATAGGAGATAAGTACTGCTTGGGGGAGCGCAAAGTGCTTTGAAAGTTACGGTTGTGGCCCTTGATTTTTAAGAGGGTGGGATGGGGTGGGGGGGAGTCTTTAATCCATAGGTGATGATATAAAGTACACAAGTATCTCAACTGGACGTTGCGAGATGGCATAGCAGCAGACGCCAAGAGAGAGGTAGCACCTCTCTTCTGAGGGACACACCGATGTGAGAGGTCAGTGTCAGGCGGCGCAGCAATCCTTCCAGCTGTGTGGGTGACGGCGGGTTTAGCCTGTGTCGCTGGGGGACGGCTCTTGGAGATGTGGAACGATCAGCGATGGAACGCTGCCTGACTACGATTACCGTGGCATGGGATAGGCATGGGGGGCACTCCTAATGGGGTTGGGCTAAAAAATCACCCTCTTGGCCGTAGTCTGCATGGCCCGCCGAATTTTAGGGACTTGTGCAGCGCTCCAGCGACTTTCATCCTGCTCCGTCTTTGAGGCGGCCTCATGCGGCACAGGACCATGGCCACCGGAGCACGAAAAAGGCAGCCTGGTGGTCCTGAAGACAGCCTGTTGTTTGGGGGAAAGAGGCGAAATACACCGACAGTCGTCGGCTGACCAACACCTGAATTTGAACTAAAGTTCAAAAAGAAACAGAGGTCAGAGAGTGACATACGACGGCCCCCACATGGAACTCACCCACAACTGCCAGCTTCAACAGTTGCCACAGAATATGCAGACCTTTGTCTGTGAGTGCACCTTGTCCTTAAGGGCCTGCGGCCAATTGGACGTTAATCTCACCTACAAACTCTAATGGGGGAAAAAAAAATCTCAAGCTGAGCATCAAGCTACAAATATCTGGCCATCTGTGTTTGCAGTGAGGGAGAGGCCAAGGGGGTGGAAGAAGGGGGCTGGGAGTGGAAAAATGAAGAAGAAGAGTGAGGATTAGGGGAAGTATGCAGGGGAGGGGGGGGGGGATGTCAGAGGTAAGCTGTGTGTTTCTCCATTACTGAAGCACCAGTTCATAGATTTCAAGCACTCCAAAGCAGCCGTTTCTGCCGGTGGTGTGTTTGTGTTGGCCTGCTTCAGCACAGCCATCAACTGCTGTCACTGTTGATGGTCCGTGAAACAGTCATGTGCTGCCCAGTGTCAGTGTGGACTAAAGAGAAATGCCATGGTTCTATCAGGACTGCCGGTGTTCTGGCCTTCATTGCAGGTTCCTGTGACGTTGGGGGTATGGGACTGGAGAAGTGGGGCGGGTTCGTGGATCAGGTTCCATGTTCTCGAAAAACCGGCTCATGCACGCACAGTATTGCCGGTGCTTGCAGAGGCGTTCTGTGGAGGGAGTGTGAGGCAGGGTGTGGGTGAGGGATGAAAAAGCATTCGGCTTGTACTGCCTGCCACAAACAGATCAACCGGGGGGCCGGAAGAGCTCAGTGGTAGAGCGCCGGACTCGTAATCTTGGGGTTGCGGGTTCGAATCTCCACTGGGCTGTTTCGGTACAGGGGAATTTTTCCCTCAGAGTTAACATTGGTTCTGACTCCATTTTTAGAGTCCTTTGAATGAGACTATAAACCGAGGTTCTGTGTGTGAACGCATGCATAGCATCTTGCACACATGTAAAATCCCATTACCAGCTTTCGGAAGAGAAGGCCAGTTTGGCCATTGGTATGGATGACATGTTACACATAGCATGCACCTTCCCCGAAGTTGGAGTATGGCTGCCTTAATGGCGGGATAAAAAACGGTCAAAGAAACAAAACTCCACTCCCTATACAGGGGGGTGTCCGCAGGAGTATCAGCCTGTGCACGCAGAAGAAGAAGAAGAAAAGATCAACCAAGGATAGTGGGCAGAGGGAATGATTTGCAGGTTGAAGGATTCAGGAAGGGATTTTTAACGGAAAGCGACAACGAAAGTGGTTTCTGCAGAGTTGTCAAAATGTGTGTAAATCATGAAAGTCCATGCAAGTGCCTTGTGTACTTTGAATTTGCTTAAATCAGTCGCAGTTTGTCCATAAAAGTGAATGCTTGTAAGCCAGTTTGCTTTTTTCAGTTTGTCCGTAAAAGTGAATGTTTGTAAGCCAGTTTGCTTTTTTCAGTTTGTCCGTAAAAGTGAATGTTTGTAAGCCAGTTTGCTTTTTTCAGTTTGTCCATACAAGTGAATGCTTGTGATGCCCCTTGTGTCCTGGAAACTCCAGGTTTACTATTCCAGTCTCCCCATCTGATCCCACAGCACATTCAACAACTTGGGGTAGGAGCCATGTAGGGGCTAGAAGCCTCTCCCAGACATTTGTCACTCATGGGACTCGACCGTACAATACCCAGCCTGGCACTTGCAGCATCAACCGCTGTACCACAATGTCTAGGTAGTAAAATTTTATGTGTTCATGATGCATGTGAAGTATACGTTTCAGCTTGCATGCTTGCCTGATAGGAGTGGGTCTCTTCTCTCTGTGTTGCAGTCACCCAGCGTGCTGTGTGTGCGTGACGGCTGTCAGAACATGGCGGTGGAAAATCCTGGCTGGGATGCCGAATACTGCAGCAACGAGTGCGTTGTCACACACTGCAGGTAGGCGTCAGCGACATTCCTCCATTCTGTTGTATTTGAAAAAACTATTTCAAACACAATCAAGCAAACAAATAAAAACTTGCAGTGTTCATGTGTGGATATCAAGTGTCATGCAAACATTATGGGCAGTCATTATAATCAGACTGGTTACCTGTTGCCTAACCTTTTGCTGCAAAATGCATATTTACAGTCCTCATTAGACCGTACATGAATCATAAAAATGATTTTTAGGCAAAGGATAGATTTGCCTGAAAAATGGGATGAATTTTTACACACATTGCAGGAACGCTGCAACAACGCTGCAACAATTAGTATCCAGTGCTCCTGTGTTTTGGCAAGCTCGTTGTAGCAGGCAGCTCTTCAGTCAGCTCTACCCAGGAAGGCAGCTTGTTGTGGAAATGAGAGCATGGGTTGTCAAGAGCACTCAGAGCTTCGTCTGTAACTGAGGATAGGCGTTAAACAAGTACTCTCGATGGTAACAGTAATAGAGATATTAATAATATTATTATTATTATTATTATTATGAACATTTATGACGCCTAATCAATTGAATGCCCTAGGCGTTTACAATATCACAACAGACATCAAATCACACAATATATAACAATCATACATGAGAAAAAGGCATCAAAATCCAAAGCAAGGACACAAACTCACAAGCATGCATACACGCAAACACACACTCACACAGACACGAACGCACACAAAGCAGACACTCGCATCACACATTGCAAACGTCGGGTCACAGGGAAGACGAAGTTACCTAGGAAACAGGTGAGTTTTGAGAAGGCGCTTGAATGTGGGCAGTGAGGGTGAGTATCTGAGAGAGCGAGGCAATTGATTCCAGGTAGTTGGAGCTTGATAGGCAAAGGAACGTTGACCAAAGGTTTTAGTGCGAACAGTGGGGATACTGTAGATACGAGTGTCACATGAGGAACGTAAAGCTCGAGATGGGGTGTAAAGATGTAACAGGTGGGTGAGATACTCAGGACAGGAAGACTCGATAGATTTGAAGCAGAGAGAGGCAATCTTGTAGGATATTCTTAGCTGAACAGGGAGCCAGTGGAGAGAGCGGAGCAATGGGGTAACATGGTTATATTTAGAAGTGCAGAAGATGAGACGGGCAGCATGATTCTGAACTCTTTGAAGTTTGTTGATGAGATGAGAGGGAGAGCCAGACAAAAGAGCGTTACAGTAATCCAGGCGGGATAGAACAAATGCGCAGACAAGAGCTTTTGTTGTGTTTTCTGAAAGAAGATGGCGAATAGAAGCAATTCGGCGGAGTTCAAGAAAGCAAGTGCGACAGACATTGCTGACATGCTGTTGGAAGGACAGGGTTTGATCAAGAGTTACACCGAGGTTGCGGGCAGAATGAGAGAGAGTGATAGGTGAGTCAACAA
The DNA here is from genome assembly GCA_033310375.1 of Conus canariensis. NCBI lineage: Eukaryota > Metazoa > Mollusca > Gastropoda > Neogastropoda > Conidae > Conus > Conus canariensis. The sequence goes on from CM065725.1 coordinate 60,831,382, forward strand.
GTTTGATGGAAGTCGGAACAGAAGGGTGGTTTTGAAGTTTTGGTGGGGTGATCAGGATCAGTTCAGACTTATCTTCATTTAGTTTTAGTTTGTTTCGGGTCATCCAGTCCTTAAGGTTGGCTACACAAGACTGGGTGTTTTGGATCATGAGAGGAAGTTCAGAGAGGCCCAGAGACATACAGCTGATTGTCATCAGAGAAGGAATGATGCTGAAGTAGGTGTTCTTGGATGATAGAAGAGACAGGATAAGAGTAGAGAATGAAGAGTAGAGGGCCCAAGACAGATCCTTGTGGCACGCCGTAGGTCAGACAAGAGGGATTAGAAGAAAGGCCGTTGACAGAAACTACTTGTTGACGATCAGTGATGTAGGAATGAAACCAACTCAAGACTGTGTCATCAAGCCCAAAAGAGTGATGTAGGCGGGAAATGAGGATAGAGTGGTCAGTAGTGTCAAAGGCAGCAGATAGGTCCAAGAGAGTCAAAAGTGATACATTGTTACAGTCAAGGGCAGTCAGAATGTCGTTACAGATTTTGAGAAGAGCAGTCTCAGTACTATGTCCAGAGCGGTAAGCAGACTGAAGGGGATAGACAAGGCTGTTGGAATGAAGGTGGTCTAACAGTTGGTCAAGAACAACTTTCTCTAAAATTTTTGAAAGAAACGGAAGATTTGACACAGGTCTGTAGTTTTTCAAATTGTCAGGGTCAAGAGTAGTCTTTTTCAAAAGAGGTCTTACAATTGCAGATTTGAAAGAAGAAGGAAAGAAGCCAGTTGAGAGGGAGTGGTTGATGATGATGGTAATATGAGGGAGTAGAGTGTCAAGGCAATGGGTGAGGAAAGAAGCTGGTAGTGGGTCAAGTTCACAGGTTTTAATGCCAGATTTCATGATGATTTTCTTTACAAAGACCTCAGAAACAGGATGGAAGGAAGTGAGGAAAGTTCCCGAGAAAGGGGGATCGGGAAATGGTGCATGAGTATTAGTCAGGAGTCCAGTGAAAGCCTAAGATTAGTGATCTTGTTGACAAAGTAGTCAGAGAAAACCTGTGGAAGGTCAGAAGGTGGGAGATTGGAAGGAAGAGGAGAGGAGTCAGTTTTACCAAAAAGAGTGTTAGTAATGTTATACAGCTGTTTGGATGTGGAGCATGCAAGAATTTTGGCATTGTAATAGGCAGATTTTGTAGCGTGAACAAGGCTGTTAACAATTTTAACAGTCTCTGTACAAAAATATTTTACTTTGCTTAAGGATGACAGAACATTGTTAAAAGAAAAGTGTGTGTGGGAGGGAGGGGGGGATCATTCTTTTCCCCAACACCTCTCTACATTCAAGACCATTTCTTTCTTTCATTTTTTTTGTTGCTGTTGTAATCATGATCATTCCCAGTTCTGAAGAATCGAGGAACTGAAAAACGCTGAGCTGTTCACAATCTTAAGACCTGTCCCCTGGTTTTTTTTTCAGGGACATATTCACCGCCTGGGTGGCAGCTCGTGGAGGGGGCAGCACATTCCCTGTCAAGTAAGAGCCGAGTGGGTGGCCGTACGGTACTGCTTCCACTGGCCGGGACACAGCCGCCAGATTTACAGGAGTCTGACGTGTCCGCACTCTGTCAGTGTGGGCGTGGTGTCGTTGTCAGTGTGGGCACGGTGTGTGTCGTGTCATTCCTCGGACCCACTTCCACAACATATTTTTGGACCAGGGTCTATGGAGTCATTGGTCCAGACTTTTATGTTGTCTTTGATTGTCTTTGTATCATGTAAAGTTTTGTGTCTGCCATGTTTGTGATTTGGAAAAAAAAAAAAGAAGAAGACCCTCTTGGTCAGGGATTTTTTTTTGTTCCATATTTGTACATTTGTGTGTGTTTGTGTGTGTCTGTATGTGTGTATTGACTCTGTGCGTGTGTGAATCTATACCCACACACACGCACATATGCGTGTGTCTGTGTGTGTGTGTGTGTGTGTGTACTTATGTGTGTTCAAAACCCATGTTTGTCTGCAACACAAGCCCTTGGTGCTTGATCACTGAAGGCTGCCTCGCAAACTGTCTGCGTTCCAGACAGACAGGGACTAGGAGACCTGGATGGAACTTGACAAGATCACTTTGACATGTGGCGTTTGGATGATCTGAAATGTGTGTGTGATCAGTTACTGTACTCACCATTGGAACACAGCCTACCACTTCTGGCCTCTGGAATAACACACTCATGCATTCTTCTGTGTGGACTTTGAACAATGCTGTTTGAACCATGTCCTTTGTGTCGCTGTGCGCAGTTGTCTGCCCTGCCGTTGGATAACCTCCCTTTCTCTGCCTCGTTGAACCGCCGCGCTGCCACAGTAAACGCAGTCTGGTTTTAAAGCAAATTGAGAGAGGGCAATGACATTTTAGAAAGGATGTGACAGAACGTCGTCTGGCAAACCATTGCTTCCTGATCGAACTGTGTTGGATTTTTATCTTTTTTTTTGTTGTTGTTTTTTTCCCTTTGTGTGTGTGTGTGTGTGCATATGCTTTTCCCTTTGTGTGTATGTGTGTGTGCATATGTGTGTTTTATGTGCGTGTGTTGTGTGTTGTGTGTGTGTGTGTGTGGTTGAAAAGTGTGGAAGCAGTGAGGCCTCATTTCTGGCAGTATAAGTGCTGTGCCGCCAGCCCGTGTGTGGGTCATGGACAGTGCATTGGTTGCTACTGTCGGCCGGTGGTTGTCCGTTGTTTGCATGTGCGGGGGTTTTTTGTTGGTTTTTTTTTTTCTGCTGCTTTTTCTTCGAGACTGTCATTCCTGTACATTTCCATGGAAATGAAAACAAGCTGGTTGCACCCGTTTTGCCCCCCTGTTCATGTTTGTTGTTAAACTGAAGTAGTAGGACTTGACAGCACAGTTAAGATAAGATTTTGTGGATGTATGTTTATACCTTTTGTATATGGGATGTAATTTTTGGATATATACTGTATTTTATCATCCGTGGACAGACTGGAAGGTGTGTGTCAGGATGAGAGTGCTGGACGCAGTGTGTTCTGTTATCTGCTTAGGAAAGTGTGGCGCCAGTGTCTTGGCTTTGCGACACGAGATGCTTTTTGTGATGCTTGTAACCACGGTCGGGTGAGGTGATGGTTGTAGCGAAAGGGGCGAGGTAGTGGCTGCATTGGTTCCTCAGTTTGTGTTCCTGCTACACCGGACCTGATGGTTGCAGGTACAGATTTGGTCTCTGACAGTCCGATCGTTGGTCCCAAGGTGTTCGTTGTAAATGCGTGATGAATCAATAAGTGCACACAAGTGAGAGAAGGCATGACATGTGTTAGCATGTCAAGCTTCTACAGCAAGTGTCAAAGGTGTTAGATCTGACAAGGAAATCAGGATGGAGCCCAGTCACACACACACACACAAAAATGATGATGGTATAAAACTGTACCACAACATTTCCTTGTTGAACCCTCCCTATACAGGTTCAGTATTTTCAGTAGACTTCTTTCTTGTCAACAACATTGAAAGCACAAAGGAACAGAATGGACAGTGATGATTCCATTTTTCTCCCTTCCCTGAAGGTCTTTCCTTTGTAAAAAAAAAATTTACCAAAAAGCAGATATTTTTTCTTCACAGAAAGTAGTGCTTTCAGAGAGACTGTGAATTCATAGCCACTGAACCGTTTGCGGTTGAAGTGTCTGTGAACTGATCATTTAAAAGAAAAACATGTCTGTGACAGTGATGGAGGCTCGTGCACAACAAAGAGCAGTTTAAGTGTGTTGGTGGAGTGAAAGAGAATGATGGATAAAAAAAAAAAAACAACGTTTTTGACACTACTGGAAAGTCTGTTTTCACCTCAGACGGATGAGATGGAAACAAAAACAAAAAACAAAAAAAGAAGTGTGTTAAGCCAGTTAGGAAGCTTGTGGAAATGTATGTCTTCATTCCAATATGGCAACCATCCG
>CM065725.1:60842792-60862792 GCA_033310375.1 Conus canariensis
CACACACGACACACACATACACACACGGCATCGCGCGCGCACGCATGCACACAAGCCACGACGCACCGACCACACACACACACACACACACACACACACACCACACACGCACGCACGCACGCACGCACGCACGCACGCGCACACCACACACCACACACACACACACACACCACACACACACACACACACACACTGAGATGTTGTTTTTTCGTGTCCACAATACATTGCATGTTCGAGTTGCAACCCTGATCGAAAATAATGAAAATCCATACATTCTGAAAAAAAAAAAACAACAACAGATTTCCACCCAACACCTTCTCTGCTGAGCACATTGATTTCTAGTGTCTCCTGTGCTTACCTCTTTTTTTTTTCTTTTTTTTTTTTTTACCAGAGCGTTGGGTACTATTGGGAGAGAATTTGCTACAAACGTTGGACACAGATGAAACATTCTGTACACTGTGAAATGCATTTAGTCTTCTACCTTCAGTAGATTGTTACATCTTAAGAAGAAACATACTTCCTCTTTTCACCATGCATGAGTGCACCGATCTAGAACACGACAACAATTATGTATTCACTATCACACTCGGGTCACTAAAGTGTGTGCTGACATGTCAATCATTTCTGACAGTATAGAAAACCACGTAACACTTTTCCCAACACACAGAGCAGATCTGTAAAAAAAAAAAAAAATTGTCTACAAAAAGAGGACAATACCAATCTTATCTTTTCAAAAATGATTTGAAATGTTCTGCACTACTTTCAAGAATGAAGGAATAAACTCGAGTTATGAACACAAATGTCAACTGATTGTGTGTGTGTGTGTGTGTGTGTGTGTGTGTGTGTGTGTGTGTGTGTGTGTGTGTGTGTGTGTGTGTGTGTGTGTGTGTGTGTGTGTGTGTGTGTGTGTGTGTGTGTGCGTGATGCCAGCGCTCGTGCGTGCGTATATTGTGTATGTGTTTGTGTGTGCGTGCATGTCTGTCGGCGTGCGTGCGTGCGTTCGTGCGTACCTGCGAGCGCGCGCGCGCGCGTATGTGTGTGTTTGTGTGTGTGCATATGTGCGTGTGTGAGTGTGTGCGCGCGCGCGCGTGTGTCTGTATACATGCTTTCAGTTTCATCAAGGAGGTGTCACTGCGTGCGGACTAGACCATACACGCCACACCACATCTGCTAAGTGTTGAGACCACACTGCGCATGGTTGAAAGCTGATGGATCAACGAATCAAAGACTAAGATTAAAGAATTGAAGAAGAGGATCTCCTGGCTACGACTTAGCAGATGTCTGACCTACGCATTAGCTCAACACGCTGCTCAGACCTTGAGTAATCCTACCTAATATTGGTTGTACCCTTTTCATCGTGTGTGTGTGTGTGTGTGTGTGTGTGTGTGTGTGTGTGTGTGTGTGTGTGTGTGTGTGTGTGTGTGTGTGTGTGTGTGTGTGGATGTTGAGGTGGATGGGGGAGTGTTGAGTGAGACTGACTCATTGCGGACATGAAGCTACGTCTTATCTTCTCTTTGTCATAAAGATAAACATTTCTGAACGATGAAGAGTTTTATTTTCTACCTTGACAATTTAACACCGCGCTCACTCAGTTTGTAACCAGCACATAATCGGGCTTTGGTAAGAAAATCGGATTAAAACGGATTTTTTTTTTTTTTTTTTTTTTTGGGGGGGGGGGGGGGGGGGGGGGGGGGGGGGGGGGGGGGGGGGGGTGGGGGTGGAGGTGAGTGGGTGGTGGTGGAGGTGAGTGGGGAGGGGGTGGAGGGCAAATTAAGGTATACACTGTGTTTTGCATTATAGGACTTTGAAAAGCAAACAAAAAACAAACAACAAAACAGATTCATAGTCAGACACGGTGTATCTGTCTCAAAGGCTAGAATGTGGGGGGAGGGGGGGGAAGGGGCTATAAGCACTGTGGTGATATGCTAAGCTCATCCTCTGGTCAATGTTGCGCTCAGCTGTGAAAAAGAGACTACTTTTCTGCCTGATTTAAATCCATTGATGTGAAGCTCAACGTGCAAGGGCAAACAAGCTCCAAGGGCGACTACTCGTAAAGTAGAATCAATGCGTGACTGGATGGTTATCTCCCTGGGGCTTCAACATTCGAACCTTTCGCCGCTACACATGTCTCTCTCTCTCTCTCTCGCTCTCCATCTCTCTCTCTCTCTCTCTCTCTCTCTCTCTCTCTCTCTCTCTCTCTCTCTCTCTCTTGATATTGACAGACCTATCAAAAATTACATAACGAAGTTCAGATTCGGTGTTTCAGATTCTAGCAGTCCATCGTCAACGGTATAAAGCAGTTTCTGACAGCAGTCTGATATGCCCACGATGTGAAAAGGCAAACGATGACGAAAATAATACACTTGCTCTTCTTCTGTCCTGCTCTCAGTGGTCGACATCAGGAATATGTTCCATTTAAATACTATGTAAATCCAGGTCAGTTTCATGTGACTCTACTGATGACGAATAAAAATCAAGATATTGTGAGGACGTTGTGTTTGTTTTTGCCAAGAGCCTGTAAGAGCTAGGCGAGCTGTTGTGATTAGTTGATACATGTTTTGAAACGTCGATGTCATATTATTATTATCATGAATACTTATATAGCGCCTATCCTCGGCTAGAGACCAAGCTCTAAGCGCTTTACAATCCACACTCGTTTACACAACGGGCTGCCTACCTGGGTAGTGCCGACTGAAGAGCTGCCAGCTGGCGCTTCATTCAGTCGTTTCCCGTGTCATCCAGTCAATATCGTTCACTCAGTTTCCTTACTTCCTCCATTCTTTCCATTTCTCACACAATCATATGAACACTGGCATCCTAGTATGAAGTTAATATCTGTGTCAAAATACTGCAGTTTATGCACTTGTGTGACAGTTTGTACCTCATGCATTTGTGTATTATGCTGTTGTTGTTACACTTACTATGCTCTGCTTTTTGGATGTAACCCTCCCCCCCCCCCCCCCCCCCCCCCCCCCCCCACCAACCTCCTTCAAAAGAGGCTGTGGTCTATCTTGAATACATTTCATTTCAGTTTCTTTTTTTTTTTTTTTTTCTTTTTTTTTTTTTCGTTTCTCTCAAAACTTACTATGGTGAGAGATTCTTAATGTTTTTTCGACTCCAATCCCGCACCCGTCCACAAGTACCCCCCCCCCCCCCTCACCCCTCACCCCTCCCCCGTCCCATGTTTTTTGTTTCTTTTCCCCTCTTGCTCCTCTCGTACAAATCAACGTATTGCATTTCGGTGGCCTCAAAATTTGAAGTCTTTTCAACTGCAAAATTCAAAAAAAAAAAAAAAAAAAAAAAAAAAAAAGAAAAAGAAAAAAAAACCCACCTCAGCTCAGTTCATTTGTGAAGGCTTTCGAAAAGACATGAACGTGATGTCTGGGAATATTGCCACCTCCTCTAAGGCCTACAGGTCAGTGAGTGGCACACGGTGAAGGTGCTTCATAATCTCACGACCTCTTCTGTATGACAATACAATTCATTTTTTTCTTTTTGTCATCTGGTTCTCTTAGGTGTCCATAGGTGTGCATTATTCACCGACACTTTCAATCACTGTTGTCATCGGACCATAAATTGACAAAAGACGACAGCCTTCAAAGCCAGTGTCGGTCGGTGTGTCATGGGCACAAAAACTCCCCATGTGTCCTTGTTGTCAAGTTTTGTATTTTGTGCGATTGATTCGTGGTTTGAGATTTCTCTCTCTCTCTCTCTCTCTCTCTCTCTCCTCTCTCTCTCTCTCTTCTCTCTCTCTCTCTCTCTCTGTAAATGAAAAAAGTCGCTTCTTCTCTTTTTTGCCTATCACAAACGACATGAAAATTAAGGGGATGGAGAGAGAGAGAGAGAGAGAGAGAGAGAGAGAGAGAGAGAGAGAGAGAGAGAGAGAGACAGACAGACAGACAGACAGACAGACAGACAGACAGACAGACAAGACAGACAGACAGAAACAGGGACACAGAGACAGAAACAGAGACACAGAGAGAGAAGAGAGAGAGAGAGAGAGAGAGGGAGTGTGTATGTGTGTGTGTGTGCATTTGAGAGAGAGAGAGAGAGGAGAGAGAGTGTGTGTGTGTGTGTGTGTGTGTGTGTGTGTGTGTGTTTGTGTTGTGTGTGTTTTGTGTGTGTTGTCATGAGAGAGAGTATGTGTGCGTGTGTGCGTGTGTGCGTGTGTGCGTGTGTGCGTGCGTGCGTGTGTGTGTGTGTGTGTGTGTGTGTGTGTGTGTGTGTGTGTGTGTGTGTGTGTGTGGTGTGATGTTGAGGTGGATGGGGGAGAGGGGGCGGAAGGAGGACAAAGAAGAAGAGCCTCACAGCGTGAATCTTATCATCCACATTGTCCCATGAAGTCTGCGGTTCCTTTCAGACTCTCAGCTGGAAGGGGAAAGGGGGTCAACAGGTCGCCCGTGGCCTTTTTGTCCAGGGGGGACAATTACAGAAATACCGTTCTGATCTGATCCCCCCCCCCCCCTCACCGCTTAGCTCCCCACCCCACCCCACCCCTACCCCCTCCCCCGTCTCCCACCCCCCACCTACCGACCCCCTACTCCCCCCCTATTACCCTCACTCCAACCCCGTTTATCTCCAAACCCACCCCGAGTTTGCCAGTCACGTGAGATCATCTCCAAGCCCATCCCGAGTTTGCAGTCACGTGAGATCATCTCCAAGCCCATCCCGAGTTTGCAGTCACGTGAGATCATCTCCAAGCCCATCCCGAGTTTGCAGTCACGTGACATCATCTCCAAGCCCATCCCGAGTTTGCAGTCACGTGACATCATCTCCAAGCCCACCCCGAGTTTGCAGTCACGTGACATCATCTCCAAGCCCATCCCGAGTTTGCAGTCACGTGACATCATCTCCAAGCCCATCCCGAGTTTGCAGTCACGTGAGATCGAATCAGATGCCCGCGGCCCACCATGAAAAAAAATTGGCCATTTCCTCTGCCCGCGTTATCCTGTTGTCGTTCTGGTGGTAGGAGGAAATGTAGAGTAAGGACAGGTCCCCTAAATTCCACTCCCCCGAAAATGGTTATCTCCGCCTGTCCTATCACGTCTGATCGGAGTGTACGTTGAAAGCTAAATATAGCGGGACTTACCGTGTAGTCAACTGGTGCTGCAACTGGGTACACTTGACCCCTGAACTCAGCTGACTAAACGCCCTGGGTGGTGCCGCTTACTCTGGCATTGTCTGTGATTCAACCTGACTGTAACCGCCCTGTATAGTACCAGCGCTACTGCCTATGATTTACCCTGAATGTAGCGAACTAACTGCTCTACAGAGTGCAGCTGGAGGCAGGTTCTGTAGTTAACCCTTTAACTAACCATCCTCTGTCATGCTTCGCGTAGTATTGCCTGTAAATAATCCTGAACGTAGCTAACCAAACACCCTAGAGTGCTTCTAAAAGCGTCACCTTAATTAACCCTTTAACTGACCATCCTACGGCATGCTACTGGTAGTATTGCTTGTAGTTGACCCTGAATGTAGCTTACTAATCGTCCTAACGAGTACTCCTAGATGCATTATCTGCAGTTAACCCTTTAACTGACCACCCTATCAATGCTGCCAGTAGTACTGCTTGTAGCTGATCCCGAATGTAGCTAAATAATCGCCCTATATATTATTACTATTGGTTTTGGGGCTGCAGTCGACCTTGACTTGTCGCTAAGCAACCATCGAGTAAGACGTTGCTAGTGGTGTTGTCTGTTGCGTACCCTGAACGTAGCCGAACTAATCGTCCAATGAAGTGGTGCAGCGAGCGGCATTGCCTGTGGTCAACTTGGACTGTTACTAACGGCACTACATAGTGCTGACACTAATATTGCCTTGTTGTTAACCTTGACCTGAAACTAACTAACCGCCCTAACAAATACTTATACCAGTGCTGCCTATGGCTGACCATAAACGTAACCTTCAAACCTCACTAGTAGTGTTTATATAGACAGGTTACACCGGTGACGCCATCGTCACCCCCCCCCCTCCCCCCCCCCCCCCCCCCCCCCCCCCCCACCCCCCCCCCCCCCCCCCCCCCTCCCGCCCAGCAGCTAAACCTGTGAGTGATGTCTCCAGCCACAGGCGAGTGAACGACCAACGAAAGTGGCACAAGAATCAGAAACAGGCACTCGAAAGAGCGTAGTCCTCTGCCGTGTTCGAACACTCCTGTATCTGCCTAACCTGACTCCTGGTTACCTCAGCCACACTTCAATGGCAGTTCCAGGTGTCTGTAACCCCAGCTGCCAACGTGTGGTGATTGGATAAATACCCGCCCCCTCCCTCTCCCTCAACTTCACTTACCCTCCACCCCCTCCCGGTCCCCTTCCCCCCCCCCCCCCCCCCCCCTTAGGAATGTTCTTTGGCTGCCCGAATACTGGGTGTGATCGAAATCTGCCCCAGATCTGACAAACTGGTAGACATTCAAATAAATCTGATCAGCCTGATTTTCATTCCTTGAGATCCATGAATTATTTTGGTAAAAATTTCGCCGAAGGCCCCTATCTTGAAATGTTAAAGAAAGTGAAAAGAGAATCCTGGATTGGACTTTTGATCAATATCGACAACAAAAGGGATGCTTTGTCCACGGGGTTCACAGTCTATCTGTCCGTAAGGTTTTGTTCAAATCGTGGATGACGGACAGACCCACCAACCAACAAACGCACGTGGCGAAGATGGTGATAGAATTTTAGTTCTGAATAATGAACACCTCTCTCTCTCTCTCTCTCTCTCTCTCTCTCTCTCTCTCTCTCTCTCTGACACCATCATGGTGAAAGAACTTCATTTCTGAATAATGAATTCACTCTGTCTGTCTCTAGTCTGCTTCTCTCTGTCTCTGTCTCTGTCTCTATTCTGTTTCTATCCTCTCTCTCTCTCTCTCTCTCTCTCTCTCTCTCTCTCTCTCCGTGTTGTCACACACACACACACACACACACACACACACACACACACACACACACACACACACTCGCACACACACACACTCGCACGCACGCACGCACGCACGCACGCGCGCGCGCGCGCACATACACACACACACACACACACACACACACAGAAAGAGAGAGAGAAGAAGAGAGAGAGAGAGAGAGAGAGAGAGAGAGAGTTCTTGCGATTATTTCAGTTACATTATATATATGTATATATATATATATATATATATATATATATATATATATATATATATATATATATATATTTATACGTGTATTTAATATGGCTTACGACATTTAGTAAGTTCACAATTGCTCTCTTCCTCCCCTGCCCCCCCTCCCCCCCCCCCCCTCCCGCTCCACCTCTCTCTTTCCGTTTGAAACGTTGGAGTGGCTTCCCTTGGTTGGGTACCGCTATAAAGCATTTCATCAGAGCTCTAGCCGTTTGTTTGTTTATTACTTGTTTGTGTTTTCAATAACAGTTGATCATGCCAGTCGTAGGCACTCCTACCGTCTCTGGAATGCATGCTGAGCATCCTGCGTCAAGAACTGTCGCTGTCGTCTTTCAAAATCGACGGAAAGGGAGCACAGAGTGACGTCGTACTGCGTTTGAAAGAGCCACCAAGTCAACCCCACGATGTGCACACTGGTCAAGACAATACTGCCGTCTACCGCAGAAGACGTACTTCGCAGATATCCATGGATAGGAGACGGGCTGACGTGCAGCTGACAGTGACAAAACAGAAGGTAAGTCCTTCCTCATCTCCTTCTATACTGTTTCTCCCGACATTGTTTCTCCCGGTATCTCCAAGTTTGTTTTATAACACAGGAAATGAACCTGCGTCCAATATATTGCCTGTGTAGAGCCATGTGCACGTGAGACGAGTGTAATCCAACAGCACTGTGCATCACCTGCCGCTGCCAATGACATGATTCCTCAGTTTGTGGTATTGCTGAGCGATGGCGGTGATCCTTTTATAAACTTAGATAAATACACGAACACTGATGTTGAGATACTCGACAACGAACCATAATCGGTTACACTGAGGGAATATGGCGACAGCGTGTCTTCTTTACATCCGCAGGAAACTGAGGCAGAAAGCAAAGGACACAAGCAACGGCAGCACGGACGTCTGTGAACCGGCTGACACAATACAAGTTACTGTCTCTGATCTTTACAACGCAATGACCAAGTGTTTTGAGGACACATCACACCAAATAGACAGCCTTTTCAGTAGTTTCAGACCGGCGGAAAACGACTGGTGCGACACTAGAGCTGGTTATGATGGAAATCATAAATAATTTGGAAAGCCACGAACTTCCTTGTTATTTAAACTTTTGTTCTGACTTCAGTGCTGGTTGTAAAGGAAATCTGTCTTGCTCAAGATGTAACCTGGAAAACATGGAGTTTTTTATTTTTCAAACTTGCGATCAAAGTTCTTGTTTTAAAGGAAAGGTTGGTCTAGATGTGATGTAAAGGCGAGCTGCCACACACTGTTCTGAAGGACGGGGGGGGGGGGGGGGGGGGGGGGGGGAGGGGGGGGGGCCAAAACTGCTGTGTTTTTCACTTCGCAGTCTATTCTGTCGCACGGTCAGGCCGGTGTCAGATACAGCGTGGTGAAAAGGATCATTGGTGTGGCGGTTTTTTTTTTTTTTTTTTTTTTTGGTGTTTTTTTGTTTGTTGTTGTTGTTGGACTTGAAAAAGAAGATAAATCTTTAAAAAAAAAAATGCGGACCTACCTTCCGGCTTTTCTTTACCCTCTTTGACGTCATATGTCCCACGTGACTGGCTGACGAAGTTGAAAGAGAACTTAGCCAGACAAAACAGGTGTGCAGCAAGTCAAAACATCTTCCCTTTGAGTACATCCACTTCCTCCTCCCTGTTGCAAAAGTAAGTGTATGAACACATTCAGAATGCACTCAAGTTTGATCTTTAGATGAAAAACTGGGGTTCTGTACACGTTGCTTTTCCCTTGAAGAGAACTTTAAAGTTTGTTATGGGTATGTTATCTTGTTCTGATCACTGTGCGGAAACCTTTTTGAACCAATGACTGCAGAATTGTTGTCACTGTGCTCACTGTGGTTAGCAGACTAGCCATATAAGGAACCGCTGCCGTGGCGAAGTGGTTAGCGTCCCGGACTCCCGGCTGGGAGATCGTAGGTTCGATTCCCTTCAGAGTCATTTATTTGCGGGATTTTGTTTTTCCTCACCAGTTCTTTCCTGAAGCTGAGTTTGCTATGGGCGCAGTTGGCAAGACTTGGACCACATAATTGAGTTTCATTCACTTCATGAGTGAGTCTCTGAGAGTGTTGCTCAAATTTCATGGCCAACACTGCAGGTGTCTGTATCTCTCAGGCCTGCTTGACAAGAGGGTATATTATGAAAGTAATCGTAGAGTACAGCCCTGTCGTGCAGTCTCAGACCTGAATGGAAGCATCATCTTCATCATCCTCATCCTAATGGATCATCATCATCATCATCATCATCGCCTGTTACCCCTCCTGGGGTACAGGCCGCCAACCAAGGACCTCCAGGCATCTCTGTCCTGGGCTCTTCTTTCCAGCTGGTTCCAAGTCATCCCCATGTTCATGATGTCTCCTTCCAGGTCCCTGCGCCATGGATCAGTTTTCAAAAATGGTCAGGTTCTGTGGCATTCTGTGGCCTTTCTTGCCCTGCTGTCATGGTGACCTCAGCTTCGGTTATATCTCCACGTCTGTGGCCTTGGTTTGGTTCTGTCGGGGTCACCGGTATCGGCAAATTCATGGGGGCTGTCGTTGGACGAACGTGGTGGCGCTCTCCGGAAAAAGAGCTCACCCACGCTGGCTCCGCGACTAAGCAATTATTGTCGTCAGTAGGGGGCTTAGTAGGTGGTGTCCTGCGTATGTTGGATCAGAACAGGCGCCACTGAACACCACCGAAGTGACTCGGCAACAGTGCAGTGTCTCCTTCAGTGGGTTGCCTCATGACGACTTGACGTCAACGCCTCCCTGTAGATTGCCGGTGCCGGGGCTGTGGCGAGACTGGCCAGGCTGTGGCTGTGGAGTGATTCGGAGTGAGCGGCATGGGTGCAATGCACTGAAGTGACACGGAAGATAAGAAGAGGGCAAAACACATCATGCGCTGTATTGCCTTGATAAGGTTTCATTATCATGACGGGGCATTAACTGTATCCAGTGACATTGTTTGGTACTCTCCCCTTCATCATTGTCCCCGCGCTGGCACGCAGGTACGCAAGTACACACACATTCAAACGCACATGGGCATACGGTCAGTTCTTGTTATACAACTTCCGTGCTGCTGTTGTTGTTGTTGCTGCTGCTGCTGCTACTGCTGCTGTTGCTGTCGTCGTCGTCGTTGTTATTTTTGTTTTGGTTTGGTTTGGTCTTTCTGGTTGTTTTGTTTTTTGTTTTGTGTTGTTGTTTTTTTTAGCGTTCCTCATTTACCAACGGCTGAAGTTTGTTTGCTTGTTTTTAATTTTCATTCTCTGAACTCACAGGCATTCACCTCTGCATTTACCATTCATCATATTTTTCTGTTTCATGCTCTGTGACTTAGTATTGTCCAAACGTTCTCCTCAGCAGTCCTCCCCCTCCCTCCTCGTTTCCCTTACACTCTTCTCTCACACACACACACACACACACACACACACACACACACACACACACACACCACACACACACACACACACACACACACACACACACACACACACACATCTTGAAAGACAAAAGCAGGTTATGATCCAAACGGCAATTCCCTCATTGCATTCTCTACGATAAACCGCCGCTTCTGTTGTGCAAAAAGACCTCATCCGCATTTCGACTCCTGGGGGCGTCTCCTCACGAGTCCAGACAATGGGCACAACTGCATGCGCCTGTGGCCATCCCAGACAGAACACAAGACAGAATCAGTGGACGGACCCGTCCACATGGTTGATGATTAAAACCCGACAGAGTTTTTGCGTGTTCTTTTCGTTTCCGTGGACACAACAATCATAGCATGGGTTTGGAGTCGCAGTCGGTTTGGGTATAACGTTCGCCGAAAACAAACAACCATCGAAAACAACCGACACGATGAGTTCGTTTGCGTCGTAGGTCCGTACGTTTAGGCAAGGTACGAGCGTTTATTTAGATGCTTGAACGAACAGTTGTTTCACATTGGGTGTTTTGTTTACTTGGGTAAGGGGGGAGGGGAGGGGGGGGGGAGGGGAGGTTTCTGTGTTTGCTAATGTCACAACTTTCCCAGTTTTTTTTTTCTTTTTAATGGACCCTTAATTCAGGAATGTATGTCTATACGCATGTATGAAAGTGCGGGTAGGACTTTTCCTTTCATACATGCGTATATACTTACATTCCTGAATTAAGGGTCTATCAAAAAAAAAAAAAAAACCCTGGAAAAGTTGCAACCTTAGCAAACATTTCCAGTATTTTTATGTATGTATGTATATATGTATGTATATGCATGGACGGATGTTTGAACAAACGGACCGAGTGATCAACACATAACTAACACAAATCACAGAAAGAGAATCTATTATATTCTCCACTATAAAGATGATTTACGTCAACGGTGTCTGTAACGATATTAACAACAAAAAACAACAAGAATTCCATTCGTCGCTGCAAATAGCAACGATAATAACAACTCTTTGACGGTTTCTACCGCTTTTACCACTACCTAAGCCAACAGTATAATATCAACAATATTAAGATCACCAGCAACATCAATGACAAGAAAGGAGGGGAGGGGGGGGGGGGAGAGACAAAAAGCAAAATAAAACTAAACAGCAGCTACCATAGCAGCAACTATGACGCCGCCTGTTCAACCTCACGCTAAAGGGAGGCTACTCATGGTGTTCCATATAAGGCTTTGGCTAATAATGTTGTACCCCCGAACATAAAATCGAGTAAATCACTGCTGCTGAAGAGGTTTGAAAAGAGCCGTTGTGCGTGTGGGGGCGGGTGTATTGCTGAAGTTGTCCATTCAGTCTGTCTGAGGGTCGGGATTTGTGGGTCTGGGGCCTGTGTTGTGGTACTCAAAGAACTCTTTTCAGATGGACTCGTATTGGGTAGGCATGACAGACAAACTGGATTTTTCTCTTTTTTTTTTTTTTTGCTCTCTGAACAAGCGTCGATCCAGAATCTTCCATTCTCCACCCCACCTTTTTCCATTCACCCCTTACTCACACTTACACAAGTACGAAAGGTGGAAGTGGAGAAGGTTTGTTGATTTGTTTGTTTGTTTCTTGATTCGTTTGTTTGTTTGTTCCTGGAGGAAACGTGTGCCTATTTAGTCCCCTCACCTCCACCAGTCTCTTCCTACTCTCTCTCTCTCAAGCCAATTCACAACCTACAGCCACGCATGCGCTCCTCCCCCCCCCCCCCCCCCCCCCCCCCCCCCCCCCCCCTCCTCCCCCACTTCGTCAGCTTCCCCTCAACCTCCCTCAGCCTCCACTCCACCCCTCCGCCCTCCTTCAACCAAACCCACGTGCAACCCCCCCCCCCCACCCCCACCCCCACCCCCCCCCCCCTCAAAAAAAAAAAATCCATATCCGCGGAGTTATTCTGTAAGGCTGGAAAGTTTCCAAACGGAAACAAAGCGACATACTTTGATGCTAGAATTTCAAAAGTAAGGGGAAAAATGCAGGAGAAAAGAGAGAGAGAGAGAGAGAGAGAGAGAGAGAGAGAGAGAGAGAGAGAGAGAGAACGAGGGCCGGGGAGAATTTGGCCCAGAGAGTAAGGATCTAGGCGAACTACCATCGTAGAAGAGCGCTTGCAGATTGGAAGTACAACTCATAGAGGTGAGGACGCATGTTGGAACGGAGGCGACCAAAACCTGAACCAGGAATCATAGCACGTGCACACTTCTGAAATCTGCTAAGTGGTCTACGAGTGCAGCGTGCGGTAATTCAAACCAGTTCATGCTGTTTGTAGCCCAGCCGACCGCAAGCTACCACACATTTGTGTACGAGAAGAAAAAAACAAAAAACATGAAAGCACATATGAAAATGTTGTTAGCATCAGTCAGCACACGTGAAGCGGATGATATCTGATTCTAAGCGTCCAAGGTAATCGTTCAGGTAACACAGTTGTTTGAGATGTGATAAAAGAAAGGTAACGCTAGGTTTTGAATGTTACATGGATTTCTTTTCCTGGGAGGACCAAAAAAAAAAAAAAAAAAAAAAATCGATGATGGCATGAATATTGAGGAATCAGCAAAGATACAGACATAAACACACCGCAAACATGAACGCGAGAACGTAACTCTGTAAACAACCTGGTTAATACGAAAAGAAAAGGCCACTGAAACAAACAAAAACAATGAATTAACGAATCACAAGCAGTCCGTTACCAGCCTGCTAGTGGCCTGTACATTTGGCAGAGTGCCAGACTCATGATCCGGATAATCTGGGGTTGCGGGTTCAAATCTCCGCCGGGCCGTTTTTGGACACGGTGGGATTTTTCCCTCGGAGTTGATATTGGTTCTGACTCCATTTACCAACAAGTCCTTCGAAAGAGACTGTAAACCGAGGTTCCGTGTGTGAACGCACGCATAACATCTTGGACACACGTAAAATTCCATCGCCAACTTTCGGAAGGGAAGGCTAGTATGGCTGTTGGTATGGAGGACGCATATACGCACAGTGTGCACCTTCTGTGACAAATCGAAAGAATGGGTGAAAAAAAAGTGAGTGATGAATGACACGGGAAACAACTGAACATAGTGTCAGCAGGCAGCTCTTCAGTCGGCTCTGCCAAGGAAGCTAACCCGTTGTGTAAATGAGAGAAGGGTTGCCAAGTCTTCGAACCTGGTGTTTTTACCGATAATAGTCGCTTGTTGAGAACCCTCAATAACAACAATAATGTTAATAATTATGACGATGATAATGACAATGATGATGGTAACAATAACGATTATAATGACAATAACAACAATAGTAATTACAATAGGATGATGATTATAATAGCAATTCTAATGATACCGATGATAACAATAACGATACTTATAAGTAGAACAAAAACGAAAACGACAATAATTATAATAATGACAAGAAATAATAATGACGATGATGATGATGATGATGACAATAATAATAATAATAATGATAATAATAATGATAAAAACAATTAGAGAGAGAACAGAGCACTACATATCGAAATATCAAAGCAGTTTGTGGAGACGACATAGCGACATTTCGTGGTCGGCTGTGTGAAAAGCTGGTAATTGAATCCAAGACAAAAAAAAAAAAAACAAGAAAAAAGGAAAACCCTCCATTATCAAGAGAGCGACAGAAGTGGTGCCATCCAGAGATGCTGTGAAACGTGCTCCAGACAGGGCGGGTTTGACATCAGCAGGCTTGGGTTCGAAAGATCAAATCCTTCGTGATGCCCCACGTGCTAACACTGACTTTGTTTTTAACCCTCACTAACTTTGGATTAGAAATATAAGACGACAACGACAATGAAGGGGAAGAAAGAGGCAGGGGAAAAAAAAGAAAGGTTCAATTCTTTGGTATTAGGGATCCCTCGAAGTTTTGAAAGTAAGATCTGTACAGTTTTGTCCTTAAGTTTTAATCCACGCGATGGCCTCTACGATCATTTAGATTCCGTTGCTACGCAATTTGTCGCTCTTGTACAAAATGCCACCGAGTCATGTTCTGTTCCGACGCTGCGGTACAAAATGTCACCCCGGTATCTGGGTGACATTATGTGTTGGTAGTTTGTACATTTTGTGGAACAAATTGTCAGCAGATGTGAATGTATGGTTTATGGTTGATTAAGGTCAGTCACTTTTTGGGGGATATAGTTGTACGAGATGACGTTGGGAATAATGGTGATCAGCAAAGCCTATCTTTTTATGCCGGTGACGGTGCTAGTTTTGTTGATGATAGTGACGTATTCTCATGGTGGTGATGATGCCGGCGGTGGTGGTGACGTGTTCTGATGGTGGTGATGATGCAGGCGGTGGTGGTGACGTGTTCTGATGGTGGTGATGATGCTGGCGGTGGTGGTGACGTGTTCTGATGTTGGTGATGATGCCAGCGGTGGTGGTGACGTGTTCTGATGGTGGTGATGATGCAGGCGGTGGTGGTGACGTGTTCTGATGGTGGTGATGATGCCGGCGGTGGTGGTGACGTGTTCTGATGGTGGTGATGATGCAGGCGGTAGTGGTGCCGTGTTCTGATGGTGGTGATGATGCCGGCGGTGGTGGTGACGTGTTCTGATGGTGGTGATGATGCAGGCGGTGGTGGTGACGTGTACTGATGGTGGTGATGATGCCGGCGGTGGTGGTAGAAGTGTAGGAATGTAAGTCATTCTCTGACATGCCTGACCGTGCATGTGTCCTGGTGTTGAAACAACGACCAACTCCTCTAATGACAATGACGACGATGATAACGATGACGACAAGAAAGATGATGATGTTGACGATGATGTTACTGTATGACACTGCATTAGGACTACATTGGTGGACCTCTCTCCTTGCCTTTTTCTGAGATGACTGACTCGGGAGCCACGCCTGTAGGCTGAACATAGACTGACCTCGTCATACTTTGGGTCATACATTACTTTACAAAGTTTTGACTTTTTGGTTTTAAAATGCTGAATCCCAATCCCCCAGTGGTTGTCATTTAGGCATACTCAACTTCCTTAATCCACTTTGAACGCCTAAAAACATAAGGCAAGGGCCAGTCAGACCGAACACTGAACCGTGCATTCACGAATGGTGACATTCTGTTCCCAAGCAGACATGAATATGTGACTTGCCAGTACACACTGTCTTCCACGGTAACATTTTGTACCGGCGTGAGGTTTTGTACTGGGTGGCATTTTGTACCGCCCTGTCAGTACAGCATGTCAACCAGGGTAACATATCTATACCGAGGTAATATATTGTAACGCACTGCTGGTGGCACAAAATGTCGCCGCGTCTTTTTTTTTTTAAACCTGTGTGACAATTTGTACTGCAACAGGCTTTACGAACAGAATCTTTTTCTTCGTTGACTCTTTGACAAGTCTTGAATTTTGATCAGATTTACTGAACAAAAAGTATGCTGAAGAACTGTACATCGCAAAGCAGGACCTGAACAGGACATGCTGAAAAAGAAATAAGTCTGCGGTTTGAAATCTTCAGCTGTCTGGTCGAACATGTCGGAAAAAAACCCTTAGAACACTCTTCGTTGCAAGGAGTCAAAACCGATTATCTTCCGTTTCTTAAGGAGTTAGAAACCCATCCTTTCTGGAAAGTTCAACCCATCTGCTTCGTCCTGTCTCAGGGAGTTAGAAACCATTCTGTCCGTCCTAAGGGGTTCAGAACCCAGCCCAAGGGATTCAGAAACATGTTGTCAGGATTCAGCTCTGTTGTCTGCTAAGGAGTTAGAAACCCCATCCTTCTTCCGTCCTGTCTCTAAGGGAGTTCAGAAACCCATCCTTTCTTCGTCCTGTCTCTAGGGAGTTCAGAAACCCCATCCTTTCTTTTGTCAACCATGTCTCCTAAGGGAGTTCAGAAACCCCATCCTGTCTTCCGTCCTGTCTCTAAGGGAGTTCAGAAACCCATCCTTTCCTTCCGTCCTGTCTCTAAGGGAGTTCAGAAACCCCATCCTTTCTTTTGTCCTGTCTCTAAGGGAGTTCAGAAACCCCATCCTGTTCCGTCTGTCTTAAGGATTCAGAAACCCATCCTTTCTTCCGTCCTGTCTCTAAGGGAGTTCAGAAACCCCATCCTTTCTTTTGTCCTGTCTCTAAGGAGTTCAGAACCCTCCTGTCTTCCGTCCTGTCTCTGAGGGAGTTCAGAAACCCCATCCTGTCTTTCGTCCTGTCTCAGGGAGTTCAGAAACCATCCTTTCTTCCGTCTGTCTCTAAGGGAGTTCAAAACCCCATCCTGTCTTTCGTCCTGTCTCTGAGGGAGTTCAGAAACCCCATCCTTTCTTCTGTCCTGTCTCTAAGGGAGTTCAGAAACCCCATCCTTTCTTCCGTCCTGTCTCTGAGGGAGTTAGAAACCCCATCCTTTCTTTGCCTGTCTCTGAGGGAGTTCAGAAACAACCATACCCTAAACTGCCCCGTCCTGTTAAAGCTAGTTCAGATTGATTCTCCGCCCTGTTCGTGGAGATTCAGAGAAACCAATCACGGGTGACCCTGTCTTTCAATTTAAAACCATCCCTTTTTCATGTACTCTAGTAGCCCCATCTGTCTTTCGAGGGAGTAGAAACCCCATCCTGTCTTTCGTCCTGTCTCTAAGGGAGTTCAGAAACCCCATCCTTTCTTCCGTCCTGTCTCTAAGGGAGTTCACAAACCCCATCCTGTCTTTCGTCCTGTCTCTGAGGGAGTTCAGAAACCCCATCCTTTCTTCCGTCCTGTCTCTGAGGGAGTTCAGAAACCCCATCCTGTCTTCCGTCCTGTCTCTAAGGGAGTTCAGAAACCCCCATCCTTTCTTTTGTCCTGTCTCTAAGGGAGTTCAGAAACCCCATCCTGTCTTCCGTCCTGTCTCTGAGGGAGTTCAGAAACCCCATCCTGTCTTTCGTCCTGTCTCTAAGGGAGTTCAGAAACCCCATCCTTTCTTTTGTCCTGTCTCTAAGGGAGTTCAGAAACCCCATCCTGTCTTTCGTCCTGTCTCTGAGGGAGTTCAGAAACCCCATCCTGTCTTCCGTCCTGTCTCTAAGGGAGTTCACAAACCCCATCCTTTCTTTCGTTCTGTCTCTAAGGGAGTTAAAACCCCATCCTTTCTTTTGCCCTGTCTCTGAGGGAGTTCAGAAACGAGGATGACCATACACCTAAGACAGAGACCCCGTCCTTTGAAAGCTATGTTCACGGTTGATTCTCCGCCACTATTCAGTGGAACAGATATCTCCAGCAGAAACAAACGACTGGTGAACACCTGCTTTCAACTAAAACATCCCTTATCAGAATACACTGTAGCCCATATGACTTTCGAAGATAAAAGCATGATTGCCTGTGTTAAAGTTGTCACAGGGACAAGAATCGATTCAACAAGTACTTTGTGTGCTTTCTTTGATGTAAATTGTTTGGTAAACATTCCAAAACCCTGATATGCATCAATCCAGAATTTGTTACATTTTGTATTCAACAATTTTCTCGGACCAGAATCCGGTCAGATCATTCTACAGTCTATGAAGTAGGCTTTTCTTTTATTTTGCTGATTCTCCACATATTTTGCTGATCCCTTGTCTTCTGTATTTCATCTATGGGTGTGTCTCAACTTTTCTATGCCACGAATTCCCTCCATTTTCAACCTTATGCGCCAGATATTTTCTTTCCATTAAAATCGTTATCTTCAGTGAAAAGGAACACGTATGCGAGATTTCGAAACGTTGATTCTTTCCTGAAGACGTGTTGGCCATTGGATACCCACGAAGCACCATGATGGGTGGCACCTCCACAATAAGGATGAGGTGCTGGACCCTCAGATCATATTTGCCCCTGCCTGTCCTCTCGCACAATGTAGGGGTTACCGGACTCCCACGATGTTCGGAGGAGGATAAAGGCAAGGTTCAGTGGAGGGGTAAGGGGAACGTAATGATTTCACATTCTTCCCCTGATTAAAATAAACAGGACTTGTTTATGCTATCAGTTAACCATTTCCCTGCAGACGCCCAATCGCTGATTAGAATTGTTACCAGACTGTGTGGCTTATTACTCACACGCACGTTTATAAACGCACGCACTCACAGACACACAAAACACGCGCACAGCCGCAGACAGGCATAGACGCACACACACACACACACACACACACACACACACAACGACATGCGCATGCGTGCGCGCAAACACATATACGTACACACACACACTCACGCGCGCGCGCGCGCGCGCACACACACACACACACACACACACACCACACACACACAACATACAACACACACACACACACACACACACACACACACACGCACGCACGCACGCACACACACACACACGCACACACACACACAGAGCCTAACAAGTATTGCTTTACATTCAACGTCTTCTTCTTCTTCTTCTTCTAGAAACGGATATCACATTTTCTTTTCAATCGTAACACACACACACCACACACACACACACACACACACACACACACACACACACACACACACACACACATCAACCCACTACTCTTTTCACAGCCCTTTTCGTACATCAATCATAAAGTCAACGCTGAGCCTGAGTTAGCTTTCTGAATATCGATGTTCAAAAAACACAACAAAGAAACAAAAAAGAGCCCTCCTGTATACTATCGTTGAGGTATGTCATGGACATAGGGTCGTAAAAAAATCTGTGATTGTTAAAAATAATCTGGTAGTATAAAAAAAAAAAGAAGAAGAAACGAAAGAAAGAAAAAAAAAAGCCTAACCCACTAAGCCTTTCCTTCGAGTCAGTGAATGCGCATGAGGTGTCAATGAACATGAAAAGGCATAGCACAGGGTGAGCGTTATCCCGGTCACTTGTTTTGAAGGCGGCAATCCGCAAGGTGGCGAAGGGCAGCCCACGACAAAAGACAGCATGGCCTCCTAGGCTTCACACGTCAGTCATCGAAGCTGCGGGGGACCAGGATCAATGTTCGCATTTATCATTATTATTTCTTCCCCGTGGTTTGATGGTGAGTAGTGAGCTCTCTCTCTCTCTCTCTCTCTCTCTCTCTCTCTCTCTCTCTCTCTCTCTCTCTCTCTCTCTCTCTCTCTCTCTCTCTCGTGTGTTGTGGTGTGGTGTGGTGTGGTTTGGTGTGTGTGTGTGTGTGTGTGTGTGTGTGTGTGTGTGTGTGTGTGTGTGTGTGTGTGTGTGTGTGTTGTGGCTGTTGTTGTCGTTTTCAGATTCAAATGTTTTACTCCCGCGTGCGTTGTTGGTCTTACTCTCATCGTGTTTTCATTTGACTTTCGCGTGTCAACTCTTATGCATATATTGCTTTTATGTCTTTTTTTTTTATAGCTGTTGGTTCGGACTTTGTGATGTCTTTGGTATCTGCTGTCTTTGCATATAGTTTCACGACGCTTCCTTATTTTTCTCCTTTTTTTTTAGTGGTGGTAACTTTCCACATTTCTCTCTCCCCCCCCCCCCCCCACCTTTTTTTTTCTTTTCTTTGAACAAGAG
>CM065725.1:60872792-60880292 GCA_033310375.1 Conus canariensis
AATCCCATCACCAACTTTCGGAAGAGAAGGCCAGTTTGGCCGTTGGTATGGATGACACGTTACACATAGCATGCACCTTCCCCAAAGTTGGAGTATGGCTGCCTTAATGGCGGGATATAAAAAACGGTCATACACACAAAACTCCACTCCCTGAAGAAGAAGCTCCTGGATGCTTGGTTCAGCTGTTGAGGACAGCATTTCTCTGCGTCCCACTGGCACTTTCCAGTGTATGTATGTTTTCTTTCCCTGTGATTTGTACCCTACTGTCTCCGTGGAGAAGCGTGAAGAACTGATTTTCTAAAGTAAACCGAGCCCTGTCTTGCCAGATGTAATCCGACTCAGCCTCATCTTGAATTCTTGTCTCTCTCGCTTGTCGTTTGATTCATCATAATTCAAATATCAAGTACAGGTGTAAAAATAAAAGTGAGAACATTAAGAAAAAAACAAAAGGACGCAATTGCAAGTGAGTGCAAACAGATGAAAAAATGAATGAGATATAGCACAACAAGGAACAATTGAGATATTCAAATCTCCATTTCGTTTTACGGGTATGCTTGCAAGTCTCACTATCAAAACACGTGCTGTAGATAGTACATGCATGTGTATGGATGCATGGATGTATGTATATATGGAGAGAGAGAGAGAGAGAGAGAGAGAGAGAGAGAGAGAGAGAGAGAGAGAGAGAGAGGAGGGAGGGAGGGAGGGAGGGATTAATAACAGTCATCTACTGAAGGGGAAGGTGAACGCTCTCTCTCTCTCTTCTCCTCTCTTTCTCTCTCTCTCTCTCTCTCTCTCTCTCTCTCTCCTCTCTCTCTCTCTCTCTTCTCTCCTCTCTCCGTCCGCCTCTCTTCTGTCTGTCTCGTCTCTCTCTCTCTCTCTCTCTCTCTCTCTCTTCTCTCCCTCTCTTCTCTCTCTGTCTGTCTGTCTGTCTCTCTCTCTCTCTCTCTCTCTACCTCTCTCTCTCCTTCGATCCTGTCTGTCTCTCTCTTCCTCATTACCCCGCCCCCCAATACGCCTCCTTTAGCACCCCCGTTATGTCCCCCTCCCCCCCCCCCTTCCCAACCGTTAACACTGATATACGTCACACAGGTGTAAATGTAAGTCAACCTTTTTACAGTCATGAGTTCCCTGGGTGCATTAACACACCTACATTGAAAGAAAATACAATATATATATATATATATATATATATATATATATATATAAAGGCCAGCCTTTCGTGTGATTTCATTGCACCTTTCATTCACGGGTCGAGCGGCGAAAACACCCCCCAACTCAGTCAGCAATGGCAACTTCATGAACGACATGCTGGGCAAACCAGTTCTGAGCAGCCTGGATGTTTCTCGCCGCCAGAACATGTAAAGAATTCCTATCGGAGCTTTCACCAGATGGGACAGTGGAGAAAGAGAACATGAGAACATCTTCGTTTCATCGCAAGACCGCCGGCCTATTTTCATACTTGAGGCCCACGATTGAGCAGAATACATTTTCGAATTGAACGAACGAAAACGAGAAACAAAAAAAAAAAAAAAAAAACAAAAAAAATCGTTTTGGGTTGCCCCAATGTATATGCGTGTGCGTCTGCGTGTGAGTGCGGGCGGGAGAGGGGAATAAGAGGTGGGTAGTGTGTGTGTGTGTGTGTGTGTGTGTGTGTGTGTGTGTGTGTGTGTGTGTGTGTGTGTGTGTGTGGCGGGGGCGGCGCAGGGGAGGGTGGATGGGTGCATTCCCGCGCGTTCAACTTGGCAACAGTGGCGCTGACACAAAGAGTCGTAACTTAGTAACACGAGTCACAACTGACCGATGCGAGTAGTCTACAAAAGAAAAAAAAAAGAAAACAACAACAACAGCCATAACAATGAAAGCAACCACAAAAGGAACTTATATAAAAAAAAAAAAATGATGTGAAAATGTAACACCAGAAACATACATCTAAATAAAACGCTAGCCTATGGTAGCTACGTACAAAAAAAAAAACCCAACAACAACAAATTGTTAGCCTGCCTTCAAGATCATATGACACCTGACAAAATGGCAACACTGAAAAATATGTTCTAAATAACAGCCAGGAAACGTAGGCATTTTTTGTCAAATGTGCAATCACATTGTCAAATAACATGCATGTTCGTTTTCCACATAAAGAATGCAGTATATAGGCCTATTCTTCATAAGAAGTTAAGCCTAAGGTGGATTCAGATTGAGTATACATACGGGAGAAAAAAAAGACTGGATTTGATTTCACGCAAAACTTGCCGAGCGTAATCAAGAAAAGATTTCTGACCCGGTAAAAGAAGATTTCTTAATGAGTCCACCAAACACCAGGGGCAAATCACAAGACAAAACACGACGCGTTTCGACCTCTTAGGTCTTCTTCAGGCCAGATAAACAACATTCAGGGCAATGAAAACGAAGAACGAACAACCAGTTATCTTCTCATATTCGGCGCAAGAACGAATGAAAACCAGTAACACCGGTAAAAGTAGGACTAAACTGATGACAAGCCCTCTACCCTGTCGTGTATGACTGAAGACAGTGGGGGCAGTGGAGATCTCTCAGTGTGCAAGTGTCCGTCATGGCGCATCGTTTGATCTGCCTGCTGTCAGGGGCGACAACCATCACAACAATCACAGGTTGAAATACAGTTGAAATTGCAGCTGTCGTGTCGTTTGATGCTCGCGTGTTTCCAGCAGATACACAGTGACTCCAGTGTTGGTAAGGACATTTGGCCAACACTGTCCCCGGTGTAACGAAAAGTTTTAACTCCCCGAATGGTTTAACTCCCAGGGAGTTAAACTGTTCATTTGTAAATTTTAACTCCCTGGGAGTTAAACTAGAATATAAAAAACTAACTCCATCTGTGTTTCAGTTTGACTCCAGGGGAGTTATTCTGACATACCACCAGAATGACTCCCACCCACCACCCACCACCGACTCCCCGCACCTCGCTACCACCCATGCATCTTATATATATATATATATATATATATATATATATATATATATATATATATATATATATATATTTATTTTATTTTTTTCGAAATGTGTGTGTGTGTGTGTGTGTGTGTGTGTGTGTGTGTGTGTAATCCTACACTAACTTGCCAGATCAAGACTTGTCAGGTAGAATTGTTTTTATTCGATATTATTGGTTTCTGTGAATTAGTCACGTGTCCTGAATTTTATTGAAAAATGTGTGTTTTTTCTGATTGGCTGGCCGACTTTCGATTTTAGTTTGGCACACGCACACCCCCACACCTGTGACGAGTCACTTGACAACTTCATCAGATCGGTCCCAAGCAGCTACCCTCTTGTAAAACAGTACCACCCCCCCCCCCCCCCCCCCCCCCCCCCCCCCCCTTTCTCTGTCCCCTGTGTCTCACACACAGATTTCTAATCTATGCCAACCCTTTTTCACCTTCCTTCTCTCCCAGATGTAGCGAGTCAATACAAACAACTTTACGTCACGTCGCGACTACTCGTCATCTCTCCCCACCCTTCTTACCCTCTCAACCCCCCCCCCCCCCCCCCCTCACTCCCTAATTTGGCGGCATGACAGAATGAAAAATTGAAATTTTTCATTTATCTACACAATTTGAGTGTAATGGCCTACACTTATGGGTGACTGATAGTCGCATAGATTCCGTGAGAGAGAGAGAGAGAGAGAGAGAGAGAGAGAGAGAGAGAGAGAGAGAGAGAGAACGCCAAAGACTGAAGGTACAGTATTTCTACCAAAGGCATCAAACCATTAATTCATGTATATACAGACTTTACATACAGATTATATACAAAAAGGCATAGTAAAATGTCAAGGACATGCATAGATGAGCACATGAATATGTACACGGACATTTCCTTTCCCTATGATGATGATGATCATGAACATTAAATCCCCTTCTCCATTCTCTTACCGAAAGACATCTGGGAATAGGTGGGTGGGGAGTCATCTTAGTCATGATCAGATTAACTCCCCCTCTGTTACAAAGTAACTCCCTGGGAGTCAGAAAACACGTGTACACATTAACTCCCAGGGGAGTTATTCTAAACTGTGAAAAACTGACTCCCCTTAGTGGGCAGGGAGTTAAACTTTTACACACCTGGATTAACTCCCGGGAGTTAATCTGGATATAGTACAGACTAACTCCCAGGGGGTCATTCTGTTACAGGGTGGGAGTTAAGTCTGATATATGTACAAAATGACTCCCCCTTAATGTTTTCAAGAATTTGTTGAGATTTGTACAAAAAAAAAAAATTTAGAATATTTTGAAGTTTTACTGAGTGGAGTTATTTTGGCACAGGGTGGGAGTCATTCTGGTTTAACTCCCGGGGAGTTAAAATTTACATGTGAACAGTTTAACTCCCTGGGAGTTAAACCATTCAGGGAGTTAAAACTTTTCGTTACACCGGCGCATTTATTCAATGGATGAAATTCCACTGTGCTGTTCATGTCTTCACAGCTGATCCCTTGACATACTGACCCCAAGTGTGTGTGTGTGTGTGTGTGTGTGTGTGTGTGCGTGTGTGTGTGCGTGCGTGCGTGCGTGCGTGCATGCGTGCGTGCGTGCGAAGGCAGGGGGAGGGGAAGAGAGTCTAGAGGAATCCGCTGTGGCCGAAAAATCGCACAAATGAGTGCTCCTGACAGGATTCGAACCCACAACTCCCGGCCCACAGGCGGGTACACTAACCACTGTACCACCGCGCCTGGTTCCGGCTGTTTTTGTGTCCTTCGCTTCAAAGCCCTGGAAAATCTAGAAGCCATAATCCAATGCCATCGTACTCATAATCTTCGCTTCACTCTTCGTCAGTATATCTCTACTCCTGCCATTGAAATAATACCACAAAGAAAACGTCACACAACTAAAGCCCTACACTTAGGTAAAAAAATGTACGGGATGATTTATTATATCACCGATTAGATCCGTTCTCTCTTTCAAGCCAGGATTTCGCTAGGAACGTGTAAAATCGCCCTGCTATCAAACAGAAAGCTGCTTAAACATACCGTTTAATACTGGGGAAATGGAGAAGATGATAACAATGCAGCCATTAAACGCAAGAAGATCAGAACAATAATGCAGCCATTAAACGGTAATCAACTCTGAGAAACGAAGAACGACCCCCCCCCCCATCCTCCCCCCCCCCCCCCTCCTCTTTCACCCTGCCCCGCCCATAGAGTTTGATTGTTCACAGCTGCACCTGCCTCGTGTCTTTGTAATGGTTAACCAACACGTGCATATTCCAAGAATACAATGGTCTGCATAATGAAGGTATTCTTTCACAAAGTTGCTAGAGAGAGAGAGAGAGAGAGAGGAGAGAAGAGAGAGGAGAGAGAGAGAGAGAGAGAGAGAGAGAGAGAGAGAGAGTTTCAGTGCATTTATTTCAAAGAGAGAGAGAGAGAGAGAGAGAGAGAGGAGAGAGAGAATTTCAGTGCATTTATTTCAAACAAGAGAGAGAGAGAGAGAGAGAGAGACGGGAGGCAGAGAATTTCATTGCATTATTTTAACACACACACACAACACACACACACACACACACACACACACACACACACAAGAGACACACACACAGAGGAGAGAGAGAGAGAGAGAGAGAGAGAGAGAGAGAGAGAGAGAGAGAGAGAGAGAGAATTTCAGTACATTTATTTCAAACAGAGAGGAGAAGAGAGAGAGAGAGAGGAGAGAAGAGAGAGAGAGAGAGAGAGAGAGAGAGATTTCAGTGCATTTATTTTAAACAGAGAGAGAGACAGAGAATTTCAGTGTATTGTTAAAAGAGAGAGAGAGAGAGAAAGAGCAGAGAAGAGAAGAGAGAGAGAGAGAGAGAGAGAGAATTTCAGTGCATTTATTTCACAGAGAGAGAGAGAGAGGGAGAGAGAGAGAGAGAGAGATCAAGTTCCAGAGCATTTATTTCATACAACATTCTAAGAGCGTAAACAGCAGGCGAGTGAAAGGGAACGTTGAATGACATACGTCACGAGGCCACGGGTTCTCTATTACTAACTTCTTCATACGAGAACGGGACAAATTCCACACGTCATACGTCAGGTGCGTGACGACAAACAGCAAAGCTTAAAGGTGCACGATGATCAACAACCTGTGCATGGAGTGAACTGGTCTTTGATTTTACCGAGAGCTGGGCAGCACAAAAACAACAAGATGCGAAGCATATAAACGTAGGCCTACTCCCAGTTTATCTTGAATATGCGTGTACATGTCACGAGCATGTTTACTATGAAAATACCCATGATCTGCCAGTCAGTTATTAGATCTAAAGCTATTTTTAAAATCCATCAAATACGTCAAAAGGGAGGGAGGAGGGGGGGTCTGAAAAACGTCACAATCAAACATGCGTCATAATGTATTTCGTCACTGAGCCATGAAGAAGAAAAACCGTTTTGGGCCGTTATAGCCGTTAGTAACGGCTATTCTGGTAAAATAAAATATCGGGCATTATCCGTGACCCATAATGAACATGCCTACAAATTTTCAGAAAGATCGGCCCAGAAGTTTTGTCTGGAGCGAGTGGAACACATTTTGACCATGGACAGGCAGACACACAGACAGCATTTCTTCGTTCCCATTGTAAAGTACTCCCTGTTCTATAAGAACTGGGAGTACAAAAAGTGTGGCGTCTTGCTTAGACCATTTAACAAAAGACAAATCAGGGTTGTTTTATGAGGTTCACTGTATCTATAACTCCGTTAACCCACCTCCTAAGTCTTGTTGCTATGCACTCCAATCCATATCAACACCAGATGTGTTTAAAAACCCATTCCGTGCCACAGTATAAGAGCTTTTCTGTTTTGCTGAGTGCCGGGGCCAAATTGCAGTCGATTCACTCATGTGCTCACTACTCATTCATTTATTGAGATATCTGTTAGTTTTTTTGCACGTTTTTTTTCTTGTACCCTCTGCTATGATGCGGTATCATAATAATTTGATTTTGCTGGTCATTAGTATGATATATAATCAAATGTTTTTGTAATAAGTACCCCGTAATAGACACGGGGCAAGCAGGGAAGAGGTTTGAATTCAAGTATGTTGATCTGTAAACGTTAAATCTGTCAGAGTTTTGAACATGATCAAACCATTTTCGGGGACACGCTTAAATTCTTCAACATTACCAACACACTGGCGTATCCGATCGTCACAAATTCGTATAAGCGCACGTGCACATCTGATCATAAGTCTGTCTTCCTTCCAACACGTAATTTATACAGCTCTTAGGGTTTACGAGAGAAATGATACCCACCCATCTGACGCAATGTTAAACCACAATCGAATACGCTGGATAACAGAATTCAAATATTTAGGAATCGTTCGATTTCACCAGAATAGTATGCGGTTGGGTGTGACATATCTGTGCCTAGAAGTTCCTTAAAGCAAACAAACGCAGATGCCTTCAATATAAAACAGCCTCGATCTGTCCTCACACTTCTGAGCTGTACCGTGCAACAGGTTACGCCAAACAATTGATCGTTGTTACAAATAATATCAGTGAGGTTGATTCAGA
>CM065725.1:60887792-60892792 GCA_033310375.1 Conus canariensis
GTGTGTGTGTGTGTGTGTGTGTGTGTGTGTGTGTGTGTGTCTCCTTGTCTGTCTGTCTATCTGAGAGAGAGAGAGAGAGAGAGAGAGAGAGAGAGAGAGAGAGTTAAAACAACTAGATTGTTCAGTGCATCAGTACAATCTCCAATGAAATTTGACAACTCTGTCTGTCTGCCTGTCTGTCGCTCTCTGTCTGTCTGTCTCTCTCTCTGTCTGTCTCTCTCTCTCTCTCTCGGTCTGTCTGTCTGTCAGTTTCTCTCTCTCTCTCTCGGACTCTCTCTCCTGTCTCTGTCTCTGTCTCTCGGTCTCTCTCACTCTCTCTCTCTGTGTTAGGTCAAGTTATACTGATTGTGAAGCACGTGCGTTTTCTATTAAGCGTTTTAAAGTCTTGCAATGGAATGTCAATGGACTGCTCCCTAAATTAAAACATAAAGATTTCGTTTCTTATGTTCGTTCCTTTGACATCATTTGTTTTGTTGAAACCTTTACAGAGACATTTCAGTCAGATTTATTTGTTGATTATATGATCTTTTGTAAATCTGCTGTTAAATTTTCTAAACATGGTCGTTTTTCTGGTGGAGTTGTGTGCCTTATTAAGAGAATGTATGCTCCATTTGTTCGATCTATTGACGTAGATTACTCTAATATTATTGTTTTTCTTATAGACAAAGCTCTATTAGGTACCATGAGAGATATATTGTACATGTGTGCATATGTTCCGCCTGAGGGGTCACCATTTTATTCTTTTTTTTGATGTAAACAATGGCATTGGTCTTCTGGAAGAATGCTTAGCAGATTGTTCAGTTGCATTTCATGATGTATACATTGTATTGTCGGGAGATTTCAACAGTCGAACTGCTGATATAAACGTTGATGATTTTTGTAGTGAAAATTTTATTTACTCATTAAAAACAAGCAGTTCGATCAACAATAGGAATTCTCAAGACAAAGTGCTGAATAAATATGGTAAGCTTATGTTGAATTTATGTACTACATTTGATTTACGTATTCTGAATGGTGCATGTAATGGCGACCACTATGGTTGCTACACATACATCTCAGATTCAGGCAGTAGTGTAAATGATTACTTTTTCATGTCAAATGACTTGTTTGCCATATTTGAATCCTTGTGTGAACTCAATATTCATGATATGTTTCATTCAGATCATATGCCACTTGAATTACACTTAAATTTTTCGGAAGAGCATGGCAGTATAAAATCTCCAGATGTGAAGCAAACATTAAATAGGATAGTCTGGAACAATGATGCAGCGCCAGTGTTTATTAACTCAATGCACTCTGAGGAATCTCGTAGAACATTAGAGCTGGCTGTACGTTTAATCGACTATGATATTGACAGAGCTTTGTCTACTTTTAATGATTGTATTAAGCGATGCGCTGAATGCATGAATAAGCAGATCAGCACTGGTGACAATGATAAATCAGATGACTGGTACGATCATGAATGTAAAACAACAAAGAAAAATTCAAGAAAGCTTTACAGAACAGCCCGTCGAACAGGAGATCATGAAGACGAAAATGCTTTTTGTATCGCACGTAGAGAGTATAAGCATCTGTTAAAACACAAAGAGAACGATTTTCATAAGTCGTTGTTAAATGAATTGTTATCTTCTGTGAATAATCAAAAGCAATTTTGGGAAAACGTAAATAAAATTTCATGTAAAAGAAAACACATTAGTAATGATATCACTCTGGATGACTGGTTTCAACACTTCAAAAATTTACTCGAAAAAGAAAGTGAAGTAGATGATGACAAATTTAATGTTGATGATAATGATTATTATTTTAATCGACCAATTTCAAAAGAGGAAGTTATTTTAGCAATTAGAAAGATTAAAATGAAAAAAGCTGCTGGACCGGATGGAATAATTGGAGAATTTTTAAAAAATGCAGGTGATTGTGTTGCAGATTTCTTTGTCATATTCTTTAATGCTTTGTTTCAGAAAGGTATATTCCCTGACACATGGACAGAAAGTATTGTATTTCCTCTGTACAAAAAAGGTGATGTCAACAATCCTAACAATTACAGGGGCATATCGCTATGCAATATTAGTAGTAAAATTTATAGTACAGTTATTAATCATCGTTTACAAGAGTGGGTTGAAGAAAATAACATTACTGGGGAATATCAAGCAGGATTCAAAAAGAACTATTCGACTATTGATCACATGTTTACTTTGTTAGCTCTTGTTCAAAAAACAGTTCTCTTTCAACAGAAAATTATACGTTGCATTTATTGATTTTGAAAAAGCTTTCGATACTATAAACAGGAAAATTCTTTGGTCAGTTCTAGTAAAAAATGGTATAAGAGGTAATCTATACATTGCATTAAAAGTATGTATAATAATGTTAAAGTTAAGGTACGGTGTGGTTATAAATTAACTGATTTTATCATGTGCACTTACGGTGTTAAGCAAGGTGATGTGTGCAGTCCGGTTTTATTTTCTTTGTTTATTAATGAACTTGCCATAGAAATAATTCAAAATGGTAAACATGGTGCAATGTTTACAATCGACTATTTTGAGCTCTTTATCTTACTACTTGCAGATGACGTTGTACTGTTATCAGAGACAATGATTGGTTTGCAAACCCAGTTAAATAGTCTGCAACGCGCAGCTTTTTCTCTTGATTTGAAAGTGAATTTAAGTAAGAGCAATATAATTGTGTTCAGAAAAGGTGGTTATTTAGCAGCAAGAGAACATTGGACGTATAACCATGCTGTGATGCCTGTGGTAAATGCTTATAAATACTTGGGTATATTGTTTTCAACAAAACTCAGCTTCACATTAGCATGCAATGACCTGGTAAGTAAAGCAAAGAAAGCTCTGCTTTGTATTATGAGAAAACTTCATGTTTTGAAGAATTCTAGTTTAGATTTGTTGTTGAAGTTATTTGATTCCCAGGTTCAGCCCATTGCTCAGTACGGTGCAGAACTTTGGGGACTAGACGTTGCAGCCTGTCAATGCGAAAAAGTACATCTTTTTGCCTTAAATAAATTTTTAGGAGTCGAAATGCGAACACCCAATGACCTTGTTTATGGAGAGACCAATAGATATCCTATTTACATAAATTCTGTATTAAGCTGTATTCGATACTGGTTAAAATTAACTAAAATGAATGATTATAGATTACCACGGAAAGCTTATGTGATGTTATATGACCTAGATGTAAGAGATAAAAGAAACTGGGTGTCAAATATCCGTAGTCAATTATACAAATTTGGATTTGGTTATGTTTGGATGAACCAAGGCGTGCAGAATGATAGATTATTTCTTTGTGAATTTAAAGAGAGATTGATTGCGTGCAGGTGGCAAGAATGGGACGCTCACGTCAAAAATAGCGATAGATTTACCATGTATCGGACATTTTGTACAGTTCACGATGTCAAACTTTATCTGCAAATGGATTTAGGCAAACACTTGAAGTTAATTATGACCAAATTTCGACTTGGAATTTCAGATATTGCACAACACAGGTATCGCTACTGTAAACATAGTGGAATGGATCTGACTTGTCCACTTTGCAATGATGGAAAAGAAGACGAACTGCATTTTGTTTTATGCTGCTGCAAGTTATCTAGTCTAAGAGCGCAATATATACCAGTTAAGTTTTTCAGGGATCCCTGTCAATTTCGGTTAAGTCTGCTTATGGCATCTCAAAATGAAAGTGTAGTAAGAAATTTCTCAATTTACTTGTTCAAGGCATTTCAATTTCGATCAGTTATGACTTCATGAATGAGAATTTCATCCAGTCTTTGATGTGTTATGTAATATTCATACATTGTTGTTACTTTCTCCATACCCCCCTTCATAAGGGGCAATGGCCTTTATATCAAGTAAACCATCTGAGTTCTGAGTTCTGAGTTCACTCTCTCTCTCTCTCTCTCTCTCTCTCTCTCTCTCTCTCTCTCACCCACACACACACACACACACACACACACACACACACACACACACACCACCAACAGCTTCACATGGGACAGGTGCGAAAATGGGGACAGGGTCAGGTGTGTGCCGCAGGGGATGACGGGAACGGAGGGAAACAAGCAAGGGGGCAGGTGAACTGTTCATTGTGGACAATGCATCAGCCCTCCCCCTCCCCCTCTCCCCCCCCCCCCTGTTTCCTTTCCCTCCCCGCCCCGCCCCACCCCACCCCACCACACCCGTTTTTCGCGCTTCCCAATTCCCCCCCCCCCCCTCCCCCTTTCCCCCCTTCCTCCTCTGTGTGCAGCTGCACCCTTTCACAATACTGTCCTGCCTGAATGCACGCGCGCACGGATGTACGGGCACGTATCCCTGTTGTGTGTGTTGTGTGTGTGTTGTGTGTGTGTGTGTGTGTGTGTGTGTGTGGTGTTTGTGTATGTGTGTGGCTGGCCGCTGTGTGTGTGTGTGTGTGTGTGTGTGTGTGTGTGTGTGTGTGTGTGTGTGGGCGCGCGCGCGCCTGCATAGCTGTGTTGTGTGTGTGTTGTGTGTTGGTGTGGTGTGGTGTGTGTGTGTGTGGTGGTGGTGGTGTGTGTGTGTGTGGTGCGTGTGTGTGTGTGTGTGTGTGTGTGTGTGTTGTGTGTTTGTGCGGCGCCCGCGCACGCTCGTGTGTGTGTGTGTGTGTGTGTGTGTGTGTGTGTGTGTGTGTGTGGCGCGCGTGCGTGTATGTGCGTGTGCGCATGTGTGTGT
Source organism: Conus canariensis (assembly GCA_033310375.1). NCBI lineage: Eukaryota > Metazoa > Mollusca > Gastropoda > Neogastropoda > Conidae > Conus > Conus canariensis. The sequence continues at coordinate 60,892,481 of CM065725.1, forward strand.
GTGGTGTGTGTGTGGTGTGTGTTGTGTACGCGCGCGAACGCTCGTGTATGTGTGTGTGTGTGTGTGTGTGTGTGTGTGTGTGTGTGTGTGCCCGCGCACGCTCGTGTGTGTGTGTGTGTGTGTGTGTGTGTTGTGTGGTCTGTGTCTGTGTGTCTGTGTGTGCTCCCGCGCGCGCGCAGGCGGGTGTGTGTGTGTGTGTGTGTGTGTGTGTGTGTGGCGCGCGCGCGCGCGCGCGCACGTGTGTGTGTATACTGGTGAGTGTGTGTAACTTGATCTGCAAGAATACACAACAACAAAAGGAAAACTGAAACT
>CM065725.1:60902792-60905292 GCA_033310375.1 Conus canariensis
TCACCTACACCCTCTCTCTTACTAGTGGTGGAACGAGCAACTTTCCGGTACTAGTCATCAAAGACATTTTTATTTTTGTTCCGGGTCTTGGTAAAATACTGAACAGTGGCTCTGAGATAATTTTCCTTTTTCCTTAGGCCTGTACTCTTACAAGTACTTATAGCTCCGAGAGACAGAACTGAAGAGAGAAGTCCAAACATTCAACATTTGATTGAACAACAGAGAACTGACACAAGTTAAGTGCACGTTCACACATCAACTTTTATTGCTTACACACAGGTAAGTATTGGCGGGTCAGTTCCATAGGCTAGGGTTTAAATTCTCATTGGACTACCACAATGAGGGGCCCTCCCTCACTCCTACTTTACTTGCTTGCACTCAGTACAGCAAGCTTAAGTTGGCATGCAGGGCGTCTAAGTTACACTGAATGTATATGGTTATTATACATCCACTTCACTTGCAAGCACCCGGTGCTGTTGCCAAAGTGGTACTCATAGACAGGTTCTCACTGTTTCATCATAAAGTGAGGGCAAGGGTCTGATGGGTTTGAGTCCAGGTGGTAAGCTAACTTAGCTTTGCGTCTGAGAGGGTAGTTTATCTCTCCTGTGGTTGGTGACTGCCCCACTGGTGTAGATTGGTTGTCTGGTGTCGCCCTGGTTTTGGGCGAAGTCCCAGCTTCTGGTCCAGCCGCAATGTGTAGCGTGACCAGGATCCCAGTTTTTTTCCTGGGAATGAACAGTGAATGACTTGAGATCAAAGACGTTACCTGGAGTTTCCCAGGCCTTCTCTAGTTGTCTCCTTTTTCTTCCACTGGTCTGGTCTACAGGCAGTCTTGAGGGGTCAGTGAAGTTGCGCCCCTGTGTGTCTGGTATAATAAATGTATTCTAACTGCCGAGTTCGGTTGTGACAACCTGTCATTCACCCATCAGGGGTGAGAGGGGGAGGGACCTAGTCTTATCACCAGTCGCCTCGGAAACCGTTTGAACCTAATCGGCACAGCCCACTGACATCAGCGGCCGCTTTAATTTATGCGTCCGTACAGACACAGACTCTCGCGGAGACACTCCAGTGACATAATTTACCAGATGTCCGCGAGGACACGGACTATAGATATGAGGGGGAGGGGGGGGGAGGGGGGAGAAGGAGGGAGGTTTGATGATTGCCTTTGCATCAACTACGGCCGCACATGGCTCAGGTGGAGGGGGGGGGGGGGGGAGTGGTGGTGGAGAGCGCGGCAGCGACGTTGTGCCTTTGTTTCACGGGATAGAGGGGGGGGGGGGATGGGGTGTGTGTGTGTGTGAAGATAGCGCCGGGAAGGGGGGGGGGGGAGGGGGGAGACGGGCAATTGTCACAATGCAATTGACATTTTCCTGCGTCGTAGCTACTCCCGTGTGGGGAAAGAGGGTTGTGAGGGGAAGGGGGGGGGGGAGGGGGGGGGGTAGGCGGATAAGAACGAAAGGCGTCATGCGTTTACCGTGACGCAAGTTTTTTCCTTTGTCATAGTGTCAGCCAGGCCGTTCGCACCGTCCTAAGCCAGAGAAGGAGGTGGGGGGGGGGGGGGGGGGGGGGGGGGGGGGGGAGGGGAGGAGGGGTTGAGAGGGGAGAGTGGGCAGAGATTTGAAATCTATTCTTTGGTTTGGGGTTTTAGTGGGACCGATCCGATGGTTTTGTCAAGCGTTTTGTCACAGGTTTCCAAGTCGAGAAAACAACAACAACAACAACAAAAAGATAAAAACAACACCCGTCCCCACGTGTACTTGCAAGATACAAGATACAAGAATACTTTATTATCTCAATTCTGAGAAATTACAAATTTCGAACTCACGGCCACATTCACATAATAATAGTTGTAGTAATAATAATAATAATAATGGTATTGATAATAATAATATTAATAATAATAATAATAAAATTCAGTCTGAATGTAACATGTCAATAAAGGGTGTCTGAAAAACAGTTTAAGAGCGCGAGGCAATATCTAAATGCATAACTAACGATTGTAATTATTATCATTATTCGAATAAACGAGTATCATTATCATCATCATATTGATTGATAAATGTTAATTACATTAATTGATTACTAAATGAATGTATTCATCTATTCATTTAAAAAAAAAGAAAAATTAACGATTTTTGTGCGTTTCATTTTGTTTTTTTCTGGGGAGAGGAGGCATGACCTTATCAAGAATAACATGTTCATGTTTACAACTACTTGCATAATGACAAAAAAGACGTGTGTGTGTGTGTGTGTGTGTGTGTGTGTGTGTGTGTGTGCGCGCGCGCGCGCGCACGCATATGCATGTCACACACACACACACACACACACACACACACACACACACACACAACATATATATATATATATAATGTTGAACAATTCAGTAGTAAGGGAAAACAAGTGCAGGCTGACAATTCCTCCATCATTACATAGGTGGCTTGGAAAAGACTATAATAATGATAATAGTGATGATAATAAAAACTATAATAATAATAATAAT
>CM065725.1:60912792-60927792 GCA_033310375.1 Conus canariensis
GCACGAGTTTGCCACGCATGAGATAGATTTACATATAGCTTTTCAGAGCGGTGGGAGGGGGGGGGGGGGGGGGGCACACCTTCCCTAAAGGACCGACGCCGCTCGGGTGCCCATGGTTACATAAATGGGATTAACCTGTAACAGCCCGTCAAAAGAAGTGTTGGACTCTCACGTCGTATTTCAACTGGCCTCGCAGTTTGAACTGCATGCTTTTAGCATGAGAATACAGTGCCTCCCACGTGACTTTTTGTCCCTTGGTCACACACACACACACGCGCGCGCACACACACACACGTTGCTTCCTCTTGAGAGGAGAAGAATGAAAAGTTCGAGGTGGAGGAAGAGGAGGAGGAGAGAGGTTGCCTCTTCTGTGACAGAAGAATAGAAAAAAAATAAACAAGGGAAGAAGAAGAAGAAGAAGAAGAAGAGAGAGAGAGAGAGAGAGAGAGAGAGAGAGAGGAGAGAGAGAGAGAGAGTGGGAGAAACAAAGAGCAATAGAGACAGAAAGCGAAACTGCAGTTTGAAATTTTGTTTTAGCGTCTCCATGGCCAAACCGTTCGTCAGTTGCTCAAACCGCGTGCCCCCCCCCCCCCCTCCATGTAACAGGAAGCCCTTTGCTGGATTGCCAACGCTCTGCGTGTGTTGTGTGTGTGGTGCGTGTGAGGGAGAGAGAGAGAGAGAGAGAGAGAGAGAGAGGAGAGAGCACTCCCCCCTCCCCCACAAACGCCCGGCACACCTTTTGTGTTGTTTTCGCCACTGTTAAGCTGGTTGGTGGCTGTGTCCTAGTTTTGTTTATCTCTCCCTCCCCCTCTCTCTCTCTTTCTGACCCCTCCTTCTTTTTCCACTTCAGTTGTTGACTCGCAGTCTCCAGGCCTAGTCAGTGTCCCTCATTTTTCAAACTGTTGGCGGGTACGTTTGAACAGAAAAAAACTCTCTCATTCCTGAAAACTGTCTTCTGTTTTTGGACTCCTCATCACAGATGGAAGGAAAACTCCCAAAATTTGTACAGCAAAGCGCTTGCTTGCCTCTCCTATCACATCTTTGTTCCTTGACAGTTGCGGTGATTGTCGTCTGCTTCTTTTTTCCAGTAAAGAAAGTAAGCTGGGTGAGCAGGAAGCTCTCCCCCCCCCCCCCCCCCCCCCCGGACAAAGCCATCCCCCCTCTAGAATAAAAGGAATCGGGGACTGTCGCACGATTTTCGTGACGAAAGGAACAGTCCCAAAACCAAATCCAGGGGTGATGGGTTGCGAGTTCTGTCTGGTAACCCAACCCCCCACACACGCTGGCTTTGTCGGCGGGTTTCCCGCGCGTCAGGTCAAGTGCGCAGGCCTGAAAACGCTGCTCGCCAACGCCGCGAGATTCAATCGTTCCACAGGCCCTCTCTCTCTCTCTCTGACTTCCGACTCCACGTTTCTGGCAGGAAACAGCTTGCCCGACAGGGAAGCTGGACCGAAGAGATCATCAACAAAGGATCCCTCTGACGCACATCCTCATTAGCATGTAATTGGTATTCATCTTATTGAGATTGACTGCGACACAGACTTTCGACTCAGTGTCAGCCTATCGCCGCACGTCAGTTGAACAGTCGTATTGAACTGGATCAGTTCCGATCAATATTTTGCTCGAGCCGGTGACGAGAGAAGAACTGAGGCGTTTGTTTCTACCCTGTCGAGACTGAACTATATATGAGGTAAGATCTGTTCATTATTTTAACTGATTGATTCATGTTTGGTGTTTTTGCTGTAAATTCAAATACAAAACTGTTAGGCAAATAAAAGATCAGTGTAAACTGAATAAATGAAGTTTCAAATTTTGAACAGTACATGGTCGAGTTGAAATGATGGAAATACCAGGTTATGTCCTCAGTTGAAAGCTAGTGTTGAAAAATAAAACACACACACACACACACACAACACACATAGGTTCAAAATCAGAATGGAACACGTATTTCATTCATATCCTTGATATTCTATAATGTTCCATAATTATGAAGAAAAATGTTGGTCTCAATTGAATATTGTACAAAATATCATCCAACTAAGCGTAATTATTGTTGTTGTTTTTTTTTCAATCGTCAGAATTTTGAGAATAAAATTACTTATAGGACATCACATAAAAAAAAAAGAGAATAAGTATATGAGTAAAAACCATGCTCAGTGCCCCTCCCCTCCTACCACCGTCACCATCTCGTAGACACACACACACGCGCACACACACACAGAGACACACACACACACACACACACTCACACACATACACACACGTGCGCGCGCGCACACACAACACACACACACACACATACGCATAATCATAGTTTCGTTGATTTGTCTCTTCGTTCCAGGCTGTATACCTGACTCCCTCCCTCTATCTTTCTCCTTTTCTTTGTCTGTCTGTCTGTCCGTCTCTCTCTCTCTTCTCTCTCTCTCTCTCTCTCTCTCTCTCTCTCGTCAGACTGCAAGTCAGTCTCTCTCTCTCTCTCTCTCTCTCTCTCTCTCTCCTCTCTCTCTCTCTACTCATCTGTTGAATAATCTGTGTTCTTTTGCTGGGATGTTGTACTCTGCATACAATATGAACGAATATTTCTTTACCTGTAATAGAACCGATCGCTGTTATGTATGAATGTGTGTACAATTCTACAATGTCTTTTGAAAATTTGTCTGGAACTACCATCTACCTTTTTTTTTTTTTTTTTTTTCTTTTTTAAGAGGAGTGTTTATAGCTTTGCTCACCGTGAAACGAACAAACAAACAAACAAAAGACACAATAATGATGAGCGGTCGAAGCTAGTGCACTACCTGTAGTTGTCGACTGACCCTGGGGTCTGTGTTGTTCGGGGTGTGGTTATGCTGACTGTAGTGGAGAGCGGTCAGCCATGAGGTTGTCCCCCTTGATCCATTTCTGATGAAGGGGTGACTGATTGATTGATTGATTGATCTTTAATACACAAGGATGGAGATTTTAGGCCAAAGCCTAGTCTTACAATCTGTCCTTGTCATGCATACATTATTTCAGCACATATCATTCATACTGACAATTCAACATAGCAACATGGTATCTAATTCTACAATGATAAGCAAACTATTCATAAAAGCACTAATGAGATGGGGGATGGTAAACGGAAGGAAACTTACAAACAAACAAACAAGACTACAGAGAGAGAGAGGTCAGAGGAGGGTGGGGAAGAGAGAATGGTGGGTAGGGGGAGGAGAAAAGGGATGGCAGACAGAGTGGGAGTGTGGATGAGCGATTTTAACGGAGTAGGTTTTATGTTTAGACGATTTATTCAAAGTATGGTTCACAGAAGACTTTGCGAATGGGCGCTAATCACTGTAATCAAATAATTTAATTACTGAGACATAAAATGTTTATGCAAATGTTCCTTGAAAAGTTTTAAAGTATTCATGTTTTGTAAATTCTGTGGAAGTGAGTTCCAGACATATGGTCCAGAGTAAGCCAGGCTTGTTTTGTACAGATCAATGCGTGGGTAGGGAAGAAGGAATTTCGTCGAGCCAGAAAAGCTGTTCGATCTTGTAAAAAGGGCATTGATATAACATGGCATAGTATCTGTCAAGATTGTAAACATAAATGATGCCTTGTTGAATTCCAATTGCCTAGATTCAGAGGAAGTATGTTCAGCGCTTTTAGTTTTTCGTCTGTTGTTAGAGATACGGCTGGATGGAGTAGCTTTGCTGCACGTCTATGGAGAGAATTCAGCCTTTTTTGGGTGGACGTCACTACTGCCGTCCCACACTGTTGAGGCGTAATTGATACGTGACATTATGTGTGCATTGAAGAAAAGTTTAAGCACATTACTTACATGATTTAAGCGACGACCCGGTTTGTGTACAAATGCTAGGCGGCTTTTTTCTGTTGAAATTGCTGCTTCTCTGTGTCTGTCTGTGTGTCTGTCTGGCAGTCATCAGCCTGTCTGTCTGTCTCTCTCTCTGTCTCTGTTGTCTGTCTGTCTGTCTCTCTGATATATATACAGACTGGAAATATTGAAAACACAGAGAGAATAGTATGAGGTGGTGGTGGTGGTTAATGGTGTGTATGCGCGCGCTTGTGTGTATGTGTGCGTGCGCGCGCGCGCGTGTGTGTGTGTATAGGTGAAGAGAGAGAGAGAGAGAGGAAGAGAGTCAAGTTTTACAAGTGCGACAAGATTAATAAAGTTTGTATCAGTTGCAACACACACACACACACACACAACACACACACACACACACACACACACACACCCACTGCGCGTGCTCTCGCACGCAAAACCAGTCTGTTTGTGACGCGCTTATAAGGTAAATCGTCAAGACTTAAGAATGTGTTATCTGACCCCAAAGATAACCATATGCTCTGATGAAGGGTTTCTTTGTTAGGTCTTAAGGAGGCAGTTATCGTACTGCCCAACAGGCTACCCTTGCGGCAAACCATTTCTTGGCAGTAATAAACATATGGTTTGGGAATGCAGAAACATCATACAAAGTACACGTCACCCGTTGAATCACAATCGTCAGCTAGAACTGTTCATTGTTGACCCTTGACCCCTCTTTTGAGCGTGTGGGAGCTACCGTGAGAAGAACGTGTTTCAACAGATTTCTCATGCGGCTTCACCACACAGTGTGCGTAATCCGACCATCAAATCATTGGCAAAAAAACAAAAAACAAAAAAAAAAAACAAAACAAAAAAAAGGGGGGGGGGGGGGGGGGGGGGGGGGAAGGAAACAAAAAATGATCGAGACTCTTTTCTCCTAATGTCCATATCGCAACCAACGAAGTGTGTGTAATTCAAGAAACGAATCACGGGGAAGATAGGCAAAAACGTGATTGATAATCTTGGTTTTTTTTTTTTGTGTGTGTGTGTGTTTGTGTTGTGTGTGTACGTGTGTGTGTGTGTGTGTGTGTGTGTACGTGTACGTGTGTGTGTGTGTGTGTGTGTACGTGTGTGTGTGTGTGTGTTTTGTAGTGTGTGTGTGCGTGTGTGTGTGTGTGTGTGTGTGTTTTTTTTTTTAAATGCGTATGGTACTACATGAAGCAGGCTTTGCAGAATCAAACGAATACTTGGGGGCAGGGGGTGTGGGGGGGGGGGGGGAAGCATTATGATAATCTAGACAAAATGTTTATGGCCATACTACTGCAAGCAGTATACACGATCAAAGAAACAGATCCCTGGGGGGGGGGGGGGGGGGGGGGAAGGCACATTTTTTCACTAATTCTTTTTATCATTACAACTACATAAGCGCTCCCTCAGACAAAGGAATCATTTTTCAGTTGGAGAAATACAATGATGATAATAATGCATGATAATCTGGAACAACCTTCATTTGAGCACTGATCCAAATCACAGGTTGCTATCAGATTTGACGTCACTGTCTTTGATTCTTTCTTCTTCTTTGCTTTATCCTTTGTCATCCTTTTTTTTTAAATGGTCTTTTTTTTTTCTTGCTTTTTGTTACTTTCTACAACAGAGCTGCACAGATACTGGGAAGTTCGTATCTCATTGTTCAGTTTTAACGATTGAGGTGGCGGATTGCTCCATCTGTTGAAAGCTTTGTCTGGAAAGTCAGTCGTCAGAAACACGAGAGATCAGTGTCAGATGCACGTTACGTATGTTCAGAGTGATGCCATCAAAAATTCTTTTGAGAATTAAAAGACGCTTTATTACGTATGCCAACCAGTGTGTTAGCAAGTGCAGGGTTGCAGCATGACTGTCACTGCGTTGACGGATGGAAGGCAACGTTGAATGTGGTCACAATGAGCTTTCTTCCTTTCCTCATCTCTCCCCCCCCCCCCCCCCCCCCCTCTCTCTCTCTCTCTCTCTCTGTCTCTCTCTCTCTCTACGGTACACACACACACACACACACACACACACACACACACACACACACACACACACACATGCTAGGACATACATTCAATGAATCGGAGGAGTAGAGTAAGAAAGACAATAAAAGGGCCTGGAATGGTGGGAAGGGATGATGCAAGAAAGAAGAAAAGAACGGGGAAGAAAATGGAGGGGGGGGGGGGGGAGGAGGGGACGGAAGATGGTGGGAAAAGGAAGTATGTCATCATCATCCGGGTCATCGACTTCTCCTGAACTGATTTTTTTCGGTTTGGGGGTTTGCTTTATTTCCCCTTCCGGCTGCATCTGAGCGTGGTGAAGATCCCACGATGAATACTGTTAAAGCAGTCACAGAACGTGACGTTTCTGCTTATGGGGCAGACGGTGAGAAATCTATGGCGGTGCATAATTACAACAGGTTTCCTCTTCTGCTTCTCCATTGAAGACCGATCTTGTTTGCATCGAAGCTGAAATGAATCATACGAAGATGAAACGGACCGACCCAAATGAAGATGAAATGGGCCATTTGAAGAAAAGGACCATATGAAGCTGAAACGGACTATATGAAACTGAAACGGACTATATGAAGCTGAAACGGACCATATGAAGCTGAAACGGACTATATGAAGCTGAAACGGACCATATGAAGCTGAAACGGACTATATGAAGCTGAAACGGACCATATGAAGCTGAAACGGACTATATGAAGCTGAAACGGACCATATGAAGCTGAAACGGACTATATGAAGCTGAAACGGACTATATGAAGCTGAAACGGACCATATGAAGCTGAAACGGACCGTATGAACCATATGAAGATAAAATAGATCACATGAAGATGAAACGGGCCATTTGAAGCAAACGGACCACATGAAGATGAAAGGGATCATATGAAGATGAAATGAAACCATATGAAGATGAAATGGACCATATGAAGATGAGATGAACCATATGAAGATGAAACGGACAATATGAAGATGAAATGGACCATATGAAGATGAAATGAACCATGTTAAGATGAAATGGACCATGTTAGATGAAATGGATATATAAAGATGAAATGAACCATATTTAGATGAAGTGCACCATATGAAGATGAAATGAGCCATATTAAGATTAAATGGACCATATGAAGATGAAATGAACCATATCAAGATTAAATGGACCATATGAAGATGAAATGAACCATATTAAGATGAAGTGCACCATATGAAGATGAAATGAGCCATATTAAGATTAAATGGACCATATGAAGATGAAATGAACCATATCAAGATTAAATGGACCATATTAAGATGAAATGGACCATATGAAGATGAAGTGGACCTATGAAGATGAAATGGACCATGTGAAGCGGGAAAGGGCCGGGTCAGCTAAGCCTTTTTCACATCTGTTATTTTTTATGTAAGAAACGCATCACGACCAACTGTACATTGATATTAACAATTAGGAAAGAACAAAAGAAGGCGAGGGTGGGAGGGGGTGAGGGTCAGGTTGGCCATTGTTAGATATTGTATGAGTTAAAGTTTGAGACACGTTTTTTTCTGTAATGATAGAAAAACCGTTGCTGTCAGCCGCCTAACAACTAGAGTTTGAGGACTTTTGAGGTTCGTGGTTCAGTTGATTACTCAATATCAGTAACAGGGCCTCCAAGATTAGCTCCTTATACATTTACAACATCCTTAGCAGCCATCGCCAGTATAGTTTGCAGAGAAATGTAGCGCACTTGTGAGAGCGTGGACTCCATGGACGTCAAACGGATTGGGATCCGCACCACTATTTAATGGGCTCGTTCTTCGACCACATTGCGTCTTCTCATAACGGTTACACAAAAATCTGTTTGAACGGTTTTTTCCCGCCATTGTTCGTCTTGTCGACAGAGAAACAGCCGAAAAGACGCGGGCGAACACGTAATCGCTGTAGTCGATCAGCTAAACATCCGCTTAATACAATGTGAGAAGAGAGAGAGAGAGAGAGAGAGAGCGAGAGAGACCACCTCACGTAAAATCACCTCGTGAACGGAAATGGCGATTCGTAAGCGCTAAAAAAAAAAATAAAAAAAAAAAAATAAATGCACACAACACACACACACACAACACACACACACACACACACACACAAGCACGCGTGCGCTTGTTTTTGGTATTTTTTGTTGTTGTTTTCTTAAAGCGAAAGTGAGAGGAAGGCGACGGACCAATGGAAACGCTTGCCGCTCGAGCCATTTCGAATCAACAGTACCCGATTGTAGAACACGTGACCTGTACTGAGAACGCCCTCTCCCCCCCCCCCCCCCCCCCCCCCCCCCCCCAAACCCGTTGTTGCGACAGGATTGATGGGTGTTTGCATGTTTGCCATGACATGCCCCTCTGACGGCAAAAGGACACTGACCCCGTGGCCCGTTCCGTGATCGGTGAGCAAAATTGACGGGGGGAGGGGGGGGGGGGGGGGGGGGCGGCTGCCCTGCCATACGTTCCGTCTTGTTTCTGGTTTCAGTCATGAGTTCAGCATGAAACTATGAACACATGATGTTGCACAGTCCCGAACAGATTTTATATGCACGCGGGTGCGTGTGTGCGTGTATACACACACACACACAACACACACACACACACACGCACGCACGCACGCACGCACACATAACACGCACGCACACACACACACACACACACGCACGCACGCACGCACGCACACACACACACACGTGCGCGCACACACACTCACTCACATACACACAGTTACACGCGCGCAAACACACACACACACACACAACACACACACACACACACACACACCATACACACACACTCACACCACACACCACACACATTTACACTCACACATACACATTCAAACACACACACACACACGCGCGCGCGCGCGCACACCACACACACACACACACACACCACACCACACCACACACACACACACCAAACCACACTCACCACATTTCACTCACACATACACACACACTCAAACACACGCACGCCGCGCGCGCGCGCACACACACACACACACACACTGTTGTTACTGATTACGACGTCACTTGGTGTGAGTCAGATTTCTTTTTTCCCTGCGTGGGAAGTTTCCATGTCAATGGGAGGAGGAGTCGTCTCCCGGTGCAGAAAAATGGGCAAATCTGCGTTCAGATCGCACGACTCTTGCCTTCCCTTTGCTGCTTTTCTTTACAACTGAGGAAAAAAGAAGTTGTGGTTTAAACAGGTAACCCCGACCCACCCTTGTGTGTGTGTGTGTGTGTGTGTGTGGGTGTGTGTGTGTGTTGTGTGTTGCTTGTGTGTGTGTGTGTTTGTGTTTTTGATCTTAATAACAACTCGAAGATTTAGAGAACGAAATGTCACTGTCCGTCATCATACGAGCCATTAAATCTCGAGAGGTGAAAGTAATTTGTATGCGATCTGAGGTTAGCGTACCGCGCGCGCGCGCGCACGCACGCACGCACGCACGCACGCCGCACGCACGCACACTACACACACACACACACACACACACTCACACAAAGGGGAGGGGGGCCACATCTTTTTCGTAAGAACTGACTGCTGCACGACAAGTTGCAGCCGACAATACTAATTAGCCATTACAATGGCAATGTGTAAATATAACTCAATATGTTAGATCCGGACATAAAACGTTAACTCTGCATACAATATAGAGTGTCAGATTTTAACGAGTATCGGCCATCAAGAAAGGGTAAAAAGCAGCAATTCGAGTCACCTACCTGCCCTGCCTGCGTGAAGAGAGGCAGAAACGTCCAATTCAGCGAAAGAAGAAATCTTAATTCGTCTCGTAAAAGCAGGGTAACCAACCCATGTGGGGCTGAACGCGTTTGGTTTCAGTATAAGACGCGGGAAAGGAAGGGAAAAACAAACCGAAAGTAGAATGGTTTCGGCCGCTCGGCCGCCAACTGAAAGTTTTACCTTTGAAAATTGAAATGGTGTGATAATGTGTCTCCGTCCACTCATTCAGAATGTGGGCGCGCGCGCCAAATCCGTGTTGTAGCCGAGATTTCCCCCCACTTCGGGCGTAGGGGATTTCGAACGGGCACTCGAGAGACATGGAGTTGGAGATTGGGTGAAGAGGGGGGACTGCCGTTTTTAAATTGAAAAAAAAAAAAAAACACAAAAAAAAACCGCCCCCCTCATGACGGGGCGCCCCCTGCGAACATGAACCAATCGGGGGGTGGGGTGGTGGGGGGGGGGGGGGGGGGGGGGGGGGGAGGTCCTTTCCAGGGAAAAAAAACTTGGGGGGCCAGGGTCGTCTCAACAGGATGCGGACTCGTTCAGCAACGCTATGGGAAAAAGTGAAATAAAACGAGAGAGAGAGAGAGAGAGAGGAGAGGAGAGAGAGGGGAGATGAGTGCCTGTGGTCTTTTCCCGCATGTGTGTGTGTGTTTGTGTTGTTGGCCGCGCGGTGTGTGTTTTTGTGTTAGTGTGGGTGTGGTGTTTGGTGTGGGGTGTGTTCAAGTGTTGTTACCTATCTCTACTTAAAGAGGAAGGTCAGGTTTGGACTCTTTCCTGCGGCGTCAAAACCCGGGGAAAGTGGGGGTGGGGGTGGAGGTGGGGAGGGTGAGGGAGTACTCCCTCCCCCCCCCCCCCCCCCCCCCTTCCTCCCTTAAAAATAACAAATTGAGGGGTGGGGGGGGGAGGGAGGGGGGATGAATGGCAGACTATAGTTTGGTCCTTTCAGTAAATTGAGACACAAAATATTGACGGCATAGGTTTATGGTCCCCCCACCCCCACCCCCACCGACTCCACCACCCGATTTTACAGGATTTTAAAACTCTGTCCCCATCCCACCTCATTTTCCCGAAAATTTGGAAGACGGTCTTCCCTTTCCACTCCGAACCCCCCTCCCCTCCCCCAACCCTCTCCGGCCCCCTTCCCCCGTTCCCAGCTTTTGTTCAAATGTTGACTTTGGGCTTTAAAAGTCAGTTCAATAACCCCCCCCCTCCCCCCTCCCTTTTTTTCCCCTTGAACTATCTTCCAAACGCCAATATTTCCCTCAGGGACAATCTCCGAGACAGACTAAGACATGTTAGAGACATTGTGCTGTATTTCTTTGTAAGAAGACTGAGAATGTTAGAAGACATTGTGCTGTATTTCTTTGTAAGACAGACTGAGACATGTTAGAAGACATTGTGCTGTATTTCTTTGTAAGACAGACTGAGACATGTTAGAAGACATTGTGCTACATTTCTTTGTAAGACAGACTGAGACATGTTAGAAGACATTGTGCTACATTTTCTTTGTAAGTACGAGAAGCAGGGATACAGAGATCGAAATATCGGGACAAAGGAAAAGAGAACAATGACAAGAATGTTAGAAGATTATATAATAACTATTTATCATCCCCCCTCCTTACAAACAGAAAGAGAGATAAAAAAAAACAAACAAACAAAACCCCCCCCCCCTAAATTGGAAAGGACATAAAACGGCAACACTTTACCAGGTTTTCAAGGCAGATAGAGACACTCATTGTTGCCAGAGATGACACACACACACACACACACACACACGCACGCACGCACGCACCACACCACAACACACATACACCACACACACACACACACACACCACACACACACACACACACACACACACACGGGAACGGACTGTTATATTCTGCAGTTATGTTTTCTGCCAGACACACAGACAGAGAGAGAGAGAGAAGAGATCGGAGAGCGACAGTAGTATGAGTGATCGGAGACGGTCGGCAAGAAGAACCCAAACCTCCATACCCGTCTGTTTATTATGTTTATCGGCGAACACCTCGCTGACAGGTTAAAATTAATCATCACAGCAGCGACGATTCGGAGAGGAAACGTTAATAGTCCGGCAGAGAAGGACATTCGAGAAAGGTAGTTAACAGAGACTGCATGGACGGATGGGGGGGGGGGGGGGGGGGGGGGGGGGGGGGGGGGGGGGGGGGGGGGGGGGAGGGGGGGGGTCAGGGGGGGGTGGGGGGGGGGGGGCGACGAGTTCGAATCATGTGAGCGGTTTCACTGTTTCGTTGGCTTAATGCAGTGTGCAGCGGTTTTGATTCCAAAACCTGTTATGTTGTATCATCGCGTTTCCTCGCTTGCTGGCGAGCTCGCTTTCAAAAACTTTTTTTTTTTTTTTTTCTTTTTTTTTTCTTTTTTTTACCTCTTCTTCAGCCTTCCTCCAACCCAAGCCCTCGCTGCCCTCGTCCCCCCCCCCCCCCCCCTCCCCTCTACTCTCTCTCTCTCTCTTCTCCTCTCTCTCTCTCTCTCTCTGTCCTGGATCTAGGTCAGATAGTGGACAGACTGGATTTGCAGGAATATTAAAAGTCACCGCCCCCCACTCGTTTCTATCTGTTATATTCCCTGCTTCTTGTTGGTCTACACATTCCGTTCTCTCTCTCTCTCTCTCTCTCTTCTCTCTCCTCTCTCTCTCTCTCTCTCTCTTCTCTCTCTCCCCTCCACCCCCTAACCCACCCTCTCTCTCTCTCAGTTCAGAATGCAAGGAAAATACTGAAAAAAAAAAAAAAAAAAAAGAAATAAAATCCCACCACCATCGCTTGTCAGCTTCCTTCGTTTTTTTTTTCTTTTCTTTTTCTTTTTTTTTCTTTCTTTTGTTGTCTTTTCGGTCTTTTGCTTTTTCTTTTTGGTCTTAATTATTGTTAGTCTATTCAGTACAGAGGGATTTAAAACAGCATGCGGCCGTTCTTTCAAAACGCACGAACAGCTTATAATCAAAAGCTGTACAGCAGCTCCAGCTGAGAGAACTCTGGAACGATGTTGCCAATTAGTTCATGGCAGACCGTTGACAATTATGGTGGTAGAGCGAAAAGCGGAGAATTACGTTGTGAAACTGGTCTTCAGTATCGTTGTTGGTTTCAGTTTCGCTGGGAACATTGCAGAGTCGTACGATTTATGGTTGACTGGATAAGTGAAAACTCTCTCTCTCTCTCTCTCTCTCTCTCTCTCTCTCTCTCTCTCTGGCATAACACGCACACCTCGCTCTGTCTGTCTGTCTGTTCTCTCTCTCTCTCTTTCTCAAACACACACACACACAGACGCGCGCGCACACGCACACACTCATACACACAGGCGCGCGCGCACGCACGCACGCACGCACGCACCCACAACGCACACACAACACAACAACACACACACACACACACACACCTGCCTCTCTCGTTTCGCGTGTGAATATACGCGCGTGCGCGCTTGAGAGAAAGAGAGAGAGCGTGCGCGCATGAGAGAGAGAGAGAGAGACAGAGACAGAGAGAGTGTGCTCACTGTATTCCCAGAACCACTCGCTCACCTACCCTCCTCCTTTGAACATAATTATTGCGTCAGTGTTTTAACTGTAACAGGTCGTCAGCTTCCTGTCGGCCTCGTTCTGCAGTGGCCGCGCACTACACCACTCCTCCCCTGATAACATCTCGCATCGTCACAGCTCGCCTGAACCCAAGCTCGCTTTTTATAAACGCTTGTCGACGCTCTCCACGACAGACTGATATGTCATCGAGATATAACACTTGGTGGGCTTTCGACTCCAAGCACCTGCACTTAAGAAGAAGAAAAACGAAAGTTAAGGGACACAGTGGTTACGCGAGGCGAGAGGTTCCTTCTTCTTTGTTTGTTTGTTTTTGTTCTTTCTTTCTTCACTTATTTTCTTCTTTTTTTCTCCCCCCCCCCCCCCCCCCGCCCCCCGAGAAGGTGAAGAGAGTAGACTCGACAGGGCATGCCCCTACATTATCCCGGTGTCACGTGCAGCAGGAGGATATTGCGTCACCGACCGTCCATCAGTCAGGGCACTGAAGTAGGTAGTGAGGGAATTGTTTTTGCTTTGCCCGTCTTCTTGCTCAAGTCTCCCGACATTGACGCGTGCTGGGTGTTCTTCGCCGGGTGTCCTTCAGCAGGGCACTCGCAGTAGACACTGAGGGAAGAACCCATCTCTTTTCCAAGTCTCCTGATATTGATTCAGGCTGGATGTTCGTTGCCAAGCGTCCGTCACAGTTCTTCAGTAGGCAATGAAAGAATCCTCGGCGGTACGCATACACAACGCGCGCACAAATGCATTTGCATATATACATGCCCGCGTGCCACACATACATGCATTCATAGACAAACTCGCGCACGCGCGCGCATGTACGCGCGAACAAAACACAAAGAACACAGTAGACACACATCCACCGGCGCGCGCGCGCACGCCTACACGAGCAAGAGATGACAACAAAACTGACAGAGAGAAAATGGGCAAGAAGCTATAGTGATTTTTGTAAACGCTCATCACTCCAACCTGCAGTTGAATACTGATAGCTTCTGCACTTTTGGTGCAGTTTACCCTTCAGATCGTAACTGGTTTGGTTCATCGGTCCAAATTCATGCTTTTTACACTGAAATTGGGGGGGGGGGGGGGGGGGGGGGGGGGAAAAAACAACATGCATTAATGGTGAAATGATTAAAACGCGCGTATTCTTTTTTGTTTTTCTTTTCTTTTTTCTTGTTTTTTTAGTTAACCCTCAGATCGTAACTGGTTTGGTTCATTCGGTCCAAATTCATGCTTTTACACTGAAATTGGGCCGGGGGGGGGGGGGGGGGGGGGAGGAAGAGAACGAAAAACAACATGCATTAATGGTGGAATGATTAAAACGTGCGTTTTTTTTTTTTTTTTTTGTCAAGCCTTAATATGCCCCCCCCCTCCCCCCCCCCCCCACCCCCCCCCCCCCCCCCCCCCCCCCCCCCACCCCCCCCCCCAACCCAACTCCGTGATCGGCTGGGCTATGAACAGCATTAATTGAATTTAATTAAATTGAATTTTACTGTCATGATTGAAACTTTTTTTTTTTATTTTTTTTTTTTTTACCTGCTGTCGAAACGGATGCGAAAAAAATGTGTCCCTTGCGTGCAGATTTTAGGAGTTTCATTGCTTCATGATCCCATTATTTCCATTTCTGGCCAAAACATAATGGAATAGTCAATTGCTGCTGTCATTTTGCAGTTTGCCGTGGGTGCTCTATATTCTGTGGATTGCTGTGTGAGTTAGGTTTAGGTCGCCCGCCTGGTGGGGCAGAGCTTTGTGAATTGCTGTGTGAGTAGTTAGTCGCCCACGCTGTGAGGCAGACGTTCTTTGTTAGATTGCTGTGTGAGTTAGGCTTAGGTCGCCGCGCCTGGTGAGGCAGA
>CM065725.1:60930292-60942792 GCA_033310375.1 Conus canariensis
ATGATGGTGATAATAATAACACCAACATTACTGATTTGTTTTTTCCTGAGTTACTGTCATTTATTTGAAGGTCGTCGCCCTGTTCTAATTTGTATAAAACAAACAAACAAACACAACCCGTGCTCAAGACGGACAATGGGCAAGAGAAACGGATGCTTGTGGGATGCTGGTAAGACCTCTGTCCCACCACACAACCAAACAGAAAACAGTTGGGGAAAACTAAAGGAAATGGTTACCGGGGTCTCCCCGTTCTGTGTCTGGGTCGTGCCAACTGGTGAGACGCTCGGGCAAAATGGCGTTGGCGGTTGTCTGGTTATGAGAGCAAAAGTGGTCGGTGCATGTAGCGATTGCTGACTGTGGTCACACGCCTCGAAATTAGGATTCTGCGCCAAATCACTAATAATTATATTCCCTGTGAGCGTTTTGATGCGTAGCATGAATGTCAGACAAAACTTGATGTTGAACTGATGGTAGATCAGATGAACAGCATATCCCAACAATCATTTCACTGGTTGTTAGGGATTTCTGCTGAAGAAATCATTCACAGTCTAGAAACGCATGAGCTACCTCTTATCTGACGTCACATGTCAGGCGTCAGGCCTTCGCACTCACCCGTGCGCCAGATGGTTCCCTGCCCCCCCCCCCCCCTTCCCTCCCCCCAAATAATCCCATTTTTTCATTTGATCTGTCTGCTTGGAACCGCCTGACATATACACCTTGATGGGCATATGACATTAAGAAAAAAAAAAGTGAATTAGCTTTCACACACAACAGAAATTCTGAAAACAATTGTAGTCGTGCCTATCAATGATATACTCGACTCCTTATTAAGCAAGGCCGCGGCGTAGTTAATTGTTGGTGTGCAGCCTGTGCACGGACGACCCGCCCTAGTGCCCGCTTAGTGCCCGCTTCCTGGTACGTGAGGAACGTGAAGAGCCCCCCCCTCAGACTGATGATATCAGTATCACACACGCCCAGCCCCTTATCATATCAACAGACGGTGCACAATTGAAGGGACAAGACACTCGGCGCATCTCTGGTCTTTGGGATGGGGGGGAGGGGGGGGGATGGGGGATGCATAGTGGTGGTGGTGGAGGAGATAGGGAGAGAGGAAGGAGAGGGGGAGGTGGAGAAGGCAATGAGGGAGGAGGAACGGGACTGGGGAGGGAGGTGGTGGTGAGCGTCTGTGTCTGTGTCTGTGTGAAAAACGCAGGCAGTGTTGTCCCTTGAAGTGTAAATACACACATAAATAGAAGTCTTGGAGATAAAGCGTAAGGCAGCACTGAGCTGAGCGTGTTTCGTTCATGCTGATGGCAGTAATTACAGTGGGCGTTGCGCCATGTGTTGAGATCAGTATAGTATGAGACTGTTCAGTGACTGTGTAGGGGATCCGCGGCGAACAGCAGATCAGTATAATAGGAGACTGTTCAGTGACTGTGTGGGGGTATCCGCGGCGAACAGCAGATCAGTATAATAGGAGACTGTTCAGTCAGTGACTGTGTGGGGGATCCGTGGCGAAACAGCAGCTTGAGGTCCGACTCCAGAGATACAAATAGGTCAGAATTACTACGTTTAGCCCAGTACACACAAAGCTCTATGCGGCATTTGTCAAAGGACAAGCCTCGCTAAACCAAATCAGCCACACAGTCCGGCCCTTGAGGTATATTTCGCCCGATTCAGAAGCAGCTGCTGAGAGAGAGAGAGAGAAGAGAGAGAGAAGAACGAGAGAGAGAGAGAGAGAGAGAGAATGTGTGTGTGTGTGTGTGTGTGTGTGTGTGTGTGTGATTACTGTGAATGAAGTCGACATGACCCACAATTTTCTTGCTGCGCTTTTCCCCTCCAAAAACCCTGTGCTCCTTCAACAGCGCACGACTCCAAAGAGTCCACATACGTAGTGCAGTTCTCCTATTCGCGTGGGGACGTTGCATTGAAACAACTTCATCATGGGCCACAAATCTGAAGTCAAAATCTTGTTCACATTTTTTTTGTTGGGGGGGGGGGGGGGGGGGGGGGGGGTCAGAGAAGCATGGCGACTTTCACGGTTCTGTTCCTACCTGACCTGTACTGTAAAACTGAACTCTGACCTGCGCTGGAAGTAGGAAGGGACGCTTCGCCCCCCCCGTAGTCAATTGTTTATTTTTTTTTCTTTTCCCTTTGGTCATCTTACAATTTATAGTTAAGAGACAGAGCTGAATGCACATAGTTCATATTAAAAAGAAAAAAGCGTGCACTTTTGTGATTACCTGTTAATAACCTCTTCGTCAATAATGAACTTGCCCTCCCCCCCCCCCCCTTCCCTCCTCCACACCCACCATCATTCTCTTACCATATCTCTCACTATACACCACACACACACACACGCACGCACGCACACACACACGCACTCACATACATACACAACACACACACACACACATACACACACACACACACACACACACACACACGCACATACACACACACACGCACGCACACACGCACACACATACACACACACACATACACACACACACGCACGCACACACGCTCACCACACACACACTCTTCTCCCCCCCCCCCCCCCCCATCCTTTTATTTTGTTGTTAGTCCCTCCTCTGTCCCTTCCTCCTGGCTGTCTGTACCCCCCCTCCCCCCAACCTCTCTTCCCCCGCCCACCCCCACTCCCTCCACACGCGCGCGCCCCCACACACACACATACACACAGGCGCGCGCGCGCGCGACACACACACAACACATACATACGCGCGCGCGTGCACACACACACCACACACACACACTATTTCATACTGAGAATACCGGCAAAAACCTTGATTTGACTAACAACAACAACAACAACAACAACACCAACAATAACAAAAGTCATGCAGTAACTTCCCATATACATCCTGGCCATCTGCCAGCTCTCCCCCCCAAAAAAAAAACCCTCCCCTTCCCCGCCCCCCCCCCCCCCCTTCCCATATGTCACGTGGCTAGCAAATTCAGCGCGGCCCTGATTGTGTGTGTGGGGTGGGGGGGGGGGGGGGGGGGGGCGAAAACGGTTCATACGTCACTTTAATTTCCTCGGGTTTCGTTGTCGGCCATGTCTGTAGCACGAGTGCTGTATGAGTCATAAGCGGAGGAAGAGGTAAGAGAGAAAACATGGAAAGATGGGTTGTCGTTGTCGTTGTTATTGTTTCACTGTAGTGCATCATGATAGTCAGCTTCCGAGTGCTGTCTGTTACTCAGGCTTCCTTCCCCATTGTGTCAAGCGCACAGGTCAGGGTCGTTGGTGCATTGTTTGTTTATCGTGTTTTTTTTTTGTTTTTGTTTTTGTTTTTTGGTTTTTTGTCGGTCTTCTTTGTGATTATTATTATAATGCTTAGCATTGTTTGTGTATGCTTGTGTTACACTGTATGTTTGTATATGAGACCGTGAAAGAGATTTAAAGATATATATATATATATATATATATATATATCAATCCCTTAAACCTTTTTTTTTGGGGGGAGGGGCGTGGTAGACGTAAATTGAACACAGCAAACAACAACGAACACTGTACAAATACACTAGGATGTGTACTGATAAACAAAATGCAGCAGTTTGTTGTAACACCGTGGCTGAAAGAGAGAATGAGCGGAGGCTCAATGGCAGGAATGAGACGACTTTAGAGAAGATTACGAATTAAGCACTGAATTTAATAATGTCTTCTTACCATAAAAAAAAAAATGATCTGTACAAAATATGAAGCGATTCATCTAAGACACGTGCATTTTCCAGAGAGACATGTATTTAGAGAGAAAGAGAGAGAGAGTGTATGTGTGTGTGTGTGAGTGTCTGAGTGTGTTTAAGAGAGAGAGAGAGAGAGAGAGATTATGGGAACAACACAGGCTTTTCACGATCTCGGCGCATAGGCTCGTGGGAGAGAGAGAGAGAGAGAGAAGAGGAGGATGATAATCTTTATTTCCAAGGGTAACAGATAAGCAAACATGCTTTTTTTTCATCCGGGCCTTGCCCCGCTAAGGGACTATCTAAGCATGATTCGCGACCAAAACTGAGAGAAAGTGGGGGAGAGCGTGCTCGCGCGCGCATGGGTGAGAGAGAGAGAGAGAGAGAGAGAGAGAGGAGAGAGAGAGAGAGAGAGCATAATTCACAATAACTTGGGGACAACTTTCGATCAAGTGCAACCGTTACTATACGGCCATAGCCAACCGACCGCAACCAACACCACCCACCTCACCACCACCCACCCGACCCCACATCCGTTTTTGTTTTTGAACAAAGAACCGTTTCCGCGAAGCGAAGCACCGGCCGAGTTTGACTGCAAGCGACAGATGGCGCGAGTGTCATTGTAAGCGGGGTTGTCTCCCTTCCCGTTTTCTGCCTGGAGCGACCCGGGCCGGGGCATTATTGATTCAGTGTGTGTGTGTGTGTGTGTGTGTGTGAAATGAGTGTGTGTGTGAAATGTGTGTGTGTGTGTGTGTGTGTGTGTGTGAGAGAGAGAGAGAGAGAGAGAGAGAGAGAACTATGTCAGTGTGTGTGTAAAAGGGAGAATAGATCTTTACAGATTAGGTATTGTTGGTGAACCGCTTTTTGGTGAGAATTTATCAAGATTATCGGCGAAAAATCTCCATAGTTCATCACAATAAAACCAACAAGAGAGAGAGAGAGAGAGAGAACCATGTCAGTGTGTGTGTGAGAGAGAGAGAGAGAAGGGGGGGGGGGGGGGGTAGATTATAACTCACGAACAACTTTTTGGTGAGAATATATTAAGCTGAGCAGATTAGCATTTTCATAGTGTTTTTTTTTTTTTTTTTTTTACTAGTTCATAACAATGAGACCAGTGAGAGAGAAAGGGATAGAGAGAGAACAGACTAGCTTAACGCTTGCATACAACTCTTTTGTGAAAATGTATGAGGCTGAGCAGATTAACGGTTTTCTTCAAATAGTTCATAACAATAAGATCATAAGACAGACAGACAGACAGATAATCAGTGACCAGAAAGTCAGCAACACTTTTTGTTCCGATCATGTGCAATGTACATGTTATAGAATCCCCCCCCCCTTTTTTTTTTTTTTTAATCATCCACCGCAAGTCTTTGTCCACAAACTCGGAAGTTGACACGCGACGTTTCGTGTGCTGGGAATCGAGACAGACCACGTGACCCCATGCGTTGCCGTGGAAACCGACCTCGGTGCACGCGGGTTATGAAGCCACCCGTGCCAGGGGAAAACAATGGGTGGAATGAGATCGAGGCACTCCATGATGCAGGCTTCAGGGGGTCACGTGGGGTTGAGCGGGAGCGTGGTGGGGTGGTTCCTTGGTTAGGACACCCTGGGTGACCTGAGATTGTTTGTAGTACCGATCTGCTGAAAATGATGAATCAGTTGGTCAGCTTTTGTTGCTGAAGAAGACAAATACTGCCAATGCAACCGTTCCGTCGTGATGAAATTGATTCTCTGTCTGTCTGTCTGTCTGTCTCCCTTTCTCTGTCTGTCTGTCGTTTGCCTCTCTTCTCTCTCTCTCTCTCTCTCTCTCTCTCTCTCTCTCTTATGCCGAGGCAGGTTACTGAAAGAATTTAGTGTTTTAGAGTCATCGTATGAGGTCATCAGTAGATGCTACCCTGTAGTTAACCTAACGCGTCGGGACCGTCCACTTTAAAAAACAAACCAACAAACTGTATTTCCCGTCGCTTATAGCGTTTGAAGCAAAAGGATGTTTCTCGCAAATGTACCTGTTCTGTTGCAGTGGCAATATCCAGGAAAGGCGGGACATAGCCCATTGTTAACAGGTGTCATTGCACTCTTTGTCATGTCTGTAATTATATTGAGCTGTCAGAGGAAATCAGCCAGAGCTGGATCTGTCAGCCGGACATCAACTAGCGAGATCATGAATCGGTGAGTTCCGTCTGTTGACAAGCGAAGAGTGAAAGACTGTGAAGTCACGTAGCCGGTGGTCACTCCACAAGGCAGAAATTGGCACCTTAACTGGTCAGCGTGTGTATAATTTTTCAGATTTAAGTGACTGCTTTTTTTGTACTCATCTCAAGCGTAAAACACCTGCATATAGCCCCAAGTGTATATATCTTCTTGTTTCTGATTTACCTGACTTTATTTTGTGTACTCCCAGTTCTTATAGAACAGGGAGTACTTTACAATGGGAACGAAGAAATGCTGTCTGTGTGTCAGTCTGTCTGTCTGTCTGTGTCAGTCTGTCTGTCTGTCTGTCCATGGTCAAAATGTGTTCCACTCGCTTCAGACAAAACTTCTGGGCCGATCTTTCTGAAAATTTGTAGGTATGTTCATTATGGGTCACAGATGATGCCCAATGTTTTATTTTACCAGAATAGCTGTTACTAACGGCTATAAATGATAATTTAAAAACAATCAAATCCGATAAGGGAAATAACCACCGCACTGTCGAGTTTTTTCTTCCACTAACTTGAAACTGTCTCCCTTGTCTGTCACTGTACTGGGAGTACGTTTATAAGCTTTGCATCTTGTTAGACTGATATCAGGCGTGTAGCATCTGCATGCAGCTCTTCTTCTCTCCTTCGGTTTTGTCATGTTTTTGTTCTTCTTGTTCTCCTGTTACATTCCCTCCTTTTCCACCACTTCCTCCGTCAGCTGCATTTTCTCCTTCCCCATTCCCCCCTCCCCCTTCATCTCTTCCTGCTTCTTCTCCACCTTGATGTTTGTTTTCTTCCTCGTTCCGCTGCTTGAACTGCAAGTGGTGAGATGGTGACATTTATGACCGTCTTTAATGCCACACTAGTAAGGTAAGCTCACTTTAGTATGCAGACTTGTGTGTGTGTGTGTGTGTGTGTGTGTGTGTGTGTGTGTGTGTGTGTGTGATCTTTTCAACGGCACACAGAGGTCTAACTCTTCCACGAGGGATGAAGTGGAATTTAGCATGCGTACTAGTTTCTTTTTCTTTCCTTCTTTCTTTTCTTTCTTTCTTTCTTTTTTTCTTTTCTTTCTTTTTCTTTTCTTTTCTGTACTTTTCTTCCTTCAGTTTTCAGTGTACATGCATACATATATAAGGTGTTCATGGCCTTTGCCTTGTCTTTCAGACGTTTAAGCCATCACAGCTGACTGCCTGTGTCTGTTTTGTTGTTGTTGTTGTTGTTTTTTAACAACACTGGACATGGTCACCACGGCGTCAGATCTTTACCCGTGTTTCGTCGCCGGCGGTCAGTGTACTGTTTGACTTTGAAACTCGCCCGTGGGAAAGTCATAGTACACACCCATTCGCTGCGGTCCGTGACCTGCCTATGGCGACCATTGTGTGGTCACAATCCAAACATACTGCCCAACTGCTGCCGTTTGGACAGTCACTCCGTAAACGTGTTTTCCCACAAGCGCAGGAAAGGCCTTGGGGGGCATGATTAAAATAATTGAACAGAAATATTATTGATGAAACAACTTCCGTGAGAAATTTTACTTCAATAATTGAACAAAAACAATTACCGATAAAACAACCCTTGTGTAAAATTTGGCTTCAATAGAACCCTGTGCCATTGTTATGCTACATTCTCTAGTTAAACCCCGGAAGTGATACATAGTAAAGATAAAAGAGTGCACACCAGTTGGGTTGTATGGTGTGGATGAATTACAAGACCCGTCACACGTAACGGCTGGAACCTGCGTGTGTTGGCCTTTGTGTTATTACATCCAATGAGCCATCCGAATACATTTTTTTTTTTTTTTTACGTTGACGGTTGCAGTCTTGACAATGTCTCGTTAAATTTGTTTTCCCGCTGCTTGAAGGCGAGAATACCTTAGAGACAACGCAAGATACTTTTTTTTAAAGCTATTATGATTGAAACCAGCCTTAGTGAATGCTTTGCTTATGATGATAACGGTCGACAGTAAATACTTTTTAACAACGTTCTCGTCGCCTTAACCCCATGACGGAGTAATTTAAGGGGGGTGGGGGGAGGGGGGGGGGGGCGGAGGGGGCTGAGCGTATGTCGAAGAAGACATGGGGGTGGGGTGAGGTGTATAGATGGCGGTCTCTTGAAGTAGGAGCACACAAATGAGTATAATAGTGTTCTGGGTATGTTGCATTGGAATATAACTTAGCATCGTTCCTGGCGAGCAAAGCATCGACCCCGTCATTTCCTAGCATGTCTATGCGCACCCCACGCAGGCGCGCGCACGCACGTACACGTACACGTACACACATACACACACACACGCGCGCGCGCGCGCGCGCGGCATCCACTCCCGTCACAAGAAAGAAAGAGAAGTACCCAAAACAAAACCAACCAAAACGAGCGGGCCGAGAAAAAAAAAGCTGTTACTGCCTCCCCACAATCCCACTCCCATCCTTCCCCCCCCCCCCCCCCCCCCCCCCCCCCCCCCCCCCCCCCCCCCCCCCCCCCCCCCCCCCGCCCCTACCCGTCCGTTGGAGAAAAACGGTTACCGTGGCGATTCTTCCTCACCGGCTGAGAGTTGGACAGACAGGCCTTGGCGCTTGGAGGTCAGTTTACCCTGCTCTGACAAAGGTCACCGTCGCTTCCCGAGCTGTGATCGACTGCAGCGTCCCCCCCCCCTCCCCCCACTCCTCCTGTCCTCCCCCTCTTCCCTTTAACGGAAATATTGATCAGGCATCGACGTTTTGCGCGGAGGTCAGGTTGTTTTCAGATCTTCGTGACACAGTCGAGTCGCGACTGTCGTCTGCTTCGGCGGTGTCAAGTTGTCGAGTGAGTAGAAAACGTCTGGCGTGTGATTCCCCCGTCGTTCTAGTTGTGTAGGATTTCCAAGATCGTTAGATGTGACGATAACGTTCATCAGATTCGCCAGGAATTTGCATGCTTTTCGTTTTATTTTTGTTCTCGTTGTTTGTTTTTGTTGCATAAAGCCTTGCCACCATTTTTTTTAATGTTTTTTTTTTTTTTTTTTTTCATCAAATGGCTAGTTCGTCTGCTAATTTCAACTGAAACAGAAAATGTAAGGAAGAAGCCTGCTAGTAGCTTAAGAGCACAGCATTCAATGTGACGTTGTCAGAGACGTGGTGGATTCTATTTATTTGTTTGTTTGTTTATGTTTTTCAGTTTCAGTTGTGCGGAAAACGTAACAGACTTACAGTAGCAACATTTATCCACGCGAAAATGTCATCGTGGTGTTATGCCAGATTTGCATCCTGTTGTCCCGACATATTATTTGAAAGTTTGCACAGGTACTTTGGAATGCACTGGTCGTGGACCTCAAAATGAAATGTACTTAATTTGTTTGCCGCCCCCCCCACCCCCACCCCCACCCCCCCCCTTTTTTTTTTTTTTTTTTTGCCACGTTGTCAATCACAGTGCAAATGTGTGCGGACGCCGGAGATATTTTGAAGGTGAACTGTAGCCCCCACCCCCACTCCCACCCCCACCTGGAAATTCTGTTAAGAACCGAAAAGAAATCCCCCATCTTTGGTGTCGCTCACTTGGACTGCCTTGATGTTGATCTTTAACTTCATCAGTTCCGTTGTTGTTTTCATGGTGTATTCACCTGCCCTGTCTCTGTTGTGTCAAAACGTCTGTATCCACCCACTCCCGCCTTTGTTGTCCCCCCCCCCTCCCCAAGTCTGTATCGTTGTAAACTCGAGATTGTACACAGTAGTGCACTTGTGGTCATTAAGCTGTGTTGTTAGGGACTTTTTTTTTCTTTACAATGTGACATATGTAATTTTGTGACACTACAGGATCGTTCTTTTCGGTACTAGTTTGCCCTCTGTGGTCAACTTGGCAGTATACACGACTTTCTTCGTCGTCTTCTTCTTTTTCTTCTTCTTTTTTTTTTCTCCTCCTCCTCCTTTACATTGTTATTATTATTATTATGTTTTTACTTTCTTTTAAACTGATAAGTCAGACGGAATGTCTGGCCCACTGAGCGCGGCTTTATCTTAGCTGCCTCTAACTCTGAGGACGTGAGTCAGACATATACGACAGAACAACGATAAACAGTCACAGGATCGTTCAAGAGCTTTAAAGAGTGTATTGTTCCTGTAAAGATGAATATTCTCGTATCAGCTTATCAGTAAAGACATTTTACAACACAGAGACCGGCCAGGGAATAGGAATTTCAGTGTGTGTCTTGGCATCCGAGACGCAGTGTCATCGCACCATCTTCCGATGTTCTGTCAATAGCAAAGTACTGTCACCACGCTGCGCATTCCCACTCGTCTGTCTACTACAGAGACGCCCTGGCTCGTTTTTGCTGATAGTAGTTCCCAACGTCAGCAGTCTGCGTGAGTCTCAGGTGGCCGTTAAGTTACCCACCGGAGGAGACTACGCTGGCGCTAAATCATGTTGGTGGGGGCCGTCCTGATTCAACATGCGCGGGACACAACCAGCTTATCACGCCCCCCCCCCCTCTCCCCCCCCCCCCCCCACCTCTTCCCTCAGCACCAATCCCGGATCACCTGGTATGGGTATCAGCCCCCCCCCACCCCCATCTTCCCTCTTCCACCCCCCTACCCTGTTCCCATTCCTCCCATTCCTCAACTGTTTCCCCAAATTATGGCGTGTCTCTCACCTCCGTTGTGGAAGACCGCTGCCACATCTTCGCCACAAATCGGAAGACCCTGCTCCGGAATGCGTACTTCTGACCTTGGCTCCAACCTCAACCAGACCCTAACCTTACCTCAAACCCAGACCCAACCTAACCCTTATCCTAATCCGAACTCAAACCTTACCTTAACTGTGTTAAACCATTTGAAAAAAAAAAAATCTTCATTGACAAATTTATACGCCGTGTAGGGGGGGACTGTGAAATAGTCTTTTTTCCAGCCGTTAAACTCCCCATGATGAGTCATCCTACTGTGTGCCTTATTTCTCTTCTTGCTATTCGACTTACTCTGTGTGTGTGTGTGTTTGTTTGTTTTTTTTTCTCGAGATCACAGGCTATTAATGAATGGGACTGTTTAAAAAAAAAAATGGGGGGGGGGGGGGGGGGGGGCGGTGAGGGAGAAGATAGATGGGGAACGGGGGAATAGATGGAGTAAAGGGAGGGAAGGAAAGGGGAAAGGGAGATTTTAATGTACTTGTGATTCCCCCCCCCCCCCCCTCCCTTTAATTCAACTGAATTGTGTACAAGATTTTCGTCCACTTTAGTTCCCCATCCGTTGACGTTCGTACACATACTTGTCATTTGCCATTACGTTGATTCTTGATGTCATTTCTGTTGTCGGTGTTCGGAGAAGAGGAGGCAAACAAACAAGCAAAAAAAAAAAAAAAAAAAAATCTTGCAGTGTTCATGAAAGTGCTCAAGAAATAGTAAAAAAAAAAAAATGTTTCTTTCCAATCCTCTTGAGGTGGACTGGCATTCACTCTATGGAGTTTGGTGATGGGCACAATAGTAGACTTTTTCTTTCTTTTTTTTTTTTTCTTTTTTGCTTGTAACCTTTCTTGTCAGGTATATAGAACAAAACACGGATGGGCCACTTCAGTGTTAGCCGTAGAGAGTTTTTTTTTTTTTATTCCTCGATCCTGACCTAAAGTATGGTACTGCAAAAATGTACATATTCCTCCTCTTCTCTCTCTCTCTCTCTCTCTCTGTCTGTCTGTCTCTCAGTGTGTGTGTGTGTGTGTGTGCGCGTGCGTGCGTGCGTGCGTGTGTGTGGTCTTTCAATATGTGTCTTAGTAGCCCTGTAGTGGTGAGGAAATGCAAACCTATTTTGTTTATGAAAACACCGCAAATCTCACATTAAAAAAAAAAAAAAAAAAAAAAAAAAATCAAGTTTTATATAAATGTGATTCTGTATTCTCTTATTCGTAAAGAGTGAGGAAGCTCCGTGGTGCATTCCATGTCATGTACCTCTCACAAATGAAACATATTCTTTTAGAGTGTTGGGATTTGCATGACGTGAGACAACATGAAAACCTTGTTCAGAGACGTTCCCCTGATGTGATCTTTGAATTCTTGAAAGAGATTGACATTTTTCATCTGATGTGAGATTTTACAAGGGAAAGATTTTTTCAACAAAATTTCGGGTATATGTGTGTGTGTGTGTTTTTTGTTTTAATTTTTTTTTTTTAAAGATCTACTTTAAAGAGTTGCATGAATGAATGACTTGTGAGTTGACTTCAACGCGGTGACAGCTGATATGGCCCTTTGTGGTCGGCTGGGCTATAAGCATCATTCCCTTACCTTACCTTCTTTCGCTCATGTTCACGTTATTGGCTGTTCGTTGTTGTTGCTTCTACTTGTCTTCATCTTTTTCCTAGTCAGGTACAAGGATCAGGAACACTTTCTGAGGACCCCTTACAGATATGTACCATCGTTTGCTGAAGCCCCCTGCACACTGCTCTCCCCTGGCGCACCTGTGAGCTCTCTGTTGATTGGCTGGCGGAGAAGACTTGACAGAACCCCAGCCACAGACATGTGGTGGTCATGCAGATTGCCAAGACTCTGTTAGTGCCTAACTGGCCGACCTGACCGGGCTGTTAGTTCACTTCGCCTGGCCGTAGGGTCGGTCTTGGGGTTCACTGTGGTGCTGACGATGGCGTGTGTGTGTGTGTGTGTGTGTGTGT
>CM065725.1:60955292-60965292 GCA_033310375.1 Conus canariensis
AGAAAGGTTCTGTGTAAAATGTCCTTCTTGGCCTTCTTTATCAGTTAAAAAAAAACAAGAAAGAAACTTCTGCGTGAACTATCCTTCTTTGTCCTTGATCAGTAAAGAAAACAAAGAAACGTTCTGTGTAAAATATTCTTCGGCCTTCTTCATCTGTAAAGAAAACAAAGAAACGTTTTGCGTGAACTATCCTTTGACTTTCTTTATCAGTTAAAAAAAAAAAGAAAAGAAACGTTCTGTGTAAAATACCTTCCTTGACCTTCTTTGTGTGTGAAGAAAACAAAGAAACGCTCCGTGGAAAATATCCTTCTTTGGCCTTCTTGATCAGTAAAGAAAACAAAGAAATGTTTTGCCTAAAATATCCTTCGTTGGCCTTCTTTGTCTGTAAAGAAAACAAAGAAACGTTCCGCGTAAGATATTCTTCTTTGGCCTTCTTGATCAGTGAAGAAAAAGAAATGTTCCGTGGTAAAATATCCTTCTTTGACATTTTTTTTTTAAAATCTGCAAAGGAACGTTCTGCGTAAAATATCCTTCGTTGGCCTTCTTTGTCTGTAAAGAAAACAAAAAAACGTTCCGCGTAAGATATCCTTCTTTGGCCTTCTTGATCAGTGAAGAAAAAGAAATGTTCCGTGTAAAATATCCTTTGACATTTTTTTTAATCTGCAAAGAAACGTTCTGCGTAAAATATCCTTCGTTGGCCTTCTTTGTAATGTCAGCAAGGTCTGACCAGCGCGTTGGGCTAATGCGTAGGTCAGACATCCGCTGAGTCGTAGCCACGAGACCCTCTTCTTCAATTGTCTCATCTTTGTTGTTGATTCATTTATCCATCAGCTTCAAATCATGCGTAGCGCGGTCTCAAAACTTAGCGGATGTGGTGTAGCGTATATGGACTAGTCCGCTCGCGGTGACGCCTCCTTGATGAAACTGAAACTGTCTGTAATGAAAACAAAGAAATGTTGCTTGTAAAATATCCTTCTGGAGGGTAGGGCGAGGGTGTTGGGGGGTGGGGGTGGGTGGGAGATGGGTTGAAGAAGACGACGTGGAAAATGAAAACACGACATCTTTCTCACTGACAGCATTGGGAAATCACCGACTTCTGTATTTTCGGCCTGTTTCTTTGTTTTTAACAATTTTGTTGTTGTCGTTCTATGTGCCTGATCACAGTGGCCTTTCGTCTCCTGGATGGAACTCATCAGAGAGCCTGGTTGGTCTTCAGCAGTAGTAGCAGTCCTCCCACGGTACTTACACGTAGGACACCACCTACGATTCTGTGGTGTTTGTAGAGCGCGGCGGGTGGAACATCACCATCCAGTAGGGGGAATGGAAGAGAACGACAATAAAGAAATAAGGTACCCCCCAAAAGAATAATAGGAAATGAAAACTAAAGAACGTGATTAAGGACATTTCCACAGCTTTCTTTATTTTTGAATTGGGGAGGGGGGGGGGGGGGGGGGCTTTGGGATGAAGTAATATCTCTCAGCTTTCTTTGATTTTGTGAAGACCAGAAAATAACTGAATATTTGGAGAAACGTTAATCCTTTTAAACCTTTTTTTTTTCAGGAGAAGAGAGGGAAATAAAGTATGCACTGGGGGGGGGGGGGGGGGGGGGGGGGGGGATGATTTTTACCATTTTTCTTTTCTTTTCTTTACTTGTTTAACGTATCTGTCTTTTAAGCGAAGAAGAGAAACGTTTTGGGTAGTATAGCACTCTGAAGCGTTCTTAATGTGTATGACAAGAATGGCGGGAATGTTTGGGTGGTCTACCATTTTTCAGTATTCTGTTTATATAAAGAGAAGAGAACAAAGGACCGTTTTGGATAACACACCTTTCTTTAGCTTTCTTGATCTGCAAAGAGAAGAAAAGCAAGGTAACGTTAGTTTCTCCACATTCCCTGACTTGTGAAGAGATGAAAGCGGAGGGTAATGCGTGGAAATGGACTCGGAGGGTAATGTGTGGAGATGGACTCGGAGGGTAATGTGTGGAAATGGACTCGGAAGGTAATGTGTGGAAATGGACTCGGAGGGTAATGCGTGGAAATGGACTCGGAGGGTAATGTGTGGAAATGGACTCGGAGGTTAATGTGTGGAAATGGACTCGGAGGGTAATGTGTGGAAATGGACTCGGAGGGTAATGTGTGGAAATGGACTTGGAGGTTAATGTGTGGAAATGGACTTGGAGGGTAATGTGTGGAAATGGACACGGAGGGTAATATGTGGAAATGGACTTGGAGGGTAATGTGTGGAAATGGACTTGGAGGGTAATGTGTGGAAATGGACACGGAGGGTAATATGTGGAAATGGACACGGAGGGTAATATGTGGAAATGGACTCGGAGGATAATGTGTGGAAATGGACTCGGAGGATAATGTGTGGAAATGGACTCGGAGGATAATGTGTGGAAATGGACACGGAGGGTATATGTGGAAATGGACTTGGAGGTTAATGTGTGGAAATGGACTCGGAGGGTAATATGTAGAAATGGACTCGGAGGGTAATGTGTGGAAATGGACTCGGAGGGTAATGTGTGGAAATGGACTTGGAGGGTAATGTGTGGAAATGGACTTGGAGGTTAATGTGTGGAAATGGACTCGGAGGGTAATATGTAGAAATGGACTCGGAGGGTAATGTGTGGAAATGGACTCGGAGGTTAATGTGTGGAAATGGACTCGGAGGGTAATATGTAGAAATGGACTCGGAGGGTAATGTGTGGAAATGGACACGGAGGATAATATGTAGAAATGGACTCGGAGGGTAATGTGTGGAAATGGACTTGGAGGTTAATGTGTGGAAATGGACTCGGAGGGTAATATGTAGAAATGGACTCGGAGGGTAATGTGTGGAAATGGACTCGGAGGTTAATGTGTGGAAATGGACTCGGAGGGTAATATGTAGAAATGGACTCGGAGGGTAATGTGTGGAAATGGACTTGGAGGTTAATGTGTGGAAATGGACTTGGAGGGTAATATGTAGAAATGGACTCGGAGGGTAATGTGTGGAAATGGACTCGGAGGTTAATGTGTGGAAATGGACTCGGAGGGTAATATGTAGAAATGGACTCGGAGGGTAATGTGTGGAAATGGACACGGAGGATAATATGTAGAAATGGACTCGGAGGGTAATGTGTGGAAATGGACTTGGAGGGTAATGTGTGGAAATGGACTCGGAGGGTAATATGTAGAAATGGACTCGGAGGGTAATGTGTGGAAATGGACTCGGAGGTTAATGTGTGGAAATGGACTCGGAGGGTAATATGTAGAAATGGACTCGGAGGGTAATGTGTGGAAATGGACACGGAGGGTAATGTGTGGAAATGGACTCGGAGGGTAATGTGTGGAAATGGACTCGGAGGGTAATGTGTGGAAATGGACTCGGAGGGTAATGTGTGGAAATGGACTCGGAGGGTAATGTGTGGAAATGGACTTGGAGGTTAATGTGTGGAAATGGACTCGGAGGGTAATGTGTGGAAATGGACTCGGAGGTTAATGTGTGGAAATGGACTCGGAGGGTAATATGTAGAAATGGACTCGGAGGGTAATATGTAGAAATGGACTCGGAGGGTAATGTGTGGAAATGGACTCGGAGGGTAATGTGTGGCAATGTATTCGGAGGGTAATGTGAAGAAATGTAATCGGAGGGTAATGTGTGGCAATGTATTCAGAGAGTAATGTTTGATGGGAGGGCAATGTGTGGAAATGTGCTCGGAGAGCAGTGTGTGGAAATGGACTCGGAGGGTAATGTATGTAATGCAGTGTGTTTCAGCTTTTGCTCTAAAGTGGCGTTCACATCGTATAACTGCACACATTCTCTGTTTCTGCGTCGGCGCGAGCTAACTCTAGCAGGGCCCCCGAATATCATGTACTTCGTGTGAACACACGCGTAAACGTTGCATTACGTCGCTAGCTGACTGCTTGAGCAAACTGGGTGGCAGTTGGGTGAGCGCTTTGTACATTAAAAGCATGAAGCTTGTTCTCGGGTTAGCTGTTCCTGGCCATACGGAGAGGGCTTGGTAATAATATAAAGGAAAAAGATGGAAGATGTTGGAAGATTCGTTTCTAACGACAACAGAGCTTGGCCGCTCAGCAGCGCTCTGCTACAATACCAGCACCCGTGTCTTGTGTGATGACAAGTACGAGAATGACGCTAGGTTGAAGATTGCCAACAGTACCATTGCGGAAGTTAATACACTTTTTTTTCCACCCCGACATATTTGCGTAAATGTTAATTATCAGTGAGACTAATTAACCTGCTTGGTTTGGG
Organism: Conus canariensis; assembly: GCA_033310375.1. Lineage (NCBI taxonomy): Eukaryota > Metazoa > Mollusca > Gastropoda > Neogastropoda > Conidae > Conus > Conus canariensis. The sequence goes on from CM065725.1 coordinate 60,959,550, forward strand.
GTGCCTGTCTGTGTCAAGTCTTCAACGCTGAGCCACACTGGTGAAGTGGAATATGGAGCAGATGGACCCGAAAGCAAAGTTTGTAAAGGTTTCAAGACTTTGAAGCGCAAAACATGCCCAGTTCTCGTCTGTTACTTGATTGTCGAGCGAGGCCAAGTCACGTGACTGTTGACATCGCCATTCATTGGTTGGTTATGGGAAATGCGAGAAATGTTTGTTTGTTTTTTGTTTGTTTGTTTGTTTTTTTACTACTAGCGCAACGGGGGATGAATTCACGCGAGAGGGAGGTTCGAAACTTCTTGTAAAACCGTTGTCAGCTGGGAAACGCTGCACGCTTGTTTAGGTACCATAGTTTTTTTTTTAGTTTTTTGTTTGTTTGTTTGTTTGAACACCCCACCCCCACCCCGCCCACCTCGACTCCCACATGATATAGCTTAAAAAAACACAAAACATCATTGCTCCCAATACAAGAAACACACACACGCACACACACACACACACACACACACACACACACACACACACACACACACACACACACTTTTCTCTCTCTCTCTCTCTCTCTCTCTCTCTCTCTCTCTCTCTGTCACACACACACACACACACACACTCACAAACACACACGCGCGCGCGCGCGAACCCCCCCCACCCCCCCCCACCCCCACCCTCCCACACACACACACACGCACGCACGCACGCACACACACATACATCACGCATGCACGTACACGTCCGCGGTAACTTAATAAGACTGAATAACCCGAGCGTCTAGGTCTCGCAGCGCTCGATATAGTCGTTTTGTCGGTGGGGAGGGGGGGGGGGGGGGGGGGGGGGGGAGGGGAGAAAAAGAAAGAAAGAAGAAGAAGAAGAAAAAAGAAGGAAAATAAAGAAAGAAAAGGGGTGGGAGGGACGGGTCGGAGGAGGAGGAGGAGGAGGTGGAGGTGTGAATAATATGACAGCGAGCGTGTTTACGACGCAGTAAATAACCATAGGCACTGGGAAATCCCTGCCTTTTTTGGGGGGGGGGGGGGGGGGGGGGTGTGCAGAAATAGGTGGATGGAGGAGGAGGAGTAGAAGATGGGGAGAGGAGGGTTGGGGAGAGGAGAAGGGTCACAGTGCGAGTGTTGTGTGTGTGTTGAGGGGGGGGGGGGGGGGGGGGGTACACTGAGTATGTGTGTGTGTGTGGGTTTACATTTGTGTGGGTTTACATTTGTGTGTGTGTGCATGTGTGTGCGTGCGCTTGTATGTTCCATTGTGAACTTGCAGGTTGGTGTGTCTCAGATCTTGATAATGGTAATCATGCCCTGTGCGTGCCGGCACCCGATGAACAAAGCGCAAGGGGGTGGTTGAAGGGGGTGGGGGTCAGGATTGCTCCAGGCTGGTTGGTTGGGCAGTTGAGGACAGTTATGCTATAGGGCCCACTGGTACCTTCGAGTGTGGTGTTTTTTTTGTTTTTTTGTCTCATGATAATCGTCTAATTCTTCCTCATCTGGGTCTCCGTCTCTTTGACTCTCTCCCTGTCTGTCTGTGTGTCTGTCTGTCTCTCTCCGCCCCCCTCTCTCTCTCTGTTTTGTATTCGTATTCTCTCTCTCTCTCGCACGCTTGCTCGCGCGCGCCCATGCGCGCTCGTGCACAGAGAGAGAGAGAGAGAGAGAGAGAGAGAGAAGTGTCTCCAAACAAAATTTCTGAAAGGAACTCGCCAAATAAAACCTCGAAGTTCCCGTAATAGAGCCGTGGTTTGCCCATGTACAGTTGTGTTGCAAGATTTAGGCACTGTCTGGCCCACGGCATCAGCGTTTGCCGCGAGCGTTTCAAGCGTCCTGTAGCGGCCCACAGTGAAACGAAATGGCGGCGTTTGCTTTCGCATTTCGGTTTCCATGTTTGCGTGTGTATTTGGGATTTCATTTTCGAGAGTGTTTCTGACACCAAAAACACCACTCTCCTGCTGATATTTTAAAGAGCTGTGTATATCATGATATCCGTATCAGGCTGTTCTCTAAAGAAAAGCCTTCCTCATAGTATCGTCCCCGGTCGTTTCAATGAGGAAAATTAGGACCGCTTATCGACACACGAGAGTTATCTCTCTTGTGTTGAAGTTCAGCAACCACAGCCTCGTTCCTTCAACCACACCGATCCCTGCTGCTGAACTTCCGCAAATTAAAGCGGCGCACTGCTGCCCGGAAACTCGCGACTATACTGTCGACGGCAACTTGAAACAGGTGATTTTTTTTTTCAGAACGTTGGACGAAGAGTCTCCTTACCTTTCAAGTGCAATGGAAAACAAACGCACTGTCAAGTCCTTCACCAATCAACTCCATGGGACTCTGTCAGTGTCAACACACGGTTGGGGGGGGGGGGGGGGGGGGGGGGCTGGGGGACTCTTAATCTGGGAAATGTTTAAAAGCCACAACCATGATTTAGCGGTCTTAAGAAATTTGTACATGTTTGTATAACTTGGTGACTGACCTACAGACATCCTAGATGGAGATAACACTACAGACATCCCTACAGGGAGGTAACACTACAGACATCCCTACAGGGAGGTAACACTACAGACACCCCTACAGGTTGATAACACTACAGACATCCCTACAGGGCGATAATGCTACAGACATCCCTACAGGTTGATAACACAACAGACAGACCCCTACAGGTTGATAACACTACAGACATCCCTACAGGTTGATAACACTACAGACAGAAATCCCTACAGGAAGATAACACTACAGACATCCATACAGGGAGATAACGCTACAGACATCCCTACAGGTTGCTAACACTACAGACAGACATCCCTACAGGTTGATAACACTACAGACATCCCTACAGGATAATAAAACTACAGACAGACATCCCTACAGGGAGATAACACTACAGACATCCCTACAGGTAGATAACACTACAGACATCCCTACAGGGAGGTAACACTACAGACATCCCTACAGGGCGATAACGCTACAGACATCCCTACAGGTTGATAACACTACAGACATCCATACAGGGAAATAACACTACCGACAGATATCCCTACAGGTTGATAACACTACAGACATCCCTACAGGTTGATAACACTACAGACAGACATCCCTACAGGGAGATAACACTACAGATATCCCTACAGGTAGATAACACTACAGACATCCCTGCAGGGAGGTAACACTACAGACATCCCTACAGGGCGATAACACTACAGACATCAATACAGGTTGATAACACTACAGACAGACATCCATACAGGGAGATACCACTACAGACAGCCATCCCTACAGGTAGATAACACTACAAGACATCCCTACAGGTAGATAACACTACAGACATCCCTACAGGAAGATAACACTACAGACAGACATCCCTACAGGTAGATAACACTACAGACAGACATCCCTACAGGGAGATAACACTACAGACAGACATCCCTACAGGGAGATAACACTACAGGCATCCCTACAGGTTGATAAACACTACAGACAGACATCCCTACAGGGAGATAAACACTACAGACAGACATCCCTACAGGTAGATAACACTACAGACAGACATCCCTACAGGTAGATAACACTACAGACAGACATCCCTACAGGTAGATAACACTACAGACATCCCTACAGGGAAATAACACTACAGACATACCTACAGGGCAATAACACTGCAGACATCCCTACAGGCTGATAACACTACAGATATACCTACATGTTAATTAACACTACAGACAGACATCCCGACAGGTAGATAACACTACAGAAATCCCTTACAGAGAGATAACACTGCAGACATCCTTACAGGGAGGTAACACGACAGACATTCCTACAGGTTGATAACACTACAGAGATCCCTACAGAGAGATAACACTGCAGACATCCTTACAGGGAGGTAACACTACAGACGTCCATACAGAGAGATAACACTGCAGACATTCTTACAGGGAGGGAACACTACAGACATCCCTACAGGTAGATAACACTACAGAGATCCCTACAGAGAGATAACACTGCAGACATCCTTACAGGGAGGTAACACTACAGACATCCCTACAGAGAGATAAACACTGCAGACATCCCTACGGGAGATAAAACTACAGACATCCCTACAGGTAGATAACACTACAGACATCCTTACAGAGAGAGAACACTGCAGACATCCTTACAGGGAGGTAACACTACGGACATCCCTACAGAGAGATAACACTGCAGACATCCTTACAGGGAGGTAACACTACAGACATCCCCACAGGGAGGTAACACTAGAGGCATCCCTACAGGGAGGTAACTCTACAGACATCCCTACAGGGAGATAACATTACAGGCAGGTAACACTACAGACATCCCTACAGAGAGGTAACACTGCAGACATCCTTACAGGGAGGTAACACTGCAGACATCCCTACAGGGAGGTAACACTACAGACATCCCTAGAGGGAGGTAACGCTACAGACATCCCTAGAGGGAGGTAACACTACAGACATCCCTACAGGCAGATAACACTACAGACATATCTACAGGGAGGTAACACTACAGACATATCTACAGGGAGATAATCTACAGACATCCCTACGGTGAGATAATACTACAGACATCCCTACAGGGAGATAACACTACAGAGATCCCTACGGGGAGATAACACTACAGACATCCTACAGGGAGATAACACTACAGACATCCCTACAGGGAGGTAACACTACAGACATCCCTACAGGGAGATGAGACTACAGGCATCCCTACAGGGAGGTAACACTACAGACATCTCTACAGGGAGATAAGACTACAGACATCCCTAAAGGGAGGTAACACTACAGACATCCCTACAGAGAGATAAGACTACAGACATCCCTACAGGGAGGTAACACTACAGACATCCCTACAGGGAGATAAGACTACAGACATCCTTACAGGGAGGTAACACTACAGACAACCCTACAGGGAGATAAGACTACAGACATCCCTACAGGGAGGTAACACTACAGACATCCTACAGGGAGATAAGACTACAGACATCCCTACAGGGAGGTAACACTACAGACATCCCTACAGGGAGGGTAACACTACAGACATCCCTACAGGGAGATAACACTACAGACATCCTACAGGGAGATAACACTACAGACATCCCTACAGGGAGATAAAACTCTGTGTGTGTGTGTGTGTGTGTGTGTGTATGTGTGTGTGTGAGTTAGGATTTTTCAGAAACTGTATTTCATCATCTCAGTCATGTCAGAAGAGAAGCGAATGCGTGACACCCCCATTCCCAGAAAGTGTGGAATGTTTCGGTAAGGGCACGAGTGCGCATAAGCGTGTACGAGTGCAAAGATTATAACCTCGGTGTGTCAAGCCTGACTACTAATACATCCACTTAGTTCACTTAATCAAGCAATACCGTCACGGTTTCCCCTGTCCTGGACATGCACGCTCGCCCAGACAAACACACACACACACACGAACCAAACAGGCTCTTTGCCACGTTGGTTGTACACGCTGAAGAGATAAGGCAGACAGTGAAGAATCAGTTTCGTCAACAAACTAAGGGAGGGAGACGGGTTGGCGGTAAGCTGAAAATGCGGCTTCCGTCAGTACAAAAGAACGACGGATGCTTCCTGTTGGGGGTAACGAGACTTCCGTCCAAACGAATCAAGCGTGGGTCCTAATTGCTACCCCCGTTCCATGAATGAAACAAACTAACTAACAAACAAAAATCCGTTTTAAAGTATCTTGTCGTTTGGAAGTTTTGTACAGCAAAAAAAAAAAAAAAA
>CM065725.1:60974415-60981915 GCA_033310375.1 Conus canariensis
TTGAAGACAAAATCTTTCTGAAATTTGATAAATCTGTATTCAACTGCTCTTATGACTTCATAGCAGGTTTTGTGTACATTGCGCCAGAATATTCTGTGATATATAGCGAAGATAACGTCAATGGGATCGAATTGTTAGAAAACAACTTAGCTGATATTGAATGTATATTTCCTAACTTACCTTTGTGGAGATTTCAATGCTCGCACTGGTGGTCTTTATGACACTGAGGTTTCTAATGATAGACATGTACCTCAACTACAAGAAATTGATGACTTTTTCAATGTAGTAGCAATACCAGAAGAAAGGAGATCCAAAGACCCTAATTCGAATAAATTTGGACACGAACTTGTAGAAATGTTAAATGAACATGACCTTTACATTGTAAATGGACGGAAAGAAGACGACAAGGAAGGGGAAATAACCTGTGTGGCAAACAGGGATATGAGCACGGTAGACCATTTTGTTTGTTCAGCTTCTTTATTTCATTACATTAATGACATGTTTGTCGTAAACAGAAGTGAGTCAGATCATTTCCCTTTGGTTTCCGTATTTGACTTTTAATGAAAGTAACAATGTGATCGAGGAAGAGGATGTTTTACTTGAAGACAGGGTACGGTTTAGTTATAATGAAGAATTCCACAGTCAGTAGGCTACATTCAAACTGTCACGGAAAAGGAATCAGAATGGACAAATTTCGTATCTGCGTTAGACGCAGGGGTGAACGCGGGATCAGACTGGGTTGTTTCGTATATACAGAAGGCTGCAGAACCAATGAGATCAAAATTCAGAGAAAAAGAACCAAGCACGCAGCCAACTTGGTGGGATGAAGAATGTGAACAGTCAAAGCAGAATGAAAGGAACCAGGCACGCAGCCAATGGGTGGGATGAAGAATGTGAACAGTCAAGCAGAATAAATGCACGACTTTGAATCATTTCCGGAGGACAGGTGAACATTCCAAACTTAATGAATATTTCGAGTTGTGTGTGTGTGTGTGTGTGTGTGTGTGTGTGTGTGTGTGTGTGTGTGTGAGAGAGAGAGAGTATATGAGTGTGTTCGTATAGATAGTGTGTATTTGTGTATTTATGTATGTGCGTGCGTGCGTGCGTGCGTGCGTGCGTGTGTGTGTGGTGTGTGTGTGTGTGTGTGTGTGTGTGTGTGTGTGTGTGTGTGTGTGTGTGTTAGCGCGCGTGTATATGTGTGCGTGTGCGCGGTGTGTGTGTGTGTGTGTGTGTGTGTGTGTGTGTGTGTGAATTATGTTCCTTTTCTTTGAATGAAAAACGTTGACATTCAGTTCATAATGTTTTCTTAAATGTCAGTACAACCATGAGTTAATCTGACAATAAACTGGCGTCAGTCAGTTACTGTGTGTGCGTGCAGGGGAGGGGAGGGGGAGGGGGTGGGGGGGTGGGGGGGGGTGGCGGTGAGAGGTATTCGTTTTTACCCGTACCGTATCAATTTTATTGCACGGCCCAACTAATGCTATACTTCACCATGAATGAGCTTGCTGACCGGTTGAACTTTCAAACCTAAAGGTTAAAGGTCCCACACAGTCCAATGGGCATAGGCGCAGTGACCTCTTAAGAGGCGGAATCCAGCCCCCACCTGCCGCCGCGTTAACCTTCCCTGACCCGAGTCAGATACCCCTTTACTGCTAGGGGAGACGACGGAAACTTGAGAGAAGGATTCAGGCATCAGAGATAAGATGCTTCTGCAAGATCCTTGGGGCATCTCATACAAAGACCACATTACCAACTTAGAGGTCCAGGCCAGAGTAAGGCAAGCCATTGGACCACACGATCTGTTTTTTGTTTTTGTTTTTTGTCCACAGTGAAAAGAGGGAAAATGAGATGGTATGGTCATGTATCAAGATCGACAGGACTTGCCAAAACCATTCTACAGGGAACAACAGTGCGAGGAGGCAGAAGGAGAGGAAGACAGAGACAGATGGGAGGACAACATCAGTGCATGGACTGGCCTCACACTCAGCAACTGCCTGAGAGCATAATTATGAGAACCGAGAGGAGTCTAGGAAGCTGGTTGCGAAGTCTTCTGTGGCGCCCCAACGGTCTTCAAGACATCAGGATAGGTGAAAGGTGGTAGACAAAGGGGCTTTGAAGCCGTCAAAATGCAGCCCCAAGCGTTTGAAATTCATGTTAGACAACTATGCCGCAGCCCTTTCTTTCAAATGTGTCAGCGGATTCTTCTTGCAGACAGAGAGATTGATGGATTGACGGTAGGTCTGGGGAAAACAAGCATGCCACACAGTGTGTTATGCCAACATGCAGGGTATTTGAATCTGATGACGAAAGACTGAAGCAACGACGTCATTATATAAAAATATCTGATGACGTCAAAGTTAGTTACGTCTATACTAAATCCGATTTTGGAACGTCGTACGCTGGTAAGTGAGTTGTGGAGAGATTCTGTTGTTGTTATTGTTGTTGTTATCATCATCATCATCATCATCATCATTGTTCATTCTTTTTATCACCCCCCCCCCCCCCCCCCCCCCCCCCGGTTCACCCTGAACACAGCACAATTTCGTTAACCTATGACAAGTACAAGTCAACAATGTCGGTGGGCAAATTTCACCGTCCAGAATTTTTGAACGTAGATCGATTATGAATTTCTGTTTCTAACCTGGCCTGATGAGTGTGTGTGTGTGTGTGTGTGTGTGTGTGTGTGTGTGTGTGTGTGTTGTTCTTGTTGCTGCTGCTGCTTGTGCTGTTGTTCATTGTTGTTGTCGTCGTTGTTGTTATTGTTATGTCTGTAATAGTAACAATAAATTAGATCCTTTTTTTGTAGGCTGTGTTGTCCGTATTGTAGTGAATTTTATGCGCAGGCGAAAAGTGTGTGTGTGTGTGTGTGTGTGTGTGTGTGTGTGTGTGTGTGTGTGTGTTTGTGTATGTGTTTGTGTAAGTTTGTATGTGAAGTTGTGATGCATTATTCCTTCATTATGTCCGGATTTTCCACCAATAATCGATTGCAATGCTCTAATAATCCACACCTGTGCAATGTATATAAAAAAAGTTCTCAACAAATATTATCATCATCATCAGCAGCAGCAGCAGCATCGTTGTTATTGTTGTTGATCATTGTTGGTGGTGTTGTGCTTGTGCTCATCATCATCATTATCGTCATCATCATTAATATTATAAGTAGTAGTAGTAGTATTACTATTAATGCTGCTGTTGCTGCTGCTGCTGATGATTATCGCGTTTGAAAGCCAAGTCAAACAATGTTTGTGCTGTGCACACTTCTTTCAGTGGTAGTAGAAAAACTGATCGTCAGTTTCTCGGTTGGATGAGCAAGCACCTTTGTTTCATTTTGCTCCAAACATTTACTTACCCATTTAATTCCATTTTCTTCATTCATGATAATATATATATATCTACATACTTTTGAAAGCTGGGAGGGGGGGGTTGGAGCTACTGGTGGAGGTTCTTTCATTCGCGTAGAATTTTTTTTTTTTTTTTTTTCACCTCGTCGCGACCTTGAGCTGTCAGCGAGGCTGTAGGTATCAGAGAGAGAGAGAGAGAGAGAGAGAGAGAGAGAGAGAGAGAGAGAAAGTCGACCCCACGCGGCGGACTGTGTTACGAACAACAGTCACAATAAAGAACACAGGACATGACCGATCCTACTTTTTTTTTCTTTTTTTTTTTCTTTTTTTTTCTTTTTGTTGGTTTTTTTTTTTCTGTCCACCCCCCCCTCCCTCCGCTCCCCTCCCCCGCCCCTCCAGGTTTATGCATGGTGCTGTCACTCATTGCCTACCCTTTCAGCGATTGGTTAATTAATATGGTGACGACAACAGGAGGGGAACAAGGGTTACATCAGGAGGGGGTGGTGGTGGTGGTGGTGGTTGTGTGTGTGTGGAGAGGGCGGGGGGGGGGGGGGGGGGGGGGGGGGAGGGGGGTAGATACGGGACGGCAGATTGGGAAGGGAACGTGAAAGCTGAATCCTCTAAACCCGCCCCCTCCCCTCCCCTCCCCTCCCTCCACCCCACCCTTCTCCCATCGGCAAGAAGTTCTTAAGAACCCCCCCCCCCCCCCAAAAAAAAAAAAAAAAAAAAAAAGCGTGTTGGGGGGTGGGGGTGGATGGTGGGGGCGAGGTGGTGGTGGTTGTGGTTGAGGGGCAGAAGAACGAATATTCACAAATAAAAGAGATGGAACTGACAATAAAGTCGGAAGTTTAAGCAAAAACTTGAGCCAAGCTACTTTCCTGTTTAAAAAAAAAAAAAAAAAAAAAAAAAAATCCACTTCAACTCTGATTAAAACAAGACGAATGTGGTTTTAAAGAGCTAGAGATTACAGAAGGAAGTCTTTTCGGTTTATTGTCAGCCATTATTTTCTCTTTTGTTGTTGTTGTTGTTGTTGTTGTAATTGTTGTTGTTGTTGTTGTCTCCATGTACCCCAAAATAGTAACGTTTTCTGATTAGTAGAAGGTGCCCTCCACATTCTCACTCTCCAGGCCAAAGAACCACGTGAATAAGGGGCAGGTAGTAGTAGAATTGTGATGATGTCTCCGTAAGCATTAGAACAAATGTCATAACCATATAACCCACAACCGCCATAAGCGCTATACAAACCAGAGTTAAAGTGTTGGTCCTGGCTTGAAGGGCTTTGATAGACATATACAATGGCCAAAAAATAAGTATGGTTCACGAAAGGAGAGAGAGAGAGAGAGAGAGAGAGAGAGAGAGAGAGAGACAGACAGACACAGGCAGGCAGACAGGCAGGCAGGCAGGCAGGCAGACAGAGACAGACAGACAAATCGACAGACATACACATTAGAGAGAGAGACACACAGAGAGAGAAAGACAGAGACAGTGAAGGAGAGAGAGAGAGAGACAGAGAGACAGAGAGAACGGGGTGGAGGGTGGGGGTGGGGGGTTATAACAGTATCTAGGGTCTCAATTCACACCTAAACACCGAACTCATCTCTTTCTCTGTTCATCCTACAATGTGCTCCTGCATACATTATATGCCACTGGTGTGTGGAGTTGGGGGGCATCGAAGCGTAAGAAAATGAAGTGATGTAAGTAGACGGAGCATGCACAGGCTTGTAAGCCTGTTCGGATTTCAGAGAAGATGAACGATGATGATGATAAGAATGATCTTTACATTAGCACTGATGATGATGATAAAAATGATCTTTACATTAGCACTGATCCGTGTGATTGGGTGGTTGAACGGACGCGGACGCGAAAGACGTTTTGGGTATTAGATGGGCAAAGGTGTGTGTATGTGTGTGTGCGTGCGCGCGCGCGCGCGCGCGCGCGCGCGTGTGTATGTGTGGTGTTTGTTTGTTTGTGTGTGTGTGTGTGTGTGTGTGTGTGTGTGTGTGTGTGTGTGTGTGTGAAGGAGCAAGAATGTCTCTTTGTTGTGCAGATACAACTGTTACTGGTCTCACGACATTTGCTCTCTCTCTCTCTCTCTCTCTCTCTCTCTCTCTCTCTCTCTCTCTCTCTCTCTCTCCTTCATGACAACATCATTGTTGTTCTTGTGGTTGTTTTTGAATGGCTGAAGTCAAAACAAACAAAGCAAGAAAGAAATCTGTGAGAAGCATGTCCTCTAGTGATTCTCAGTTTGTTGTGTGTTATGTTTTGCGGTTTTCCGCTAGTTTCTGAATCAGCATATAATTATTACAGAATTCTCTCCCTTTCTTGTTTAGCTCTTTAGATTCCTTGAATATTTCTTTTCAACACCTTTATAATAAAGATCCTTTTTATCAAAAAAAAAAAAAAAAAAAAAAGGAAAAAAATATGGACAGTCTTCAAACATACCCAGCAGACTAATGAACGACAAGAAGCGAATGTTTGTTCTCAATATTTCATGTTCTGATAAGAGGAGAGAACTCTAATACTATATACCGTGGGGGAAATCGACTTCACATTTGTTACGGTTGCTTTTAGTAATGATATCGGAGGCCTATTTACGTTCATTTAGTAATGATCTCTGGGGACTGTTTACGTGCGTTTTAGTAATGATCTCTATAGAGCCTATTTATTATGATCGTTTGAGTGATGATCTCTAAAGGGCCTGTTTATGATCTTTTTTTTTAATAATGATCTGTATAGGGCCTTTTTATGACCGTTTTAGTAATTATCTCTATATGCTTATTCATGATCGATTCAGGAATATGATCTTCATGGGGCCAATTTCTGATCTTTTTATTAGTGATCTCTGTAGGGCCTTTTAACGTTCCTTTTCATAATGATCTCTGGGGACTGTTTACGTTCGTTTAGTAATGATCTTTATTTTGACTTTGTTTTAGTAATGATCTCTATGGGGCCTTTTACGTTCGTTTAAGTAATGATGTCTGGGGTCTATTTACGTTCGTTTTAGAAAATGATTTCTAGGGACTGTTTACCTTCGTTTAAGAAACTGATCTCTATGGACTGCTCACGTTCATTTCACTAACGATCTCTAGCGACTGTCTACGGTCGTTTTAGGACTGCTCATGTTCATTTTGGTAATGATCTCCAGGGACTGTTTATGTTCATATTAGTAATGATCTCCAGGGACTGTTTACGTTCGTTTTAGTAATGATCTCAAGCGAATATTTACGTCCATTTTAATAAAGATCTCTAGGGACCGTTTACGTTCGTTTTAATAATGATCTCAAGCGAATATTTACGTCCATTTTAGTAATGATATTCAGGGACTGTTTACGTTCGTTTTAGAAATGATCTCTAGGGACTGTTTACGTTCGTTTTAGTAATGATCTCTAGGGAATGTTTACGTTCGTTTTAGTAATGATCTCTAGAGACTGTTTACGTTCATTTTAGTAATGATCTTCAGGGACTGTTTACGTTCGTTTTAGTAATGATCTCTAGGGACTGTTTACGTTCGTTTTAGTAATGATCTCTAGAGACTGCTTACGTTCGTTTTAGTAATGATCTTCAGGGACTGTTTACGTTCGTTTTAGTAATGATCTCTAGGGAATGTTTACATTCAATCAGTAAAGCACCCCCCCCCCCCCCCCCCCCCCCTCCGCCTCCTCCATCCAAAAAAAAAAAAAATGTCATTCCAGTCTTCAAGCACTTCAATTAACTAACAACACACACACACACACACACACACACACACACACACACACACACACACACACACACACATCAAGATTGTATCAATTCATTTCAGTTCCCGCGAACAGGTAGCTACTAGCTAGCTAGCTACAAAGGCCGCAGCTGCGTGTTTAAAAAAATTAAGACAAGAAGTAAAGGGGGAGAACTGCGGAGCACCCAAGATGGCGACGTCGGGTTACTCCACGGGGTACACAGTGCCCTACACGGGCAACCAGGCTCTCCGGCGACACAAGGAGATTGTCATGGTCAGTAGCAGGGGGGGATCGTGTGTTGTGTCCGGTTTGCTTTGTCTGGGGGCTTCGCTACAGTTATCTCTTTCATCACAATCTGTGGACACTCGCGTTAGTTTACAGCTCACAAGCGACTGTGCATGGATTCGTTTAGAAACATCGAGACGGTCTGTGTTGTCTGC
>CM065725.1:60986915-60989415 GCA_033310375.1 Conus canariensis
TCTGTTTGAGGAGAGGAGAAGTGGCAAGGTAGTGATTATTGTCCTAAGATCGGAGCAGATCATCGGGCCGCGCCCTATCAGGCCGGCGGCGGTGGTCAAGGGTCTCTGTGTGCTCTGGCTCCTTTTAATCCTCAATCATGCGCAACAGGCTAGAGGTAGTAGTGTGGATCAGACCCGTCCTTGACATTCTTCATCTATGATTTTTTTTTTTTTTTTTTTTTTTTTTAAATTAATCTGCCTCCGGGGTGTACGGGGCAACCCTCCACTACAGCCTGCAAAGAAGAAAAGGGGACCCTCCACATCAGTGTCGCCTGTAAAGAGGGGGGAGGGAGGGGTGGGGTGGGGAGAAGGGGTGGGGTGAGGGTGTTGAACGGGGACTAGGCGAGGCGGGATTGGGCGAATCGGGATTAGGGTTTAAGAATTTAAAAAAAAAAAAAAAAAAAAAGGGGGGGGGGGGGGGAGAAGTAAAAGAAAACCAATGAGAGAGAGAGAGAGAGAGAGAGAGAGAGAGAGAGAGAGATGTGAAGTCCTCGAAACAATATGACGCCATACGGCATAATATCCATAGACGACCTAATGCGTGCGGGGTGTGTGTGTGTGTGTGTGTGTGTGTGTGTGTGTGTGTGTGTGTGTGTGTGCGTGCATGTGTGCGTGCGTGCGTGCGTGCTTTTGTATGTGTTTGTGTTCGTGCATGACTGTGTTAGTGTGGTGTGTGTGCGTGTGCGCGCGCGCATGCGTGCGTGCATCCGTGCGTGTCTACGCGTGTGCACGCGCGCGCGCGCGCGCACATGTATGCATGTGTGTGTGTATAAATATATATATATATATATTTGAACCATATCACGAACCAAACCCATCCTGCATTTGTCTCGTCTTCGGCTGAATGGCCTGACCGCTCATCTCCACAACGCAGCAGGAGGAGAACCGTGAGATCCCCATCCTGAGCAACAGCGAGGCGGGCCATCGCCTCAACGCGCGCGCCGAGCCGTTCCGCAGGGACCACGCCCGTGTCCTGATCTTCCACAACAGCATCTACCGCAACAACGGCGTGGACATCGGCACGGACACCAAGTTCTGAGCCTCGACGCTTGTTGGTTGTTGGGTGCAGCTCGGACCGGACCTGACCTGACCGTCCGGCTGGCAACGTTGTGGTCCTGTGTGTCTCTGTTGGTGCTGGTGTTCGGGTTGGTGGGATGGATGGATGGATGGATGGATGGCCGGATTTTGATATACCTTCGACTCAATCCCCCCCCCCCCCCCCCCACCCCCCACTCCACGGGCCCGTCACCTATCCCCCTTCTCTCTCTCTTTCTCTCTCTCTCTCTCTCTCTGCCTTTCTGTCTCTGTCAGTCTGTCTGTCATATTCCCCTTCTCTGTTTACCTATTTCCCTTTGTGTGTGTGTGTGTGTGTGTGTGTGTGTTGGTGTGTGCGTGCGTGCGTGCGTGCGTGCGTGGTGTGTGTGTGTGTGTGTGCTGGCGCGTGCGTGCGTGCATGTGTTGTCTGTTTGCGTTCGCATGTGTGTGCGTGCGTTTGTGTGTGTGCATATGTGCGTGTGCGAGCGTGTGTGTTCACGTGCGCACATGCAAGGGTGCATGTATGTACGTGGTAGACTGAGGGAGGGGCAGCGTGTAAAAACAACAACAATGCAAGTAAAGATAGAAGACAGGGTGACTAGGATTGCCCCCAGGCGTGGTAACAGGCCCCTCACATGAACAGAATCCCTGCACGCCTGCCAACAACACTGGAACACAACAGTCTTTCCAACGGACAGACCAAACGCTTCCGCCACTTTCGTAATCTCCTAATCAAACACTGACGCACCACAGAAACTGTTAAGCGCTGCAACAAAGGAAGATGGGTTCAACACAGCAACAGATAAGCGCTCGTACCTAAACAGAAATTAACGCGAATTTTGATAAGATCATAGTTTTAAACTGACAGTGGGAGATTCAAAACAAATGTACAGTCTGTACATAAAGTAAACAACACTCATGAACTTATTTTTCAAGGGATCCCCTCCCCTTCCCCACCCTACCCCTCGCCTCGCCCCCCCCCCCCCCCCCCCCCACCCAACCTCTTTTCCCTAATGAACAAAACAAAAGAAAACAAAACAAATCCAATGATTGGTGAAATGTAAAGAAACGTAGACGACATGGTCGCTAAAAATGGCGACCGCTTGGATTTATAATTAGGTGCATTCAGATTGAACGTGCACACCAACTCACGGTGCCCTGACAGAAGGGGCATAACCATTCCAGAATAGGGGAAGAGAAGGTGGCAGATTGGGACGTATCCTGCACTACTCTCTATCACCAGAACGACAACACATTTAGATGAGAAGCGAAAATGATAATTGTAATGTTGGTCGCCAGCCTGATTCAACTTGAAACAAGGGACAGTGAACTCTGTGTTTTAACCAACTGAGAGAAACCCAGACATCCTTTGGCGATCCCTACATCAGGGGAGGCTATTATGGTATTCTCTCTCTATTAGAATGAT
>CM065725.1:60994415-61016915 GCA_033310375.1 Conus canariensis
TACATCACAATATAGCAGAACACAGAACATCGTATAGGCAGCACAGTAAAGGAGAGATAACACAATGTATCACATATAGCAGAACACAGACGTCGTGAGAGCAGCACAAGGAGGGGGGGGGGGGGGGGGGGGGGGGGGGGCATTGCATAACGCAGTGTTGTATAACATCTTATCACAGAGCATTGCCTAATGTAGCAAAAGGCACAGTGCACTACAGCAACGTATTGCATACCAGAGTGTAGCACAGACAGCATACCTTTGAAAAACACAGCAAAACGTAATGAAGTATGAAATAAAAAGAATGTTATAAAGCACCGAGTGAAATGGTGTAGTTGAATCCTCGATAGTATGCAAGAGCTCACAACGGTACAGGGTGGCACTGAACAGTACACCATAGCACTGAGCAGTACACCATAGCACTGAGCAGTACACAATAGCACTGAACAGTACACCATAGCACTGAGCAGTACAATATAGCACATGAGCAGTACACATAGCACTGAGCAGTACACAATAGCACTGAGCAGTACACAATAGCACTGAACAGTACAATATACCACTGAACAGTACATCATAGCACTGAACAGTACAATATACCACTGAACAGTACATCAGAGCAATGAACAGTACAATACAGCTCTGAACAGTACATCATAGCACTGAACAGTACATCATAGCACTGAACAGTATACCATAGCACTGAACAGTACACAGTAGCACTAAACAGTACATCATAGCACTGAACAGTTATACCATAGCACTGAGCAGTACAATATAGCACTGAACAGCACATCAGAGCAATGAACAGCACAATACAGCTCTGAACAGTACACCACAGCACTGAACAGTACATCATAGCACTGAACAGTACATCATAACACTGAACAGTACAATATACCACTGAACAGTATACCATAGCACTGAACAGTACAATACAGCTCTGAACAGTACACCATAGCACTGAACAGTACATCATAGCACTGAACAGTACATCATAGCACTGAACAGTACAATACAGCTCTGAACAGTACAGCATAGCTCTGAACAGTACACCATAGCACTGAACAGTCAATACAGCTCTGAACAGTACACCATAGCACTGAACAGTACAATACAGCTCTGAACAGTGCACCATAGCACTGAACAGTACAATACAGCTCTGAACAGTACAATACAGCTCTGAACAGTACACCATAGCACTGAACAGTACAATACAGCTCTGAACAGTACACCATAGCACTGAACAGTACAATACAGCTCTCAACAGTACACCATAGCACTGAATAGTACAATACAGCTCTAAACAGTACACCCTAGCACTGAACAGTACAATACAGCACTGAACAGTACAATACAGCTCTGAACAGTACGCCATAGCACTGAACAGTACAATACAGCTCTGAACAGTACACATAGCTCTGAACAGTACAATACAGCTCTGAACAGTACACCATAGCACTGAACAGTACAATACAGCTCTGAGCAGTACACCATAGCACTGAACAGTACAATACAGCTCTGAACAGTACACCATAGCACTGAACAGTACAGTATAGCTCTGAACAGTACACCATAGCACTGAACAGTACAATACAGCACTGAACAGTACAATACAGCTCTGAACAGTACATCATAGCACCGAACAGTACAATACAGCTCTGAACAGTGCAGCATAGCTCTGAACAGTACAATACACCACTGAACAGTACAATACAGCTCTGAACAGTACACCCTAGCACTGAACAGTACAATACAGCTCTGAGCAGTACACCATAGCACTGAACAGTACAATACAGCTCTGAACAGTACAATACAGCTCTGAACAGTACACCATAGCACTGCAACAGTACACCATAGCTCTGAACAGTACAATACAGCTCTGAACAGTACACCATAGCATGAACAGTACAATACAGCTCTGAACAGTACAATACACATGAACAGTACATCAGCTCTGAACAGTACACCATAGCACTGAACAGTACAATACAGCTCTGAACAGTACACCATAGCACTGAATAGTACACCATAGCTCTGAACAGTACACCATAGCTCTGAACAATACAATACAGCTCTGAACAGTACACCATAGCACTGAACAGTACAATACAGCTCTGAACAGTACACCATAGCACTGAATAGTACAATACAGCTCTGAACAGTACACCATAGCACTGAATAGTACAATACAGCTCTGAACAGTACAATACAGCTCTGAACAGTACACCATAGCACTGAACAGTACAATACAGCTCTGAACAGTACACCATAGCACTGAACAGTACAATACAGCTCTGAACAGCACTATACAGTAGAGTATAGTGTAGTGGACCACAGAACCGTGCAGTACAGTATAACATAATACAACACGGTGCCATGCATTACATAGAATAGTGTACAGTACAGTATGCCACACACAGCACAGTATACCAAAGTACAACATGGGTACCATAAACAGTCCACAAAACATGAAAATACAGTATAACACAAGATAATGTACAACACAGTATACCGCAGTACAACACAACATCCCACAACACGTCGTACGTGAGCATCATACAGCACAGTATACCACAGTAGAACACGCCTCCATAAAGTACAGTATACCATAGTACAACACGGCATCATACAGTACGATATACCATAGTACAACACGGTATCATACCATACAATGTACCATAGTACAACACAGCATCATGCGGTACAATATACCATAGTACAACACGGTATCATGTATACCAGTACAACATGTTACCATTGTACAACACGGTGTCATACAGTACAATGTACCGTAGTACAACACAGCATCATGCGGTACAATATACCATAGTACAACACGGTATCATACAGTACAATGTACCATTGTACAACACGGTATCATACGGTACAATGTACCATAGTACAACACAGCATCACACGGTACAACATACCATAGTACAACACAGCATCATGCGGTACAATACACCATAGTACAACACGGTATCATACCGTACAATGTACCATAGTACAACACGGTGTCATACAGTACAATGTACCATAGTACAACATGGTGTCATACAGTACAATATACCATATGTACAACATGGTGTCATACAGTACAATGTACCATAGTACAACACGGTGTCATACAGTACAATATACCATAGTACAACACGACATCATACTGTACAATGAACCATAGTACAACACGGTGTCATACAGTACAATAAACCATAGTACAACACGGTGTCATACAGTACAATAACCATAGTACAACACGGTGTCATACAGTACAATAAACCATAGTACAACACGGTTCATACAGTACAATAAACCATAGTACAACATGGTGTCATACAGTACAATAAACCATAGTACAACACGGTGTCATACAGTACAATAAACCATAGTACAACACGGTGTCATACAGTACAATAAACCATAGTACAACACGGTGTCATACAGTACAATAAACCATAGTACAACACTGGTGTCATACAGCACAATAAACCATAGTACAACACGGTTCATACAGTACAATAACCATAGTACAACAGGTGTCATACAGTACAATGAACCATAGTACAACACGGTGTCATACAGTACAATAAACCATAGTACAACACGGTGTCATACAGTACAATAAACCATAGTACAACACGGTGTCATACAGTACAATAAACCATAGTACAACACGGTGTCATACAGTACAATAAACCATAGTACAACACGGTGTCATACAGACAATAAACCATAGTACAACATGGTGTCATGCAGTACAATAAACCATAGTACAACACGGTGTCATACAGTACAATAAAGCATAGTACAACACAGCACCACACGTCATACCACAACACCATGTAGTACAGTACACCACCACACAAAACAGCACCATACAATACCAGTATACCCACAGTACAACAGAGTACCATGAAATACAATACACCACAGCACCACACAGCACCACACAGAAAAGCACAACCCAACAGAACACCCCCCACAGTAACATACACCACAGTTGCAATACAGTACCGAAAAGTACAGTGTACTACAACACAGTTCTGCGCAAGACAGTACAGGACACTACAGTACAACACAGCTCCACGCAGTACAGTATACCACAGTACACCTCGGCGCAATCGATGGACGGGAAGAAAGTGACTCACGGACCGAGTGATTTAATTCATCTTCAGTTTCGTTGTGCATCCGCTGTCACTTATAATTCTGTGAATGATTTCTGCGTGGACTGACGCCAATAGCCGTGATTGTGTACACTTTCTTGCCGTTCGTTGCTTTACGAAACTACTGCAGTTCACCTGTTGGAAGGCTGGCGGGACGTTAACCCCATCATTCAAGTGTGTACAAGAAGCAGCTCACCACATAACTTTGGCGTGTTTCGTGTTGTGTGTGTGTGTGTGTGTGTGTGTGTGTGTGTGTGTGTGTGTGTGTGTGCTGTGTGTGTGCGCGCGTACACGCGCGCATGATCCGTGCGTGCATATGTGTGTGTGTGTGTGTGTTGTGTGTGTGTGTGTGTGTGTGTGTGTGTGCGCGTGTGTGTATGCGTGCGTCCTTGTGTGTGTGTGTGTGTGTGTGTGTGTGTGTGTGTGTGTGTGTGTGTGGTGCGTGGTGTGTGTGTGTGTGTGTGTGTGTGTGTGTGTGTGTGTGTGTGTGTGCGTGTGTGCGAAGCCTATCCAACGACAAGGCACGTGCTTACCAGTGCAGTGAGATCATGCCACGTGCCAGTGCTGCTTTGACCTTTCCTCTCTGTCTGTCTGTCTGTCTGTCTGTCTGTCTCTCTCTCTCTCTCGTTTGGCTGGATCCACCAGTCTGGCCAGCGATAATACTCTGGAGCTGCAAGTTTTATTCACATTGTTGTCGAGAGCATATCTAATGGTGTACATGCAATATGGTTCGGTGTGGCAGCTGGAGAGAGAGAGAGAGAGAGAGAGAGGAGAGAGAGAGAGAGAGAGAGAGAGAGAGAAGAGATTTTCATACGTGTATACACACACACGCTCGCGCGCACACGCACAACACGGACATGCAGACAAAAACACGCATACATATGTATGCATGTGTGTGTGTAGACACAGACGTACATTCGTGCGCGCGCGCGCGCGCGCGCGCGCGCACACACACACACACACACACACAAACACACACGCGCGCGCGCGCGCGCACACACACACACACACACAAACATGCGCGCGCGCGCGCACACACACACACACACACACACACACACACACACACACACACACACACACACGCACACACACGTTGCTGGATCTGAATGTTTACCCGGACGGTTTAGCCCCTGACATGAATTCACACCACCAGCTTTAAACGTACCCAGTCTTCGAACGCGAACGGATTCCAGCAACTTCCAGTGAACCCAGTCTAAAACTCTGGCTCACACCATTCACAGCATATGCCGCAGACTGTGTCCAGCGCCACTGAAAGAGATGCCCGCTCATGTGGAGTTCTGCAACTTCACCGTCTGCAGGTGCTCTCTGAATGCAGCTTGTTCTGCAAGTCTCTCTGCTGAAGTACAGTCTGGTGCGCAGGGTGCCGGGGATCATGTACGACACCAGGTGAATGGACAAGCAGGTCAATGCTGACTTCTTGGGCAATTCCTGGCAGATGGGACTCTGACCATGGTGGTGGAGGTATCCACTGATGGACCGGTCTTGCATCCAGCTCTTTGGCACCGTCGGTTGCCTAGGGTCTTTTTTTCATCGTCGTCGTTCACTCAGACAGGAACCCCAGGGGCGTTAACCAGCTTGCGGTACGGCGGAGGCTCTCCAGGGGTCCCAAGAGCTTCTCCTTCATCGGTGTGTCTGCAGGCCAGGTCTCTGCTCGGAGGGTTGGGTGTGTTGGACAGTCCTGTGGGTAGTGCTCCACGGTCATTTGGGGGCTGTACCACAGGGGCACCCTGCAGAACTCACCACACGTGCAATTTTGTGAACATGCGGTGCTTGAGTCTGGAGTACCCTGCCCTCAGACTCACAATGCTTTGGTCTGGTCTGGGTAGGAGGTGATGGGTATCCGTTCTGTTGTAGTTTGGGTGCTGTTGGAGCTATCTTTATTCTGCTTCTGTTTGGTAATGGCCTGGGGTCTGAGAGGTGCCAGATGGTGAGTGAGGTGCCGCATGAACCAGGCGATCTGTCGAAGTCCCATCCCTGTAGAAAACGGTGAGAGGAAGCTGGCCGGACACTGATGAGAGTGTACAGTATTCCTGTAGAGTCTTCAAGTTTATTTTCTTTGTTGTTTAATCTTCTGCGCAACCTCAGTGGCATTGCGCTCACGCCGCTCATTCCGACACCCGGTCCACATCCCCGGCACCGGCAGTCTACAGGGAGCAGTCAATGTCAAGTCGTCATGGGGCATCTCACCAGAGGAGACACTGCACTGATGCCGAGTCACAGTGGTGCCTGCTATGATCCAACCTACGCCTGACACCACCTACTACGGAAGCTGGTCAACAGGATAAATTTGACCATGACGTTGTAAGGGTTGTAGGTCAGGGTAAGTAAGTACTGTTCTCGATGATTATTTGTATCGAGAGATGCCTTCGGTGCTTCTGTGTTAGTGAGTCTGAGGAACCGAGGAACCATTACGATGGCATCCAGATATCCACAGAACCTGTTTGAAGTCGTCGTCGTCGTCTCTATGGTCATCGCAGTTGAAAGAGATGAGAGTGACGAATACTTACTTTCGTGGATGGAGGGTGACTGGATAATATGAACGAGAGTCTGTGTTCACGTGAAATACGGAAGTGATCAGCTCCGTCTGATGCAGTGATGGAGATGCAGTGATGGCGAACCGCCAAAAAAAGAAACAAAACAAAACAAAAAAAGTAGACAAACGAATCACAAGACAAAAACACGACGCGTTTCGACCTCTTAGGTCTTCTTCAGGCAAGATGCAAAACAATTAGGACAACGAAAATGAACGAGCAATCACTTATCTTCAATCACTTCAGCGCAAGATTCAACGCCTATCTTGCGCTGAAGTGACTGAAGATAAATGATTGCTCATTTTCGTTGTCCTAATTGTTTTGTATCTTGCCTGAAGACGACCTAAGAGGTCGAAACGCGTCGTGTTTTGTCTTGTGTTTCGTTTGTCCACTTTTTTTTTTTTTTGGGGGGGGGGGGGGCGGTTCGCTAACATTTATTTAAGATTCGAAAGAGAACGAGTTCCGTTGGAGGACAAGTATGAGGCCGGAGGGCGGTGTGAATGTGGACTTTATAATGATTCTTCTTGTCGCGTTTGCTTCGGGGGAGAACCTGGTGGAGAAGCTCATCAGTTGGTGAAAAGGTTGGGAAAAAAAAAAAAAAAAAAAAAACACACACACACACACACCACACCACCCTGATCCTCAAAGCCTCCTGGTCGACCACCTCCAATGACTTGTGAGTTGACTTCAACGCGGTGACAGTCCTGCTATGGCCCTTTGCGGTCAGCTGGGCTATAAGCAACATTACCTTACCAGCGGGGGTCCAGGGGCAGCTCAGCGACCCCCCTCAGCACGTCTAGGCGATGGTGGGTCACAGGCCCTGAGGCTTGCCGGCAACTTTCCGCCCTCATCAAAGGGGAACCATCCAGTCAATGGGAAAACCTCCCCCGGCCTTTCCGCCAAAGCAGGTAAGTGATGTAGGTACAACTCAGCCAACGAAGGCCTCGCAGAACCATGAAATCCCTCTGAGCTGATCCACGGGAGTGCCGAACTCCAAAACGAACCGCTTTCCTTTGTGCGCCATGTGTAGTTTTTTCCTCCTTTTTTTTCCCCAACACCCCCCCCCCCCCCGCCCCATCCTTCCACCCCTTGAAATGGGAACGGCCCGGGGTCAGAAGGTCGGGTACATTCCACAGGAGGAAAAAAAAAATCAGGTTTGAAGGGTTCTGAATGTATTGGTCAAAGAAACGGAACTTATGCGGGCTGGGTTCGTGTCCTACGCGGAACGTGTATAAGAACATGCCATACGCACGTGTTTCACGTGCAGCGAGGGCCATCTGAACCGTACTCACACAAAATAAGCAAAAAAGCAAGAGGAACTGAATCAAATGGTCTGACCATACGAAAGAAAAGGTGCCCTGTCTTCCCAGCAGAGAAAAACAAAAATTACACACACACGAGCGCACGCGCACGCACGCACGCACGCACGCACGCACACACACACACACACACACACACACACACACACACACACACACACACACACACACAAACCCGAAATCAAGCGTCACGGCCAAACCTGATCGGTGACGTTTCCTCAGAAAGTGTTGAAGTTTTCGCAATCCCTCGTTGTATGAAATGTTGGTATACAAAGAGATAGCCCGCCCGCCCCCCCCCCCCCCCCCCCCCCCCCCGCCCCGCTCACCCCCCCCCTCCCCCGCTCCCCCCTCCTAGAGAGGAGCCAGGTTGTCAGCTGCTGGAAGACTGACTTCAACAAAGACCTGAAGGGCGTGGGTCGTGTCCCTGGTGGAGGTTGTCTGGCTGGAGATGGAGACAAGGAACAGGAACGTGAACGTGGTACGGGACACGGACAGGTAAGGAAGTCATGATCTCTGAGGCCTGTTTTAGTTTGTGAAATGTCTTGGCAGTACGTCAATCCTGACTCAACGCGGAAGACTGGAAAACCGCACTTTAAATAAAACCTGTACTATGTTGTATTATTACGACGACAAAAGAATCTGTATTTTCTTCTCGTTTTTTGCCGAGCGCTTTAATAGTTTCAATATGAGGGGACCTGCAGGCGGAAATTGAAAAGAAAAATTACTTTACCGCCGAACGAAAGAGACAAATAAATTACAAGACAAAACACGACGCGTTTCGACCTCTTTGGTCTTCCTCAGGCAAGACAAAGAACACTGGAGACCACGAAAACGAAGTACGAACAATCACTTACCTCCCCAAATTAGGCGCCAAAAATGGATATGTTATGTGATTTGCTGGTCTCTTTCGTTGGGCGGTAAAGTAATTTTTCTTTTAAGTTTGGTTTGTGCTTTATATACTTTGTTAGGTTTACTTACAATGCCAGCCAGCAGTGTGTGTAGTGAGCTGTGGCATTAGTGGCTACGTGGATCACCAGGGGGGTGATTTCAATGTCATGGATATTCCCGTTATTTTAGTGTAATTTTTCATTTTTGAACTGAAATTTTGTCATCACAAACGAATTACAAAAAGGAAAAGAGGGGGAAAAAAAGAGAGAGAGAGAGAAAGAAAGAAAGAAAAGCAACACCCGAAGACAAAGAAACCCCAAACCAACAAAATGTCTCTTTTTAACAGGATAAGTGTACCAGCCCAGTCTGTTCCACAGTTCTCAACGCTTTCGTTGGTTCTTATATAATTATATATATTACATATAGATCTGCTTTCGAGAGGGATTGCGATGGTTCCCTCATGCAGCTAGTGAAGGGTTTTCATATTCATAATATATATTTCCCCATTTTCTTCATCTTCATTTTTTTGGGTTTAAATTTCAAGTCTTTGCCAAGTCATTATTTTAATGATGGAAGAATTGTTAACCTGCACTTGTTTTCCCCCACTACTTAATTGTTCAGCATTATATTTTATATATATTATATGTACACACACACATAAACGCGCGCGCACGCCTACACACACACACACACACGCACGCACACACGCCTACACGTGCGGGCACACCCCCCCCCCCCCCACACACACACACACGCACGCACGCGCGCGCGCGCGCGCACACACACACATACAAACGCGCACGCGCGCAATCACTCAGCCAGTTACTGGTAAAATAGTGTCTGTGAAAAATAAAAAAAAGAAATGGTAGTTTCAAATTCCTACACTCTGTACAAAAACGAGAGATAGACTTTCAAGTCGCAGACAGAGAATATTGCTAGGCATTCTTGTCGGAGCCCCTGGGAAACACACGCAAACACACTCTCTCTCTCTCTCTCACACACACACACACACACACACACACACACACACACACACACACACACACACACGGCAGCCGTCGTTTCTCTCCAGGCTCTTCTGTTGGTGGCTGTCTTGAGGAGATCTGGCATGGTCATTTTGGTCCAGTCCTTTATGTTGTCGGACCAGCTCTTTCTCTGCCGTCCTCGTCTGCGCCCTCCTTCAACGGTACCTTGAAGGATGGTTTTGGAGAGGGTGTTGTGACGAATGACGTGGCCAAACCATGCCATCTTCCGTCGTTTGACGGTTGCCAGAAGTGGTTCGTGGGGCCCAACTAGGCTAGTGACCAGGTTCCGCACATAATCATTGGTCTTGTGTTCTCTGTAGGAGATGCGGAGTAGTTTCCTCAGGCACCTGGTCTCAAACGCCTGGATTCTTCTTTCTGTTTCGGCCATCAGTGTCCATGTCTCGCAACCATATAAGAGGATCGAGACCACTGGTGACTTGTAGAGCCGGAATTTTGTGTGGAAATTGATGTTGCTCTTCCACACTCTGTTCAGTCTGGCCATCGTTGCTGATGCGGAGTTGATCCTGATTCGGATTTCTGCTGTGCAGGTGCCATCTTTGGACAGGGTTGCTCCCAAGTACCTGAAGCTGGTCACTTCTTCCAGGGGCTCACCATTCATGGTTATTTTGGCACTGCTGTTAGTCGTGCTGTTGACCATGACCTTTTGACTTCTCTGTGCTGACCTCCATGCCGTAGGCACTTGCTCTTGTGACAAGTCTGTTTGTGAGGTCCTGGAGGTCGGTGTTGCTGCCCCCCATGAGGTCGATATCGTCTGCGAAACGAAGGTTGCAGACCGACCTGCCGCCAATGATGGAGGTGTGGTGTTCTTCTAGGGTCTCTTGCATGATTCTCTCCAGAAAGATGTTGAAAAGGACTGGAGATAGTAGGCACCCTTGCCTGACTCCGACTGTGGTCGGGAAGAACTGGCCCTGCTGGCTATTGAGAAGTACTGTGCTGCTGGAGTGTTCGTAGAGGGCCTGGATGACTTGAACGAGCCTCTCATCAATGTTGAAGTCTCTGAGAACCTGCCATAGGCCGTTGTGCCACACCCGGTCGAATGCCTTCTTAAAGTCAATGAAGTTGTGGAAGAGGTCCTTTTGGTGTTGTAGATGCTTTTCAATCAGGACTCGGCAGTTGAAAATTTGTTCCACAGTGCTCCGCCCTCTTCTAAAACCTGCTTGTTCTTCTGATAGCAGTTCCTCAGCCTTGGATTTCAGTCGGTTGAGGATGATGCGAGGCATGACTTTGCTGGGGTGGCTGATCAGACTTATAGTCCTGTAATTTTGGCATTGTTTGAGGTTGCCTTTCCTGGGTAAGGGAATCACCAATGACTGGGTCCACTCTGTTGGCCACTTCTTTTCTGTCCAGATCTTCTGACAAAGCATTGTTAGTGCCTCTGTGGTCTCTTTCCCTCCGTATTTCACAAGCTCAGCTGGGACATTGTCCACTCCTGGGGATTTCCCTGGCTTCAGACTCTGTATCGCGGCCTCAACCTCCTCCTTCAGTACTTGGAGACCGTGTTCGCTGTCTGCGGGTCGTTGGTTGTCCTGCAAAATGGATGTGTCCGGGTTGGGCTGGTAATTGTAGAGGCCCTCACAGTATTCTGTCCACCTCTTCAGCACTTCTTCATTCTCTGTCAGTAGCTTGCCATCCTTATCTTCGATGACCGCTGATCTTGTCTGGTTAGTCTTATTGAGGGTCTTGAGTGTGTTGTAGGCTTCTTTGCTGTTCCCTGCTTCCATGCCTTTCTTGATTGCTTCGCACTGCTCCTCTACCCAATTTTCCTCGGCTGTCTTCATCTTCTTCCTGACTTCTCTGTTCACCTGTTGGTACTGCATCCTGGCTTCGTCGCTGGAGTATTTCTTTCCTCTTAGTTCCCGCCTCTTGTCACATAGATCTAAGACCTCGTTTGTAACCCAAAACAAGAAGTTGCAGACATGACGTCATTCTTCTTCCTCCTCCCTCCCCCCCCACTCTCTCTCTCTCGCTGACATGGCGTCATTCTTCTTCCTACCCCCCTCCTCTCTCTCTCTCTCTCTCTCTCTCTCTGTCTCCGTCTGTCTGGGATCACAAACTTACGTCATTTTCTGTCTGCAGAACAAACATACGTCAAGTACGGATGTCGACATCAATTATTTTCGCGAACGAAGATTTCTCTAATACGTGATCCGACGGTCTCCCTTGCACGAAACTGATAGGCCTATGGGCATATGTCCCCATTTTAATTTTTTTGTTGTTGTTTGTTTTGTTTATTTAAAGATTCTCATCTATCCATACTAAGTTTTCATTTTTAGGCATACCCGTCGACAATGACTCTTAAGCGCGTGCGCTGACATTATGTGATGGCGGGGAGGTAACAGACAAACGAAAAAGTGGATCTATAGCAGTGAAAACGCACATCTTCACCGGTCAACTGCGCGGCATGGACATTTCCCACCGCACAACAATGAGATGACAGGTACGATTGATCTATGTTCTGTTGAAATGCATGCATATGTGACGCTGTAATTGTCAAAACATATGTTTACGGTTGACCACGCGACAGAGTAAGCAAACGAGACTCAAATCATAAAGGGGATGAAGCGTCGTAATTGACTCGAAGTGATAAACCACAAGTGTAACGTTGACTCGAATGGCGACGATACTACAACACTAACAACACACACAGACTTAAGTCTGAATATCTAACTCTTCCGATCTGGGACTGGAGGTTAAGTGCTTTCAGCTCGTTTGATCTGTTATCGGAACACGCCAGGAGGGAGTCAATTACGGTGATCTGCAGGTCATATGGGGCGGGGGGGGGGGGGGGGGGGGGGGGGGGGGTTGTGGCGCTCGCACAAAAGCCCATGGATAAGCTGTTAAGCCGGTGCCAAGCGAGCGGAAAGACTTAGGTTACTGCTGGTACAGGCGCGCCGCGTGGGCGAGTGCAACAGTAATACAAAATAGGATCAAGAAAGCCAGCTGCCCCACTTGTTAGTTAGCTAGCTGCCACAATTGTTAGTTAGAAGTAGCTTGCTGATTTGTGCGCGATTTTCGGGCCAGCAACATTAGGACTGGTTACGAAAAAAAAAAAAAAAAAAAAAGAGGAAAAGAGAATGGCAAATGGTGGTGAAGTGTCTACGCCGTTGATAATACCGACAGAGAAGCCAGGTGTACGGTTTGCTGTGAGTAAGGCCAGGCCGACCGCTGTGGACATCGAGAAGGTGGAGGAGGATGTTCCGGCTGAACGAAGAGGTATCACACCGTTCCTCGAATGACCCTACCCGACAGACAGACAGACGGAGAGTTCTGGGGTGACCATGTTTAGTGTGTTCGGAGGAATGTATTTTTTCCCCATCGTATTTCCTTTTCATTATTATCAGTATCATTATTAGCAGTAGTAGTACTATTGTTGTTATTGACGTTTTTCATAATCATCACAATCATCATCACCATCATCATTATCAGTAAGCTATGGTGAAGAGTTTCGAAGGTTTCTGGCTTGGTTTGAGTTAGTATATCTCTTTTTCTTTCCTTTTTCCCCTTCTGTCTTCTGCTTCTTCTTAACTATTTTTTAAAATGAAATATTAACATACATAGAGTGCAGTACACAAGAATGTGTGTGTGTGTGTGTGTGTGTGTGTGTGTGTGTGTGTGTGTGATTGGCAAAGACTGACTAATTTACTGCGACCGGTATCGGATATCACGCGGGTAACACGGACAAAAAGTAAGTTCTGCCTACCACCTACGTAACAGAATAGAACAGAATAGAATAGAACAGAATGTCATATGATATGATATGATGTTATATAATATGACATACCATAATATGATATAGTATAATGTAATATAACATCATATGATATATTATATGATATCTAATATAATACGACATAACATAATATAATATAACATAACATAACAATATAATATCTGTTATATAATGTAATGAAATACTGTGACATAGTATGAAATATTTAATAAATAAGTTAATGAAACATGACTTATGTGCACCTCCTTTCGGCAGAGCTCACGGTGCTTTGGAAAAGGGAAAATAAAGGTCAGCCCTGGAACACCTGTCTCCCTTTCACTCCCACCAAGTGCTATCATACAAAACTGTTCCTTTCACTCTACAAACATCTGTCTCCCATTCACTCCCACAGTGACATCATACAAACATCTGTCTCCCATTCACTCCCACCAGGTGCACATCACTACAAACACCTGTCTCCCATTCACTCCACAGGTGCACACCACTACAAACACCTGTCTCCCATTCCTTCCACCAGATCACCACGACAAACACCTGTCTCCCATTCACTCCCACCAGGTGCACCCTCAACACTGTCTCCATTCCTTCCACCAGATGACACACTACAAACACGTCTCCCATTCACTCCCACCAGATGCACACCACTACAAAACCTGTCTCCCATTCACTCCACCAGATGCACACACTACAACACCTGTCTCCCATTCCTTCCACAGTGCACACCTAAACCTGTCCCATCCTTCCACCAGATGACACCACTCAAACACCTGTCTCATTCTTCACAGAGACCACTCAACACTGTCTCCCTTCTTCCAAGATCAACACTCAAACCTGTCTCCCATTCCTTCCCACAGTGCACACACTACAACACTGTCCCCATCTTCCACCAGATGCACACACTACAAACACCTGTCTCCCATTCCTTCCCACCAGATGACACACTACAAACACCTGCTCCTCACTCCACAGAGCACCATCAACACCTGTCTCCCATTCACTCCCACCAGATGCACACCACTACAAACACCTGTCTCCCATTCCTTCCCACCAGATGCACACCACTACAAACACCTGTCTCCCATTCACTCCCACCAGATGCACATCACTACAAACACCTGTTTCCCATTCACTCCCACCAGGTGCGCATCACTACAAACACCTGTCTCCCATTCACTCCCACCAGGTGGGCATCACTACAAACACCTGTCTCCCATTCACTCCCACCAGGTGCGCATCACTACAAACACCTGTCTCCCATTCACTCCCACCAGGTGGGCATCACTACAAACACCAACACATCAGAACAACCCCCCCCCCCCCCCCTCTCATCACCGTCCCAGACGCTCTTATGAGCACATGAAACATGCACACACAAGCACATGTCAGTGCGCGTGCGCGTACGCACACACACAGACACACAAACAGACACACACAGACGGACAGACAGACAGACAGACAGACACACACACACACACACACACACACACACACAAATCGGCACGCCACAGATATTCTTACACAATTCGACAGAACTGTCAACAGTATAACAGAACAATGCTGGAACTATGTCACGCTGAAGGTGTGGGTGGGAAGAGGGGGATAGGGAGGAGGAGGGGGGGGGGGGGGGAGGAAAGCATTTGAAGTATAGATGAGGGTTTTTTTGTTGTTGTAGTTTTTTTTTTTTTAAAGCCCGGTTTTGGAAGTATGTAAGAGACTGAGCACGACGGACGGAACATGGGAAGCTCTTTCACAAAGCATGCAGACCAGCAGACACGTGTAACTTTTCGGATAGGTCTTGTGAAAGATGCGTGTTTCATATTATTATTTGAAGTACGGATTATATCGGCGTGACGGGGGGTAAACAGACGCACAAGTTCGGACATGTAATGTGGTGCGCGTGCCACTTACACCTGGGGCCGGATCACTTACATGACGGGAGGGGTGGGGGGGGGGGGGGGGGTGGAGGGATAACGGGTGGGGTTTGGGGGCTGGGAGGTGGATCTCCTCTCCAGAAAGGGAGTGGGGATGAGTAGGGGGTAAGGGTGGGGGTGGGGTGGGTGGGAGTGCAGGTGGGGACTCCCCCTCTCCCAAAATTTTGTTGAAAAAAGAAAGTGTGTTGTGTGTGTGTGTGCATGTGTGTGTGTGTGTGTGTGTGTGTGTGTGTGTGTGTGTGTGTGTGTGTGTGTGTGAGTAAGTGTGTGTGTGTGTGTGTGTGTGGTGTGTGTGTGTGGTGTGTGAGTGTGAGTGAGTGAGTGGTGTGTGTGTGTGTGTGTGTTGTGTGTGTGTGTGTGTGTGTGTAAGTGTGTGTGTGTGCGTGTGAGTAAGTGTTGTGTGTGTGTGTGTGTGTGTGTGTGTGTGTGTGCGCGCGTGAGTAAGTGTTGTGTGTGTGTGTGTGTGTGTGTGTGTGTGTGTGTGTGTGTGTGTGTGTGTTCGCAGGGGTGGTGATGAAATATAATGTCATGTAATGCAGAATGTTAAAGTCAAAATTTTATTTTGGAATTCTCTCTCTCTCTCTCTGTCATGAGTGTGCATGCGTGCGTATGTATGTGCACGCACATGTATGTGCGCGTGCGTGCATGCGTGTGTGTGTGTGTGTGTGTGTGTGTGTGTGCGCGTGCGTGCGTGTGTGCGTGTGTGTGTGTGTGTGTGGGGGGGGGGGGTGCGTGTGTGTGTATAGAGACTTTTCTCTTCCAAATCTGTTTAAAATCAAAGAGGAATGAGGGGGAGGGGGGAGGGGACGTAGGGGCGGGGGCATTCGTCACTCTTTTGTAAGAGCGGGGCTGGAGGTGGAGGAGGGAGATGGGGGGTGGGGGGGGGGGGGAGAGGGAAGGGGCTGCGGATGACATTTTTGCCAGACGTGGGAGGAAAGGGGGATGGGAGGTGCCCGGAAATTATGATTTCTGGGGGAGAGGAGCAGGAGAGGGGGGGGGGGGGGGGTGAAGGGTGAGGTTCCAAACAGGTCAAGGTGAAAGTGCAGTTTTTGGCCTGCATGCCAGGAGAGCGGGAGGGATAGGGAGGAGGGGGTCCGGGCAACGTGGACCCACCCCCACCCCTCCATTTTCCTCCCCCCCCCCCCCCCAACCCGGTCCGACCCTGAACACTTTAGCATTGCATACTGAGAGTATATTCAACCGAGTGAAAACAGCAGGAAGCCAGTGCAGATCAGAGGGCAGCGCAGTATCAGGTTCTCTCTGTGGCACTTGGAACACGATGACAGCAGCACAGGTTTATCCATCTCTGCTAATGCCATACAACACAAAATTCTTAGGAAGCCCGGCGAGTAAAGCTTGGGAACTTACGTGTGTGTGTGTGTGTGTGTGTGTGTGTGTGTGTGTGTGTGTGTGTGTGTGTGTGTGTGTGTGTGAATTTAACAGCTTGTTCTCTGACTTAACATGCTTTGCTCATTCAGTTTGTCAATGTTAAGTTTTTCTTTCGTACTATATATATATTTCCTCATTTTTTGAGGATTAGATGTGTTTACTTTTTTTTTTTTTTTTTTTTGCTCATGAAAGATATTTGATGCTTCTCTGACACATGGGTTTACTGCACATGCGCACGACCCACTTCCCCTCCTTTCTCCCCACCTCCTCACCCCTTGCCTCACCCCATAAACATATTACACGTGAGTGCCCCCCCCCCCCCTTCCTTCCCTCCGCACACACATACACACACGCGCG
Source organism: Conus canariensis (assembly GCA_033310375.1). Taxonomy (NCBI): domain Eukaryota; kingdom Metazoa; phylum Mollusca; class Gastropoda; order Neogastropoda; family Conidae; genus Conus; species Conus canariensis. Next base: position 61,011,794 of record CM065725.1, read on the forward strand.
CGCGCACACGCATTTATATCTATCTATCTGTCTGTCTGTCTGTCTGTCGTTATCTATTCTGCTTGTCTATCTGTCTGTCTGATTCTATCTATCTATCTACCCATCTGTCTATCTGTCTGTCTATGTGACCATTCACCCATCTATCTATCTACTCACACTCACATGAATGCATGCACATAGGCCCACTCTCTGTCTGTCTGCCAGCCTGCCTGTCTCTGTCTGTCTGTCTGTCTGTCTGTCGGTCGGTCGGTCTCTCTGTCTGTCTGTCTGTCTGTCTCTGTCTGTCTGTCTGTCTGTCTTTGCGCGCGTACGCTTAATCACATATTGACAAAAGTTAAACAGTGACTTTTTTAAAACAACAGATTCCATCGGTGAATAAACAATTGACGACGTTTTCCGGAAGTAAATTGTCTTAAGAGAAACGGAAGCCCATAGTAGTTAAAAAGAATCAGTAGATCTCTGGTATCTATGAACGCTTGCTTTCCCAAACGGATCCATAACATTAAAACGGAAATGACTTTTGTTTTTTAAGTCAGCATTTCTCCGTCCGAACAAATGAGATCACGATCATTGCAAAGTGTGTAGAAATGATACTGGAGAAGAAATTCAAACTTCTAACCCTTTCTATTAATAGACGAACCACACACACACCACACACACACACACACACACACACACACACACACACACACAGAGCAGCAAAGTTAATTTTTCTCTCTCTCAAAAAAAAAAAAAGAAGAAAAAAATGAAAGAAAGAAAGAAAGAAAGAAAAGAAAAAAGAAAAAAAAAAGGGGGGGGGGGGGGGGGGGGGGAGTCTGCGTTTTGGAAAAGCAGTATTTATCCAACCTAAAAAGAAATGAAAAAAGCAAACGATGGGGAGGGAAGGGGGGGGGGGGGGGGGGGGGGGATCAACAAGAACCTCGCAGCAGTGAATCGTAAAGTGCCGCAAATCAGACGGAAAATGCAGACAAAAACGATAGGTAGATCACTGGATGTTGCAAGAGTCGTCAGCTTGTTACAGAACGACAACACTCAATCTGCTTCTTTTAATGATGTGTACATTTACCTCCCTTTGCTTTTCAAGCAGACGACCTGAAGCAGAGCTCGCGACAGCTTGCCATTTCACCAACTGGGTGCGCTTTGCTTTCTTTCTTTCTGTCTTTGTTTTTAATGTGTGCAATGAGGTAAGGGCTGAAACACTTGCGTGAGGGAGGAAGCGGGATTGGGGGTGGTGGATAGTGGGTTGGTGTTCTTTTTTGAAGATACAGTTTTTTTTCCCCCGTTTGCTTTCCCAAAATTTCTCTTAGGTGTTAAGAACTGGACGGGGAAGATAAATTCCACCAATGGTGTTGCTGTAAAATGTGGCGCGTTGTTAATATGGTAGTTCAACCATTGACGGACGTGTTAAAATGCTTTTATGTTTTTCCTTCTCTTCTTTTCTTTTTCTGTCTTTTTTCTTTCTTTTCTTTTGTTCTGTCAAGGGTGATTCATGTAGAAAGCTGAATAGTGTGTAGGTTATACATGTGTGTGTTGCACGTTTGATCGCCGAAACGGAAATAACTCATGTTATAACTGGCACTAGACAGTGCGGGCTACATCGTTAAACCCGTGATAGTGCAAGTCTAACTACGCTGCTCAAGTTCCCTCCCTCACCCAGTTTGGAGGATCTTCCTGATAATACTCCGAAATAAGTGTGCCATTCAAATTATTGCTGCCAGTTTGGGGGTGAGGGTGGAGGGAAGAAATTGGGTGGAGGGTGGAGGTGGAGCTTCAGAGCTGCTGTGGGGGCTGGGGGGGGGGGGAGGAGGGTGTTGGAGGAGAACTGAAGGAGTGGGGGCGGGAGCTTGGTTGGGGGTGTGGGCAGCAGAGTGGAAGGGAAGCGGAGTGCGAGCAGAGGCGGAGTGGGGAGAGGAAGGGTGGGTGGGTGGAGTTTGAGGGTCGTTCCGCAGTAGAATATCGGTTCACGGTTATTACCCTTCAATCTGCTTTGTTTAACTCTGGATGCGTATTTGTACGTTGGTGTACGGTCGTGAGTGCATGGACGTTGGCGTACAGTCGTGAGTGTATGTGTGCTCTTACGTGCGCGCATTGACTATGAATTTGTGTCTTATGGGGAGCAATCACCATACGCTTCATGTATTAACTGAGGAGCTGAATACACCGTTTTAAAACTACCTGGCAGCGCACATGCGCAATGAGCGCTGCATGACTCGTCGAGTAAGGAAAGATAACTCCTTCGTCGCGAAAGCAGACGAAAAACGGTTTCCATAAAATTTGGAGAGAAAAAAAAAAAAAAAAAAAAAAAAAAAACCCAAACCAAAACCCAAAAACAAAAACAAAAAAACAACAACGAAAAAAAAAAAAAAAAAAAACCCAACGAAAACAAACCTTGATCGACAAGTTTAGATTATGGAGTCCAGAAGGACTGAAATCGTTCTCGAGCGTCCGTTGATTATCGAGGTGGCTGACATGTGCATTCAGTAAGTCCTTTTTCTGATGAAGAAAGTCATGAATTTCATATTTTTCCCACCTTCCAGTAAAATAGTCGGCACTCGGCATTGCTACGGTTGGCAACAGTGCAATGCAATGGCGTCACTGTGTGTTACAAGGCGAAAAACAAGTTACACACTCCGTTGAAACACGAACGAGATCGACCAACGATGAGAGGTAAAACAAGGAGATACATTTCTTCATGCTCGAAACGGCAGTTTCTGTTGCACGGGACTAGCGATGAGACGGAACTGGCACCTCGTTGTCGCCGACTGTGGTAACCAAAAATATTAAAATCTGATGGTGTATTCGGATCCTGGGTAGTCTAATTAAACAACGTACTACTCCTGCTGCTTCTGCTGCAGCAGCAGCTGCTGCTGCTGCTGCTACTACTACTTCTGCTGTTGCTGTTGCAGCTACCACTGCAACAACTTCTACCCTGCTATTACTACTGCAGCTGCGGCTGTTCTTGTTGCTTGTTGCCGTTGCTACTGAGTTGTGCTAGAAAGCGTTACAAGGGCAAAAAGACCTTAACGTTTGGCTTCTGTTGTTGTCATGATCATTTCTGCTCATATCACTACCGCTTCCAGCGAATGGAGGAACCACGGAGGAGCAGCAGCAGGAGGAGGCGAAAGGCCAGTCGGAGCAGGTGCCAGCGAGCAGGTCGAGCTCGGGCTCAGTGAAGATGGTGGCCTTCTCCAACAAGATGGAGCTGTACGAGGAGGTCGAGTACGGCAACACGGTGCAGAAGTACCTGGAAGACTACAAGCACCCGGCCTACGGGGCTGACGACTGGATGGAGCCCAAGGTAGGCGGCAAGATGAGGAGGATGTGTTGTCTGTGGAGTGATTCAAGAGTGCACCGTGCATGCGTGAACATACGTAGGCATTCACATACACTCGCGCGCGTGCACGCACACATGTATACACACATACACACATACATGGGTACACACACACACACACACACACACACACACACACACACACACACACACACACACACAGGCACACACACACATACACAGACACGCACATGTATGCACGTACACACGCACGCATACACGCACATGCATGTACACATACACGTACATATGCACGCACAAACACATGCACATGTATGCACATATGCGCGTACACGCTCATGCGTGCACGTGCACACACACACACACACACACACACACACACACACACACACACACACACACTGAAGGGAAATTATTTTATGATATCATCACAGCAGAGAATATATCTACAAAAACTAGATAGATTGAGATCTGAAAAAAAAAGAAAAAAAAAAAAAGAAAAAAGAAAAAAAATGCCATCTAAGCAATTTGCATAATTGTTCCCTCTTCTGCCTTTTCTTTCCTTTCTTCTTGTTTCCTTGTTCTTGTTCTCCTTCATCATCATCATCATCTCATCACTCATCATCATCATCATCATCATCATCATCATCGTCGTCGTCGTCGTCGTCGTCGTCATCATCGTCATCTTTCTTTTTTCTTCTTCTTTTAATGTTTTGAATGTCACTGTATTTTGCCTTGCGTGTAGAAGATGCTTTTGGTCGAAACGCGTTGCTCCTTCGTTGTAGTGTTTTGTTGATGTGTATTTTGCGAAGCAGGAACACAACTGTTATCCTTTGAACAAATCGAATATTTTGTTTGTTTGGTCTTGTTTGCTTTTTTCCGTTGTTCGTTTGCCTGTCTGCACTAAGAATATCAGCAAGAATTAATATAATTGATATTCATTAAGAATATTTAAACAGCTGGGTAATTAGCTGTTTTATGCTTATTCTTTCTGGACTCTGCTGATATTTACCTTTTTTTAAATACCTCCTCCCTCCAACCCCCTCCCCTTCCAGTTCCGTCCTCCCCACCTGCTCCGTCTTAAACAGATAATGATGATAATAATGATAATGAAGGATAAATTTTTTAAGTGCCGTGTTCGGAATAACTATGTAGTACATACCATATACAGCTTGATGGGATAATAAAGGTTTAAACAAAATCAACCTTTATAACATGAATGAATGGATGTTCGAAGTAATCACACCAAAAAAAAAAAAAAATAAACTGACAACAAACACGCATACATTCATCACAGGCTGCAAAACACCTATCATTAAGATGTCGCATGCAGACAAAAACATGCATGGACTAGCGCCACTACATTCTGGGCAACCAGTCTCTAAATAGCGCGGAGAATAGGACGTGGCAGAAAAATGGGAGATAACTGGTGAAGACATCTGTAGAACTGGTACATCATCAGCGCGGAGCAGTCGAAAAGAGCACATTGCTAATAGATATCCATTTAAAAAACGCGCACACTGCGTGTCAAAAAGAATAATGACGTAGGCCTACTTGTTCAATGCACGCATACATTTAGCCTGTTGCGCGCGCGTGTGTGTGTTAGAGAAGAGAGAGAGAGAGAGAGATGGAGAGGAGAGAGAGTGTGTGTGTGTGTGTGTATTCTGTGTGTGTGCGTGCGTGTGTGGTGTGTGTGTGTGAAAGAAAGATTTTATACAAATTCCGATGTGTTTTAAGAAAATCTCTTTTAATGATGTGTGTGTGTGTGTGTGTGTGTGTGTGTGTGGTGTGTGTGTGTGTGTTAGCGCTCACGCGTCTTTGTGTGTG